>JAOTQQ010000019.1:75411426-75487145 GCA_026546715.1 Gallinago undulata | reverse complement strand
TTGAGGCCCCTTCCCTGGAGACATTCAAGGTGAGGCTCGATGAGGCCCTGGGCAACCTGGTCTAGTTGGAGGTGTCCTTGTGACTGCAGGGTGACCGGACTAGATGACTTTTGAAGGTCCCTTCTGGCCCGGATGATTCTATGATTCTATATACCGTAAACGTAATGAGCTTTGCCAGCTCCAGTGTGTGTGTGTCTACTACATTGAAACTTGAGGTGGGACAAACCCTTGTAGGAGATAGTCTCCAAAAGAGCCAGCTGAGCTGTTTTGCCAGACCCAGAAGGTGTTTTTCCTTCAGATACTAACAGCCCAGCCAGCTGAACTAATTACCAGCCAGTTCAATTAAAAAGCCTTCTTTAAAATGCTATGTGTTGAGGTTTTATTTAGTTTGGGGTAGGGAGGAGCATGGTGGATTGTTTTTGCTTATTTTGGGGAATTTGTTTGCTTTGTTGTGGGTTTGGGGGTTTTTTGGTGGAAAGCTGTTGTTGTCTATGAGGATGACAATGTGAGGAAGATTTAATTATGGGATTAACTGCTTCCTTGGTCTACTTTGCTTTGGTCTTCATTGGTAAACCAACTGTTCTCTGTCCCCGTCATATTCATCATACGGCATTTTAGTAACATTACATTTGGATTTTTCCTTGATTGCGATTACTTAGAAGAGAATTACCGGCACAAGTTAATAGGATCTGGCAGATGGAATGAAATATATTCTGGATACAGAATCCATGATGATGATGGTACTTAGATGGTGCTGCGTTGTGCAATGCTGTCTTATATCTGATGAGAGTCATTTAACTTCTGGCTATATTAAAGACATTTGTCTGTTATTACCATACCTATGCATAAAACCATACAGTAAAGTGTTATTGCATGTTTTATAGGCAAAAAATGAAACTTTACAGCTGGCATAGAAATATGTTCTTTGCATATACAAAGTATGCACAAAATGTCACTAATCCCATCCGGAAAGTCATGCAAGTATATCACATTTTATGGTATAGAATATCACCATTTAATAGACTAAATTTTGCATGTTGGACTAAGGATTTATGTTGTGATTACCTAGTATAACTTAACTACCATTGCCTAATACTTTATTACTGGGTACAATATTGCTCCAAGCAATATTTTTCGTCAGAGAGCTCTGAAAAGGTTCTTGTTTCTTAAAACATAGTTGTGTAAGAAAATATGCCAAAGCCATGCTCTGGCCATGAGTCCAAAGGGTGTCTGCTGTCTTAGGTCCATGTGAGCAAAAAGAATGACTGTGCTTAAAGTTCGTGCTGGGAAGTGTTGCTGACAGATGATCCCAACTGTGCTTTGCTCAGCATGATTCACATGTTCACGTGGAGGAGCCAATTAGCTGACAGGGACCAAAACCTTTCTAAAATATGGACAGCCACAGACCTCACACTAACCCATTTCATGTAAGATCACAGGCGTATCCTACTTCTGCAGTGTACTTTAAGTTTCCATTTTAGTTTACTAATGCTCAAAGTTCTATCTATCCCTGAGCAGAGAGAGCCATGATTCATGTTGCTTCTCCTCAATTCAGCAGGGTTTAAGAAAAGCAGATGTCTTGAAGAGCATCCTGATTTATTCCAATGAAAAAGGTACAGTAAGCTGCCTCTTTTAACTACTTTTTGTAGTTTTGTAGTTTCACAATTTGTTGAATTTGGAGACACCAGGCCCTCAGGGATCACGGAGGGGATGCCCTGAGAAAGTCTGTAGTACTTCACTGCATGGAGGGCAGGCTCTGCCTTAACCTGGAAAATAACATAAAAACTAGGAGGTTCTCAAAGCCTTTTGCTCCTACTGAGGGGTACAGATTTCCTCCAACTTGTCTATGATGAATTTATTACTTCCTTGGTGATTTGGAAGCTGAATTAGCCAGTTTTTTCATCAGTGTGCTCGAACAATAGCTTTGCTGAAGTTTAGAGTGATGTGTATTTAAGTGAAAGTAGTGTAAGACCATATAGAAGATGGAGGAAGAAAAAGGCCACAGAGATGCTGTGATTTTATATGATTCTCTTTAAAGCACTAACTAAATAAAATTGATGTATTATTTTAAGCATATATGTTGCGTTACATTTTTAACATTTTCAAGTGATGATGGGACATCCCAGTGCTTGGTATTGTGCAAAACACAGGAACCAATTGCTGCTCTGGTGAGTGCAAAACCCGAAGGACCTTCTCTGCCTGTGAGCAAATAGTCATGTTTATTTACTTTAGTATTATTGCAAGTCTTATATTCATAAATCAATTCAGGCAGGAAAAAACACATTTGCATATTGCAGTATGAATCTTACTTTACCAGCTTTGCTCCGGATTATTATTATTTTAAAAATATTTATTATGTCTCGTTTCACTTGTGTTTACTTAGGAATTTTGAAACATCAGAGACACCAGGCAAACATGCTGTAAGAAAATGAGGATCTAATTTTCTCAGGAGATTTTGTGAATTTTGCTTTACAGCAAAGGAAATACAAGTACTTCAGTCACACCTGAAGAGTCATCCATCAGACTGAGGAGGTTGTTTGGGTTTTTTTTGTGTTTTGTTTGTTTGTTCATTTTTAATAGGAGATATAAACAGATATAGACATGGATATCTGGCAACATACAGCTAAGATTGTCTTCTCATAACACAACTGTAGAAATATAGTAAACACTATCCCTGGATTTCAAAAAAATGATCTGCATAGATGGGACACTGAATGTTGCTAGTTTCTTATATGATCTCCTTATAGCTTCTTTCGAAAGAAGGTGTAAGCAATGATGAAACTCCAGCAAACACATTAACAGATTAAAGCCAAAATCTTTATAGTGCTTGTAAATTGGAAGAACAAAGCTTATTTTCTTAAGTTTATGAATCTCTCTGTTCAACAGCATTAATATTCCAGAAATTACAAATCTCAATTCTCTGATTGGACTGACCACATTAATATTCTTGTCATCTTAAAATTGTTTCCAGTTATTTGGATATGTGTGTGGGCAGGGGCTTCAGGCATGAGTTTACCATTGTTCATGTGATTTGACAAGCTCAACTGTTTCCTGAAGATTTCCAACCAAATCTAGCTAAAAAAAAGAGAGGGGAGGGGAAGAGGAGGTTATTTTCAGATTATCTTCGGAATTCTATAAGCAGGAAAAATGTATATGTTGTTGTATGTGTTTAATTGGAGAAGTGAATTTTTTTTTCTTATCTTGTTCACTGTCCCATAAACTTCTCAGAGCTGCAGGTAAATAGCTTTCCTACTTTTCTTCAGTGCTGGGGAATCCTGCATTTATTCAAAGACTCCAAGATGCTGTGATGTAGAAATACCATTTGTCGGGTGAGGTTTTCCTCCACCCCACAAGTCCTCACAAGTCTTGGGAAAATCTATGCAAAGAAACTGAAAAATACATGAGTAAAGCAAGATAAACAAATTAAGTGAAGGCTGCTAGTATAGATTAGCTGAAATCACATTTGCAGATACTAATTAGGCACCATATTGAAGAATAAGGACCACATTTTCTACTGATTAAAAATTTAATGAAAAAAAAGCATTAAATGCCTACTAAAAATAATCAAACTTGCACAGACAAACTAACATTATACACACTGTACCTCAGAGGAAAGTAGGCCAGCTATGGGTACACCAGTAACTTTCTGTACAGTTTCTTGAAGTGCTGGCTTTACATTTAAAAGCAAGCTCATAAGTTTCTTTATCGATAAAGGTAAGTTTATCTTTAAAAGGTGGTAATTAGCAGCAGCTGTTAAATAATCTTGATCTTTATGAGCATTGGTTTCCAATTAAAGAACGATAGTCATCTAATAGTTGTATTCGTCTAAATGATACTTTAGTGGAATTAGCATTAACCAAAGCCAAGTTAGAAATCAAGTAATAAATAAATAATAGATATTTATTATAAACCCATGTATAATATTAAAGTCTGAAGATGCTAGAGTTTAATATTAAAAAAGCAGACAGGAGGTATTATTTTCCCCTATGATTTTATAAAATGAATTGAAAATAATATTTTCTGTGAAAACTGTGCAAATAAAGGGCTGGTTGTTTTTTATCTTACAAAAAGGCAGTTTCTTGAAAAAAAAACAACCTTATGTTCTTAACCTGTTCTTGTTTCATAATACCATTATATTAGAGCTTAAGTTTAGAAAACAGTGATCTTTTTTTCACACCCATTATTCCCTTCACTCAAAAAAGAAAAAAGTAGGTGAAGTAAGAAAGAGTTTAGTTATGAAGAAATCTTGATCAAGACTAACATGTCATCTAGTGATTTAAATTCAGTCTGCAATAAAGCATGTGAGAAAAAGTCTGTTAGGAAGTTGTGGTTTTGGTTATTTGTAAATCTTAGCAAAGTGACTTCAAAAGTATGTTATTTCAATATTTTATTCTAAATCTCAATTTTATTATAAAAATAAATGTATAAAATCTGATTATAAATCCCAATTAGTAGAAATGTTTTATAAGGAGATAGTCCATGTGATGGAGGTCAAACTATGGTTATAGAGATGAAGACGGCTAAGGGTCAGAATCTGCCACTTTTCCTCTGATGGCAATTTGAGTCCTTTATTCTGCAGTGACTAAACAAAGCAAATGGTTTCTGCTAGTCTACAGAATGAAAGATCAAGGGCTATTTTTCTCTAATCTCCCGCCAATTCCTGAAATAAAGGATAAAATAATTTCCTTTATGGCTACTTCAGTTCTTGTGTTTCCAAAATGCATAAATGTCTATGGATAGTGAAAGTCTTTGCAGCTGTATACTGCAACAGGTGACAGTGATCACAGAGATTCTTGAGATTTATAAATTTTGTGGTAGAGTGGTATAATGAAGGTTTTTTTTTTTTTATGAGAGAGTCTCTCTTCCTTTTTGCTTTTAGTCCATGTTACTTATACAACATTCTTTATAAGATTTTCTCTCTTTGCCTCATGTGCTTTTCCACGTTAATTTTTCATGACTGAATTGTAAGACTGGAAGTAAATATTTTCATGGTGGCAAGAAGAGGGGAATCTGACCAAGTTAAAATTACTAAAGCTCAATTAAAATAAGGATACTTATTACTTTTTTAAATGCAGTGTTATTCTCATAATAAAATTCAACTACAGTTTGTAGGTTTGCTGCAATCACTATCTGCTGCTCAGCTAATGTTAAAACATAATAAAATAATCTGGTATTTAAATTAATTCAGTAAAATTCTATTCTTTCTACTTTCTGATTTTAAGTACATCTAAAAAATATGTTAGGTATATTAGGTTAAAATTAAATTCCTTGTCTCAGTCTATTGCTAGTTACAATAAAATTCTTAATTTTAAATGAAAGGCACATTTCAAGAATCTCTTCTGCCACAGACATCTCCAGCTGAGATTCTGGCTCTTTCATGCTGGTGTACCATCTCACTCCACTCTGCCAGCAGGTGTATCAGTTTTGACAGCTAAAAAATGGTAGAGTATGTCATAGTGTAAAGATAATCAATGCTGTCACTGCTTTTAAACACATTTATTTATAATGCATATTTATAATCCATTCAAGCAGTACAGTGATTTAAATTTTCTTCCCCTTTTTCACACTACCGCTCTTTTTAGCTTCAGGTCCATGAAGATGGGTCACCACCCCCCACCTGTTCATGCAGGTGAGCTGCCACTCCTTGGGCAAGGTCATCAGGCTTATCTCCAGGCAGGATCCAGGCTGTGGTTCCTCATCATGCATTGAAGGATAGGGAGGGAGAAATTGACAAATAGTAAATTTCACAGCATCCTGTATGAGTTCATGTTATAGTAAGAAAAGCATCTTCAGTTGCAGGCTACCAATTTGCTCCTAGATCCGTGTAGACCTGTGCAAAAGAGCTTTGTCAAAAGCACACATAGTGAAATCCCACCATTGTCAAACAACAGTGAGCCTTTCTTCATGAAAGGGCGTGAGGACTCTCAGGAGGCTGCCAGTACTGTAGCTGCTCATTTTATGCTAGAAAGACGTTAAAAACCGTCATCATCATGGTGCCAACTGCACAGAGGAGGCAGACCTCTTGCGTCTGTACTTTCCACCTTGACAGCAATTTCATTGACGGTATCGTGTTTGTCAGGGTACAGAGCCAGCTACTTGGTTTCTTTTCTAGTGCCAGTTATCTTTCACTGTCCTGATTTCTTGCTGACAAAGATTTGTCAAGTGATCCTCTTGGGAAGGACAACAAAGAGAAATTTGCAAAGATTAATTCTAGTGAGGAAGACACACACGAAAAAGGCTGATTCATGTCCAACTGCACATGAAAAAAACCAAGAAAAGAATAGTCTAATTTTTGCCTTTTTTTTTTTTTTTTCCCCTGTACATTTAATTACGGGCTTATCTAAGAAGGAAATTGCAATATATTTAATTTCTATGTTTCCTCCCAAAGCCAGGAAATCTTTGGTGAAAAACTACAAGAGGAATTCATTGCCAAACTCCAGAAGGAGCTGAAAGCAGTGAAATAAAATCTTAGGTAAGAGAGTTAGATGCAGAACTTGTTTTTTGTCTGAGGTCCTGGACAGAGAAAGAATTGCCACCATCACACCGTGAAACAGCTGTTGATACAGATTTCTTCCTCCAGGCACATTTGAGTTGGGTGCCCAGAGGATTAAAGGAAGACACGCCAGGATCTCTGGAAACATCTGCTTTTGACATGAAAGGACCATCATGATCTGGAGACAGAACAGAGAATGTGAGTGGAACATCTGCTGGGGAGAGAGCCTGGCAAAAGAACATGGCAAAGAGGGATGTGTCACTGTGGTCTTGCAGATTCTTCTTGTCTATAAGGTTATTTGTGGGTTTTATTGTTTGGTTTGGTTTAGGTTTTTTGATTGCTGGTTGATTAATTTGATTATTTTGTATTTTATCTTAAATTTTTGGCATAGTTTAGTGGAATAAAATATTTTGATTTCTTTGAAATAAAACAGTGACAGAAACTCTCATGTTAACTTTTTTAAAATTAAGAAGGGCATTGTCTTCATGTGTATTGTGTTTCACGCTAAGAAAACTTCTTACATTTATGAGGGATAGGTGTCCACTTGCAGATGAAGTATCCCTCCCCACTTAGGTTCACAGTTCACTTGTTCTGCTATAGAGAGCATGTATTAGTCTGAAATGGTATTTTGGAATGACTCAGGCCTTATCTCTGTATGTTTCCTCATTAAAACTGTAATATTAAAAAAAATATATAATTCCTAATGCTCAGGGAAGAGGATCTATTTTGAATGGGTACTATTCTCAATTCTAGGGTTGATAAAGGATAACTGCTGGACAATCCTGTTTCCACAGAAAGTATAACATATACCAATGTTTTGTTAGCCTAGAGTCTCCAAGGTGATGGAAGTGTCTTTTATGGGAGAGGGAGGAAACAGATGATTGCCTCTGGATAAAAAAAAAAATCCTGATTGTAGCTGGTTTGGACTGGACAAAGAAACAGCAGCTCTCATCGTGGAAGAGTTTTAGATTTCTCTTTATGTTGTCATGTGCCCTGATGGTAGCCAATGCTCTCCAACTGAGGATGGCTGCTCGTGTTTTTGGTGCAGAATGGGTGGCTTACCTGGAGAACACATTGTAGGATTTGGCACCTCCTTTTATGTCTCAGCAGCTGGGAATAGAAAGTGCACTGCAAAGCAGGTGATCTAAACCTGCATCCCAAAATATATTATTACACACAGATATTCGGTGTAATTGGTACACTTGAATGCACTGTCACAATTGTTCATGAATAAAAAGTGCAAGATGGTCACTTGGTGACCCTGAGTCTGTATTTAAAAGTCAATATTAAAACCAATGCAAATATATTTTTGTACTGTACTGTCCAAAGCCAGTATTTACTGCTCTAAGAACATTTCACCCCATATCCTTCATATCAGTGAGAATTTTCTCTGCATTTGAATGGGATCAGAATGACAATTACCAGTAGATAATTACATTTCTGCACCATGTACATTTGAATCCCTAGCCTAACTTACAATTTCCCTTATTCATAATTTATTTTGAATTTCTAGAGGGCATCTCAAGTGTATCAGTTTAATATGGATTGATTGATGTTGCTTATCAAAAAATTATTGTGATTTTAAAGTTATTGTTTTTCTTAACACATATAAATGTGGCACAATTGCATTTCCAGTCTATAATGAAGCCTTGGTGGGCTAATGTTATTTTATTTTGTGGTATTTCGACTTAGTATTTAATTTATCAAGTCATTAACATATCACACAATCTGTAAGATGTAAGACATAATTTGTTTCTGTTAATACTCAATCTCCATTCCCACTCAGCAGATGTATAAGACCAGTCGTTCTTTGACTTGTCACATTTGTTCTCATTTTTTGTAACAAGACTAAAATCCCTTTGCTTGTAGCTGTGAGTTCTATTATTACATTCTTTTTTACATACCAGAGTAAACCTGTGGGTTAATTGGTATCTGCACAGTTTCTCAAAACTATGTGAAAATCTTGCATGAGATGCATAAATGTTAGTAAGTTTGAGATTTTGAAAAGCATGTAAATGAATCTCCCTTAGACCTTTGACATGTTGCTTTTCTTCAGGAGGTAGAGAAGGTTAAAATTCTTTGGAAGACAGTAAAAGGATTCTACATTTATTACAGCTTCTTCAAGTGTTAGTCCAGGTGAGGAGGAGTGAGTCCAGATTTGAGAGGTTCCTGAAGAGTACAGGTGTAAGAAAAGGGCTACTTTGGGGGTACTGTGCTTGCTTGATGTGGAAGAACTGAGATAATACTTCCAAATTATTAACTGAAAACACTTTCACATCTATGATTATATCAGACCTTTTTATTAAAATTTTAAATTAAGATGAACTCTATTAAGCTGGCATGGACAAACATCTATAATAAAACCCTACATTTTATTAAGTATAGTTTTGAATATGTTACATTCCTAACAATAATCTATGAAAAACGATAGAAAATAAAAGAATAGTTCATTGTGTTCTAGCAGAGAACCGTGCAATGACAATGAACATGCAACTGCAGGTGACATTTAGAACAAGTAAAGTGCATAAAAAGACGACTGGATTGATGGTGTTGCGTTTGCAATGGTATCCAGTATCGATGTTAGAGATGATTTTCATCAAAATGAAAGACAATTAGTAAGAGTTAAAAACACACATTATAGATACGTATAGCTACAAAGGTCGGTAAGCATATCTACCATATATCATGTAACATAAATCGTGTTCTGCCATTCTGTTTTAAGGATAATAGTTACAGGTATAACATTAGATAGAAATTTTAACAGTTGTCTCTAAGAATCTTTTTCTTAATTTTTTTTTTTTTTACTGAAAAGCTTTATAAAGTTATCCTTTTGTTGACTACATGAATTTCAAACCCCAAACTTTTTTAGCCAATTCTACACCCTTATTTTTCTTCTTTTCTTGAGAATAAACCCACTTCTCTCTCACAAAACATTGATCCATGTCTCCAGCTTGCAGCATATAAGAGCAGCTGCAGGTTCTCTTTTTCATATTTCTCAAATGGATTGCAGTATTATCTGTTCTTCTCAAAATTTGTCTGTAAAAAATTCATGGTTACTCTTTACAACTTCTATGTTTAAATTTGGAGATGGATTCTCTCCTTTCCAGAGTTCTTGGAGTAGTAAGACAGATTTTATTCACAGTAGAAACCTGTTAAAATATCAGAATTGTAACTTTAAGTTTGAAAAAAAAACTAGTTTGCAATTTCAGACTTCAAGATAGTTTATGTTTTAGATCCATTCCTCCATGCTCCACTTTAACTAACCCTGCTAGCACTGCATCAGTTGGCAATATATTTACCGTTAAATATACTTTAAAATCTGCTTTAAAATTGGTAAACTGTTACACCTTAAAATAAATAACAGCAATTACTCTGAGATTATCTTGGGAAGTTTAGTGGCCTGACCAAATAAATCCTCTGAGTGATAGCGACATAGAAAACAAGAAAAGCTGTTTTTCTGGCATTGATGGCAAAATGTTTTTATATGAGTTCAAAAGATGCCTAGATGAACACAATATTACTAGCAAAAAAGGTATTATCCACTGCAATAGCCCCTTTTATTTTCATATCAAATTTAACCATAGTTTTATAGTTCTAAGATTTAAGAGGAAGATTTGCTGACAGAGTAGCAGAGAAGTGAGAATCGTATCAGTGAGGTCCAAGTCTTGCTTCTTCCTTTAATTACACAGATTTAGTTCACTTCGGTGCATTATTTAGTCGATGTTCTTAAAAGTAGGTTGTATATGGATGTGCTTAAAGATAATTTATCAAACGCTCATCATTTGCATCAAAAATTATCTTTACTTCCCTTTTCCCAGGTAACTTTTTCCCAGCCTGACTTGCAGCCCTTCTCAATTCCGTCTGCCAATAGAAGGAGCTCCTGCATTAGGCAACGAGCTGAAGCTCCCAGGAGAACCTTTCCTCTGATCCAGACAGATGGATTCTGGCTTTCATACTGTGTGATGTGTACAAAAATTTTTGATTACACTTTTGGTACAAACTAGCCAGTCATATTGCAAACAAACCCTGTGAGATTATTGCCAGATAGGAACACGGCACTGTTTAGAGGAAGGCCTATTCGGAGGAAAAAAAGAATCAGTTAGGCTTATCTGCTTGTATCTTGTCAAACTGCACTGGCTGGAAGCACTCTGCTGTAGAGGGGTGGTCAGCGTGGCCCCTGCTCTTTGTGATAAAGGACATTTCCTGGCTGCAAACTGAAGTTACTGAGTGGTATTAGAGAAACACTGAATACCAGAATAACGTGAAGCACGAGTTCCTGAGAATTTTGACGGTGTTGCTGATAAGAACAGGGGAAAGAAAATGCATGTACACTCTGTGTGGAAAGGGGGTGATGGAAGAAAGTAAAATGGGCACTGATTCAGCAAAATATATTCCAGTTTGCAACAGAAGATCTTCTAATGTAAAGAAGATTCATATCTGATGGTTGTTGTCAAAATCTTCAAAGGGACACAGATAATTTTGTTCGGGAAAAATAGATGCATTGTTTAAGCTGAAGCACAGAATCACAGAATGGTATGTGCACACTGTACACTATTTAGCCTGTTTTCTGAAAACCTTAATTTCATTGGCTAGACTCATATTTCTTATCATTTCCTATCATTCTGATAAAATTGAAAAGCCTTTCACTTTTATGAAGGGCAGATATGTTCTCCTATCTGCTTTTTCTTTCAATGTTACTTTCATTAACTGTTGTCTCATTCATTTAATACAGCATTTCTCAATGACAAGCAATTCCCAGCTACTACTAATACCCCAAGTGCCCTGCATCATTTTCCAAGTAGCAGAAAATCTTCAGAAAATCTGTGATTGCCTAAATACTCTGATTCAACTGCAACGTCAAATGCCCTACTGCATTAAAATCACTGTATTATCACAAGATTTGAACACAAAGCAAGTGTTTTAATGTCATTCTCTGTTTTGGGATGGGAAGAAATTTAACTTCTGGGCTGAGAATATGTGTAACTGATGCTGAAAAGAATCAGCACAGCTTGTGCTGTTTGCCTGATGATGGGGCCATTTTATTCCCCACAAAACTGATCATAGAATAGTTTAGGTTGGAAGGGACCTTAAAGATCACCTATTTCCAACCAGTCTGACCTGGGCAGGAACATCTCCCACTAGACCAGGTTGCTCAAAGCCCCATCCAGCCTGGTCTTGAACACCTCCAGGGATGGGGCATCCACAGCTTATCTGGGCAACTTGGGCCAGTGTCTCACCAGCCTCATAGTAAAGAATTTCTTCATAATATCTAATCTAAATGCACCCTTTTCCAGTATAAAGCCATTAGCCCTTGTCCTATCACTACATGCCCTTATAAAAAGTCCCTCCCCATATCTCCTGTAGGTCCCCTTCAGATACTGTAAAGCTTCTATAAGGTCTCCCCAGAGCCTTCTCTTCTGCACGCTGAATAATCTAAACTTCCTCTGCCTGCATTCATAAGAGAGCTGTTCCAGCCCTCTGATCATCTTCGTGTCCCTTCTCTGGACCCCATATACCATGTTCATGTCCTTCTTATACTGGGAAAACCAGAGTTGGATGGATGCAGTACTGCAGGTGAGGTCTCACGAGAGCAGAGCAGAGAGCCAGAATCACCTCCCTCAACTTGCTGGCCACACTTCTTTTGATGCAGTCCAGGATGCAGTTATTTTTCTGCACTGTAAGCACACACTGCAGGCTCATGTTGAGCATCTTATCAACCAACACCTCCAAATCCTTCTCCTCAGGGAGAAGGTATTTGTGCTTGGTATTGTCCCAAGCCACATGCAGGACCTTGCACTCGGCCTGGTTGAACTTCATGAGGTTGGAATGGGCCCACCTCTCAAGCCTGTCCAGGTCCCTCTGGATGGCATCCCATCCCTTCAGTGTGTCAACTGCACTACACATGTTGGTGTCGTTGGCAAACTTGCTGAGGGTTCACTCAATTCCCCCATCCATATTGCCAACAAAGTACCTGTTCCAGTACCAACTACTGAGGAACACCACTCATGAATGAACTCAACTTGGACATCAAGACATTGACTGCAACTTTTTCAGTGTGACCATCCAGCTAGTTTCTTATCTACTGAGTGGTTCAACGGTCAAATCTATATCTCCTCAATTTAGACACAAGGATGTCATGCAGGATAACATCAAATGCTTTGAACAAGTCCAGGGACGTGAAATCAGTTGCACTTCCTTTATCCACCAACACTGTAACACTGTCATAGGCAACCACCAGATTTATCAGGCATGATTTGCCCTTACAAATTTTATGGCCTTGTACGATGGCACAACAACATTGGTGAATAAGGGGAGAGCAACTGACATCATCTACCTGGACTTTAACCACCTTTTCCTTTACCACCTTTTTCTTTCACCACCTTTTTCACCACTATTTTCTTTCACCATCTTTTCCAGAAAACTTACTTTTTTCTTCTTCATGCCATACCTTTAAATATGTTTTAATGAAATCTCACCTGTACTACATCTTAAGCTTTTGCTTTTGCTACAACTTAACTTTTACTGTTTCTAAAAATTCATTTTCTTTTTTCTTTCTTTCAAATATTAGAGTCCTTTATGAGTTTGCATTAAAATGATACATTAATTGAGTGCATTATCCAGTGACCATAGCAATTAAAATCACTAATGAGTTGATGGTTGGACTAAACAGCTGAGGCAGCAATCTTTGCTCTCATACTTTTCTGGTCCTTAGAATTCTTGTGAAAAAGTCAGTGTCACTTTGCTTTTTATTTTTCATTCATTGCTCTTTATATGAAGAGTTTTTCCTCTCTATCAGTACAATGGTGCAGGAGAGAAAATAAAAGCCATAAAACATGTTTTACTTGCCAAAGTGTAATAAAACAGAGAGCATTATACAAGAAAGATCCCTCCTGACTTGCTTCATATGGCATTTTGCCTGCGTAAGAGTGAATGATCTCTCTTACTGAAACACTTGGAGTAAAAATTGAATTGTAGAGCAAAAAACCTGTAATACTGCCTTCCAGACATGTAGAGACTGGAGCCTTTACTTGCACTTAGACTGCATTACAGGAACCCTAATATACGCTTACAGCTTCTGCGGACAGATGAAAAAACATTGAAAAGACAAGATGAAGAATATCACACCAGACATAAGAGACACAGTGGGATACTGGGGATTTTACTTTTTTTTTTCCTCCATATATCTTCTATTGGTTTTGTGAAGTCAATAGAGTTATGAAAATCTCCATCACAGGATATAACCCCTAAATACTCCAGGGCCAGATTCTCAGGTGAATTTATTTCTTTTATCCTTTATATCAATCATTCAGTATAAAAAGACCAATAAATTGGCAGCATACACCTGGGGCATACATTTCCCCTGGTGTGGTGAGAAATTGTTGTGCATAACTGCTCTGGTCTGGATTTGTTTCTCTGTCTGGTGTCTCCCTGAGAGAGAAGCACAGTGATGGTACGGCCAAGTTACGCTTCATCATATCTCACACTTGAATGACTTCTATCATTCTTTCATTTCTTTAATGTATCTATCCTGTACTATTGCCCTACAAGATAGACTTGCACTCTTATTCTCTATATTAATATAGACTCTGGGAGTCTGGGGCACAGGTAGCTTTTTTATTAATCACCTAGGCAACTGCAACCCATCCCACTCCTTCCAGTTTTATGCCAGTGCCAGCAAGAGATACCCAGATTATGGAGAAGGATCACAGGTCAAAGGAGAGTGCTTGGAGTGCAGCATAAAAGAAAAATAGCCACTCCAGCCAGTAAGTCAGCTTCATCAGGGCCCCAACTTAAATGACTCTCTGCAACTGCATGTGTTACGGGGATCAAACAAGAAGAGTCAGAGAAATGCACATCTGCAGAGCTATGATCTTATTGGCATCATGGGGATGTGGTGGAATGGCTTCTATAACTGGAGTGTTGAAATATAGGGGTACGGGCTCTTTAGGAACGACAGCCTGAGATGATAAGGAAGGGGGGTTGTCAAGAACCTCTGGAGTGCGTGGAGCTCCACCTGGGGATGGATGAGGAGCCGATTGAGAGTTAATGGGTCAGGACTAAAGGGAGGGCAGCGATAGGTGATGTTACAGTGGGGTCTGCTACAGGCCACTCAACCCGGACAACTAATTTGGTGTGGCCCTTTATAGATAGACAGGAGCAGCCTCATGTTCATAAGCCATAGTCCTGGTAAGAGACTCCAACCACGCCAATATCTGTTGGAGGAACAACACAGCAGGGCATAAGCAATCCAGGAGTTTCCTGGAATGTCTCAGTGATAAATTCCTTCTCCAAGAGATAGAAAAGCCAATGAGGAGAGGTGCCTTGCTTGACTTTGTTCTCATCAACAGGGAGGGGCTGGTGGGTAATATGAAGCTCAAGGGCACCTTGGCTGTAGCGACCATGAAATGGTGGAGTTAAAGTTCCTTAAGGCAGTGAGGAGTGTGCACAATAAGCTCTCTACCCTGGACTTCGGGAGACCAGACTTTGGCCTCTTCAGGGATCTACTTGGGAGAGTGCCATGAATAAAGCCCTGGAGAGAAAAGGGACCCAAGACAGCTGGTTAGTATTTAACTATCACCTCCAGGCTCAGAAGCAGTACATCCCAATGAAGAGAAAGTCAGGCAGAAACATCAGGGGGCCTGCATGGATGAACAAGTTGCTCCTGGACAAACTCAAGCACAAAAAGGAAGCCTACGGAGGATGGAAGCAAGGACAGGTAGCCTGACAATAATACAGAGAAATCATCTGAGCAGCCAGGGATCAGGTTAGGAAAGCTAAAGCCCAGATAGAGTTAAAACTGGCCAGAGACTGCATCCAGCTCTGGGGCCCCCCACATCCCACATAAGAAGGACATAGACCTGATAGAGAGAGTCCAGAAGAGGCCCATGAAGATGATTGGAGTGCTGGAGCACCTCTGCTATGAGGATACACTGAGAGAGTTGGGGTCGTAAGCTTGGAGGAGAGAAGGCTCCAGGGAGACCTTATAGTGGCCTTGCAGTATCTGAAAGGCACCTACAGGAAAGAAGGAGAGGATCCTTTATCAGGGAGTGTAGTGATAGGATGAAGGGTAATGGTTTTAAACTGAAAGAGGGGAGATTTAGTTTGGACAGAAGAAATAAATTTTTTATAATGTGGGTAGTGAGCACTGGAATGGCCTGTTCAGAGGCCCCATTGTCCTGGGTTGAATGACCCAGGACTAACTTTTCTTCTAATGCTGGGGAAAATTGCACTTCTAGAAGACTCTAGTGTCTGAATTTGTCAAAAATATTTACTCTATAGCCAGCCAGGCTCTGTGGGATTCAAGGTCTTAGTGTTTAGGTGCAGGGACAAGGAGGAGCAAGGCCTGGGCATTTGACCCAGGCTGGCCAACAGGATTATTTCATACCATGAATGTCACATGCAATATAAATTAAAAAAGTTTGCTGCGTAGCTCTCTCTCCCTTCATGGTGGTGGATCCAGACAACTCCTTGCCCTGGTGCTGGAACCCTGACGCCTTCCCTTCCTCCTGAAGCCATTGTGCTGGCAGTGTCCACCATTTGCTGTCCCTCCTGGGAGGGCACAGTTCCTACTGATGTAACTGGCTGAGTATAATTCTTGTATATCTTATATCAGTATTGGGATTAATACTGGTTCTTTAGTATTATTGTTAATTACTTTGTCTATTAAATCTATTTATATTTCAACCCTTGTGTTTCTTTCTATTCCCCGATTGCCCTTTCCATGTGGAGAGGGGTCATCAGGTGATAGAATAATTGCCTAAACAGCAATAGGTTGTTATGGGTTCTCTCAAACCATAACACCCATCCTTGGAGGTGTTCAAGGCCAGGTTGGGCGGGACTTTTAACAACCTGGTCTAGTGGGAGGTGTCCCTGTCCATGACAGGGAGGTTAGAACCCAATGATCTTTAAGGTCCCTTCTAACTCTAGCCATTCTATGACTTTATGAATAAATCGAGAGCTGATATACGGAGATTCCATCCTGCAGCTCAGCTCCATCTTCCTCAGTACCTAGCATGTTGAATGCAACACTTAGGTGACTTTGTGGAGCTATAAGAAGGTTTTATAAACCTCTAAGTTTGAATACCTTTACTACGTATCTACCAACACCTTTAGACATCTTTTATATACCAAAAGTTTGCAGCAAAACTCAAGAAAACTTTATTTCAGATAATTATTGCTCTCAATTTCTGTCAAATCCAAAAGAATAAAGAACTTTAGCAGAGGGGAAAAAAAAAGCCTCTTCTGCCTAGTCAGTCTAGGTCTCTTGGTTATTGTGACCCCAGACTGATTCAGGTACATCATGCCTCTAAACTTGGAGACTTTTTTAGGATGTTTTATTGAAATTATGCTACCTGTGTCAAGAGATCAGAGTTCAAGTTAATCTCGTAGTAATAAACATGCTGCCCTCAAAAACGATCTGGGAAGTTGGGGAAAATCTATCAGATGTAGTTTTTCATATAAAAGTGCACAGGTTCAATGCTTCTGTTACAACACTGTGATCTAACAGCAGCATGTATTTGAGAGCGTATTAATCTCATTATTACAATGCCAAGCTTACACGGGAACAGGGAGCAATTACCTTCAAGCTCAGATTTTTTCCTCAGTCACATTTCAGCTCCCTGGCAGTAGCTTTCAATCTTTAGATTTGCTCTAAGGCAGACCACTCTCCCTGCCACCCTCTGGGCTTCACTATGCACGCCAATATCTTTCTGCATAAAAAAAATGCCTTCATGATCACAACCAGTGACAGGTTTCTGCCTCTCCTGATATTCTTCATTTTACTTCTACACGTGGTTTGCACAGTTAAGGAGAGGATGTGTTGGTAAGCTACTTCACTTGGTAGGCATTCCCATATAGTTTATAGTTTTGCCGCTGCTGTGCAGTTACCTTCAATCATAGTGAGTCTTGTTTGAGGGAAAATGCAAACTGAATAATATGTTCACAACATCCAAAACATACGACATAGTTACAGATGCTTTTAAATGGCACAAATAAATAAATAAACAAAAAACCCCCCAACCTATCGCTTGCCTTTAGATGAAGGCTAAATCAGAAAGGTTTCTTTGTTATCCAGTTGACTAACTGCTCTCCTGACAAAGCTGTAGTCAAGCTTTCAGTCTTTCTGCATACCACCCAGAGAAAGATCCTCATAAGAGAGACTGTCAGAGAATCCATTTTTAGCTGAAGTTTCTCTTATAGTTTCTCCAGCAAATAATATTTTTTTGGACCACACTCTTACATGACTATTCAATTCTGTGGTCTTACAGATCTTCATGTTGCGGGAACTTTGATCCTGTAGAGACTCATGACAGATTCATGCTGGTGGAAATGGAAGAGGACTCATACAGACCATCTTACATCCCAACAGTTACTATATTGCTAATTTATACAACAGTCATTCTTCATGACCAGAGTGAACTTTGCTTTGCTTCTAAGGTATGCAAAACCAATTCTACTATAGTAGGTGTGGTCTTCTATACTGTATTGGCCAGTGAAAAAAAGTTCTTGCATCAATAAGCAGCAACGGTTCCATTTCTTTCTGGTGACTCACTGTCATATTTCAGTGGCAAAAATATCTTTCACTGAATTTTATCATCTGCATCATTAGCCAAGACATACTGCACCAATGTCTAAATATAACAGATGTAGTGATCTTATTAATAACTAATTGATATCAAATGTGGCTCTAATTAATCATTTGGGGTGAAAATATGTGCAGAGCTACTAATTCACAGACTCTTTTTTTAAGTATTTTGAGACAAAAGAGTTTCAGTGAATCAAATTGAAAGAAACCACAACCCCCCCAAAAAAACCAAAAAACATGCCTATAATCAGGAGAGTTAAATTAATAGTTAACATCTGTTTAGCCCATATGTGGTGGGTTAACCTTGGCTGCCAAGTTGCCCACTAAGCTGCTCTCTCACTCCCTCTACTCAGTAAGACATGGGGAGACTCAGTAAGATGAAAAAGCTCCTGGGCTGAAATAAGAACAGGGAGATCACTCACCAATTACTATCACAGACAAACCAGGCTTAACTTGGGAAAGTTAATTTAATTTATTGCCAATTAACAAAGACAAACCTAAAACCACCTCCCTCAGAGACCTCTGTCTTTCCAGGCTCCTCTTCACTCCTGACACACAGAAGTCTATGGGGCTGGATGGCATTTACCTGCAGGTACTGAAGGAGCTGGTGGAAGTGCTCACCAAGCCTCTTTCCATCATTTATCAGCAGTCATGGCTAAGAAGAGGGGTCACAGTTGACTGGAGGTTAGAAATGGGACACCCATCTACAAGAAGGGCCAGAAGGAGGATCTATGGAATTACAGGCCTGGCCTCAGTTCCTGGGAAGGTTATGGAGCAGATCATCTTGAGTGATGATCTGGCACATGCAGGACAACTGTGGGATGAGGCCCAGTCAGCATGGATTCATGAAAAGTGAGTCCTGCGTGACAAACCTGATCTCCTTCTACCATAAGATGACACACTTAGTGGTTGAGGGAAAGTCTGTGGATGTTGTTTACCTGGACTTTAGTGAAGTCTTTTACACCTTTTGCCATGGCATTCTCCTGGAAAAACTGGCTGCTCGTAGCTTGTGTGGCTGTACCCTTTTCTGGGAAAAAAATTGATTGGAAGGCCAGGCCATTCCCCAGAGTTAAATGCTCTGGGGGACACGGCTTGTGACCAGTCGGCAACTGGATTTAACCTAGGGTTGAGTGGGAGTGTTCATCTGCTTGAGGGTAGAACGGTTTTGCAGAGGGATCTGGACAGGCTGGATCAATGGACCAAGGTCAATGGGATGAGGTTCAACAAGACCACATGCCAGGTCCTTCACTTGGTTCACAACAATCCCCTGCAGGCTTGGGGAAGAGCTGCAGAAAAAGCCTGAAACCCACTTCTCTGTAGAATGCGCTCTTTTCTTCAAACAGCAACCTACATATCTTTGCAGATGAGATCCTCAGTCTTTCTCTGTATGTTCTTATGAGAATATGTGAACATATTTGTAATTTCTGCCAGTGAAATTACTTGCTTCTGTGATAAAATTGCAGTAGAATTCAGATGTACGTTGCAGAAGATAACACTCTGAAAGCATGTCTTTTCTTGCATTTGTGAATAGTGAATTTTCTTAACAGATATGCTGACAGTCTGCTTCTCTTTGATACTCATCACAATTAACAATAGCAGAAATATTTCTTCTCAGAATTCATCTGTCCAATTTTTTTTTTTTTTCCTGTTAAAAGCTGCATTTGCATACCTTTATGCTATACAGTTTTATGTCTTGGAAGGAGGTTGTTTTGGGTGTTTTGCTTGGGGATTTTTTTGTGGGTTTTTTTTCCTTTCTTTCTTTTTAAATATTTTCATTCTGGAAATTTTCCATTTTCTTAATCGTGTGAGCCATTGTCTTTTATAGCACATACCCCTGTTTTCTATTAAATGATATGATCTAAATGCATGAACTGACAATATTAATGCAAGCACAATGGTTTTATCTGTTCTTATATTAAAATGCTTTATGCTTTGTGAAAAATAATTATTTCTTTGCTTTATGCAGAAATCTATACAGTCAAATATTTAGAGTGTAACTTATGCTCCAGAGGATCTGAATCACTCAGGGGACAGAAACTAGGCAGTTCATCTCTAGGTCACTATTCTGAAGAAGCCTGACCGAAAACTGACTGAAAACTGGTCTCCAAGGGGATTATGTTTATTCAGGACATCTTCTAGTCATTAAACTAACGCTTCAAACTAACCTTTGTCACAGTTGAAAATAGTTACCAATCATATTCTCATGATCCATAGACATGTCTTCTAGTAGATAGCAGCAAAGTTTGTGAAATATTAGTTTTGATTACCTGTTTACCTGTTCTGAACCGGTACTGGAGACGATGTCAATTAGATGTTTTCTCTTTTCCTAACCAATCACAGCTGAGTACTGAAAAATGGTTAATGGTTCTAATGTGCTGCTGATTTATCCCACTTTTCATTCCTTTCATACAATAGAAAGGTAAAGAATTATCTTTGTTTTCTAGCAGTCTTTTCTCATTTTGCCTATGTTTTTCCTCACTCTTGATGACTATTAATGTATTCAGCTGTCTCTTACTGCCTGTTGCCCCTTTCTGGACTTCTACTTTTATTTGTGAATAAACAGCAAATGACTCCACTTACAATAGGAATTCTCAAAAATTAATTCATTTATCAGGCAAAAATACCCCAAAATATCGCCTTTTACACATTCTCTTCCTTTCTTCTAAAATAGGTCCTGACTAGAAGGGATCCCTGTATGAACATAATTGTACTTCTCTTTAAAAAAATAAAAATATTAAAAAATTAAAAAAAATAAAATAAAAAATTGTTCCCAGAAATGTTGTATGAAGGCATTATTATTAGTTTACAGTTATTATTACAAGTATTATTACAAGTATTATTATGCAAGAGGGAAGGAATGCAATCCAGAGGGATCTGAACAGGCTTCAGAGGTGGGCCTGTGCAAAACTCATAAAGTTCAAACAGGCCAAGTGCAAGGTCCTGCACCTGGGTCACGGCTATCCCAAGCACAAACACAGTCTGGGTGGAGAATGAATTGAGAGCAGTTCTGAGGAGAAGGACTTGAAGGTGTTGGTGGATGAGAAGCTCAGCATGAGCTGGTAACGAGCTCTGGCATGCCAGAAAGCCAAGTGCATCCTGGGCTTTTGAAGTATTTGTTTTGCTTAGGCTATATTTCCCAGCCCTCACATCAATAAATTCTGTTAGCATTTTCCGGCAACTGGTCAAGTCTGATAAAGAAAAGAGACTCCTTTTACAGATGGCACTTATCTTAATGCTGACAAACAGCAGTGAAAAAAACCCTAAACCATCAAAGTAATGTTTTCAAATGTTCCAGAGTGGTAGTAGGGGGGGAAATGTTGCCCAAACGTGTTTATAATTGCAAGTCCTTAAGTAGAGTTAATGTTTTTCATAGCCTTTTAATAAAAACCATTTATTTTATGAAAATATATAACATCAGTTTTAAACATATGCAGAAAATATTCTCCCAGACTTAGTAACTGTCAATATTAAAATAAGAAAAATATGTAAATGGTAATATGATGTTCTATCTACTTTATTTTCCCCAGAATCTCATGACCACAGGTTATGTGGATTGCTTATCTCCCTAGAGAAAGCTGAGGAATTTTTTTTATCTCAAAGAAGTTTTGGCTCAACACTTTGTGTTTTGAGGAGAAGCAAAGAAAAATACATACTCTACAGCAATAACATACAGATGTGTGAGAGCTGGTCTGTAAACTTTTGTAGCTAAAAATAACAGATGCAAATTAAATTGTCTCTACGTACAAGAGAGGTTCATCCCCAGCTCACCTCCCCTGGTCTAGTGTTGCTGTGAAATCTGAACTGAAAGGTTGACAGAACAAAGGGAGATATAAGAAAGTCTCAAGACAGTCTGCCACACAAGTCACAATCTCAAAGCACGTGGCTTAAATGTTCATGTGTTCAAAACCTGCTTCAACCTACCAAAGCAAAGCCTGTATTTTATCACAAATACAGGAGTGTATCCTTAAAGGATATGATGGCCTTATCAGCAGGGATCTTTGGGAAAAATCACCGAACACTTTGACACTGCATTTCTATGTTGTATTATGTTTATCTTAAACTTTTGTCTAATCCCATTTTCATAATGGTTGGGTTTGTTTGACACATGTATTTTTTCTTAATGTCTTAAATGTGACCTCTGCTTGGGCCGCTGACTGAAGGTTGTCACTCACTTAAGTTTTCATGGTCCTTTACTTGGATTAGGTGGACACCATTCAAAACTCTCTTGCTAAATCTTTTCTTGAAGCTGTTCAAGTAGGAAGTATGTGAGCTCTCTGGGGAGGTAGTACTGCCATTACAAATTAAAAACACTTTCAGAAGTAAAGATATCCATATAGAAATTGTAGATAGGATAGTAGGATATATTTGGCAGAGAAAAAAGGCAATGACAGATTAAGAAACCTGGGTATTACCTGCACCAATTTCTTTTTGAGGCACGTTTGGTACTGTATATGGCCAAGGAATGTCATCAACACCAGGACACTGGTAACCGACAGATGTCCGAGCTAGGGAAAGAACCATACCACAGTCCAAAAAATCAAGCTATTTGAGAAGCCAGAATTTCTTCCATACTAAGACAGTCTTGATCCAGGACAGTAAGAATGTGGAAAGGCAGTAATGCAATACTGCTACTGGATGGTTCCTAAAATGATTTTTTGGTTTAGTTTTCAACTTTTGCAGCAGGCTGAGGCGATCCTTCATTTTTTTTTCTCTCAGATTCAAAACTGAAATTATGAGAATGGTAGATGATGTGAGGAATATCCATTTCAGGTTTAAATTTAATTTTTCAGTTTTAATGTATATACTTAAGGCATTAGCACTATTACAATATCAAGAAAGCTCACAATCCAGCATATTTTTGTAATAGAATATAATAATGTTTTAAATATAACACTCTAAAAATTCAGGACTAACATAATAAGAAAGTTGTAGAAAATAGTACATGATTTAAAAACAAAATAATTATCATTTAAAATTTTCTCATAATAACACAATAACAGTATTTGTTGTTGATGAATCAACATATGTGATTTTAAGAATATGATTTCCAACACTGCAAATGGAAATGTTTCTTTATTTTTTCCTCCAAGGTTAATTCCAAAATATTAAAATAAATATTTTTCTTTATATACATGGGGAAAGATATAGGAGGAGACATTGGAAATTTAGTTTTCTTTCATGGCTCTGACATTTGCAAAAAAGAGATTTCTAATCATGATAGAAATGCCATGTTGTGTCACTGAAATCATATTAAGCTGTTAATATCAACTTTGTTTGACATAGAGTTTCTTATTTTTAAAAGCAATAAATCTTCATGTCCCTATTGTGTCTGTCCTAACTCCATATTGGTGAATGACTTAATGGCACCCAGACTGGGGAGTCCCCTTCTGTGCCTTCTTTCTCTCGGCTTTTGTCACAATGAGGAGTAGAACCAGCCATAATTACTAAGTAAATGATCCAGTCTTGTTGTACTAATCCAGACCCTGGATGATCATAGAATCATAGCATCAGAATCATCTAGGTTGGAAGGGACCATTAAGATCATCTTGTCCAATCATCAGCTTAACTCTGATAAAAAAACAAAAGAAAACCATACCCCCAAAAAACCCCTACGTTACTAAACTATGTCTCTAAGCCGTGTGTCAACCCGTCTTCTGAAAACCTACAGGGATGGTGCCTCAACCACTTCCCTGGGCAGCCCATATCCAATCATGATGCTACTTGCTCCTTTCCAGGAGCCATATGGACATGCAGCAGGTTTTTAACAATATTCACATATTGCTCTTCAACCTGAGAATTGCAGAGTCATCTTGAGTAAAGGGGATCTGAGGCTTGCTGTGCAAGTCTAATGTTATTATTGTCTTTCTCTTTATCCTGCAGTTGGGTTAACCTTGAGAAACTTGTGTAAAAGATTGACCTACTTCTGGAAGAGGAAAAAACCCAACAATTATGCAAGAGGCTGTGTTTTCCACTGCTTAAAGACTTTAGACTCCTAAACAATAGGGTTTGGGAGAACACAAGCTTTAAGAGAGAGGAGAAGGTTAGACAGGAAAACTAACAAGCTCCAGAATTTCGAGCTCCCACAGAAAATGCATTAGATATTGAAAAACATTCAAGAGTGTGACAGCAAAGTTCCCCAAATAATGTTCTTGATATTTGATGAACAGGTTAGTTTCCCCCATAACTGTATAAAAAGCCATGTGTTTTTTTTTCCTTTTTTTCCTTTTCTTTTTTTTTTTTTTTTAAAGTAAAAAAAAGAGGAAATTGCCATGATTATCACATCTGGATTATAATTAGAACAAGGGTAATGCATTACTGTCCTGCACTTTGGGCTGTTTCATTGCTGACACTGAAAGCATGTCATCTGTCTGTTTATAATCTTAAAAGTTTGTTTTTAGCAGGTAGCTCTCTAAGATTTTCGTACTTTTTTGAATATACAATAGAGCAATAGAACAATGGCTATTACTGACAAAACAAAACCTCTAATTCTAACTCTAATTAGCACTCCCCAGCATTTGTCCTTCATGACAGGATTTGAGAAAAACCCCTGAAGAGCTATGTACAAGTCTCATACAGAGAAACAGTATGCTTCAGCTCTGTGACTGACTGCCAGAATTATCTTGAACTCTCCTTCAGATGATGTAGTATCACAACAGCTCTTGTAATTGCTGTTATATCTGGCAACTCAAAATTGGCACAGAAACTTTCTAGTTCATACCATCCCATGGGAAAAAGTCTCTTTTTCCCAAATACTACATAGAACACAACATAAAGGAAAAATAACTGGAATATTACTCATGCTGAAATCTAACATAGCCCATGGCCAACACCAATTCACTTTATCATATGTAGTATGGGGAAATACACGAGATCAGGAAAGAGTGGAACAGACTCTTAGAAGTGATACCGTAAGTCCATTGATACTGCTTTTTAATACAGGTCTGTTCATTTAGGGTGTGAGAGAAAGAAAATTCTTGCCTTCAGCTTTTTTGAAATGTCTGGTACCTGAAGATATGAATATCCCATGTTACCTTTTTTTCTGACTGCACTTGAATCCATCCAAGATACTCATATTCCTAATAATCAGTCAGCAGTTCCATAGACACACTCAAACTCAAGAACACTGAAGATGAAATTCATGAGTTCTGGCCTGGAAAGTTTAGTTAATGAATAAGAGCACAAAGTGGGAGCAAGCCTGTAGAGGTCACAGTGAGCAACTTTGGTATTTCACTACAGGATCGGCTGATGAAAGAAGGGAATAAGTACAAAGAAGTTTAGAGAGTCAAGGGTAAGAGACCTGAAATAGTGTAGGAACAAGGATAGGAACCCATCCAGCTAACTTTGACTGATTCTGAAGATTGTATTTGTTCAGCTGGAAGATTTCCAGCTGGATTCAGGCATTGTCATTCAGGCATATAAACAATCACATATTTCTATATATTTATATTTCTATTTAATACTCCAGTTGTGCATATGAGTACAAACAATTTAAAAAACCTGCACCCATCTAATAAAAATGAAAAATAATAGCTTTGTTATATAGTAAATACATAAACCTGGTACAAAGTGGGCATAAATAATTTCCTGAATTGTCTGCAAAGTAATCTATGAATGATCCCTAAAATCATTGTCCCATCACTTCTTTGTAGACTTTTATTTGCACATTTTTCCTTTGTCTGTAGGAAATTCCATAGGACTTTTATTTTAAGAAGCTCTAATAAAATGTATATGGAAATAACGTAAGAAAAAATAACTGTTAATAGAATCTGGATCCAGAAGCATTAGTGACTACTGTTATCAATATTTATTTTTATTGGTTTGAATTATTTATTACTGCATGTGAAAAATATTTTTTTAATAAGCCATCAGTGAAAGACAATGAAAATGACAAGATCTGCAGAGAATTTCCATGAAGATTAAGTGTTTGAATTCAGATTATTGTTCTCCAAATACACAAAACACACATACCACAGCTATGTGTATTGTTCTGTCATGCACAGTGCAGAATAAAGGTACACATATCTATTTAAATTATTTTGTTAATTATTTTCCATTGAGCTGTTCTTGTACAGCACATCGTACTTGCTCTGAACTACAAGTTAACACTTGTATCCAAAAATCTGCATTCAGATTTCTGAAACAATTCCAAGGATTCTTCTCTTTGACAGTGCACAGACTTTTGCAGTCAACAAAACTGAGTTTTCAAAAATTTTCAGCATGAAAACTTAAGGTTAATAAATAAAAAACAGAGCACTATAATTGATAGGCTATAGTGACAATGCAATGAGCAATAAAAAGGGTGGCTGACTGTCTCTAAAAGTCCTTCACTAAATCCAGTGCATGATTTTTTGAAAAATGTGTTCTGGAATGAATGTTTTTAAGATAGTTAATCTCTGAAATAACTTAGTTCACTTTTGGTACTGTTGCACAAGCTGTCACGGTCAGCTGTGCATGCCCTTTCCTTCAAGGAGATAAGACTGATGTTTGGATTTATAGTTCTTGTTTCTAGGTTAATCAGTCAAAGTGAATGTATTGGATTCCTGACAAAATTTGCAGTTGAACAGAAAGTAGTCTTACTGGACTGTATTTATTCACTACAATGGTGTGTAATCATTGAGTTTGAGTTCTGTCAGGCTACAAAAGGGTCACCCTTTTTTTAATTTCTGAAGTCTTTTTTAGTTGATGTTAAATGTGCTGCCATGCAAAAAACATTTCCATCTGTACTTTTGAGTTCCCCTTCTGCTTGCTTATATTCCTTCAGGATGATATTTGTAAGAAGATGACCTAACCAGCAAAATCTGATACTATAAATTGTCCACTGAAGAAAGCCTAATACAGATTTTATTATTTTTACACTATATTTTCCAGTGTGGAATTTGATTCTGTGTGTAATTTCATAAGATATAAAAGGAAAGTAAAACTGCCTAACTTAAATCACCATGACAGATTTACATTATAATTAATGGCAAGGCAATCTATTATTAAAGAAGAGAAGTGGCTGTGTAGAGTTAAGGCAAAAATTATATCCTACTTTTTATCAAGTCTTTTTTAAGAACTTAAAAGAGTTAATTGAAAGAGGGGGGAAAGACGACCCCAAAAAACAAACAGACAGGAATGAGTTGCAACAAAATTGGCATAGGTTTAATAGTACATAATTTTCTTTCTGTTAAGGACAATAACCAAATCCATGCATGCCTTCATATTTGAGTTGTTAATGTTTAATTTTTCCTTAAATTCTTGATGGAAATCTGTCTTAGCTCATCTCAATTAATAAACATCAAGAAAGGGATTCAAAATGGTTTTAATTCATCAGCCTGTGTAATGACTTTATAATACTAAACTGGGATATGATGCTTTTGAGACAGAAGATTTTGCAGCATCAGCCAGTCAAAGGTTCTAACTCTGCAATTTTAATGCTGAATTTATCACTTTTGGCACTCATGTCAACCATACGTCAATGCCTGCTCATGCGATGGGGACTATCTGAATCTAGCCTATTAATTCAAGGCCATAAAGAAAGTATATTTAGCTCTAATACTAAGTTATTTAAAGTTATAGGCAGTGTAGTAGATGAATAACAAGGTTGTTTAGCTGGAGATGTATTATCTATTTACAAGGGTTACCAATGACTTTGTAGCCTACAAGACATAATTTTTTATCATAGGAAATGTACAGTGGGCAAAAGCAAGCCAGTAAGAAAGTAAAAAAAGATCACCTGTACAAGAATCTAGCATCCTCCCACCCCTCCCTAAATGGAACAAAGGCTGTCCAACAGCTTTTAATAGTCCTCCACACAATGCATGTTCATATCACATCTCCCTGTCCTTACGAGCAAAGAAACCTTCACAAACAGCACAAGATACTGTAAAAGTATTTGTTTTATGTGGACAAACCTTCATAATTATAGAAACACAGAACAGAATTAGAGAATTGCAGAATTCATATTGGAAGGGACCTCAGAAGACCTTATGTTTGACCTCCTCCTCAAAATGGAGCCAGTTTGGAGATTAGATGGAGATGCTCAGGAATTTTTCCGGCACCACCCTTGACAAGCTGTAAGCCTGAAGACTGCACAGCTTCCCTAGGCTACCTACCCCACCACCTAGCATCCTCAAGAGGAGAAATTCTCTCCTTGTATCCATTCTAAACCTCTCATTATCTATTGTCCTGTTGCCATGTACTGCTTTGAAGGGCCTGACTCTGCCTCTTCAAGCCCTTTGTGTCTCTTCAGACAGAGGGGACTGCTGTTGTGTCACTGAAACTGTCCCTGTCCTGTTCCCACAGCCTCTCCTTACAGGACAGGGTCTCTGCCCCTGCCCAGCAAGCTAGTCTCCCTTGACCTGACCCCAGTTTATTCAGATCTTTCCTGAACTGGAAATCCCCAAACTGAGTACCTGCCCCCTTGAAGAAGCTCTTCTTTACCAGGACAGGGCTTTTTTTTTGTGCTTATTGACTATGTTGTCGCTCCTGATGGTCCCCTCCTTCAAGCCTGGCTTGGCCTCTCTGGGTGACATCCACTGACACCCAGGTTTAGTGTCAGGTGTAGACATAGTGGGATTCCTGACTCTGTCAACCCCTCCAGGTCACTAATGAAGGTGTCCCTCAGGTATTCCACTTCTTACTGGTTTCCAGGAAGAGTATGACTACTTAACCACTACCCTTGGAGCCTAATCATTGAAGCAGGTTTTTGTCCAGGATAGTGTCCTTTATGGTGTAATACATATAAAAATACAACATAAAACCAAAGCAAAGATTTAAATCTGTTATTCCATTCATAGATTAGTTAAAATGTCAATATTTCTTTTTTTTAGATTGTTGTCTTATTTCTCTTACACTTGGATGAAATAAAAATTATGGCCTATGACATAAAATATTGTTTTAAATTTTGTGAATTAGTCACTCATGTTCCATTTTTACTTGATTCACTGCAACTGTTTTAGAAGTCACAGATATAAACCTAATGACTAAATTGCTTCCACAAATATTCATAAATGTATAAAAATAATTTTCAGTGTCCCTAAATTCCTGATGTTTCCTGTGATCCAGTTGTGTTTGTTGATATTACCTTTGCAGGCAGCTTAAACTCAGACCACATTCAGGCTCACACAGATCTGAGAGTGTTTGTGACACGCAGCATCATGTTGCTTTCTGGAATCCCAAATCCATGGTTAATTTATTCATTTCCACAAAAAGGGGAAAATGGAATAGCTAAAGGCTGCACAGGGTTTATGTATTCTCATATACCAATTTTGAAGCTGTAAATTCAGTGTGGTTCCTGGTAAGTTGCTGGCAAACAGCCTCGGTCTTGGGAAAGTGAAGCTATGGTATAGACACAATGCGTTATGAGGTGATTTAGTGTGGTAAAGAAACAGAAATTTAGAAATTTTTGTTAACAATTTTTATCTCTAAAAGGAAGAAGGAATGAAATGGAGAGCAATTTTATGAATAAGTTCGTATTCAGAGAAGCCCAATACTTTATTTCTCTTGGGACATAATAAGAATTATGTAATAATTGTCTGTTTTTTCCAATATTGTTATGGTGTTCTAAAGATATAAATGAATATATACACAATATTATGCATAAATAATGAGTGTAAATACCACTGCAAACAGTGATCGTTGGAGAAGACAATCAACAATCCTCTCTCTTGTGAGAGAAACCACTCTTTTAGGTTTTATTAGAACTTGAGCCTTATCATTAAGTTTTCAAAGATCTTGTTTAATCACATGAGAAATGGTTTCAAAGTTAACCTTTATTTTCCCCTGTAGACACTTTATATTTTTCTTTCACCTTTTTAATTAAGTTTTAAAAAAATCTTATATCCAATAGTTTTTTAATTTTCCTGAGAAATCCAGATTTTTCTTTATTATGGCGAATAAGGTTCTCAGAAGTACAATTTAAAACAACAGATTGGCTTTCTAAGAACAACCATTGATTTCAAAGACTGAAAATGTCCAGAGAGATGGAAAGTGTAATTTTTTTTCTTTCATGGGACAGGTAAATTTTCTTTTTTGGAACATGAATTAAGTTATTAGAAGCAGTAGCAGGTATTTTATCATCGCCATCAGTAGGCAAAGGATTAATTGCTGTCACTGTTCATGCCATGGTACCTTGTGGGGTACAAATTACATTTCTCTAACCTCAGCACCTTAATCAAAATGAACATGATCAGAGCTCATATTAATCTGTGGCAGCCAGCACCAGTCTTTCTATGTCAAAAGAATGCAAGGTCAGCAGTATGGACTTCTGAAAGGAGGGAGCAAGCTTATCAGGAAAATGCACATGGTGAGGTCCAGAAGCAATGACAATGTGAAAAATCAAGTTAACATCCAGTAAAAAGGCATGCACATTGCAGCGCTGTTGCCTTTCTGTCAGTTTGTTCCATGCTGAATCAAAACAGGGATTTGTACGTGTCTCAAGTGCCCACAAGCTCCTGGTAATTTGTCTGCTAGATATCTGAACTTCTATTAAATGGGCAGATATAACACACAAAAAAGGAAGGTAGTGTAAGTGGTAGATACACAAAAGAGTCTTTCCCTTAAGAAATTAAGCTGAACTGTAAAGGCACTGTATTTGATAAACAGCTTTACGTACACTTCAGGCTTGTGTTCTGTTTTATGTGTCTGTTCACGCTCCAGTTGGGCAGTAACGCTTTCAACCTCTTATGAGGAAAATAAGACGAGTTCACTCAGTGTGGGTTGTACTGATGAACTTTGGGTAATACCTCTAGCCTAACCAAAGGGTTCATTTATGAAGATTTATCTACCAGGTTGTTAAAGGAAAGGATCTTGCAGCACTCAGCTTACCGGTTTTCTAAACGGAAAACTGCTGTAATGGTTCTTTAAGAAGTATATTTTTATCCTGAAAAGAACAACACTACCATTCCAACCAAATTATCCTTAAGACCATTTGAAAACACTAGGAAAGGTATTGAGATGATTTGCAATCACAGTAACAATACCAGGCAGAATAGTTTAATGGTTTGAGAGGTCAATTAATCATATTGTCTGTGGAAATGTGATGAAGGACACAATCTAAAACTGTGGAAGGTGAAATCACCTAATGCAAAAGTTGAATTACCCTCTTTTCAAGAAAATCTTAGGCCAAATTTTTAAGCCTACCTATCAGAAGTTGACCATCTAGATTTATATTTTTGTGCTTTTATATAACTTCCATATATATCTATATGATACCTATAAGATATCATGAAATACATTACTATATAACATTCCACCGTAAAAACCAAGTCAAGCCTTTGACACTTAAGCTTAGAATCCTATATCGGAAACTTTTACACTAAAGTTTTAGCTTGTCATCAATTATTTTCACCATGATGACTGAAATTTGAAAAAATAGAGTTATGTGATGTGAGATACTGGGCGAGTGATCCATGTCTTCCTTTCAGGAGCAGGTAGTCTCAGTGTCAGTCATTCATGGACCACCTGTCTCTATGTAGCTAAGGTGTTCCTGGCTTAATAAGAAAACGGAAACATATTTTAGTTTCAATCTTCTTTTGAAAGTTCTGCAGAACTGTTGATAAAAGCTTTAAACATATTGCCCTTAGTCAGAATATTACAGTTATGTCAAAAAAATGCCAGTGTCACTGAGCATCTGCAGCAGTTCAGGCAAAAGTCTGTTTCACAGTTCCCCTCAAAGGGAAAAAAAAGTACTTTAGATAGTCTGATGAGAATGTAATAAAATAATTGCTGAACAAGCAAAGAAGTTCTTTTTGAAACCCATTTCTTTTCATTTCATTTTGTCTGTTAATAAGGAACCCAGAACAGCAGAACACTAGTTTTCATGGAGCATTCAGGCTCCACAGACATATATATTAATAAAATATTGAATTTTAAGTAAATGATGTCAATAAGACAACTACATGGAATAAAAATTCTCAGCTTAGGTGAAAGGTAATATAACTGTGCAAGAACGAACAGATATATTCACTCTTTCATCACTTGGATAGGTGGTAATTGCATCAAGCTACAGAAATTAATTGCAGGAGCTCTTCTTCCTGTAGGAAAAAAAAAAAAAAAAAAAAGTCAAGCCTGTGTTCGGAATTCAGCATTCAGATCTAGAGGTGCAGCTCAATCTCTTCTTTAAACAGCAGAGTCAGAAAACTTTGCGTAGCTCAACACAGAGCTCACTCCTGGAACTGCAGTTAAAAGGTGGGGTTGTTAACAAGGACATGCAGTTGTCAGGGCAAGTTTGGCAAGATGAAATTCCCAGTGAATACAGGCAAGAGCATTCCTGGAAGTACAGAAAATGAGCCCCCCTTAAGATAATAACTTATCCCCTCTGCTCTCAAATATACAGGGGAATAGGAAGTCCTATTCTTGGTGGCATATTTTGGCTTACTAAAGTTCCTGGAGCAACAAGACAGCAACTTTGCTCTGCAGCATTACTAAACTTCCTGTTATTTATTTTCTTCACCTGAGTTCAATCATGCTGCATGGTCTAATGTCTATGTCAAACTAAGAAGCTTCAGGGAAAGCCACTCATTCATGGAGTGCTGAGGAGGCAATTTTTATTTTAGCGCAAGCTGGATAAAAAGTCCCTGATTTCTTTTTCTTTCTCCCCAGTGTTCAGCAAAGCCTTGTGACATATGCACACCAGGCTGTACAAGCTTCAGAGAAGCCAAGGCCACTCATTTAATGAACACTGACTATGCAAGTATTGGCTACATAACCTTTCTGATCTACTTTTATGAAGCAACTGATGTTAAAACATGAATTTGAAGCAATATGTGCTGCTACTCTTGCTGTTTCCCTGTTTAAAAATTAACAGGAGCTCATAAATTTATAACCATTAAGAGGCAGGCTGCTACTGAAATGTAATCGAAGGTTTAAATTTGCAATGAAATGCTTCCATCTTGCAGGTACAGAACAGAAGGAGATTTTGCTCCATGAAGTGACCCCTGTGCTATGTTGGAGGGCTGTGCAGCAGAGGAGTCAGTGCAGGGATGTTGTTATGTGAAAGTATACTGCAGGTTTTCCACAGGAAGAATGTATAACAGGTTTTTACTTATCTAGTTGAAACTTTTTAAAAAAAGCTTTCCTGTATGTATAAAACCTTCTTGTCTTAGACTAGTGTATATATTTTAATTTTGCTGGACCATGTTCTTCTGTATACTCTATTTTATATTGCAGTACTACATCTATGAAACAAGGAGATTATGTGCTTATTTATGGGAGTGGTATTTTCAACCTTGAACTGTAAATCTCATAATGTAATAAAGTTTTTAAAATTTTTATTAAAATCTGGTGGTTCTATTCAAATAACAAACACTCTTCATTCCAAGTCACAAATCTCCTTGAAGAAAAAGATAGACATATTAGAGCACACAGGATAATCCAATGGTTGCTTTAATTCTTCTTGGTTGTTTTTTTGCAAAGTAAACAGAAATAAACCTGAAAAAAAAATAATGATATGTCACAACATAATCTTTCCATCACATGATTTTGTGTAAATGTGAAAAATAATAAGTTGTAAGAAATCTTCTATTGTGACTTTAGATATCACCTATAATATCATAATAAAGCATGTGAGATGCTGAGCTTTAAAGTCTGCAATTATATTAGTATCAATTCCATTTTTATGATGTCTCAGAAACCAAAATTACATTCCTTCAGAGGAATTAAACAGTAATTATGCTAAATGCTAAGTGGGCATTCTGCTGCAAAGCGTACTCCCTACTTCAGCAGAAGCACCTGCTTAACTGTGAGACACCAATCTTTGGTGTGGAAGAGTGAGTTCAGCTTAGTTAACACTTTAGCTCACGTGTCAAAATAACATAAATTTACAATCACTCTTCAGAAAGGAGATTTTGGAGGCTTTAAAATGCTCACCAAAATATTTTATGTAGAATAGCTACACCATGTTTTAAGATATATCTAGTTAATGCATTCTAGATAAAAAAATAATATTGAGGCCTGAATATGTCATAATGAAAAAGGAGATAATATTTTCTTGAGGAATACACAAAAAATAAACTCTCTTTGAAATGTGCTGAGCATTTTTTTTTGTATGCTTGCTTGCTTCTTTTGTTTGTTTGGTTTTTTCCTTCAGATTGGAGATTGAAACAAGGAACACAACCACTTAATGCCATTGATCAAATCATGCTTTGGAAGCAGACCCTGGATTAATGGGTTTAGGAATGTTCTTCTAAATTACAAACATCTGTAATGATCCTCCAAGGACAAACGGGGCACTCTGGTTCAATGAGCAGGTAATGAGATTGCTGTATAGCCATCCTTATCAGCGTGCAAAAGTTTGCTGGTGCTGCAGGATGTCCTGGCAAAGGACCACAGTTGGCTTATCACTGTAATTTCCCCTATGTGTTCATAAAAACCCTCCATGTAATATTTATGTTCACTTTTTAAAAGCAGACTAATTAGAGTCTGTCACTTTGCCTTTTGTTAATGTATTCTTATACACAGCTTGACACTACTGTGAATATAAATGGTTTTAACAAGCGTGTTTTTGTAATCCTAGCTGTAATAGATATCTTTGTGGAATATCTTTTCCTTCAAGATTTGTTTGATAAAATTAAGTCTGGGTTCAGAATGAATGTGATTTATCTATTACAGTGCATTTACTGTCCCTCTAGATCAATGCAATCATTTTTATGCTTTCATGTACGAACATACGAATCATTTCAAATCAAATCAAGATACTACCTTCTTCCAAAATTCGTTGTGAATTGAAGCCAAACATTTTAAAAGTCTAGATAATATCTCTTTAAAAAATAAAACATTTTAAACATCATTTCACTCTTTAAACTGACCAAAGCTGGAAATGCAGAGCTACAGCTGTCAGACAGCTTTTGTTTCTTCATAAATTAAGGGAAGACTGAATCTTTGGTATGAGAACATTTTCATCTGTTATATTTAAAATATTGATGTTTTGAGAGAGCCTTATCTGATCTGGATTTCTGAACATTTTAAGAACCTTCCATTTCTGTCCCTTAAGAAGAATAGCACTGACATCTCAGACTTCATCCCATGCAGAGATGAAATGGCCTTCACATGACAGACTTTCAATGTGGGATAAGAATATAAAAATCAGGGGTGGTTTTATTGCAGATCAAATTAACTCTTGTCTCCATGTGTTTCTGGCTTGCTGTGTTTCTTTTGGAGGGTTACAGGGGTAAATCCTTGCTGTTCTGGACATCCTGCACAATAGGTCTCCTCTCTGAGCTGAGTCACACTGATGTTAAATGGCCTATGGAGTGAGCCATAAGGACTGACTTGTAAGCATTAAGGTAGTGGTATAGACAACAAGAAAATGCAAGACTTATGCAATGAAGAAATACTTCAGCTCTCAGGATGTGGCTTTAGTGGGACAGAAAATTGTAGAGACATGTTTATAACTGTTTTACTGCATTTTTTCCCTCTAATTCGTGCAGATCTGAAACGTGATTTTTTTTTTTTCCCCCCAGAATATTAGAAAATGATAACAAGCTTCTGAGATTTCAGTATCATTCTTAATGCCAGTTTTTAAGTTGGGTGAGAGAGTCACTGATATTTATTGTGTTATCCAGAAGAAGAGCAAATAGTAATTTATCCTACTAGTCTGTAGAAAATTTTAGCTCTCTTCTGTCATCTACCAAATTGTTCACAACATAAGTAAGCTTTAAAATGATCATTTAATAGCCAGGGAAAACAAAATATTTCAAAAATAATAAACAACCAGGAAGATTAAACTCTTATTTTTGAGAGCTGTCAAAGAGGTTTCTTTCCTATGTCATGCCTTGAGATGTCCTGCCCTACCTTGAATTCTCCTTTTGTCAGGAATCTGAATCTGTATTTCAGCCTAAACACTTCTTGTCTATGTCATAAAGACTGCTTTCCATAGAACTTGAAGATGAGTGCTCATACTCGCTTTATGAGACTGATAGTGACACAGTTCCAGCAGATCTTTGTGATAGTATAGCTACATTGATTTATGATATCATTTTGTGAAAATGGGCTTGTTTCCCATTTTAAGGGCTTCTACATCATAAATGTATTTGTTCACAAATATTTTTATTCCAAAATCAGACTAAAACTTTGGGGTTTTTGCAATCTCTGTATTGTAGCTTCTATATAGATAATCCAATTCTTTTGATTATCAAACTATTTGGACTAGACAGGTATAGTTTTTTTTGAATAAATGAAATGGATCTTCCTCAATTTAGTCTCAAAATTGGAAAGTCATCGATTTGATGGATGGACCACTCAGTGGATCAGGAACTGCCTGGCTGGCTGGCTGCACTCAAAGGGTTCCAGTCCAACTGGAAGCCAATGACAAGTGGTGTTCCTCAGGGGTTGGTACTGGGACCAGTGCTGTTTAACATCTTTGCTGGAGACATGGCCTCCTCTGGACCTGCTCTAACAAGTCCATGTCTTTCATGCATTGGGGATCCCAGAGCTGGACACAATACTTCAAATGAGGTCTCATCAGAGCACAATAATTAATTATCCTGACCTGCTGGTCCTTTTCTTTGATGCAGCCCAGGATATGGTTAGCTTTCTGTGCTGCAAGTGCACATTGCTGGCTCACGCCCAATTTTTCATTCACTAATATCCCTAACCCCTTTCATTGCAGAGCTGCTCTCAATCCATCTATTCCTCAGCCTGTATTAATACTGGAGATTGCCCCAACCCACACATAGGACCTTGCATTAGGCCTTGTTGAACTACATATAGAATCATAGAATTGTCTATGTTGGAAGGGACCTTAAAGATCATCTAGTCCAACCATCAACCTAAGCCTGAAAAAAATCACTAAACTATATTCCTAAAGACTATGTCAACCTGTCTTTTGAACACCTCCAGGGATGGTGCCTCAACCATTTCCCTAGGCAGCCTATTCCAACACCCGATAACCCTCTCTGTGAAGAAATGTTTCCTAATATACTTTGTAGAGTCTCAATTCCTCAAGACTGTAAAGGTCTCTTTGAATAGCATCCCTTCCATGAAGCATATCGACTGCACCAGTCACCTTGGTGAGTCATCTGCAACTTGCTGAGGGTGCACTCAATCCCACTATGTCCTTGATGAAGATATTAATTAGTACTGTCCACAATATGGACCCATGAGGGACACCACTCATTGGTTTCCACTTGGACATTGTGCCATGGGTTGTAACTCTTTGTATGTAGCCATCCAGCCAAATCATTATCCCCTGAGTGGTCCATCCACCAAACCCTTCCTTCTCCAATTTAGCAGCAAGAATGCTGTGGGGGACCATTCCAAAGCTCTTACAGATGACTCTGTAAATGACATCTGTAGCTCTTCCTTTGCCCACTGATGCAGTCACTCCATTGAAGAAGGCCACAGGATGGTAATTTGCCCTTGGTGATGCCAATTTGGCAGTCTTTAAATCAAGAAGTCTCAGTTTATTAGAGGTCTAACTTAAACTTCTTAAGTACTTGACTGATGTGTACAGGCAGAAGGCACGTTTGCACAGAGTTCAGAAATTACACACTCCTATGCTCTTATTTTTTGCTTATTTGCATTCAAGCTTCTTCTGCCACTGTCAAACAGATTGAAATGCTGACTAGTTTTGGTAACATTCACCATTGCATCCATTTTCCACAGAAGATTAGGTGCTGATAAAGAAAGTAGTATTCCTCCTTGCATATAATAATGAATAATTATCACTTTTCCTCTGATCTTTATACTTGTTCATATTTTTACTTCCGCAGTCATCTAATTTGATTTATGTATATGTTTAACAGCGGGTTTTCCTTTTCTTTCTTGCTTGTTTTGGCAGTTTGAAGCTGATATGAAAAGGCCCGATTTGGAAAATTGTTTTGGATATGTACAACTTTCTGAGTCTAGCCCCTCACTTGGAAACCTTTATTCTGTCAGAGTTTTTGGATGCAGGGGTATGATGAATTCACAAAAGGCTGTTTTGCAAAACCTGCAGTAGTTACTAGAATAACATGCTTGAAATTACTGTAAGTATACTGAGAATAAAAATTAAAGTTCACCAGATAAAGCAGAATAACATTTATTATTATAACACAGGGAAACTAGATATTACTATTGATCCAGAGACATTGGTGAGCGCAGGCAAAATATCTGGGAGGTGTCAACCAGCATATCTGCTTTGAAATATTAGTCTGTCATGTCAATGTAATTGCTTCAATTTACATCAGACAGGAATATTCCTCCTCCACATGTATAACCATGTTCCTAGATAAACCTATTTTACTTAATTCTAACTTTAATAACCTGAAAGAAAAGGAATTTTCCCTCCTAACATCAGCCCATCATAAATTGACAGAAACTATTTTTTTTAACCATATGGTGAGGCTGTGGGGGAATAAGAAAGCACACAAATCAGAAGAAGAGGGGAAAGAAAACCTACTTAAAACTGCGGTCACTACAGAATAAATAATATATTATTTAAGCATTCTGAGTATCATTCAAGAAAGTGGATATCCAATTATAGTTAAATAAAAAAAAACAAACTAGAAAACCCTGTTAAAAAGAGTCCTGAAAGAAAAAAAGATGTAATTTATTTAATTATTGCCTTAGTTATCTCACCTACATAGGCCACCCACATACACGTACCCACCTACTGAATTAAAAGGCAAAAAAATTTTGAAGGATTAGACCCCTAAACTGAGAAGAAGCAGTTCAGCTACCCTAGAAGTAAGCCATTTTCAAAACAAAATAACGCAAACCAAAAGATGACACCTAACTTCACACGTAATTAACCTGAGCCTCAGGTCAACTGACTGGTCAGATAATAATGAGATCTAACACACCATTTATGCTAACAGTGGGAAAACATATTATATTTGTAAGTACATGTATATTTGTAAACACTTCAATGAATTCCTTTTTTTTTTTTTGCTGTAGGTCTGGATATGTAGTAAAATCACAGAGCATGGGCTGATTTATGCCTAGTTAATCTGAAATTAAATGAAGATTTAACAGGTGGATGAACCACAAATGGAAGGGCAAAATCAGAAGAGCCTCATCACAGAACGAGAAACAGCTGGAAGAGAACATAACAAGTTATCATCTATGATTCTCAGAGTATATACACTTCTTATGTTCTTATGTTCTACTCCATATGAGTAGCATGAGGAAGACTGAGATCTGTTAGTCCATAAAGCTAGTCCAGCTGCTCACAGATACATTTGAGGCTGAAGTGTTAGCATACTTTGACCACTGTGCACATATGTATGTTTTATTTCTATATATATCTGTACATACACATTTACATTATATATACAAAAATATATGATAAGAATACAATACATATACATCTATGCATAGACTAGGGAAAATATCATGGTGATAGAAGCATTTAGAAGACTGACAAATCAGCTTTGTTTCAAACTTCAGAGCAATGGGATTGACACTCATTAATAGCCCACACTGGCAATGGTTAGCTCTTAATCATCATCAGGCATTCTCATTGCTTATGCAAACAAATAGACCTTAAGAAGCTTATGATAAACTGCTTTTGTGTATTCATTGACATGGAGATGATGCATAGAGTGAGTGCTGGTGGTGAAAATCCCTGACAGACCAAGGGGCCAAGGTCCATGGGATGAAGCTTGGAGTGGAGAGGGCAGCCTCCTTCTCCCCTTCTCTTTCCTGCTCTTCAGACCCTTTCCCAAAATAAAAGGAGATGGCCACATCAGCTCTCAACAGTTAATCTTAAACTGAGGTCGAGGATTTAGTTCTGCTTTAATTACTCATCCTTCCCCTTGCTCTACAAACTTTCCGGCACTTCCTTCAAGTGACTGTACCACTTCTTCATCTGCCCACTTACATTTAAATATTAATTACACATTTATTCTTAGCTGTTTTAAAAAATGCTTGCCGTTAGTGGTGTATGCTCTAGAAGTGCTACGGTTTTGTAAAATGCTTATATACTACCACAGTTGCATCTGGTTTCAAGCCAGGCAAGTGTGAATTGTACCTTTCTTAGTCTACTACTAACTCATGGGTACAAAAAGCCTCTGATTTGGCTACAGTTTTGATAAGAACAGCTAATTATGGGGCTAATACAATCAGCACAGGTAATGATGTAATAGTTGATCAGTCTGTAGGATTAAAAGCCTGGCAAGAAGATACTTAGAAAAACTAGTTATTTTGCAATGGAAAGGTGTGATGAACAAGAAATGTAGATTCATGTCAAATCATTCAAATCTCATGCAACAAGACAGGAAATAGTGTATATATATATATTTATTATAGCAAGGCCTTTGATGCAGTTTGAAACATATCCATGGTAAAAAAAATAATCATAAAGTTACAAAGTATAATGTTATAGAAATATGCAAGAAAACATACATATAATAATAATTAATGCTTGTTTTCAACAGAAAAGTGTAGTAAGATTGTGAAATTATCAGCAACATTTTCATTAATTATAAGGGCGATAGAAGGAACAATGTTCACTTTTAAGTTAGTAGTTGAATCAATCTGAGATGGCTTAAAAGGACCCTGGAGAATGGATTAGAGTTCAATATGGATTAAAACCAGAAAAATCCAATAGATATTTTACTGGAAAGAAAAAAAAGATCTGAGATTATAGTCAATGGCCAGCTGAGTATGATCCAGCAAGGGCGTACAGTTGCAAAAAAAGGTAATTGTCATAAGATGTATAGTGTAACCTGAAAGATTAGTGAAGCAATTATTCTGTTCAGCTTTGGCAAAGTCTTTTTTGGTGTTCTGTGTCCTTTCAGATGCCAGATTTCAAGTCTGGATATAAGTCTGGATATCTTCTCTTTTAAGAACATTTCTTTATTCTGTGATCAGTTAAAACTGGAAGCCCTCCTCTAGTCACAGAGGATTTCTTCTTATGTTTTTTAAGTCATGTAACTGAGCAGATTAATTTGTCATTTTCACTTCAGGTTCACAGACATTTACTGGTGATTATGATGTGGTAATACTAACTCTTACAGTCAGGTGATGTTCAACAATTCATTAACAGTGGTAACTCCTGCTAATGGTGAGTATATGCAACAGATGCCCATGAACAACTGATTCTGGATGAACATAAACTTGAGCTAACTTTTGAGATTGATGGCAGTGTGTTTAGCTCTAAGTTTAAAAGAATTGGGGTTTTCTGTGGTTGTTTTTTTTTGTGTTTTTTTTTTCTTTTTCTCCTTTTCAATATACTAGCACACATCTACCCAAGTTTCAAGTCCAGATGAATAATTTCAATAATTACAACATGGTCGCATAATTACTACAGATACTATTATAACACTTACAAAACCTTGCAATTCTTTCCTTCAGCTGAGTGGTCATTAATTCATTCAAAATTCATTAAGTTTTCACTTGTGAATTTGTGTGACTTCACTTGAGATTCCTCAAGATAGGTTGCTTCTGTATGCCCCTAAAATTATGCCACTTTTGGTTATAACGTGCAAGCAATTGAAATAGGTGAAACATCTGAAGCCTCTGTACAGTTGAATCCAGTCAAATAAGATCAATTGTAGACAAATACTGAAGTAATGATTGCATGAGAAAGGACGAAAAAGAAACAAAAAGTGGGGCACAGATTGTGGAGAACAAATTTTCATTGTCTAGTACAAGATCATGCTTCTTATATATTTAGAGGTTTGCATGTATATATTGTATTTAACAGCAATACAGCTCTTTATAAATTCCTAAATTTTGTGATATTTTGAAGTATGTTACATATACTCAGAAATACATCATCTTCACTTCCTCTTCTGTAGTGTTATTCACAATTGACATAATGCAAAAATAGTCTCTGATACAAAGAAGGAAATAGAACTTTGTGTTGGAATAAAAGTCCATGGCAAAACCCAATATTTAAAGTACACGGCCCCAGTGTAGCCCCCATCTACACAGAAGGCTCAGCTTCAGACTTAACTGTTTTCTTATGAGTACTCTGTTAGCAAAACTTTCATACTCTTGGGAATGCTTGTCGCTTCTACTCAAGCCCCATTTCAGATTGTCTCTACGTATGTCATTTGATGTCCAATGAGTTAGGCCTCCTGTGGCACTAAGGGGACTTATGTATGTGTAAGCGTCATACCTTTGGAGCCCTTTAAAGTTTTTATTCCATGTTTCCATGGCTTTTGTGAAGAGAGAATACCTGCAACCTTTGCAATTTTTTTTCTTGTACGTTTCTAAACGGAAAGTCTTACTCATATCACGTGAATTTTCCCCACTTTGCATTCACACCAATGCAGAATGAGCCACTGCTTTTATTTCTTCAGGGAAATCCATAATGAATCCAAAATCCTAAGTGGATGACAATATTTTATACTCCCTCTGTGTAGGTGTAACTGATTGCCCAGGTGCAAGTGAGCAGCAAACTGAGCCACGTATATGCATATGGCTCAGTTCCACGCTCAAACATAATCAGTTTCTGTGTTTAACTAGTGGCACTTCTAGGTTTTTTTTTTAAATCAAACATTTTGTAATTTGCTTTCTGCCAGCCTAACAAATACAAGTATTAGAGCTGAACGAACGGAAAGAATAATCAGTAAGTATGTTCTCAAAGAAACCTGAATTAATTTAGTCTCCATTTTCTGTACATGAAACAGTCAAGTGATGAAATTTAACAGTTAGAATGTGCAAGACGTTATTGGTGAATGTTATACAAATCATTTAGTGAATAATGAGCATGTACAAAAATCCACTACATTTGTGCCAGGGCTGAGTAGTTACATCTGTGTAATTTAGGCTGGTCTGCTATAACTGCCTTTTAGTATTCTGACTTCAGGTGCTGAGAGAATAAATACATAATTCAGAAATGCTTATTTTATATTAAAGGCAGTTAAAAGCTTCCTAGAGTAGAGTTTCTAATTGGGTGCACTGGCTTTAGAATAATTGCTCCCTGAAATTCTCTTATCATATGCTTAGGGTATGAAGATTCAGTTTTTCATTCATCAGTCATGCAGAAAGAAATGATCTGTGTTTCAGTCAATCTACTGTGATGTTGCTGGACCTGAGACATGAAAGTAGAAATTTTCAAAGGCAGGAATAGTTTAGTGGCTGACTGCCTTTGTGATTTTCTTCCCCTTTTTTCATCCCATAACCTGTGGTTACTCATTACATTCTGTCAGTCTGAGTAGGAGGGCATTTGTCCAAGTCCATTATTTACTGTTTTTTCAGTAGACCTGAAACTTAGAGGTCTCCTACTGATACACAGGGTTTCAGGGAAGTATTTCCCCATTGCCCTCAGCTCTACTCTGCAATTCCTCCATGCGATGGAAGGACAAAATGTATCCCTGTCTTTAACTTAACTATGCTCATAATCATGATAAATAGTGATGGTTTTTTAACATGCACTCTCTGCTTTAAGGTGAGCCTGCATTTTTTGTTATCACCATCATGAAAACTGAGGTGAGATTTTTCAAGAAAGGTGAGAGATTCAGGCATGCTCCTCAATCACAGAAGCACTGACAGAACAGGGGCAGGATCAGAGTGCATCTCACCAGCACAGCTTCCAGTCTTTCTGTCTGCCAACACAACAGGAAAAGAAAAACCATGAGTGTAAAGGAAAAAGTTGTTTAAAAAATTTTAAAAAAAATCTAAAGTTAAAATTTAAACGTCATCTGATTTAGGTCTGGTGACTAGGTGGTTTCTGCATTTTTCCATTATTTTGGTAAGCAACTTTCTAAACACATCTAAACACATTGATGTTGTCTTAACTACCTGTTTTCTTATACTAAATTGTGTATATATTTTCTGGATCTATTCAGACGCAACACATAAAAATGCCTCTAGTAATGAGCTGTCTTCTGGTCTAAGATACGATGTAGAAAACAAGCAAGCAATCAGGAAATGGTTCATTCAAAGAACCTTACGAAGGAATCAATAGTGTGTGGTATAACGTAACTGTAGATCACATTTTACACATTGGAATAATTTTTGAATAACCATACTGTTAAACTAATGTTGGTCAAACAGCCAGGAATTTAACAAAGCATCACAGGAAAAAAAATCTGAAGCAAATTTTTCTCTTGCTATGATTAGAACCAATAAATTACAAACCATATTCTGTATATCTATAAAATCTACTTTAAAAAATAACTTAAAAAGTAACAGAAAGATTTCACATACAACTCACATATCTAAGCCCGCATCTAATTCCTGACCAAGTTTAATACTTACTGAGTAAATATGCATTCTTTATACAAACAGGAGAAAAGATTGCAAACTAGAGGACTTTCTGCAGTCTGGACTTAATTCTTCCACTATCTATTGATACTGCCAGAGGGTTTCCTTATTAATTGCAGTATTCCTTCCTCTTTAATATCGTTATTGTCCAAAAGGATCTCATGACAGCTTAATGAACAATTCCTCTTTTAGTAATTAGATGAAAAATCTGATGTCTTTCTTCTCACATTGGTTCTTTTTGTGATGCCTTTCTGTGAAATGCAATGCTAAAATTTGTACTTGTCCTATGTAAACATTAATCCAATCATGTGCCTTATCCGTGATTTTCCATATAATCCATAATTTATACGAAGTCACTTGACACCATAGAGACCACATTCTGAAGCAGTCCAAAACACCCCTCACTTCATCACTCAGAATTTGGGAATGATGTTTGGTTTTCCAGGCTTTTGGGTTATCAAGGGTCTAATCGGTGCTGAAATGTATCATAATTCTCAGAAAGTTCTGTCCTGCGAGATTGAGAAAGTCAGTGTGAGCACATGAAAGTTAGCCTAAATGATTAATGACACCTTATTGTAATTAGTAACAGCTTTTTCTTCTAGGTGACGCATTAGCTTAATTTTAATAATTAACTTCTTTAGTATATACAGCACTCCCAAGATATCACAATTATATTTTACGCCACCACCCAAGTGGCTAGTAAGACAAAGGCATTTATGACTTTTTTTATAGAACTAGCAAGTGTATTCCCACAGAGTTATTTAACTTAGTTCTATTCATTTTACTACTGAAATACGATATGCCAAATATATAACTTCTGCAACTTGGAAATTTCCCTCTAAGCTTCTATTCCTCTTTCTTTAAAAGTGAAGAAAGAAAATGAGGTGAGGTTTTGAAAGCTTTATAATGCACAAATGAAAAAAATTCTTTGTCAATTTCTACAACACTTAAGAATATTCATTTTTATCTCCTTGATGACATTATCAGTATAATATGATGGTAAAAATACAATAGATTTTTCCCACTTGTAGACTGGGACACACATGCTCTAATTTAAAGTGATACTTTTCCTCTCAAAATATTCACTCCACAGCAGTACCCCAGCATCAGCAGCCCCATTATATTCTGTAGTTATGTGTGAAGCATTCAGGAGCAGCAGTAACTAGTGTCTAACTTTCCAGGACATTCTTTTCCTGAGAAATGATATCACACAGCTAAAGTCCTGTCCATGCAGTCACAATTTTTTTTGACTTTGACTTCAAATCTCCTCTGCCTTGCAAAATTTTTTTTCATTTCTTTTCATCACATTTCAGAAAAACATAAGAGGACTATCATTCCTTTTAGAAAGTAAATAAAGTGACAATTTAGATCCAGACCTTATATGTCCCTTTATGTGTTTGAGCCTGTTATTACCTACGTCCATCACACTTTAAATGAAGCAGCTACACTGAGCATAATCTATAGAGATATTGAGCAGGTGGTTGCCCTGGCAACAGTAATAGAAATAAAGTTCAGGAAAAAACTTTCTTTCCACCCTTATTTTCTTCCATCGCTTTTCATGGTCACCAAACCTATATGCTTTTAAGGCTTAACAAACTGTGATGTAACGGATATCAGGTACATTAAACCAATGTTTTTTAGCAATATGGAATGTTCTTCCATCAATTCAAATAAAATACAGTTCGTGAAAATTTCTGCCAAATTTCTGCCTGCCAAAATTAATAACTGTCAAGGGTACAAAGGAAATTGCAGTTTTGTGTCTTTGTTCACTTTGGAAAAAAGTATCTTTGTCTGACTATTACACAAAAAATAATTTACAGGATTACCCATAACGAAATATGCAAAATAATATTCCTGGAGTAGAAGCTAGGCTTCTAAAATAAAAACATCTGTTTGTATCATATCTATTAGTTACTTGATGAAGTCAAGAACATTCAAGGTCAACCTCTTAATCAAATGTATAGGGCCAGGGTCACCTAATTTTTTAATTACAGTCTTGTATTCCATTTAAAATATGGTGATTTACAACTTACTGTTCTAATGAAAAGACTAAATGTTTATGCTGCTTCAGGAGAACCATTTCACAGTACATTAACAGTGTTTATATTGGAATCAACTGGAGCACTGCATCTGGCAGGGCATGGGTACGTGCAGATTGATGTGTGCATAGTTTAGGACATAACAAATTCATGACTTCTTCAGCTTGTCAGGCCCTGAAATCAAATTGGCCAATGAATCCTGATTGTGTCTCCTTACTTTCGGCAACAGAAAAGATGTCTCACCTGATAAGCTATTTCTTTTCCACAGTATTCTTCCTGTGATTTGTAGAGGAATTATCGTGAGATTGTACACTTCCTACACTGTCAGAAAACAAGGACGTTAAATCCACTAGAAGAAAGGGATTATGTATTAACTGACACTCCATTGTTGAAGCCTTCTCAAGAAGGGCTTTTTTAAAATACTCAGTTAACTTAACTCCTAAGTTAACTAACAAAGGGAAACCATCACCTTGATGTTTGCCTGTTATTGTAAATCTGAAACTTAAAAGGCGTTTTTCTATCCAAGGTGAAATATTGCAAAAAGTGGAAGTATAATATATTAAAGAAAAGGACTTTATATTAATAAATTATTCTAATTGTGTAAAATTACTTCCTTTTTTTTTTTTTTTGGAAATGGTTCACTCATCATGGGCTTGCATTTAACATTATATGAAAATTTAACTCAAATATAAAGAAGAAAATAATTTTAAACATACTCACAAAGTAGTGCTATTGATAACCATTTCTCTCAGGACAAAGAACTCCTGTATTTCAGGAGTATACACTAGTTCCAGGTTATAGGCTTGATTTAGGTGTATCTTTCTCAATTCACATCAAAGCTGTTTCACTGAATAATTAGATTTTCTTAAGGTGGAAGACAGAGAAAATAACTGACTGTGATCCTGATTCAACAAATGTTTTTAATATTATTCTTTGCAGGATGAGAGACATTTAATCTCTGTGGAAAAAGTAAGCCACTCCTCTTTCTATCCAAAATGTTCAGAATTTACCCTCGGAAAGATTATATTTCTCATCCTCCCAAATAAAATTGAGAAAGCAAAACAGAGGAAATAAATATTTATTTTACAATATGTAAATAAATCAGTTGGAAACAAAAAAGGAAGAAAAAATATCCATACATTTCAACTGGCAGCAGAGACCCAATAACGTGAAACGAGTCTGAAAATGCAAATGAATTCTCAGGTGCATAAAAAAAATTCCACCAGAAAAAGATAACAAAATTGTGCAAAAACAATAATGAAGTTTCCTATGAATTTCTTTGGAACAAATAAGAGAAAATGGTTTCTAGAGTAATTAAACATGGGAGAAATGTTTTTAAGTGAAAGTGCGAACTTAACCCAAGAAGAAATGGATTTAAATGCATTGTTGGTGCAGGATGTAGAGGCAGTCTTGTAAGGATAGGACAAGTGATGTCCTTCTGAAGTGAGCTGCTCCTGAAAGTGACTAATTTGGAGGTGATGGGACTGGGAGAAACAGTGTTTTCTTGTAAATTTTCAAGGAAAAGATTAACATTTTATTAAAAAGATTGCATTGTAACTGTTACCATGTGTAATTGAAACAAATTAATTATGATTTCATTTTCCTGGTTTCCCACATCCATCCAGAAAAGGACAAAAACAGTGTTATTTTAAGAATATCCTGTTACCTAATGCTTTTTGATGGGCAATTCCACTTAAGATTGCATTACATTTTACTGAATTTGATAAGCATTTTCTGTTTATTTGGATTTTTCCTTTGTTATATACTTCAGTTTCCATTTTCACTTGTGCTGTTAGGATTTAAGTATTTGCAGAGGCAGTTGCACACATTCAGGGACCACACAATGAGAAAAAAATGATAATGTTTCAGAGATAGTAAAATGTTCACTGTTACATTCATCTATATGGAAAATTCTATCATTTAACTCCTTATCACAGGATTCACTGGTATACATCTGTTTATACATCTGTGAAGGTAAGTGCCCCCACTGAGATAATAAATTCCATATTTTCTACTGATATTAAAAAGTGGAAGGTATTTGAACCTCCCAAAGGACTGAAGTCATGATGGTGAGACTTGCTGATATAAGCAAACCAAGTAATCAAAAAAAATGGTTTAAAAGAGGAGGATAAGCACTTTTTAAAACTATTTTAATTTTTTAATCTCTGAGTTAATCCAGTGTGTTTGCCCAGTGTATTTTCATTTGATGTGATTGTCAAAAAAAAAATTTGGTTAGAGATGGAAAACTATCCCATGAAGTACTTAATAAAATTAACCTGCCTTATCAGGTTAGAAGAAAGGAAATACATATTAAAATCTTTAGATAAAGAAACCAAACCAAAGGAAATGGCTGCCTAAGTTTCTGCACAGGTGTTATAACTCCAAGTAAAATCAGTTGCTGCAATAGACATTGAAGAAACAATTCTAAAAAACGTATGAAGCTAGAGATGGGCCCTGGGAAAGTCAGAGGTGAAATAAGAAAGCAAATTAAATTTTTTCTTCTAAATGAGAAGAAGTATTCAGATGTTAATAAGCAGGAACAGACAACACTGAGGGAAAAAATGAAAGCAGTATTTGTGCTGATACTTAAAAGGGGAATGTGGTTAGAATAGCCTAGAGAACAGGACAGAAACAATGTGATAAGAATTTAACAACCCAAAAATAAATCGAATGTATGATCTTTGAACAAAGCAAATATGCTGCTACAAGAATCTCGAGGAGCACTGTGGAAGTAGCAGAAAAAAAAATAATAAAATCAATCACATTCTTTTGATTCCACAGCTTGAAGGGAGAAGAGATGTGCAATGTTCAGGTGAGTTGTTAACTATTGCACAGCAATTCCCTCTCAGATATTGTTGAGCGAGAAAGGATTGACAGTCTTTCAATGCTTATACATACAAAAAAAAAATAGCTGTCAGAAGGTATTGGTGTCAAAATAAATCTTGTGAACAAAATATCAAGGAAGGAATAAAATAAACCCCATCAATACCACTAAAATTGTTTGCACCTTCCCCATAGCACCTCTAAACAGAAATATACAAATCTCAAATCTTATTCCAGACTCCTCTTTCCCAGTCTGCTCCCATAGGATCTTAGTGCAACATTCTTTAGGAAATTCTGTGTCGCTGGCTTTCTGAGTGCATTGCATATGCATGATGAGGAAAAACCAAATAAAACTCATGGGCTGAATAGGAAATCTAAGCAGGGAAAGAAAGAAAAACTAAATCACGTACATGAATATATAAATTATACAACTGATTGACATTCACACTGAGATCCTTTTAAACTATGCTACCATAATTACACTTACGTTAAAGCTCTTTCACACTTCCACAGAGGCCAGAGTATAAACCTCTTACACTTATATGTCTCAGAGACCATGATTTAGTGTCTACAATGATGTAAATGAGAGTGGCACTTGTCAAACAGCAAGACTTGGCTTTATGAAACGAGGAATTCAAGATTAACACCTTGCCTAAAGGAAGGAGTTTAGCTTCATGGAATTTGAAGCACAGAAGCGCTCTGCCAACAAGAATTCTACTTGCGAGAACCATCCTTGCAGTGACTTACATTGTTTTCATGTTTTTGTGTACCAGAACACCTCAATGGAAATTGACCAGATCAGATTATTTTCTTACAAAATCCTCTTACCTCCAGCTATATCTACCCTTTGATACAAATTCTAGTTTCTACTCATAATTTATGGATCCAGAATTTAGCCTTCATGTTATTACAATACTAAGAATGATACACATACTTACAAATACAATTTCAGGACATTGCCAGAGATTTAAAGACAATGTGAACAAGACAGCTGTGAAATTCTGAGCTCAGAAGCACGCCTTGTGGTACAGAAAAATGGATGGTACCACTAAAGCAGGTAACAAAATTCATTCAGCCAGCTATTCTGACGATAAAAAACTGACAGATTTGTAATTAGGTTTCATTTTTCATGGATTGCAGAGTATCACAAACCCTTATACATATGCATGCAAGGCTATATACATATACAATACATATATATGTATATATGTAGACAACATGAATAATGAATAATAAATATCAAGGGGAAAGCCTCTATGTATGTATGCAAATATCCATGCATGCATAAATATGCATATATATATATATGCATGTATACATTTATTATTTACTGGTATTTCACTGGAAAAAACAATGTATTTGCATAAACAACATGTGCAGTATGAATTATCTTACTATTTGATTTCATACTGTTTGGTGATGTTGGGTCTCAGACACTGTCTCAGCTTCTCAGAGGTGTCCAGGTACACACCTTCCACTGATGTTTCTGGCAGCTGGGTCTCTATGTCGTTTTTTGAAAATTTAACCCATGGTTTCTCAACTACCATTGCAGTGAAGTACAAGCAGACTATCATAACAAACTTGGATTTCTTAGAACAAAACCAACTCCAATTAATGTCACTTTAAAGAAACTGAAACATCTGAATTATGGAAAAAAAATATGTCAACTGAAAAGGACATGTGAATTGAGACTCATAATTGCAGCAAACCTACATTATTCATACCCAGTGCTTTAAAAAAAAATAAATTTCTTCTTCAACCTTCAATTATCTCCACAATAAAATTAGATGCTCCAATTCTTTTCTTTTGTTATGCCATTCTAAAAATTAATATTTAAATACAGTGTGCCAAGTTATCTGATTATAATTCTTAACCTTATATTTCAGCCTCTTCTCACATTCAAGTTAATCACAAAGTAAAAAAAATAAAAAATACTTAAATAACTTAGAAAGATTTAAAGATTTTAAGAAGGTTTTGTTTGTTTCTTTTTTGTTTTTGTTTTTTTTTTTTTCCCTGAGTCTTATTTACACAGTTGTAAGGAGGATTCAGATGTTTAAACACAAGTATGAAATGCTATTTTAGGTAGTGTGGTGGAACCCTGAGGTTGCAGGAATTATCTTCTACCCTTGTGCAAATGTTTGATATCTGGAACATCTACAATGACACCAAACTCCTACATTAGGCAGTTGGATTGCTCCCAGGGTGCCTGCTCGTTAAAGCCTGTCTAAACAAGTCTAAGGTTTAAGTTTTAAAATCCAGGTAACTGCTTGCAGTAAGGGCACCTGTTGCTTATCTCTGACATGGATATTTTTTTTTTCATTGTGTTAACTCTGATTCCTGAACCATGCCTTCATTTTCCCTATCAGCAGCTGCCTTAGCAAAGAAACATTTTGAAAACTAATAATTTTCATTGGTGACACTATGATTGTTTTCCCCAATATTTATTCACTGCACATAATTTAGTTTTCGGTATTGTAGGGCTACACTGAAGGTGACCCCGTGCAAATGATGGGCAGACAGGGTGTCCAAGAAGTTGTCCTCTTTACAGCCTGCCTATGTGGCAAAACACACTGCTGATGCAGTGGCTGAAGTTAGTGCCTGCACAGGGAGGATGCTTATGAAATAAAACGAGTAAGATTTCTGTAACATCAGTCTCTGTTCCTGCTGACTGGGTTAGCAAGGCTTGCAAAAATCGTCCATGTCACTTTATCAAGGGGAAGAGAAAAACTCGAGCTGCCTCCCCTGAGTTTTCATGGCAAAGCCTCACTGTGCCCTCTGGACCACTGTTGGAGTAGAGCTCTCTCCAAGTGTCTTTATTCATCTCACTAGGAGACAATCACACACCAGTCTTTGAAGTGTCTGTTACTGTGTTTGCCCCTACCTACATGTTTTCTATATGTGCTTGTGTTATCCTCAAACTGTAGTACAAGGAGCTTATTTCCAGAACTTGAATATTTCCCTCTAAATCTGCTCTAAAATGGATGACTTAACATCTTTGATTGCTTGTTGCAGTGTAGCTTATGAAGCATAATATCGTTTGGAGTTTCACAGTTCTGACACAATGAGTACATAATATGCTGTAAATCACCTGTGCAAAGCCCCTGAGATAGAAAAATCGCAAGCAGGCATGGGGAGCAGAATGCTTCTCTAACTCCCTCAAGTCTCTCCAGAGGGATATTTCATTATGTCAGTTCAGGCAACCCAAAGGCTAAGAGCTGAACCAGGCAGTTGCTACCTTCAATTATTCACAAATTGACCACAGAACGTGCAAAAATGGCTGACAGCCTTGTAGGAACACTACTGCGACAGCTCTACCAAATTATCTCTCCGGCAGAGCCATTCAGGTTCCTTAAAACAGGTAAATTATTTAGTGTTCTGTTTCTACACTCCTTGTCTGTTGCAGTTGTGCACTTTCCTTGAGAAGGTTGCCTTTAGCAATATCTCCTTCAGTTTTGCCAACTTTTCCACATTGCCCAGTAAGGACATAGCCAGAAATAAATGTGGCCACATGCCTTTAGAACATCAGCTCATTGATGTTTTTAGAATCCAGTGAATTTTGACAAAAAAATATCCTATTGTTAATAAGACTGTAACGATACCTCATTAACAAGAAGACTACTCAAACTCAGAAAATGGACACATTATTTTATGCTGGTTTTATTCCTGTAAAATGCAGCAGTTTAAAAGGTGCTCTGAGCAGAGTTTACCTTTAGGTTTTGCAACGATGTATGTATCCTCTAGCTGTCAAAATATCCTCGTAATCTGCTATGAGAAGTACCAGTTGTATATCCCCTTAAACTTGTTTTTCAAATGACAAGAAGGAGAAATTATAATAACATAATTGAATTTTATAGTTATTTTAGACAGCCATAGTTGAAATTATTAATTAAATTTGTGAGCTTTATTTTTTTATGTCCATTTACTACAAAAATTCTTCCTTTTTTTGTACAGTGACACTTTTTTCTCATGCTCATTCTTTTTCTTTAATAAATTAGGACCTTGCACATGCATCTGTGTTACAAGCTACACATTCCTGGAATGAGTGCTCATTCCTCAAGAGCATTTCTTGGCCTGATTGCATTTGCCTGTAGCATGGTTATGGCAGTTATGGGAATGGTAGTAAATAAATCCAGACCTTCTGCCAGGTGAACTTCTTGCTAACTGAAAAGCCCACAGAATTTTCTTTTTTTTCTTTTTTTTAGAAAATACAGTAAAAACAAATGTCAGAGCATGAGTGACTCAAGGTCCTTTTCAAGCATATTACTTGTTATCCTTAGCATAACCTTTCCCACTGTAGAAAGGGTTTCAGACTGTTATTTGGTTTTGGTTTGGTGTGGTTTGACTTTTAATATGTAATGTGCTGAGTTATATGATGTCTCAAGTTAAGTAGTCTTTAAGCTTTTCTTAGGCAATGTCTTATTCCTCTAGGTCTATTGCGTGAGTGGATCCATCACAGCTGATCTCTCAGGCATCTCTTATTTTAACGTCTTTGGCAAATTTATTTAAAGCTATTTGCTATTTCTTTCAGATAAGCAAGGATGTTGGTCTGACATTGTTTGCACAGTATCCCATCAGATCTATTTTTCAATAGATGCTACTTTTATTTTTTAATTTATGGTTATATATATAGTATGCAAATATTTTGTATTGCAGTGTTTATTCATAGTCAAAGATTTAATTTTCTATCTACTTTTTCTTTATATTCATGATCCTTCATGATCTGTTATTACCGTAGATAAGCTCTTACCTTTCCTTGTTTTTTGACTTTTTTATTTATTTTTTTTTAGTATAAAGAATTTATAAGGACATTTAAAGACCCATTTTTCCCATCTGAACTGCTTAGCCTTATGCCCAACAGTAAGTGTCAGGATATATGGAAAGTTCTAAGGCAGGTGACGTCTTAAAACAATGGGGGACTATTTATGCAGGGTAGTTTAGCATGTCAGATCGAAAGAGCCGTATCTTCAGGGGAGGGCCCTCACGGGTTAGAGACAGATAAATGGCACAGACATATAGGGAAGACAACTTATGAGATCAAGCCTTCTATTCATCTTTTATTCTGCAAGTCACTGCATTATGAGGACGTTGCAGGGACAGAGAGTGTGAGATAATCCTACTGTATAGAATATCTGCTTGTAAGGCAGTATTTGGGGTGGAGTGCTAAAAGTTTTATTTTGGCTGAATTACAGATTTGTTTAGCAGGATTTATGACTGAAAGAGAATGAAGATAGAGAAACACACAAATTGATTTTTTTTTTTTTTATTTCTCCCTGAGATATACTTTTGTACAACATATGTGGGCTGCCCTTTAAGAAGTTATAAAAAACTCATGTTTGCTTAATAGAAAATATGCTAACTGGCTGCAAGTATCCTCAGGCCTGTACAGGTGCTGTTCTTTAATGAAGAGTAGAAAAATAAAGCTGTTTATACTGTGTTTATAAGACACCATTAGTAAATTTTCTGGAATATTTTAGTCTTCCCTCCCATCTCCTCTGCACTCTGTGTCACTGCATTATTATTTTTTTTCCTCCCATTACCTGTGTTTTAAATCCCAGACTCACACGCAATGGGCACCGGCACAGTTTTAATGAACTCTTTCTTCTATTTTCTCACCTGTTGTGTAAACATGTAAGATAGTAGACTGTTATCTGACTACTTACTGATGGTGCTCATCAGACTAAATTAAATTCCACATACAATGCTGATATATGCACATTAATCTATATTCACTTCTGGTACCCTAAGAATCTTTATTCAGAAAGAGTAAGACAGACTTACCTCGCTTTTTCTGGTTTTGCTTGTTTATTGGTTTGTTTGTTTGTTTGTCTTTCCAGACTGTGCAAAACACAGTGGTTAAAATTTTCTTCAGTCACAATTCTTAGTACATGTCTCCCTGTGTTCATCAGTAGGTATCTCCTGATCTGATGGTTTTTTGATGTTTCAGTTCCAATTCCTGAGGAGTTTTCATATTTCTGATTAATTTATGCTAAATCATTTTTCCCTGTCAATCCACATTCCCCCCCCCATTTGCTCCTTTTCATCATTTCCTTGTTGTTCCTGAAATTTGATTTATATCCCTAAACAATAAATATCCCCTTCCTTTCACCTGTATTCTTGCAAATGTCTTTTTCAGTTTACAGAATTGTTATCCCTGGTCAATAAATCCCAGGGATACCACTACCTCCCAGCTATAAGACTTATAAAAGATCTTTGAAAGACAGAACTATCCTCTGGGTCAGTAACAGCAGTGTATTTCTTTTTAAACTGCTTGGCTTTTGGGGGTTTGGTTTTTATTATTTTTGGTTTCTGATTTTTGTTTAGGTTTTTTGGGTCTTGTTTTGTTTTTAAAAATTCATGGGGCTGTAAGCCACGTTCTCAGCTGGGTTAAACTCACCTATTTTCATTTAGCTCAGAAAACTCTGTTGATTTATGCAGTATGTAGTCTAATTTCTGTTTTTAACAGGCTGAATATTCTTGTATTACAAACCTGTATTTTACTCTATATGTGGATTTTATAGATGCCTAAAATTAGCTTGAAGATTGCTTATGGCCAATGTCTCATTTTAAGTTATTATGCTATATACTATAAGTTATCAAGAGTCTGCTATGTTTAACATCTAAAATAGGAAAATCATTGTAAACCTTTGATGACTATGCTTATCAAAGTTACATAAATAATAGTAACTTTTGGTGTAGAGTGGTGGAATAAGTGAGGGATACTTAATATTTGTTACTGAATTATATAGACTAAGAATTTGACAGTTGAACTGATTGAAAATGTGTGTCTTTGCTGAAATAAGTTTCCTTCAATCTTGTCTGATTCTGAGGGAAAAAAATGTGGTATATCAAAGTTTTGTTCATTTGGTGTTTTTTTTTTTAATGCTTTTTCCCATTCAACAGTTTGGGAAATAAAGGAAACTTCTTCAAAGAGGTCTAGAAGGCACTTCATTTTCAGTCTGAAACTATCGCTGAATTACAGAATCACAGAATGATAGACAATGAAAGGGATCTTTGGAAATCATCTTGTTCAAACCCCAGCCAGAGCAGAGTCACCCAGAGGAGACTGGACAGAAGTGCATCCAGGTGGGCTTGGGTATCTCCAGAGAAGGAGACTCCACAGACTCTCTGGGCAGCCCATGCGCCCTCAAAGGAAAAAAAAATTCCTCATGTTGAGATGGAATTACCTGTGTTTCAGTTTGTGCATGTTGCTCCTTGCCTTGTCACTGAGCACCACTGGAGATAGACTCTCCCCATCCTCTTGACACCTGTCCCTTAGATATTGATAAGCATTGACGAGAACTTCTCTTAGTCTTCTCCAGGTTAAGCAGACCCAGATCTCTCAACCTTTCTTCACCAGAGAGTCCCTTGATCATCCTCATAACCCTCTGCTGGACTCTGTCCAGTAGTTCCTTGTCTTTCTTGGGCTGTACACAACTGTACACAGTGCCTCACCAGGGCAGAGTAGAGGGGGAGAATAACCTCCCTCCACCTGCTGGCCATGCTTTTATTGATGCATCCCAGGATGCCATGGGCCTTCTCGGCCACAAGGTCACAGTGTCAGAAGCCTTGCTGAAGTTGACGTAGACAACGTCCACTGCCCTCCCCTTGTCTACACAGGCAGCCATCATAGGAGGATAACAGTTTGGTCAGGCATCGTTTCCCTTTGGTGAATCCACGTGAATCACTCTCAATGCCTTTCTTCCTCTACGTGCTTACATATGACATCCAGGATGAACCATTCCATCACATTTCCAGAGATGGAGGTGAGGCTGACTGCCCTGTAGTTTTCTGGGTCTCCCTTCTTGGCCTTTTTGAAGGGTGGAGTGATGTTGGATTTTCTCCAGTACTCAGGGACCTCTCCTGTTCTACATGATCTTTCAAAGGAAATGGATAGTGGCTTTACAATAACATCTTCCAGTTCCCTCAGCACTCTCAGGTGCATCCCATCATGGTCCATGGAGTAGTCAGTGTCTATTTTGCCAAAATGATCTCCAACCTGATCCTCCTCAACCAAGTCTTCCTTTCTCCAGACTTTTTCTCTTACCTCCAGGATCTGGGATTCCTGAGGGATGGCCTTAGCAGTAAAGACTGGTGGTGAAAAGGCATTCAGTAGCTCTGCCTTCTTTACATTCCTCTATCACCAGGACATCCACCTCATTCAGCAGTGGGCCCATGTTATTCCTAGTCTTTTTTTTACTACTGATGTACTTAAAGAAGCCCTTCTTCTTGTCTTTGACACCCCGTGCCAGGCTTAATTCCAAGTGGGCCTTAACCTTCCTCGTTGCACCCCCGCCTGATCTGACAATGTTCCTATATTCCTCCCAAGTGATCAGTCCCTCTTTTCACATTCTGGAAATTTCGTTCTTCCATTTGGGTTTTTTCCAGAAGCTCCTTGCTCATCCATGTAGGTCCCCTGCCTCTTTTTCTTGATTTCTTACTCCTAGGAACGCATTGATCTTGATCTTGGAGGAAGTGGTGCTTGAATCTTAACCACATCTCTTGCATCCCTCTACCTTCTAGAGCTCTAACTCATGGGACTTCTCCAAATAAGTCTTTGAATAGGCTAAGGTCCTGAAGTCCAGGGTTGTAATCCTACTTTTTGCCATGCTTATTCCATGCAAGATCCATCTCTTGGTCACTGCATCCAAGGATATGATATATTCTCCAAATATGATCTATTTTTCGGTTATATTCAACAAGTTCTGTTGTAAAAAGAGCACAGAGGACTAGTGAAAGTGAAAAAGAACCAGATCTGTAAGAAAATGTTTGCACTGTCGCATAGGAACCAGATGTACATTGTTTCACCTGAGGTGAGGTTTCCTGAATATCATTTTATTAAAAGCTGCCAGTATCACTTTATCTGCACAGCTACTGAGGAACATTTGTATTCATTTTGTTTATTCAATAAAAGCCTACAGTCACATGTCATAGAATATATTTATAATTTCTTTAAATCTATACCAAAAAATGCAAAATGCCAAAGATCTGAAGTTTCTAGATACAGGTCCCACAATAAAGTGGAAAAGAAGAAATCAAACTTGAAAAGTATTATTTTTTCTTTAATCTAATAAATGTCTTCTTTCTGGGTTAACAGTGTAATTATTTTTACTTGGCATCTTTACCAGGAGAACACAACATTTGTTAAAGACACTAAAATACAGGTAACTTTTTTTTGCTTTACGGGTCCTTTTTGGATACATCACCTGCAGAGGAAGAGAAAATGCTGTTTAAGACAGGCAATTTTTCCTACCAGTCTTCTGTCGGACCAGTAACAGAGATTTCTGCTGTGTCTGGAAACACTGCTCTATAAACTGAAGGTTGTTATATTTACTCAATTTACAGAAACAATATTTTTGCATTATTTCATAGAAAGGAAGTCTCTAAAATTGTTCCCCTGTTGACAGTATTGTGTTGGCATCGACAACGAACCATATTGCAGGGTATATCGCGTCAGAGGCATCTGACTTCCCTGTTACCAGCAAGGAGACATCTGGTTCATAACTTTTAGCATAGTGTGTCTGCTGATGTAGTGTCAGCATCCTAAATCAAGCACGGCAAAAGCTCACACTTGGAGACCAAAAGCCCATTTGCAGTACCGTTAATTTCTAATTGTGTATTAAAACCCAAATGAATTGTATTTACAAGAAGATACACACATTCAAATCAACACCTGTCTGAAAAGAGACGTCCAATTTGGAGCAATTAGGATATTATTCACAGGAGTCTTCCCACCCTGGTCATCGAGACAATGTCTAGTGCAGCCTGGATACCAAGAAACGAGACTCTACACTGACAAAACTTATACCATGTGAAATGAAGATTAAAATAAGCCATTGTTCTCCCTCACAGCATTTGGTATGGGTTCCTGTGCAATGGCCCTGAGAAAGCTCAGCAGTCATTGATGGTCTAAACAATCTCTGTCCAATGGCCTGAAATTTCTTCTTGAAGCAGTTCTACAGAGACTGTGAGATGAAGTGATTCTGAAAATGTAAGATTCCTAATGTATTACCCAGTGGGTTCAACTTTAATTTCCTAAATAGATATGTCTCATATGGAGATGTAAAGCTACAGTGAGTGAGCTGCTGTTGGAATGTTTTTCTGATTGCTTTATGAGTGATCCTTCCCCCATCAAGGAGCCACACTGCTTAGATCACCAGCTGAGATACAAGGAATGGAAGAAAAAAAGCACACCTATATCTTTCTGTGTGAGGCACCATGTATTTGCATGAACCCTTTTCTGCTGCTAATAATGGTGCACTAAGAACCACCATGAAGAATGCTCGCCATGAGCCTCAACATGATACACCTCATGAGCATAAAAGACGAAGTCTATCAAGTTAACTGCTTCCTATAAATTATTGATGTGGCTATATTTATTGCATACAATTAAACAGCTCTTACTTTATCCTGTTGCAGGTTTGCCGTGATGGCTAGGTAATTTACAGCCCACTTTGCGGTTTTGTGTTATGTTTGAAAGTAACACTCACCTAAGCAAAGAGTGCACAGAGCAAACAAGAGTTTCAGAAGCAGATACTGAGAAAACACAGCAGATGTTTGTTTTCCATTGCTCTGGTGTTTAATTTTTTTCCAGTTATAAAGGCTGCTCAAAGGTGGCAACTATCATAGGCACAGCCAAGGGAAAATAAAAAAGAAAAGGCTGTTGACTCACAGTCCAGTTTGTCACTTCAAGATCCAGAAAATATGAAATGTTTTTAGAATTAAATTCTGTCAAGTCTGTTAGTATCCCTCTGATCTTTTCCAAATGTATAGACTTGGGAAATTACATTCTTTACATTTCATTGGTCTAGAGTCTTGACGTTTTCACACTCACTAGTGAGGATGAATTTTTTGTAAAGCTTTGATGTAAGATCATGGAGTAGTTCGGTAAGTATTCATTGTTTAGAAGAAAAAAAACATAAAAGTCCAGGAAATATTTTCCTAACCCTGAAGTGGTGAAATTTCAGGGTAAGAGGATGTTTTTTAAGTTACATAAGCTGATGCATATAATTTTTCTGTGTCTTTGTCATGCATCTGTCATACTGAAATCACTAAAAATATGTTTTGGAAGTATTAATGAACGCTTCTGCTGTGATCTGAATAGGCTGCCCCTCAGAACAGAAACATGTACGTTCTTTTTAGAATACATGCAGAGTTTACCAAGGATGAGAAAATAGCCATTTAAAAAATTATAGTTTTATATCATTGCGTTAATGCTTTTACACAGTAGACAAGGTAAATTGAACTTTCATTCGGCAGCCCTACCAGCAAAATGTCTCCTCATATTTTATTATAGTTACCAGTAGAAGTATTGGCTAACCTATTCTTTATTAAAATGTTCATTTTCCTTGTATTGCAATGCCCCTGGCCTTGGCATATTTCTTTAGAGCTGCTGCTGGAAAATTCTCTGTGCTTGGCAGAAGTCAAGAATTTATGATGTGCCTCTGAGCAGCACTGAGGCAAACAGCAAAAGCTGTTATCCTTAGTACACTTTTGTAAGGCTATCTGTTAAAATGTGCATCTGATCTGAAACTCCTGTTTGTGTTTCAATATTATTTTGATGCTGCCTCTCCAAAAAAAAACAACAAAAAAAACCTCAGCAGCAACAGAAGTCCTCTTCCCAGCATGGTATTCAGGAGCTGAATAATCCCGTAAAGCACAGATCAAATGGTTTCTTATCTGCAAGGCATTTTAAAATAAGTAGAAAAACAAGGATGAATTACCCTTGGCCTTGTTAAACCAGTCTGTGGTGTGTAGCATAAACCTGGATTTCCATTACTATGCTGACTCAGAAGCTATTGACAGCCATGGTTCCGGGAAAAATGTGCACAACTAAAGTTGCTCTCACGGGCACAGAGTGAAGGTGAATTCCTAGGGGATGTCTGCTATATAATTCTGCATATGAGTCCACAACGGTGACTTCCTTGGGAACAGTATTTCTGCAAATACATTTTTCAATGACAGAAAGTTTGCATCTTGGAAATAATTCAATGTTTCTTGCTTACTCACTCTATCATGCTGGCTGTTTATGGGGGGGTGGTATGAGGGGGGATTTTTAAGGTTAAGTTTCCTGTAAGTTTATGAAAAATGAAGTGGTCTCTGCCACACACGTGAAAAGACTGGAGAATCCAAACCCTTATCTTCTTTTATTACAGCTAAAAATGTTGTGCTTTTTCTGTCCAAGGGAAAATTCTGCACAATGCCATCTGAAGTGTTTTTCTTCCACTTTTGAGATACTATCAACCTACCATGGCTTTAACAAATTACTGCAAGGTAAATGAAACATGTTTACTGTTTCTGTGCCTGATCCTTCTGGCACAGATGGTTGGAAATGAAATTTAACCCGCAAGCAGTTACTGGCCTCACATGACAGGATCAGCTGTGTCCCAGTCTAAGTACATTTTTCAGGCTGTCCAGGCTTACCTGGTTAATGTCGAAAGCTTTTTATTAAGAGGGATGTTTTCAATTCTTAAGGGGGGGGGGGGGTGTGTGTGTGAAAAGGAAAAAAAAAAAAATACCAGCAAAGCAGCTTATTTCAAATCTGGACCTGAGTTCCCTGAAATGAGTTGAAAGTCTCCCATTGAATTTAGCGGGTTTGGCTCAAACTATTAAATTTGTTTGGGTTATTTTTTTTTTTTTTATATTTTCACTGAGAACCAAACCCAGAGTTTTTATGGAGGCTTGAAATGCTAAATAATTTTGTTCCAGCACTTAATGCAGTTCACTGGCTGCCTAAATTACTTTCTAATGCTTCGGTATATCTCTGAAAATAAGCTGTCTGATTTATCAGTAAATGCACCTTTGTTGACAGCTGTTGTCTAGTCCTTTATGCACTACTATTTTTTATAATGGTTCTCCTCCTTCTAGATGATTATATGTCACAGCACCCTAGCTTTTGGTAACGTGCGTTCTGATATAGACTAAGCTGTGTTCTGGGGAAAATATGTAATTTTCCACTGACTAATCCTGACCTGCAAAACTAGCTTCAGTGACCATACTTGTCTTGGCAACCAGGACATGAAAATAACCCAAATAAATATAGGCAACATATATTTTTTTCCAAATAAATGAAAACTTAAAGGCATAGTGCTGAGTTCTTAGGAGCATATACTAAGCAAAATGCAAGCATTCTTTCAAAATTCCTGCTAGGCAAATTCTTAGAGGAATCTGCTGCCTATACGAGCAGCATACTGATTTGTGAGTCACCCATTTTGTTTACTTGGTTTTAAAAAATTCCTTTTCAGCATCTTTTATGATCCTCCCCCTTCCTTTTTTTTTCTGTCTCTCTTTTGTAATCATTCTGTTACACAGCAGTTAGAGTTTGATTTCTAATGAGATCATCTGCCATGATTTATAGCTTGTTTTCTTCTTAAGCCAGAACCTCTCACATTGATTCACGCTGAGTATTATTTGATTGCACAAATAGCTGTATTGAATTCAGCTGAACTACTAAAGAGATAGGTTTCTTCTCAAAGAAAAAGTGAAGACTAGCAGAACCTATCCCTACAATAATTTCCATACCTTTTGTGAAACAAATCTAGATGCAAGATAGGAAGTCAGAACCCCATTTAGGCATTTTCTTTATAAATACTTGATATCTGAGTTAATTCCCATCTTTTCCAAGTATTAAATATTGTGTGAGCAGGTGCTCACATTTTTCCTGCCACAGATTTTTCCTGCCTATGATGTAACTTATTTCTTCTTGTCTCAATCTATCAAACACCTCCACCTCGTACAAGGTTGTGTTTCTTCCCTGCTTCACAGCAGGATCCTGGAAGTTAGAATTTCGTTTTTACCTCTTGTCACCAAAGAAACATCACACTTATCTGTATTTTAACTGAAGCAGACATTACGATGGATGTGTTTATTTTGATTTACTGTTTTTCTTTTGTTTTTCAACCATTGCCATCTAATGTCAACATAATATAGAGAATAAGGTTGTTTTTGTTTGTCCTCTCTGTTAAAATGTTGAATTTAAAACACTGTGCAACTGGTATAGAAGAAGGAATAAACAATAGATATGAGTGGGAAGAGGGTCACTTTAATTATTCATTTTTTAAGTTAATGTGAAAAGAAATTTTCAGTATTTCTTAATAAGCTAAGTGCCCCAGTGTCCTAGTGTACCATAATAACTGTCAAAACCCAAGTGTCTGAGGCTTTGAGGGTATTTTTGCAAATAAAATACATTCTTTAATATTTTTCTGGTTCAAAACTGAAAGAAAAACACAATATATTGATTCAAAAGCCTCTTTCAAGGGAAATAAATGGAAAGCAAACATGTCATGCATACCTGCTGCCAAGAGCCTTAAACAAATAATAGATAATCAAAGCTGCTGCCAACTACAGAAAATGAAAAATTAAAGGATATTTTTTAAAACCAACTTAGAGGGATTTCAAAGAATAAAAGTCACTCATGTTTTGGACTTTAAGTCATAAATTGCCTGAAGGTCCCACACCCATTGAGAAGACTTCCCTTTTATGTGCTGAAGGCTGTATGAACACCTGAATTGGGACAGATCAAAGACCAATCTACTGTAGCATCAATATCCTCTTTCCTCTCATGTTCTCTGTTGGATGTTTGGAGAATAAAAAAGTATAATTTTTGAGTTTACAACCAAATTCCGTATGTTACTTGAAATATCCACCTGCAATACTTCAGAGATCATTTCAGAGGTGAATTGTTAATCAGATCCCAAAAGATCATCAATGTTTTTTTAGATCTTTCTTAAATTAGTACAGTAAACTGATTACTGCTGCTGTCTGCAGCAGGAGGAGGGATAGGGGAAGGTTAGGTTTACACTACAAATATGCCATGGGATGTTGCCAGCCACAGAGGCTGAATGACTAGGTGGGGCTTGTGGTGGTGCCTGTCAAGGGTGAACACTCATCCAAGGTAGAAGGACACCATTTCATCCCATCTCCTTTCTACCCTGACCCTTTGGGTTCATTTACTTCCGACAAACAGTGTGTCAGCCAGCCTGTGCTGACAAAATCTTTCATGTTTGGCATGGCAGTCTCTTCAAACTTAGCCTTATTTATTTATTTAATACTTTGTCTATTTAGAAGTGCAACCACATGATCAAACTTAGCTTATCTTGTTCCCCTCTGCAAAAATTGGTTCTTGTCACCTCATCTACAGTGCAGGATAGGATATAGTCTACAACTCATGTCCTGTGAATCGTAAGAGTGCAGGCCATCGAATTTTAACCTTTGTAGTTTTTTTCCTTTTTTTCACTATTCTACAGCCTTATAACGTAAAATATATTGGGAAAATTGCACATCAAAACATCCGTGTCCTCCAATTCAATAACTGTTTGAAAAAGATATAGCTAGGAAGTATGGAAAAACAACAAAAAAATTGGTAATATTTTAAAAAATGTTTCAGGTTCAATTTGTGATTAAACCTTTTATATTTGCTTTTTCAGTAATTTCAGTTGTTCTTTCTTTAGACTGAGAAGCCTTCTAAGCTATGAGATAAAAATGGACTAGAAAGTAGAGGTTTTATCTTCACAATCTTTGCACTGAATTATACTGTATAAGTAATATTATGTATAAACCCCACATTTTTATAATAAAGAAGCTGGTGTTTACATTCAATCAGTATCCCTAAATGGTAGCATTGACTATCCATTATGTGAAATAGGAAATGTTTCTAAGATTCATTACCAGGAGTTGAAATGAATGCACAAGCTCAGGTTTTTATGTCTGTGTTTTTTGGAAAGCAACCATTCTTTTGAAATTGAGCAGTAGTGTAACATTTTATATCATTTTGATTTTAATTAAATTTTAACATGTATTGCTTTATTTACTTACATCTTTTGCCACAGGCTGATTTGAAGCAGTTCTTGAATTATTATTTTTTTCCCTAGTGTGATTTTATTATTTAAAAAGTATAATACTATGTATTGGAAAAAAATGTTTGTACATAAAAACCTGACTCTCTGCATTTGGGCTTAGTAATGGCTTCCTCTAGTGAATATTGCAGTATCAAATACTGACACTGATACTCACTTATATAATCAGTGTTTCATATGTTTTTTTGAGACAGGAGAATTTGTCACAGTAGGATCTTTGGTTGTCTAAACACATTATACATAGAGTTTTTTTAATTTTCTCTAGAAGAAAAAAACATTCTACCATGAGAAGAAAAAAAAGACTTAGTTATATGTATGATAAAATGAATCTGTGTATTTAATACAGATAACTTTGAATGCATGCGAGTTAAATATTGAATACTTATCACAGAATTACTTTAGCAGAAGGCTGAAGCTGCGACTTACCTCTATGTAAGACCAAAAAATTGCGCAATATAATGCAATTCTTTCTCCAAAACAGATTACGCATATATCTTTCTTTAAGTACACAGCCTGCTGGGTAACAAAATGTTGTTAGAATCAATGCAGATTTCAGTCTGCAGAACAATTCTGGTAGCACCAGATGTTTTAATGGTCAGATCATTTTAAATCTTCAAATATAAGGCAGCAATGTGTCTTTGCAAAATCAATAGCTTCTCCAATTACAGCTAACATGGTTCTCAAGACAGGCTACAAATGCCATGCAATTACACTGTAAAGCATTATTTCTTTCTCCTGTGCCAGCTCTTTATAAGGCTGAATAGCTGGAAGGAGCAACTAATTTCTTACTTTCTCAACAAATATTTATTTATTTATTTTTGAATACTAAATACCTGTAGAAAGTCAGTTTTGCTTGTAAATTTTGCATTTCCTGTGGATTTCTAGGGAAGAAACAGAGACCTTTTTTTTTTTTTTTTTTTTTTTTTAATGCATTGATTTAATGTAACAATGATTTAATGAAAAAATTGTCACTTTATGCTCCTTAATTCTGATGAGAGAATATGCATAAAATCCATGTTGGGTTCCTTAGCCAGGCCTTAGAGATAAGAGTGACAATCCCCTGCAAATCCCATAGTGTATCTGTGAAAAGCATCTGCATTTTTGTCCTGTCTGTAGTGATCTTGCATAAACCTCCCGTCCTGCTTCTCGCTTATGTTACAAGACAGATCCTCCAGGACTTGCTCATTCTTGGAACTGGCAGAAACACTTCTCACATCTTACATCACTGAGCTTTGAGCCACTGAGCATTTCACCATGGAAAAAGTTGTTCAGTGTGTAACACACTGCGAGAGAAAATGTAAAAGTTTATGGGCAGAAATCATTCAGTCTTATATCTCTTCCAAGCGCTAACAGAGCCAGGTAGACTGTCTCATCTACAGATTCAAAGGGTCACCAAGCCAGAGAAGATACAATACCATTTCCCTGTAGTCTTCCAATTAAACCTCTGAGAAACATTTTAGCTTGAGTGTCCCTCTGCCATCCAGTAACACTGGACAGCACAATTTCCAGCGTAACATTTTGAAAAACAGGAGAAGTGTTATTTCCCATTTATTTTGAGGAAAAAACCTGTTTTCAGCAAGGAATGTCTAAGGAAAATATGAGGATTAAATGGCTGAGATCAATGGAGGTCACAAAAAGCAATTAGCCTTAAATGAAACCGGTTCATAGGAAACATTGGAAATTCTGTATTATTTAATCAAGTAAGAAGATTTTTCTTGTTATTCTTTTTCTTTCCTTTTTTTTTTTTTTTTTCAGTATTAGTTTATTTTGAGCCTGGTAGAGGTGGAATTCCTGCTGGGGTTGGTCAACCTCACAGCAATGACAAGGGTCAAGGAAGCCTTGCTGCTGGCATACCTCATTTTATATTTAAAGAAATCATAAATATAATCCCATTGAAACATAATGTTTATCTGAGGCAAAACCACAACTTTTGGAACAATTTGATTTAGAATTTCAAAACTGACAACCTCTACTAAAACAAAGTAGGGCTTCAGGGAGGCTAAAAAGTTCCAAAAGTTAGAAGAAATATTCAGAAAACACTCTAGATGGAAAAAAAAAAATGCCCACAATATTTTACCAAAAATTTTCATCGCATTCAGGAACACAACTTTTGAATTAGGTTGTTGGTTTCTTTTTTAATTGAAGTCCCTTTTAAATGTCTCACATTGCAGAAAGAAGCACATATATTTGTGACTCTTTTAACTCTTGTTCTTCTAATTTTTAAAGATGTGATAAACTTTCTTTTTTTGCCCTAACTGAACAAGGCTAGCTTTGAGTCATCTACTAGTGGAGTTGCTTTCAACTGTAACTGTCCGTGAAAATTGTTTGGAAAATTCACAATCTTCATCTTGCATTTCAGAATTTATGAATTAATAACAGATAAGGGTCCGGATATGCAGTAAACTAATCCTACAATTAGTTAGATTGACATGAGATATACATGTTACAGATGTGTGAAAGAGTGCCGTGTATAAACTAGTTGTGTGTCTTTAAGTGTAAGACAAAATTCATGTTTCACTTCCCAAGAGAGCATGTATGCATGAATTTATTTAGAACATTTCATATCATATGTCCATGAGTATTAAAAATGACTGAGTATTCTCCACAGACAAACACATTTTGTAAGATTAATTTTCATTTCATCTTCTCTTTGTTGAACGTGTCATGATTTTTCTGTACTTAATTTCTTCCTTGACCCAGCAAGTCCTTACTTCAACAATTAACAAGACCCTCCAAAAAAAGGTCGTGAATAAGCTATTTTAATTGTGTCATAGAGATAACAAACAATTTAATTTCAGACATAATTTTAAATATTATTAATTTTAAAAAAATTAATTATTATTTATTTTATTTGTCAACATGACTATAGTTTGCATTACTGGTACAGAAAAAGTAAAAGCAACACAACCCCCCTCACCTTTGCAAATAGTTACTTGACTCAGTAAGAAATGACTGCACTGTTCTTTCACTGTGAGCATATAGAAATTGTGACCTCTTAATTATTTAGGTTTTGCAATTTTTAGAAAGTTTTGAGCCATTTCTGTAGTATGAAACTCCCTTCCCTGATGAAGTATCTCCAGCCTGATAGTCTAGAGATTCAATTTTAAATTAATCAGTGTGATTATAGCTTGACTCCAAAGATTAAATGAAAATTTAGCTGAGATTAATTTCACCTCTCTGTATTTGAAGGTAGTTTCCAATGAAGTGTTGAAAATAGCTATTATTGTTCTACTGTTCTGAAATGCTGGATAGTGCTTAGCAAGTTCTGTTAGAAATTTCTCAATACTCTTTTTCCTTATCTCTTTCCGTAACGTTATACAGTTCATTTTGTTGCAGATTATTGGCAGACGTGGCAGATTTGACCAGCTAAATTAATACCTGATGCTGGATCCAGGTATATTCACTGGGAAAGGCAGAGACTTACAGGAGTTTTCTGTTAAGAATTTGCAGAAGACATGCAGGATCTTGCTGGCTAGAAACAAATCCTATACCTTAGACTTATACCGACTCTAAACAGGAGGAACTGGACATATGCACTGATAACATTTACTAAACTATTTTGGATTCAAAGTGCACATTTAGAGGTAAGGTGTTACCATACCTCTAATTTTTCTTCCTCTCTCTGTCTCCAGACTTGACATAAGAATTTGTATTTGCAACTTAAATTGCTGGCTTTTCTGTAATCCAGAGTCTTTAGGTCAATGCTGATGGCTTATTCAAAAGAGTACTTTACTCTTAGAACTTATGAATAGCCACAACGATTTTTTTAATCCTTTTTTTGCATAAAAGGAAGCAAAGGGTCAACACGCGAAATATTTTAATACTTTTTGTTTTGATAGATGGACATAATTCTTTTTTTTTTCCCTCTAGGATTAAAACAATTTAATGAGATAATTATCATTGACATTTGTATTTCATTTCCATAATTATTATAAAATATGCGTAAGCATGTAAGGGAATTAACCTTGAAATTGCTATGATTTCCTAAAAATCCTTAAAACTTTTTAAACAGAAAACCTCTCTGTGTGAAAAGATATTCTTGAAGAAAATAACAATGCAGAGAAAAAGTGAGGTAAGCCCAGTGAATTCATCTCATCCAGCACTAGCAGCTAACCATAAACCAAAGGTAGTGACCTCTCTGCCGGGAGAATCCCACAGGACATCAGAGCATGAATATGCAGGTGACCTCTGATCACAGCCAGGTTATACTATAGATGATTCCCAGGTGCCCTGGGTCATTTCAGCTGCCCACACCTCCAAGGAGGGGATGAGATTGTGTGAGCAACGATTCCTGAAAGAGATGGAGGAGCTCTCCCATGTGATGCTCAAGTAACGCAAGGATCACCAGGGGAAATCAGCTGAGATTCTGATTTAGGGTCCAACTGTAGTGAAAAATAGATGGAGAAGGGGGAAGACACAAATCCCTGATTTCAACAAGGAATATGCTGCAGGAATTATTAAGGAATAACTGTATTATAAAGGAGATTTATTTTTTCTGTGTTGTTCTTCATCACAAAATTAGCAAAATTATCACCACCTTTATCGTACCACACAGAATTTTTTTTCCCACTGGAGTTGACTGAATAGAAGGCTATTTCAGTGAAAATAACCTCAACAACTCTAGATTTTGAATTGTCCCTGTTTCATAGTTTTCTCATGAAGAAAATAGGTACTGATCCTGGGTGTCAACATTTGTAATTTCCCTGGTAAATGGTACTTTCTGCCCACACATGTAGCTTTTTCTCACCATTTTTCTCTGGTCTTGTAATCAGAGTTCATATTTAAATTACTAGTTATTTTTTAAAGTGTCTGCAAAAGACAGTAGGCTCTTCAGCACTATTTGAAGGCACCTGTAAACTTTTAAGCAAGGCTGTAGATTTGTTCTCTGCTTTGGTAGAAGCTCCTCCTCACTGCTCATCCTCAACTTCAGATTTTCTTTTGAGCTTTTTGTTGGTTTAGGTTCCTCACTAAAAATTCCACTACAATTAACTGTGTCAGTTTTTTTAAGATATTTGCAGTAGTCAGATGCACTCTGGGCAGAAAGTCTTCACAGAATTACTGCAGGGAGCAGCCTGGGAGGGTTAACTTCCACCAGCAGTCAGTGAAAAACACTTGGGTTGGCAATTTCAAAATTTGAGTGATATTGCTGGTCACGTCAAAAGCAGTTGACATGTGAAAAAATCTGTAAATCAAAGTTGTTACACAGGCAACCCACAAAGATTTTCTGAGCAGGCTTTGTGAAAATGACATTCATAAACCTCTCAAGAGTAACTTTTGGATGTTAAGAAGAGTCTTATTTTGTGGCATTTAAGTAGCAAAAGAAGCCTATCTTTCCTTAAAATTACCTTCTGTCAAATGTCAAGTTTCATTCATTCAACATTTGGGAATGCAAGAAAAATCAAAACTGATGAAACCACTCAGCTTATGACAATGTGTTTTTCCAGTAAGGTTAGAAAGTTCATTGAATCAAACTTTACAAATATTTGCAAATATTCCTTTTGAGACCAAAAAAAGAGCTCCGTGGAATATTTTTAAGCAATTAAAAACAAAACTTTATAATGAAAAATGAATATTCTTAACTATAGATTGTCTGCTCTATTAGGGTATTTTGTTTTCATACTGTCTTTTTTAGAAAAGATATAACAGAAGCACAACAATATATACCAGTTTCAGGGCTATAGTAAAAAGTTTCATTGCTTTAATTTTGCAATGGATTTTTTAACATTCATAGTTGAGTATGGGACTCACTGCATTTTTTTAAATAAATTTTTAATTGGATCTGAGCTGAGTTAAGTTTCCCACTATTTTTACTGTAAATCTCATCAGACAGTCTGACACCATATATTAAATATGCTGCAGCTTTTCTACTGAAGATATAAAATATTTCCCAAATAATAAACTGCTGCTCTGCAAAACAATGACACAGTAGAAAACAAAGATTTCTACCTGCTGAAATGTGATGGCTTTGAGAAAGCAGGAATAAGCAGTGGCATCTTCTGTGTTTATCTTGGGACAGCAGGGGCCATATATGGCAATATAAATGATCATCAAAAGATTGCTTTACACTTCTGTGTTGTTGAAACTAGAGGTTTTTGGGCAGGATATTAGGAGGAAGGGACTTTGACTTGGAAAATCTTGTTTTCATTTCAGCCTGACTGCTTGGCTTTAATAATTGTTTCCTCTTCTTTTGTGTGCAAGTTTTCAAAAGAGAGAGTAGGGCTTTGGGCTTATCTCATTTTTCTGCTATGTTCATAATTTTACAGTTTTGTACCTGGAATTCAAATCTGACTAAAGGTTTTTTGTCTGCTAACCTCTAGTTTTAAACTATCTACTTTTTATACAGAAAAATAGAAAAAGAGCAATTTTTGAGCCAAAGTTGCATCACTCATCGGATCCTTAAGGCCCAAATTTTGATTTTTCCCTTGGGTAGAGAGCCAAAAGTGGTGAGTTCTGTACAGGAGTTGCAAGTTTTATTCTGTGGGCAAATCATTCTAAAATTGTATGTAAAACAGCCAGATGGCTGTAAGTTAATGCTGCTGTTCAGTGGGAAATTACTAACTTCTGAAACACGTTTTTCATGGGAGTTTACAGGCAAAATGAAGTGGAAAAAAGAACACTTAAATCAATTTCCTTAAAAGGATAACCTAAGTGGTGTCATTTTTTGGAACCTGTCTTGTGGCCAGGGATTGATTAATTTTTTTTCCCCTCCAAGCAACACTTTTTTCATGGTATTAAGCAATTTAAATAAATCTACAATGTAGTTCTGTTATGTCCGGATGGACTTCATACAGGAATCTTCACTGTCTAAGGATATCAAGTTGCTAGGGTGTTATGCAGAAGGTGCAAAACCAAGCAAATAAGAAACTTCAACCCACTGTGCTCCATACGCTCAAACCGAATGGGGCCTCTTCTGCAACAAAATAGAACTTTTACTTGTTCTCCCACACAGAATTTACAAAGGTTGTAATGCTGTGCCAGCAAGCTGGCCTCTGAATCTTAGCCTGCTTCCTCATGGCAACCTAGTTGTTTAAACTTGTCGTAGGGTCCAGAATTTACCCTCGGGTAAATCATTTAACTACTTCTGGCCACATGTCATAATACTGTTTTCCATTCTGAAAAGGACAGTATAGTAATGCAAAAAATAATAAATGCTTGAGAAAATACAGACTTTAATTTTAGAAGAATTCTTGAAAAAGGTATAGGTTTGTCCAACTTACTTTTTTCTACCTTCTGCCTTCCAATCTGAAATAAAAAGATAAAAATTACGAAAGTCATTTTGAAGTGAGAAAGAGAGACTCAGTCCATCAGAAGTGGAATGTGAAAGTTTAATTGTAAAAGATGCTGTAGAAAAAATTAATTTTAGCAAATTCTGTTTTTACATGGGTGAAACAGTCTTCAAAACAAAGGTAGACAATCTGAGTAGCTGTGCTGCTTGCCTTTCCACATTGAAAAATAACTTTGTAGAAGGATTCAATTACTATGAATGTTTTTCTTGATGGTCAAATTATACTTCTTCCTTCCACAATCTGAGAAATCTGTTTAGCAACATATTTCGCTTACTGCTTGTTCGAGAGAAAGAAAGGGTGACAGCATCTGGGTAAGGCATGAAAAGCTGTAAAAAGACAAGTTCAGTTTTGTTATGGAAAAAGGCACAAGGTATGAGCCAAACCTCTGCTAGATGATGGGCGCTGTTTATGTATGTAATTATTTATAAAATTTCCCATCCTTTTCTGGTCCCTTGGGATGTGGTTATATGATTGCTGAATGTTCATGAATTAAAATTATTTTTTACCTCCTTCTTAAACTTATAAGTGGTTACTTCATCTGCCAAGTTTTTTATGAATATTGGAGAGATATGCTCCCAAATGTTACACTTCATTGAAACAAGGAACATATTCAGGTCCTTTAGTCTGAGTTCATGCAATTTTAATTTTTTTTCTTTAATTACTTTGGAAACTCAACAATTCTGTATGAGTACTTCAAAATGAAAAAAATGCTTTAATGTTTTTTATCACTAAGACTTAGCCAACTTGTGAGATCAAATGAGTCATAATCTGGAATCCAGTAAAGGGTTTTATTTTCTTTCTTCTTTTACCATAACAAGTAATGGAAATTTGTGTCTGTTTAGTTAATGAAAAATATATTTGAAAAGAATAAATATTCATTGAAGTAATATGATTAAATGCATTTTATAATTTAAAACAAGTCATGCTGATTGAGTTCTAACATTACAAAGCACTGCTTCCCAGCTTACTAAACAACATTCTTTAAAGTTAAATCTTGCCTATGGTTTCAGTATAAACCTCCATTATTTTTGATCTGTGTGACTTTTGTAGCCATGCAGAGAATTCTTCTCATGTAAAACTTCATACTTTCTTATGTTACATATTAAATGTTGTTTTATTATTACTTTTCCTTGTTTGTGTTGTTTTCATTTAAAAACAATACTTGCGGTGTTTTGCTTGACAGTTTACCCAAATGTTATTTCATGGTGATGTTTCAAAGTCCACTTTTGCATTTGCTTTCCTTTTAATTGCTGAGGTAAAATAATTTCCTAGTAGCTCAGTTCAGCTGATGCCATCTGTATACCATTCGGTGTGAAGGACTTGCTTGGGGAAAGAATGTGTACAATACTCTGCTGCAGAGTTTCAAAGCTGTAGATGAATTTGACAGTTGTTGGGAGAGGCACATGTGCTATTCCCAGTGTGGGCTGAATTTCCTTAAAGCCCTTATCTAGATCAGCCTCACCATGCAAATGTAAAGGCATACTGTGTCGCTGTTCTCTTCTATTTATTTGTATGAATTGAGAAAAGTGAAATGGCAGTTGAGAGGTCTCGGTTGATGCCATGGAAGAGTTTAGTTTTGTTTGCTTGTGTATGATCTCCAAACTGTGAGCATTGTTTTCACAATTTACCTTTTGGAATTTGGGCAATATATAACATTTTTGTGCCTTGGAGTCACAGAAGTCATAAAATTAATTGTCCTGGTCTATCTGTGTATCCAGCATTACATGTCCTGTGGTGGAGGTTACCCACAAAAATCTAACTTTGATCAGTAGTTCATATTCTTCTAAGAAGTGACTAAAAAATCTTCTTTGGTCAAAAAGAGCACATAGCACTCTTGACTGCATGATTGCAGTAAACTGCATGATTTGAGCATGCCATCTAATCTTTTGAAAATACAATCATATATTTTATTATATACTGTATGTCGGTCACCTCTAAGCATAACAATTATTTGTGATTATGTACAGAAACATAAGCCAGCATGTTGTCAAGGTACTGAAATAAGTTAATTTTAATATGCACTAAACAGTTTATATACTTTGTATATAGTTTTAATAAATATCACTACTTGAGTCTTAAAAAAATGTAAAAGCTGCAGGGGAGAAAAAGGGAAGGAATAATTACAGATGAACAGTGGTGGGAAACTCCTACAGAGTAACAGTGTAATCAGAAAATCATAAAAAAAAAATGTTGAAACAGATGATTTTGTGCAGTGGATAAAGCATGCTTCATATCTTACTGTCTTATCATTTGTCCAATGTTAGAGCTATAAAACATACCATAAAAGATGATATGAGATGTAACCAATGTTAACTAACAGATTGCTATTGAATTATGGAAGGTCCCTCTTTAGGCTGACCACAGACCACACATAAATGACTTAATTTTTTCTTTACACTTCATATACTAAGAAAATGAAAAGCAAGGTTCTGCCATAGCAGCTGTCCAGTCACTTGAAAACTCCCTTTAGATATAGGAGTATCCCACACCAGCTATTTTAACCAAACTTAAAGCTAATTTTCAGTGTTAGAAGCAAGGACATTCGCCCTTGAAGGCTGGATGCACTGACTGTAGAGAGCAGAAAACTCTCCTTGCTTACTGAAAAAAAAAAGACGTTCTTTCTGCTTATTTCTTTTGAAACAATTTAAAACAAAAACAACAACAATCAAAATTTTCTATAGTTCTTTGTATACTGACACAACAATCACTTTATGTAAAGATTTGCATAATGTATGATATATAGTCACATATATTTGCACTATAGGCACATACATAAGACTTAATTTTCAGGCAAATTTTCACTAGTAAACAGCCTTTTCTCCCCATATTTTAGTTATCTAGACACAGTAAGAATGATTCAAAATTCCTCAAACTGACTAGAGTCTCTTTTTATTGATTTTTTGCCATTAGTCATGAAACACAACTAATTATGATATGCTTTTAGATAGACACAAAAATATTTAGATAAAGGTTTTGAAAGTAGCCATAATCACTGATGCGTTTTTACTTATATGTAATACTATGCTATGCTTCTGTTATTTATAAGATCACTATTTTGTGTATGGAATCATGATCACATTACTTTTGGAAAACACATAATGTTAAATGCAAGTCTTACCTTCCCCACTAGCTAGAGACATTTATTCAGAAAAAGATTTCACATAGATGTTAAGAAATCAGAATTATGATCTTTTGTAAATTCAGCAATTTCATGGTAGTCCAGTCCTTTTTATTAATTTTATTGATATTCTGGCAGAGTACAGTAACATTCATCTTTAAAGTGAAAAACTTACAAACAGAACAAAAGTTAAATTTCTACCTATTAAATATATGTATTAATGATACTTATCATCTCTTATATTTGCTGAATATTTTGAAATTCTCAGTTCAGTAGAAAAAGAGGAGGTTCTGTTAGTTTTCATGAGTCACTCATGATATTTTCATGCCTCAAATTTCACTGAATTTCACTGAATTTCACTGAATTTTTGGAGTTGGAAGGGACCATAGAGATCATCTAGTCCAACT
>JAOTQQ010000019.1:75329549-75410906 GCA_026546715.1 Gallinago undulata | reverse complement strand
GGAGATGACATCTAGAATGAGTCTCTCCATTATCTTCCCAGGGACAGAGGTGAGACTAACTGACTAACTGGAGGAAATATTGTTGGAAAATTGTGCTGTATTTTTCATAGAGATCTCATTATGGTTCTAATAAACTCAGATGTTATTCAACAGGAAAAGACTAATATCAGGAAGATATAACTCCTGTTACACCAGCTGACAGATCTGAGGATGAGGCCCAAAGACACAGCTTCAGTTACACAAACCCTTCTTCAGATTTGCATTGTAAACATAAAAATTCAAACAAGTATACGCTGAGAACAGTCTGCTTCTTAATGAAGTGGGAACTCTAAACCACTGAGTAAAATATAGCTTTCCATGAAGACAGATTACTTAAAAAATAGCTATTACCTAATGGCGTAGATGTATTTAAACTGAACTCGGCTTTTCTGCAGACACGAATTTACTAGAGCCTGATGGAGATTAAACAGTAAACCTACAATGAATTCAGGCAAAGGAAGAACAAAATAGGCTTATTCTTATCCTTCTGGCCTGTGCCTAATGCGTAGTCATACAGCACTATAACACAATGACAACAAATTCCCAGTGGAAGCTGAGTCCCGTTTTCAGCCTTCATAACATGTTATGATCCCAGCACAGAGAAGCTCTTAAGCACAGGTAGACAGCTGTGATGCTCGTTCCTTTACTGAATAACAGCTTAGAGCTGAGGGGGGCATTTTGCCATACTGTTTGAACGGAGTGTTTTGCATGAACAGTTTGTTGAATTCGTGGGGATATAACAGACCAGAAGAATTTTGGACCCATTCATTAGAGATTTCATAATAGAAAAATAAAATCTGAATAAATTCTATACAACTCGTTGTTAGGTGATGAAAAATAAAAGACCTAGTCTTCTACGTTCTGTATACATTCTTTAGCAGATATTAGAAATATCTAGATATATAGCTCATGCTATTAAGAAATTGTTTGTTCTTTCAGATTCAATATTTTTTTTAAAAAAAGTTGATATTTGAAAAATATGGTGAGATGACACTTAACTTACCTGTTGTTACTACTAAGCAACAAGTAATCAGTTCACTTATGCATATCTTGTATTACTCTGACGTCCTACTTTCTTTTCCAATTGCTGCTTATTAAGAAAGATTTGTCTGAAGGACAGCTATCCTGATCAGAAAGCTTTCCTGAGGACCTTGTAATAACACATACTCACTCATTTTTTTCCATTTTCAGAGGACAGGTTAGTGTGATCATGACCTTGAGCCACAGAAAGGTACACAAGTATACAAGCAGCAAAAAAAGTATCATAGATAACTTCATATGTATAGACATTGATGCATGTGTTACTTGGCCGTAGGGAATTTAAGAGGGTAATAAGATGCCTGCTTTTACTTTTAAAAGAGAGTGACATACAGAAAATGATTGATCACAATGGAGAGAATTGCATAATACAATGTCCTCCTGACTAGATAAATGTATTAAAAATGTAAAAAAGACCATTGGGTGATATATAGCAATATAAATATGAGTTCACAGTATAGGAACACTGGAAATAAAGCAAAAGCCTCTGCTATTTTCGGACACACATAAAGAAAGAGTTTCAGGTAAGAAATGGGGGAGAATACAGTTGTTCTGCATGAGAGTGGTTATAAATTCACCTAAATATTACCATAATTGTTTGTAATTTGCATTGTAGTGTAAATCTTCAGTCCCAAAATAGGACATAATATAAGGCATCTTAGAAAACACTGTATGAATAATAACAAAAGAGGAGGTTAGAAGCAACTAGACAACACAGGCTGCCTTGATGATAGGTAGTAATTGCAGTAGCAGGATTTCTCAACATCTCAGTGAGAATTATGGCAAAGACCATTTTTCTTTCTCCGCTCCAGTGTTCCTTGGGAGCCATAAGTGCCAGGTAGACAAATTTGTAAGGATATTTGACTGGCTTTAGCTATTTGGATGAACTTTTCAGTGTACTTGTACCCAGTCGGATCTGATAGTTCATGAGATGGACTGTTAGAAAATAGGAGAAATTAGTCAGTATCAGTAAAATATTGCTATAGAATTCATCCTGGTCTTTGTAACAAACATGGAATTCTATGGCAATATCGAGCTCGTCATGCACTGGTAAACTTTGATACATACTCCTCATGAATACAAAAAAAAGACAAGAGTAAGGGAAAATATGGGAATTCTGCAGGAAGAGGTATTTTTTCATTGAAACAAAAAGAAGTGACAAAGAGAGGATCACTACTTTGTTTTAGCCAGAAGGAAACAGGTCTGCATCAAGCAGAGAGGTATTTTTTAATCAGCATGAAAAGGATAGCTGAACTTGGTGGTAAATTAGGTTACCTAGTGATAATGAGGAGAAGTGAAAGGGACAATAAATCAAGCAGAGTGCAAGCAACTCTCTTTAGATCAGATCGCAGGTTGGTGAGGATAAGAGCAAACTGAATTTTGATGACGGACATTTTTGGTAGAGTTTCAAGAAGCTGTACTGGGAACCTTGTAAGATGCCACAGAATTTGAACTTCTTTAATGACTGAGACATAGAAATCCAGACAGCCATTTGCAGGTAACACTTTTCACAGAATCACAGAATCACCTAGGTTGAAAGGGACCTTTTAAGATCATCTAGTCCAACCATTAGAAAAAAAAAGCAAAACACAAAAAACCCCCCAAAACCCCCCAAAACCAAACAATAAAAATAAGACATGAAAAGGAAAGACAGCATTCTTTTTGATTACTCATGCACATTCTCAGTATGAAAGAGAAACTTTCATTGCTTCCATAAATTACCACTTCTTACAGGCATATGTCCTGCCATTTTTACACACTGAGCAGCCCTGCGTTCTTGGGGCAATTCCCTTCGTCTCCTTGAAACTTTTTGTGGAGCTAAATTTATCTTGGTGTCACTGACAGGTTCAAGGTGAGGAGTATAAACTGGAGTGAACTTCAGTGATGTTCATCTCAGTCTGTAGCCTCTAATCTTCCACATCAATAAGAATGTAAGTGTCTGGGACTCCAGGTTTCAAAACACTAAGAGAACTGTTAATCAACCTTCTGTAAATTTTATAACAAAGGTTCATTATGTCTTTAGGGAGAGTATCCCAAGATTTTCTCTCCTCATCCTTAATAAGCACTTTGATTTGAAAGCTACTACTGATTTGTGTTAGAGATCTGTTTTCTGTCTCCATTGTTATGAATAAAAATTTAAAAACATTATTTTCCATCAGCATTCCCTCAGCTGAGAAACAGAATCTGAGATAGAGAGCAGAAAGATTTAGGTATATATTTATATATGTATGTGTGTAGGGGGTTAAGTATTTATTTTAGAACTTATTTGGCTCTGTAAAAAAAAAAATAGTTTTTTCCAACTTGCCTACAAATTAATGAAATATCAGACAACTAGGAAGATCAGCTACAGGTTCTTTTTGAAGATCCAATCTCAGTTTAAATGGTTGCCCCTTTTGCAGAAGACTGTGAAAGTTTGCTGTATTTTGTCATGCAGGTAGTTCAGAAGTAATTCTATATAAATAAGCATGTGAATGCTTGCCAGAGCTTTCATTGTATTTTGAGCAGGTTGCTTGCTCTTCCATCTTTGAGCAGAATTTAACTAAATCAATATGGGCTTATATTACTTTTTTATGATTACACAACCAAAGCAAATTGAGAGGAATGTTTTATGATATGACAGAAAATCAAGATATAAAAAGGTCCTTGCATGAAGATGTTCATCAACTGCTCTGCAGAAACAGACTGCATTTCATATTTACAAGTAGTAACTCAGCTGTTTGTCACTTCTCCTGAAACCTGAGAGCCGTACCTGCTGTGACCACCCAGAGTTTTTGGTGCCTGACCTTACCAAAAAATCATGAACTGCTGTTATCCTTAACTGCTGCAGAGAAGAAAGACTGCACATCTAGCTATTATTTAATTTCCTCAAACTCACCAAGGAGTTTTGGGGTTTCAGGAAACAGTCCAGCAGCAGACTTTAAGAAAAAGAAACTTCCACTTTCAGTGTATAACTTTTCTCCAACACTGCTCTGAAATCTTAGTCTTTATTTTGCTGACATTGTATTGAGGTTGGAAAAAGAAGGAGAATAGAAAGGAACTAAAAGTTCATGTTGAGTTTCTTATGTGATTATTGTACACTGGAAACACTTAATTCTCCATTTGCTGGTCAAGAAGTGACTGAGCCTTTAGAAGTACCTGTGCACATTATGTTTGTGATAACCAGTTGTGACAGAGGAAAAGACATTAGAATATATGTGAGATTCTTATTGGTAATTGTATCAAGCTAAGAAATAGGAAAAAAATGCAAACCAAACCAAACATTTTTTTCCTCCCTCAGTTATCCTCATCTGTCAAAGGCAAAGTTCATGCATAACTCTAGGAAATGGAGGAATGAATTAACAATGAGGAGACAGTAAAGTCTGTGGATTCTCTTCTAAGGCTTTTCTTGTGGGGAGAAAGAACAGGAATGTTATATAATGTTTATTTAGCCCTTACAGACAAAGTGAATCAGAATATTTTTATTGGCCTTCCCTATCTACTTCTTTCTGCCTGATTTGAGTTCCTGACACCTTCTTCTTTGGTTCAGGAAAGAAAGATCAAGCCGTATCTAACAGTTCAAAATTGGTACTCTTGACAAAAGTTAACTAAGAATATAAGGAAAGAATATGTGGGTTTGTGTAAAGTAACTCATTAAGGGAGAGGAACAAATTGCTTACACGAGAGAGCGTCATTATTTATAATAGTGTAAAATTAGGGAGAAAACATAGTCTGTCTAATAGGCCAAAATCAGCAGAGTTTATATGGAATTATTTTGATTCTACTCCAAATTTTTAGTGGTTTGGTCAAAATATTATATCTTATTCCTACAATATCAGCAGATAATTAATATTTAGTAAAGTATTGGTAGATAATCTAAATATCTGGTTACTTTATTCTGTCATTCTTCATTAGAGTTGTATGCAGTCCTTCCACAAATCACTATAAAAACATCAGAAAGAAACTCAAATCTTTTCAAACTCAACACTTCTGCTTTTCCAGAACTGCAATATTTTACTCCATCTAATGCACATACTTTCTATCTGTCTCCACTTTTAAACAGCATTGACCCACAGACCTGTGTTACTGAAATCTCAATTTTTTCAAGAATCTCTGAAGCCTGAGCTGCTTGTCTCTCTGTTGGTTCTTCATTCCTCTGAAGAGATTTCTCCTGAATTTTCCATAGTGGAATATTTTATATTTTTCCTCAATCTGATCTGTATTAAAGAAGGGAAATTGGAGGTCACAGTGTAACTTATTTACAGAGGATGGATTCAAGGCTAGAATCACCTTAGGAAGTCATTAATGTTTACCTAGGTATTTCTTCGTGGGCTGGTTGGCAGTAAGCAAAATATCGCTAGCCCTGAAGAGTTTTTACATTGAAAGGTTTAGTGAACTCCCTTTTGTTAACATTTTAAAAATAATGTCAGAAAAACAGGAGAAGAATGAAAATGGTAAAACAGAAGTTATTAATGACAACCTAATACCATTTAGATGTTGTCAAATGTGTTTTTAATACTTTTAACTCTGAAGGCTTTGGATTATCTGGTTTGAGGCCTTTGGCACTGCTCAGAATGAACTAGGTTATCTCTTACATGTGTTAACCTACATCCCTGAAAAAAAGATATTGCCACTTAGAATCCCAGAATGTTTTTATTATGTTCTTTTCTTCACCTCTTTAAAAAACTTATCTGGAGATTAATGAGAGTTTAATATAGTGTGATATATCACAATTTACGTACCCACTGGCCCAGAAAATGATATTTACCTTGTCAAACCTGTGAAAAACATGCATCTTGGTTCACAATACAAGCAAATATTGACAGCTTTTAAGTTCATTAGGCAGTGCTGGCCACCAGAGGAGTCATGAGTTGAAAATAAGCAGAAGCACAGATAACAACACTAACAGTAAATAGGACTCTTTGGGCAAAATATGCCATCTAGTTTATGGGATTACAGATATATTCTTTGAGGAGTTTCTGAATTATTACTGCTCATGTAGTAATATAGTAAGTAAAAACCCCAAGATTTTTTTCTTAAAGAATATGCTTTTTATTTTAGGATGAAAGCTGAAAATAAGAACATGAGCTTATATTAATGTAACAATTTAATAATGATTTTAGGCTTAGTTTACTGTTCTGCTGGCTAATCTGCAGGTTAAAGTAAAACTTTATAAAAGAGACATCTATTAACATCAAAATAATTAGGAAGGTGACACTGACCAGACAGGACTTAATTTTGATAGAAAAATATATATCCGAAAAGTATGCCAAAAAAAAGGCCCAGTTCCTGTTTGTTTTTTTCAGGGAGTTCCAGGAAAGAGCTCCAGAGAAGCCTGTGGACAAGTTTCCCAGCCCTTCACCTGAAGTTGCGAATTTTCAAGTTGCACTGTGTGCCTCTGCCAGGCCTGTAGATGACTTACTGGGGATGCCCACCGTTCTCCCACTCGTGGCTCAAAACCTCACAGACTGCAATGCTTGGAGGGCTCTGCAGCCAACACCATGAGGTGTTCAATTAACATCTTTTTAATTGGGATACTCAATTATGCAGAATGATTTTCACATTCTGGAATCACAATTAAAAGGTTGTGCAGAAGGCCTTTTTCAAAGAAAGTGTGAAATGGGTAGCACCAGTTCCCAGCTGAGGCAACTTGGTAGGTGTTGAGACAACCACCTGGCAAGTGCCTCTCTTTGCCCCAGGGAATAGGAGAGAACAAGTGAGGGAAGAAAAAGGAATCTGAGAAAAAAAAAAACAATGGCCATTATAAAAGGGATGGTGTATTTTTTTATTTCTCTGATTTTTTCCTTCACTGCCCCCAATCCATTCTTTTTGCCCATTGTTCCATTCCCACCTCCAGTTTTATTCCACTATAGATCTCAGTCTCTTCCCTGCCTGTGGAGGACCTTTTCTAAATTTCTTGGAATATATGATCTGCTTTGTCACGTCTACTTTCGTAGCAGGAAGGCATTCTCAGAGGATTCAGTATATTCAGCCTTGCAATGGCAATAACAGATGTATGGTTATAATAATTGTGAGGGAATAAAGCATGCTCAGTTAAGAAAGACAAAAAAAATAGTAAGCTGCTAAACACAACTGATCCTGTGCTGAGCTTGTACAAGATATTTTAAAATTTATTTTATTTTCCCAAGGTGTTACTGAACTGAAAAATACATCTGAATAGTGAGAGACTTGGCAAAAGGCACATCTTTGAAACACAGGATTCTTTCTAATCAGACATAACACTCTGAATCCAAGGGATTTAAATTCTAGCTCAAAGCAAGTGTGGGTGAGTCCCCCAGATCTTCTGTAGCAGAAGAAACAGTGCATATAACATTCCCATGACAGTTATAAATTTAGGTAAATTTCCAGCCTAGATAGGTAAAATGCAAAAGCTTGTAAACCACTGGGAAAAAAAAAAAAAAGGACTAAAAGAGTACTGAATTATCTGAAAATTAAGTGTTATACCAAACAATATGAGAAAATCTAATTATTTTATTATCCCCCTCATCCCAACCCCAAAATTCTGAAGTTCATAAAATAAGCTATTTTCAAATCCTGGATCCTGGAACAATCTTATGCTTAGTAGAAAATTATTTTTTGGAGACGCAGTCCAACTAAAGACCAGTATTGCCTGCTTATTTATACATATATTGAAAAGTATCACAAAGTATATGTTTGAAATTTTCAGTTGGAAAGTTTGTTCCTCAAAAAAAGAAATTTTCTTCAGGAACTTGTTTGAGAAATATTTTTTTTTTATAAAAACAAATAAAAATAGAATATACTGAAACTGTCAAAATGTTTTTGTTACAGCTTCTGTGAACCTGATTTTCCTTTTTATCTGTTTGAAAATATATTGGTTTGGGACATCTTACATCATAAATTTTTACATATTATCAAACATTTTTATTTTGGATTGAAAAAAAAAAAAAAGGACATTTTAGAGTTTTCTGCAGAGCCCCGTTTCTTGCATAAGCACAGGCTTGCAGAGCTAGCTTTAAAAAAATGGGTATTTGCCAGTGATTGTGGTTTGTATGTCAAATGTATGATCTCTTAAACAACAGGTTCATACACAGTCTAGAACAGTATGGATGGGACATATTCCACTTAATTTAGGCAAATATCCTTTATGTAAATTTTGTGACCCTGAACTAAGTAGCACTTGCAAAGGAAATGCCTGAGGAGTCCAACCAGTCATGAAAGCATTCGTGGCAGTGAAAGCCTCTGAATCACAATACTACCCAGGTTGGACAGTTTTCTTCTCTGCAGAGACCTTTAAAGGCTCCTTCTCTCCCCATTACACGAACACTTATTTCACACAGGCTGCTTCATTCCATACATAAAAGTAAATGGACGTTAGATGCCTAGATTAGATGGTCTGGATCCCGTTACACCTTTAATATTTCCATAAGAGTTGTAGCTATAAACCTACCCTTTTTCTACAGCCTGTGTTTTTTTGTCTCTGATGTAGAAGAGAGATGATGCTGAGGATAAAAATTAACAAGTTGCAATTTCTTTAGCTTCTTTTACACAGATTCATGGCTTTGGGAATTGGCTTATTTTATATTACAGTAGGTACCAGTAATGAAAACCACACTTTCTTGTGCAATCCCCCCCACTTCCCTCCCTCCCCATTCCCAGCACTAGGGAAGGGCATGACAAGATGACTGTGTCTCCTAGTGTTGCTCTTTAGACAGACAAACTATTAAAAAGATATAACTCATCTTTGTCTGAGTGAATTTTGTAATAGGTTTCTGAAATGAGAGCAAAACCTGTTTTCCTAATGGGTTTGCATAAATAATGGCACTGCAGGTGAGCTAACACACATGCAGAATATAACTAGCACTAAAACTGTGTAAAGTAGTGTGGAGGCTGACTGTTACTTCTTGTACTCATTCACAAGATGGATTGGTGAATTAAAATCTCATTACCTGTGTTACATTATGTGGCCTTGTTATGTGTAATTATCAAAGTCAATTTGCTGCTATAACTTGATGACCAAATCTGAGGAGAACTTCTTCAAAATAGAAGTACGTGTTAACAACATCACAGAATTTCAGATTATAAACCACAGGCAATTTACCGGTGTTGTCATGCTATTGTTTTTAAATGTTTGTCCTTCGTTCTGCTGGTATGCAGCCGTAAGTCAAAGCTTGCCTTCACAGAGTTAAATGCAGAGCAGGAGATGAGTCTTTTTATTCTTGTGTTAACTCAAAGTCTTGTTTAAGGCACTTAGAGTCAAGGAAAAAGAACGGGAAGCCAAAGTTATATTTGAAATCTGATTTTTATTTATGCTAACTCTGAGAGCTCTTATGGCTACTAGGAAGAAGTACACTGTCCTTCATAGAACTGACACTTGAGTCTTTTCTTCAAATTCTGGATTGGTGTGAGAATAGTGTCAGGTCTGAATTCAGAGCAAGGCCAGAAACAAGATTACTTTTTTCAACATCATCACTGGCTTTTGAACATGAAGTTCTGAGAATAAAATGCATTATGATGATCTGAATGCCATGAGTTGAGAAGAATGACTTGTCCTAACTCAATATCCTTCAGAATAATAACCTTTAGAGTTACTTCCCTTTTAATCTATAAAATGTAATATTGTCAGAACTACTATAATAAATGGTAGAAACCTTACAAAGCATATGCCCATACATTTGTCATAAAGATGTTTTGTTGGTCTTTTTTGTCATCTGTGAATGCTCAGGAATGAAAATACAAAATGAACCATTAACTCAACTCATTTCTAACAGGTGACTTGGTTGCTCTTGCAAGGTCACTGCTGTTGCTCTCTTGGCAGCTAGAGGGACTGGTGGGCAGGTGAAGAAGGCTGCAATCCAGGTGGGCCACTGAGTCTTCAGTCTGCTGCTACTGGGAAACTGTGTCTCAGCCCAAATCTTACTGGTTTGGAGATAATAGTACTCAGATTGCTTTTAGAGAAGCCATGCTGTCAATGATGCATTCATTACTTTGTAAAGTGCCTTGTGAAACTTTGACTATGAAAGGTACTTAGCATGTAAAAAGTTCCCTTTCATTTTTTTTCTTGTAGAACCTCATTAGAAGTTACTGAAGCACAGACAAGGAGAGCAGGACTGACACTGATAGCCATCTCTGCTAAAAGTTAGTAGAGATAATTATCTTGTCTTTGTCACTCTAGTCTTTAGTTTAATTTGCAGTGCAGAATCTGAAGACAAATCTATGGGCTATAGCAGTTATTTAAGTATTAAATTCTGCAACCTTCATTCTGAGTGAGGAGTGCTTTCTCTTCAGATATAGTCCTACAGATTTCATTAAGGCTACTGGGTTTTGGTGACCAATCTAACGGAATTTGTGGAGAAAGAGGAAAAACATGATGGGTTTTCTGAGGAAGAGGATTCTTGTGGAACAGGAATTTGTGGAATTGGGCTGTATGCAAGCGTGCTTTTTGTTCCTCTGTTTCCTATCCAGCGGTATCACAGATGGGTGCAGTCTTGGTGTTCGTAAAAGTTCTCAGAGAAGGCAAAAGAGAGAAAATAAACTTGCTGTTTCCTACAAGGGATGGGGGAAAGGAGACTCTACATCCCATTCGCAAGAGCCAACTGTCCAACCTGTGTGAAAAGGTATGGTTGCCTCAACACCTGCAGCTGCAAACAGACTGGAAGAGTAGCTGTCCCTTGCTGAGTGTGAATTTCATAAATTTTTTAGATACAGAGATGAGATTATAGTGACATGAATGGTAAATAAGTGTAGGGAAGAAAGGACACAAATCTGTAGGCAAACAAGGCTCCTATTCCAGTCCTTGTTTGCCTTGCTTTTTTTGGCTGGGGGAAGCTGTCTTTGTTATTTCTGTTCAAGAAGCACAATTGTAGCTAAAACAACTTTGTACAAGGCACAGTATCACAAGTGTTAATGTAATCTATATTAAAATATGAAACATTGTGGTCTACCTTTTATACCTCTACCTGACACCTTCCTTCTGCTGTTCTTCCAGTCACTATTCAATCCCTGGATTTGCTTCAACAATCAGTATAATTTTTAAAATTACTTTTCATCGTGTAGTTTATTTTAGAAAATTATTCCAACTTTTCATAGAATCAGAGTACCAGGTTGGAAAGGACCTCAAGGGTCATTTGGTGCAACTTTTCTTGTCAAAAGCACAGTATAGACAAAATGGCCCAGCACTCTGGCCACCTGCAACTTTTGATTTAGGATGGGAACAATATTAATAAATATGTCACCATGTAATCACCAGCTGTGTCTTGCTATGCTAGAAACAAAACTTTCCACTTAACAAACAGAATTAAGTCTAGCTAAAAGCACTAATTCTGTGCAAAGAGCCCACAGAAATCACATGTGTAGTCCAGAAAGAAGACCGGAGCTTCTACAACTGCAACTTGAATTATTAGGTTTGAATTAAGAATTCGTGAAGTATTTTATGATCTTTGTGACAGTAGCACAAAATTATCATTTCAACCTATGCCTGTAATTAAACTGTTTATGGACATAATGACATAAAGCATTATTATTACCTACAGTTTCAAGTTAAAATTAGTATTACTTTATTTTAGTCATTTAGCTCATACACGCTATACTTTTGCAGGAGAGAAAAATGTGAACCATTTTGCAATGAATTTATTAACAATGATTGCAAGAATAGCTGTACTAATATTGAATTACAACACTTATATTTTACATCATTAACCAGTCTTTTCTACTGTAAAATTGAGGTAGAAGAATAACGCGCTGCAGTTTTGGCAATATCCTTTTATTGTAACCAGACAACCTGCTACTGCATTGTTTATGAACTGATGAGCCTCGCATCGAATAGAAATTTACATATAATAAAACATCCTAGAAACTGTTCCTTGCCTGGTGAGAACAATTTGGTAGAGGAAAAAAAGCTTCCATTGATGTTTCTCCTGGACACTGCTCTTGTAGAACTATATCTGTAGAACAGATGTAGAACTATTCCATCTGTTTCACTGGAATTAATCACTTATCTCAAACTGAATGAGAAGAAAACTAGACCTTTTGTTTCCTATGATAGAAATGCCTTTTCTTAAAATACACGTTATATAGCACTTTGCTCTATCAAAATGGTGAAAAAAACCTATTTGTAGCTTATATGCCTTATAATATAAATTAATATGGAGTATGTTGCAAAAGAAACTTACCTTGCAGAATAACCAGCTTTACTGATGCTTCATTTACACTTCAATTTTGTCAAATAGCCAGCACAAGGCTTCTTGCTAAGGGTCAGAAGTTATTTGCTTTGAGGTATCTAGAGAGAGACCTCACATTCCTCCCGAGGCATTATATTTATTGGCATTTCCTCTGGTAGTGAAGTGATTGGCCAAAGATTAAATAAAAATTTTGCCTCGCTTTCATATTTGTTAATGGATACATATTGCCCTGCAAAAGGCCGTCCTTGATGAATAAAATCTACACCCCTGAGATAGTGCAACTGCGTGGGCTTAGCCACTTAAAAGCTGCCAGGAATATGAACACGTCTCTGCAACAGCCCAGCAATTTGACTTGTTGAGCACATCTGATGGTCTATGAGTTTTAAGAGACAATCTCCTTGTCATTTTACCCCCTGTGATCCCCTGCTTCTCTGAAGTTCTGGTTTGCCCTAGGTATTTTGGTTTTTATCTTGAATACTTCTGTCAGCTTGCACTTAGTTTTCAGATTCCAAAACCTTAGACACATTCATACAGTGAACAGTAAGTACATGTATAATATTGAGAATAAATTAGACTGCATCGGAGACACACTTTTGCAAGATGTAATTTGAGTGTTCATGCCACTGGACTACCCTGATGTAAATTGAGTGTGACTCATAAATCGACACAGGCTCCCCAAAACAGTTTTGTAAAAACAATATGCCTATTACATTCCACCAGGTCTTCTATAATAAAAAGTGAAACAGATTTGATTGTTTAAAATAAATAACGAAATGGAGATGTCAGCTCCATTACAGTCTGCATCTCTGTCTGACATAAGGATACACACTAAATTCTGACTGAATAGCTGATGTTAATCTACCAGATTAAAGCCAAAGTTTATATGGTGGCATTCAATTTGGAATATTCCACTGCAGAGCTATCCTTCGAAGTTGTTACTTGAGGTGTCACCCACCTTTTCCATTCAGTGCTCTGACTGATCACTTGCTTCCAAAAGTTACTTTATAAAGCACCATCATTAGATTCCTTGTGCTCAGAAGTTTTATCACTGTGTGAATGTGTATGTGTGTATAAAGATATTGTGCAAAATCCTCAAAACAATCAGTATTTTAAAAATTATGAATTCAGAGAGTTCCTAGTTCTTATAGTTCAGCAGCTAAATCTCTAATACGAATACCAAATAACAGCAAATAAGATACTGCTGAGACTGGAGATGGGGATGACTGAAAGCCTAACCGCATTTTAGAATAATTCAGGTTAGACTTTATGCCATATAGTGTCACATCTCTTTTGTGCTTGTCTAGAGCACAGCATTGTTCTGATAACAATCATATTATTCCTTGCTATATGCACAGCATAATGACTCCAAGAGTATACGAAGACAGTGGTCTAGTATCTAATTTACATTCCTATTAATTGAAGTTTGATTTTCTGAACGTAAAAGTTTCAAACAATCTGACTTTGTTCTTTCATTCTGCATTAGTAACCATTGAAATATAGTCTTTAAAATCTTCATACTGAATGAAACACTGCTACATGTCTCATGTTCTTTTGGTGTTCATTTATAAGGATGGTGATGAGTTAATTTGATGTTGACAGTGGAAAAGCCCTGCTGAGATTTGTATCAGCGGAATTCCTGACAGGGTTTCTGCTACGTGCCCTTGCCAAAATAATAACTGCAGCTGATTCACAAATGTGCTTATCCAGTGTGAATTTGCAGATTTTCAGCACTGCATGCAAAATTGAATTTTCTTGTCCCAAAGGTAGGACTCTGGTCTGGCTGGGGCAACATTCTTGCTGTATGGGAAAGGAGAGGAAAATTAGTGTGGGAGTGGAAAAAACAGCCAGAGCTGCTGGCTTAGCTGGGACTGCCCATTTCTAGTGGTTCCAACAGAGCAGCATCAGCAACCAAAATAATAATAATAATAATAATAATAATAATAATAATAATAATAATAATAATAAAAAAAATCCTTCCTGTTTTCATGGACTGTGTGTGTTGCAGATGTTGAGGAGCTGTGCCTCTGTGCCTGCAGGAACTGTCTCCAGAGAGCATCACAAAATTATCATCACTGCACTGCCCAACCCCAGAGGTGTGAATGCATAGCGGCGGACATCTGCTGCATCCCTGAGAAGGAGAGAGGATATTTCATGGGTCTATTGCAAGGCCTAGGGTAATTTCTTAACTCTGAATTTTTGATTTTTCATGACTTATTTGATTTAACTTCTAGTCCCACAAGATAAACAGGCAAAAAAAGCAGCCAAAAAAATAATGAATATTATTCTACTAAGGAAGAAAAAAAACCCATCACCACCTGAAAAACAAATAAACAAACAAAACCTCAACAAAAAAACCCCAAGCCTTGCCTAAAACCTAATTCACATACTATAGAGTAATTCACACATTAAGTCCTGTTTGACCCTGTGTGTCTATGTGTGCCTCTGTGTTGGGGCAGGCAGCTCTATTAGGACTACTGTCAGTGCTGACAGTACAATTACGTTTCTTAACTGACCCTTCCTCATGGTGGGAGATTAAATAATTCTGCATGTTAGGTATCTCATGTGTTCTTCAGTAATTATCTGAAACACCAACCAAGCTAGTTCTGCAGAAAACTTAGTCCTGGAAAACTGGATGAGGAAAAACCCTGCAATAGCAAAACTGCCTGATATTCTTCTGTTATGGAGGTGGATTTTGCTTGTTATTATTGACGAAAAAGAAACATGCTAAGCTACACAAATTAACATGATATTCAGTTAAAGATTTGTTCAGTAATCATTTTCAATTTCTTCACTAGCTACATCATTCTTGGTTTTGGTTTTGGTGCGATTTTTTTTTTTCCTTCCTCTTTTTTTTTTGTTTGTTTGGGCTTTTTTGTACTTATGTTATATGGGAGCAGAAATAAGATATTAGTCCAACAGATAGTGGGGTTTTGCTCAGCACTATCTTTTAAAAATTATGCACAATAACTTAAGTCAAACAAAAGAGTTTAGCCCAAGATCCAAAAGGTGCCAAAATATAAGGAAAAGAATAATTGAAGCCAGGCCTTTTTTGTTTTTAATTAAATAGTGAAAGATAAAATAAGGGTACTCTTATTTCAAATAATTCTTATTACCTGTGGAAAGAAGATATTACCAGCTCATACAAATGTTTTGCTTATTGTCGTATAAATATCTGGGGGGAGGGGATAAGAAGGAGAGGAGAATGAGATTTCTTAATGACAATATCCATTATTTTGATGTAGATTTTTTGCCTGGCTGGAACTAGATTAGCCAGCAGAAAAATATTTTGTTCAATGATCTGTACTCGCTGCACTTTTTTTTTTTTTTTTTTTTTCTGAAATTGCGCTCCTGGCATTTTACTTTGTATCAATAACCAGCTCAGAAGAACGGTCAAGCCAGAGGGAAATTGTAACAATGGAACAAATATTGAAGGCTGATCATGAAGCAATAATTAGCTGTGATGACATTATTGCAGGTTGCTGACTTCCTACTGTCAGACACTTGGGCTTGCAGTAAGTATAAATCCAGATTTATTCTTAGGAGGAAATAAAAATACTTTCATTTTAAAAACCTGATTTTTTTCTCAGAGAACGCTGAGCAGAACACCTGTTTCTGTATTGTAAGCCAGAGAAATATCTGAAAAAGGAGGGTGCATGTCTATATAGTTTCACTTATACAATATACCAGAGAAATAATGCAGGCCCATTCTTGCGTTTTGATTTTTTGCGATAAAGACAATTAATTCACCTTTCTAGAAATACAGTCAAAAAAGACAGACGTTATCAGATCAAATTAAATTCTAAAAAAATTTTCATGGGCCTCAGTTGAAGAAAGCATCACATTTCAAGTAATCTTTTATTTACATCTTAGAATTAAATTAAAATTTAATGTTATTTTACAATAAACCAAACCAAACTATTACAAGCCACTGAAAATTTTTAAATTACTTAGGAGGCAAGGGTGAGCTAAACAATAAACATGGTAGGTAAACCACAAAAAAAAGATAAATCTCTAATAGTGCCTTTAGTAATGAATGATGTGTCTCACATTTCAGATTTTTCCTCCTTTTGCATGCAAGAATAAGATATTTATAAGATCTTTAGAACCTGTATGTATATAGCACATACTAGGAGACACAGTCTTTGACGGTTTTATTGCTTGGCTTTTGTCCCATTACAGGAGATTTAAAAGAGACTAATATAACCTTAAAAGAGTCACCTTCAAGGATGACAGGTATAAACATTAACTTTCCTGGAAAACAACCTGTTTTGGTTTTGGTTTTGGTTTGTTTTTTTTCCTCCAAGTATGACATGCTGATGGAGAAAAAATAAGCATTTATCATTCTCAAAAGAACATTCTGTTTGATGGGGGTGAATGTCTTGGCAAAGTACCTGGAATTCAGCTCTGGGTCAGTAAGGAAATTTTCTTGTTTTTATGGTTAGGCGGGCGGAGTGAGGGGCCTGTAAACCACGGCAAATGATGCATAAAATTAAATTACTTCAGCACAACCTGAAATTGCAGAGATGTTCCTAAAGTGGATTAAAGCTCTTTGCAGTGTCCCCATGTAGTTCAGTGACAGTTTGGAAAGGTTGTTCACACAGGAAGGTAAACTTTAGAGAAGGACTCGTGCCATCAAATGCACCATACTCCAGATCCCAAGATCCCAAGACATACCCTGTTTGTTTTCCACAGTTATGGTGCAAAATGCTCATCTTATAAAAGTACTTTGTTACAGGGCAAACCTTCAGTGTGAAAATCCACTACAATCCCTCTTGTAATTAGTTTGCAATTTCTTACCAGGTTTACACACACAACTGATGTGCTACTCCTATCTCTCCTTCTCCCAAAACTTTGATCTGGATTTATTTTACAAACAGGTCCATCACCAGAAAAATTGATATATGATGATACCCTGAGGGTTCAGGCCTGGAGAGCAAGACTCCATGTTGGTCCAGGACGAATACATGGCAAAGATGAAAGTTTATCCTGGACTTTTGAGCTTCAGAAATGACCAGGATATACAGTGTGATGTTTAATATTGTAACAGGGGATCTTACAGTCCTGAGGGTAGCACATAAATATAAAAATGAGTAGTTTGGTAACATATGTCCTTTTATGCATAGCTGGCACAGGACCCATACCGTTATTGTGGTGTCAATACAGAAGACCTCGCTCCAATCTGCTGGTGACTGTGCAAGACTAATTGAGTTGTTTTGTGTTACTGCCTGGTATGAGTTTGGCTGTACCTGCTTTAAAATTGAGACTCTCTGGTATTCATATCCTTCGTAAATATCCCTGTGGTAATCATCTGCCTTGGGCAAGCCTGCACGAACAATAGTAACTTCCAGCATTTTGGGTCAGATTGCTTTTGCTCTTACACATACTGTGCACAAAAAATAGAAAATTCTCTGTTTTTCTTTTATCTCGGTGAAGGCTAATGTATCCTCATCCCTTTCATATAACATAAATGCAGTTGAGAACAATTACAGAAGAAGCCATGAAAATTGCTGTGGAGTGAGGCAAACTTCTTCTTAAAGACAAAGGTAAAATTTGGGGACTGATATACTCTGCTAAATCAGTTTACAGAGAGCAGCTATGCCCTTTGTCACAAAAAAAAAAACCCAAAAGAGGGAGAGAGAGGTTGCTGCCCTGCAATTGGAGGATGGAGTGGAGGAAAAAGCTGGTTGGGAGGTGAGGACTGGAGCTGTCTCACCTGGGTGACTGAAAATTTTAAGCCATCCTACGCATCGAACTTGGCACAAAACGTTTCAGCAGGCCTGGAAATGGCAGTCTCCTAATTCATCAGGCTCAACTCTGCAAAGATCACTGACCTATAAAAGAACATGGACAAGTCAACAGACTGGTAAGTACATCATTTTTATGTGAGGTTTGTCTTAGAAATATGGACAGCAAGGATTCAGTGAAGAGAGAAAGAGATTTTAGCTGCTTTGAGTTTCTGGGAGAGGAGGGTAAATTAGGAAAATCTCCAGTTTGGAACTATATATGAGAAAAATAGTCAGTTCTCAAGCTTAGTTCCTGTTTGACAGCACAGAGAGAGCTGAGGCCATCTCATTCTGTAAAAGTTTTCATCAAAGCAACTGGCCAAATTAAAAATAGGTAATGACACAGTGGGTGGTCTGCTATGCTCTACGCTGGTTTACAAACCAGTCTTCAGATTCCCTTGCCGATTTTTTTTTGTAATTTATTTAAGAATATCTGGACTGGGCTCCAGGCCATTGCTAGACATCTGAAGGACAATAAATGAGTTTAAGTAACTCCTTTATCTCCCCTTGAAAATACTAAAGGATGACCCAAATGCATAGTGACATAAACCTGCCCATACTGGTGAAGGGGAGAAATCAGAATTAAAATATCATTTTCTGACAATATAATCTTTACTTTATACTGTACCAAGAAGGAAATGAAGAAGAATGGATAAGAATCAAGAGGGAAAATAATTTATGCGTATTTGTGTTTGCATGTGTGCATGTGTGTGTCTGGACAGAAATACTGTTTTTTATTTGCTTCCCTGCCAACATGAATGGCTGCAAGGTCTTTTGCAGTGCACTTAAATGATGCTTTGTTCATACTTGCAATAAGAAGAAACTAAAATGCTGCAAAGCTATGACAGTAGATAACATTCTTTGAGTTTATTTTTGCTTTATTCTACTGTTAAAAATCACTTACAGGCCTGATGTGAGATGAATTTTTCCCATTTCACAAAATGGGGGACAACGAGTTTGTGGTCAATTAAAAAAGTTGCAGTCTTGGCTTTGCAACAATAACCAAGAACCGGTACCAAAGAACTAAACATCTGGAATGGAATTTTGAGTATTTGCAAGACTGTCTCAAGCTATTTGCTCTAGTGAATAGGCTTTATAGTTTAGTTGAGGCATAATCAGCTGGATTTATTGTAACAGCTTTACCCCAGCGCTTACCATTTCTCACTTCAAGGGGTTATTTCTATAATGGAAAGCATTAAGAAGCAGTGGAAAATATTCTATTCTGTGTGACTCTCACTTGTGTCGCATGACTCCCTCTTACTAACACCAGAATTATTTGGCATCTAGCCACTACAACATGAGTATATTATTTTCTGTGCAGTTTTGATCTTCCTGTCATCACTCAGGCAGTACTCACCCTGTGTCACGCTGAACTCTAAGAATAAATACAAGTGTACAGCATATATATGCCCTGTATCTTGTTAATTCAAGTGCAGATGCAGATATTCAAGCAGTTCTTATTTTATCCAAGTCAATTCATACAAACAGAAGTTATGTCAGCACATGCTCAAGACCTGTTTATATACATAATGATTATTATAATTGTGTCTGCAGGCTATGCAGTACTGCAGTATTTATGCAGCATAGTTCAAAGCATTATATGACTCTATATTCCAATATAGAGTAAAGAACTAGGGAAATGAGGTATTAAACCTTTAATCAAAAATAAGCACCTTGCTTGATGGCATTCAATTCAAAACAGACCACAACATTTCACAAACAAGGTGACATTTTATCAAGTAATGATCACGTCTAAAGTAATAATACTAAGCACTGTAATTGACTTTATAGCTTTCTAAATCTTTTTTGTTCAAATTCTATTTTTAAGTAAGATATAATCATTATATTCTAGTTTTCTTAAGCATGTTAATGTTCCACATACATGTGGAAACATTCAGGACAATGAAACTACATAGACTTTCACTAAGCATTGTATAAGCTTGTTTAGAAACAGTATAAGTACCCACAGTTAGCTGTTTGCACAGTACTTCTTATTTAACATTCTTCATTCATTAGGCAGATGAACAAAAGTTGGAAAATTCTTGCAAGGTGGGAGTATTCAGATTACAAAAATAAGGACAGTTACGTCCTGTAAAAAAGAAGCCACATTACTAAGTCATTGAACTGATTTGGAGTCAAGATGGACATTTAAATGTGATTAACTATGTTACTATATTTGCTAGAAGTTAAGTTGCTAAAGACTGCAGTGATTCTACTGCTTTTTTGGTCTAATGACTATTTTGCCATATGAAAAGTTGCAAATGTAAATAACGAAGTGCAATCAGTGGGTATACCTCTGTAATAAGACACAGTACGACCACCAGCTACAATGAGGCCAATCTTCTGGTTAGGATACTACAGGTGAGAAACTGTATTATGTTGGGTCTACAGGGCAAGGTTTCGGAAGCAGGGTTTCTACAGGGCTGAATTGTGTACGAAGCTGCCAGAAGGTTCCTCCATGTCTGACAAAGCCATGCCAACTGGCTCCAAGATGGACCTTCTGCTGGACAAGGTTACAGTGGTGGTGCCTCTGGGATAACATAGTTAAGAAGGGGAAAAAAGTGCTGCCCAACAGCAGCCAGGATAGAGTGAGATGTGAGAGGAACAACCCTGCAGACCCCAAGGTCAATAAAGAAGGAGGGGAGGAGGTGCTCCTGGCATCAGAGCAGAGGTTCCCCTGCAGGCTGTGGCAAAGACCATGGTAAGGCAGGCTGTCCCCCTGCAGCCTGTGTAGGTCCATGGTGAAGCAAATATCCACCTACAGCCCCTGGAGGACCCCACACTGGAGAAGATGGATGTGTCATGAAGGAAGCTGTGGGCCATAGGGTGATCATGCTTGAGCAAGTTTTCTGGCTGGAACTGTGGCCCATTCAGGACCCATGTTGGAGCACTCTATTCAGGAAGGACTGCACCCTGACAAAAGGACCCACACTGGAGCAGTTAATGGATTGTCTCCCATGCAAGAGAACCCACACTGGAGCAGGGCAAAAGTGTGAGGAGTCCTCCCACTAAGGAGGAAGGAGCAGCAGAGATAAAGTGTGATGAACTGACCACAAGCCCCACTCCCCATTCTCCTGCACCACTTGGCAGGAGAAGGTAGAGAAGTTGGGAGTGAAATTAAACTTGGGAAGATGGTAACTGGTACAAAATCTCCCTGTCCTTATTTTAACCCACAAGCTTTTTGTAATTTTTTCTCCCCTCTCCTGCTGAGAGGAGAGGTTGAGCAGCCTTGTGGTCACCTGGCAGCTAGCCACAGTCAACCTGACACATGTATTTATACTTATTTAAAAGCAAGATGGGCAAGCTCTCACCAGTTCTGCTTCTCTCCATCCTAGGAAGCTGCACAGTTGCTCTGTGTCCTGCAGCAGCTCACATAACCTAATCCTACTTCTCACAATTTGACTCAGGTACTGAATGTAGGAAAGCCTGTAAAAATTATAAGTTTTGTCATTAATCACAGGCAAATCTCAGGGAATACAAAGGAGGGAAAGAAAAAATGTAGTGGAAATGAAGCCATTCTGCAGCAGAGGGGGATGAGGTCCAGGCAGTGGGGAAGTCCGTAAGACTTTCTTGGAGCTGTAAGACTCAATTTATCCAGCAGAAGCAGCACACTCTTGCTCTCTGTGTGTACCCTAATGTATCATCTAGCTCTTCAGATATCTTATAAATACATAAGATATATTTATAAACTACTGCTTACTTTACTACTTACTTTAAATCTGATATTTTGGTAACTTTCAGGTCTCCGAAAGCAGAGCCTCTACATTCATCCATCTGTATGTTGTCTGCCATTTTTTCTACATGTTGTCTAATTTGAATACTTTGTCAAGTATTTTATGTCAGAACAACCTTTCTTCATTTTGGTACGTATGTCAGAACACACGGATGTTATATCTTTGTAGAGATACTGGTGACAGTATGAGATCCAGGGCAACAGAAGATCAGCTCTTCTTTCTCTATAAACTCACAATCACCTTGCTTTGACACCAAGCAACTACACAAATCTCTGCCTTTAACCTTTTCAGATCCTGTAATCCCTAAAATCTCCAATGGGAAAACCTAGCTGCACCAATGCTTGAAAACTGTGGCAGATTTTCTGTATTAATAATATGATCAGCAACAACATTTGCCACTTCTATTTTGCCCTTTTGTTGCCTTTGCTGTTGCCTTGTCTGTCTTCAGCAGTGCTAGAAAAGCACAAGGTGAGAAATTATTGCTAGTGCCAGACACATGCGACAGTCTTTTGCTGTAACTCCTGTATTATAAAGGCTGGCTTTGCTGTCAGAAAGCAGCAGACTTTAGGACACATTCTGGTTAAACTCCTGTGAATCTTTGTAGTATCTCTTAATTTTGTTTTGTTTTCAAATGAGGACAGTTTTCTAAGTGTGGTAAGATGATGCGGGGAGGACACTGGTAAATGGTGTGATATTCACACTGACAACACAAGTTGCTGTGGCAGCATCTTCCAAGTGTTATAGCAACTTCATAACAAGACCTATTGTTCCATTGGCAGGGAAGGATATGCAAAAAAAACAGACTATTCTCTTCCATTTCTCCACCTTTCAAGAGGGGTTCTTGATCTTTACATCTATGAAAAGGTAGAACCAAGTAAATGCAGAAACCCTAAACTGAAAAATGCAGAGACTAACAAGAAGTTGTTTCATTTTAAGAGGCAGCAAAATATATACCAGTCATTGTGAACTTTTCAAGAAGAAATCACATCACAGGAAAGATTAGAGAAAATAAATCAAAAAAACCCAAACCAAACCACAAAGTCCTGTTTAGACTGGGCAAGTGAAGATGAAGGGGAAATACAAAGGAGGCCCACAAATATACGGTGCACACCTGCAAAGCAAAAGGATATGCAAGAAACAAGTTGTACCTTGTAAACTTGCCTGTAAGAAGATTTAGGTTGAACACCATGAAAATCAAAAATAATTATAAAGACAATGGATGAAACCTCCAAGGAGGACAGCAAATCTCCACAACAGGATGTTTTTAATTACAGGTCAGACAAACTTTTCTTAAAAGTGACTTGAGCACAGCCAGTCTTACGTAGTACAAAAGAATGGACCACGCAACCTGATCAGCTCCTTTCTAATTCAAGAACTTTCATGGCAAAAAATAATTTTTGTAACAGGAAGCTTAATTCTCGCCTTGTTAATCCTTAATGCCATCAAAAGTATTCCAAATCCTGTCATTCATAGCTTGCAAAAGACAATATTTTTATTTAATTATGCAATCTGAATGTCTGTAAAATGTTAATTCTATACATGTGCATATGGGAGATGAAAAAGCTATTCAGAATGCAACCACATTTTAAACCCTTTTAGTCTTTAAATAACTGAAATTTTTTCACTGTTATGATAATTGTTATCTATTCTTTACATAAAATCAAAGGATAAAAGCAGAAAATCTGTCAGGTAGTTGGGAAGTAAGGAAATTGGTGGAATGGTTTGAAATACTGTAACAGTTCGTAGGCACAGGATCAGAGACGCATCAAATTCTTGCTTTGATGCTAGGTGCCATTTCTAAACAGCAAAAAACAGTTGTTTTTTGTTTGGGTTTTTTTTTTGTTGTTGTTGTTTTTTGGTGTGTCTGTGTGTGGGGTTAATGCAAGACTGAATTCTTAACTGGAAACTCTGACAATGTATATATGAGTGATATACAAAAAGAATGACATTCAGATGCGGATTTTTATACAAGACATTCAAAGTTTGTATATGACAGTGGGACTGAACATTCTGATAATCTGGATAAGTCTTAGCATCCTAAAAACAAAGGCATTTTTAATGATGTCCTAATGAACAGCAATAACTATACTGAGCTGAGTGGTGGGAGCTCTAAAAAAAAAGTTGAACAGACATAAATCTGTGCAGAGCTAAAAATCTAGTAAAAGTATTAAAACAGACCATTTCGAACCACATTTAGCTACATGTAAGGACAATTTTTCCATGGTCCTCAGAAGTATTGAGGCATTCATAATGCCCTAGCTATTTCTGGAACCTCTATTTTTCTTTTAAAAAAGCTTTAGAAACTCAGTATCACTGTCCACATAGCCCAACTACTCACATTGACACAAAATCTCTTACAAAATCCCATTCTCCTTCAGAGAAGTCCTACATCTGAGGCGTGATTCCTTCTCTTCATGTATCAAGACCTTGAATCTTACTTCTAGCTACTTTTATGTATTCGTAACCATTTATAGATTTTTGTTAGATGAGTTGTTCAGAAGAATGTTGACTTTGGAAGACAGTAACAATAAAGACCTTAAATCCGAAGTGGGACTGGTGAGTAATCATGAATGTATGAAAAGAAGAGAAGTGCTGCAAAGCTTCAGAAGCAAGAGAGGAGGCAGGTGAGCTCAGGCAGGCTTGTGGAGTTAATCAGTACTAGTGTGCCCCCAGGAGAAAAATATAAAATGTGATCCAAGACAGGGATTGCTCCACAGCTATTTAGTTACAGGTAAACTACTTGGTCTGTGCTTCTGAAATACCCATGGGCTTAACACAATTTTTTAAAAGTGAGACCAATTATAACAAGGAAAAGATACTACAGGTTAACTATAGCATGAAATAACTCTAGTTAATTCAAAACAGAGGTCAAATGCAATTGCACAGATTTATATGCAGACTTTTTGGGGTTTTGTTTCACTGTCTAGGTAGGACACGCACTCTGTAGACTCAGGGAGATGTCCTTCTCTTGTTGGAGCTAACAGAAATTTTCCCTTTGACTTCAGCAAGGTCGGTCACTTTTAAGGAAATGTTCAGATCAGCAGTTTTGACCTAACAGAAGGATATTAGACTGAAAGAAAATAGATGAGAGAACAACTTTTAATTAACAAACATGAGTTGTTCAGAGGAATATGCTGACAGTGTGAATTTTTTTTTCTGTCTTGCTTTGTGGAATGGAGGAGTCAAACCAAAGCTGCCCTCGTCTTGACCTTAAAGTATGTCCACCTTTTAATTGTGCTCAGCACAAAGAAAATAGGATCCTGTGAAGTAGCAGCCTGAGCCTGCCAGCTTTAGTGCTCTGTCTTTGTGTATAACCTAGTCTGCAGCTATACCTCAGCAATTTTCTTTATTTTGTTGAACATTTAGTTCTGTGGCTTAGATTTTTTTCCTTTTCTTTTTTTTTTCTTTTTCGTAGTCTGATCAGCTTTTTAAAAATTCATCTACTCCTGATCTTGCCCTAAAGCTAAGTAACAGTTCCAAGAACACCACCTGTGTCGTAGGCTTAAAATTTAAAATCAACCAGGAAATAACAAGATTTGAGGAAGACTATTAAAATAAAACTGCTTGGGGCCGTGTGTTGGGGGGTACTAGGACTCAGATGGCTAAAAAAGAAATGAAGACAAAGACTTTTCCTGGAGAGAAAAAAGGAATCAGTGTATAACCCAGCAGGATAACATGTTTGAGGAAAAGGTAAACACAAAAATTCCCACCCGAAAAGCAACCAAAACCAAGAAAAATCAGTAGAAAAGTACTAATAAATACAATGATGTTATATTGCTTCCAAACATCACCTAAAGGAAGGACCTCTGTCAGAGCTGGGATTTTCATTTTCCTATTATTCCAAATATCCCAGGAAGACACAGAGTCTCAAATTACACAGCAACATGAAACTTGGTATGGTGTATTAAGAAAGGGAGTAGATTACGTTTTATTATGTACTTTATGCAGCAAATTGCAACCTAGCTTGAGCTGCTCACAGTAACATCCAGTAACATCCACTCCTGTCTTTGAGATGGCAAAATTGTGCCAGAGAATTTATAGCAAATATACATCCAAATTAAAGGAACTGATTTCCTTCTATAAAATGATGTATGCTACATCACTGACAACCCGTATGAGATGATTTTCTTGGGTTTTTATGGCTTCAGCTGTTGCCTCAGAAATGAAATGTGAAAAATGCTTGGCACCCTTAGAGCAGTTAATAAGAAACTCTGTCCTCTCTTCCTGTGAGAAGATTCTGATGCTTGGAAAAAAAGTGATTCTAATATGAAGCAAGGCAAGACTATAATTGAGAGATCCTTTTGATTGCTATCGAATTCCAGTTGTAAACAAACAGTGCTTTCTGTGGGGAAGAACAGGACTTTTTGTCCATCAAATAGGATGTCTTTAACATCATGAACCTTTTTCATTTATGGCGCGATAACCGTAAACCCACGTTAGTGTTTGTGCAATTGTTATGAAAAAAAAAAAGGTATGATGTCTTGAATAATGCTGTCAACTAGATGCATTTGACATAGGGTGACATACAGAGAGTTGAGAAACATTCTCCATGCCACTGGAATTCTTTTCGCAGGTTGTTTATGCTAAAGTCAATTACCTGAAAGGGAGATTTTAATTAGAGAACCTTGTGTTTTCAAATTTAGCTCCCTCTGTTTGCAGTTGAAGTTATTTCAATACACTGGGAATGCAGTCTTGGCTCAGTTGAAATCAATTGCAGAACTCCCATAGATTTTAACTGTGGCAGAATTTCAGCCAATATGATTACAAAGAACATTAATCCCCCAGGGTATTTCTTTTTTGTTAATTGATGGGTTACCTAAATAATATGTATAGGTTAAATAAAAATAGCAGGCAAGACACAGCAGTTAGTGTGGTAGTAATTGGTTGGGAAGAATGGAGAACAAAAGACAGTAAAAAAGTCAGAAGGTGAAAGAAAGCAAGAAAAGAGTACTGAGTGGCTGGGAGAGGGGGTGGGAGTGGAGTGGGAAATAGTGCAAATATGCCATGACTAATATTTTTGTAACTGAACTGGCAATAGTCATGTCAAATAGGTAGTCCTAGGAAGACCAGAACAAAGAAGTGTAGGTTTACTAGGATTTTATTTATGTCTCCACCCTTTTTTCCCTCCATTTTACTTTCGGAAATTAATATTCTTGTTGGACTGTGCTGTCCCTTTGTTACTGAGCTCCATCAAGTAGATCCTGCACTTTTAAAATGAATCTTGGGGGATGTTTGAGTGACCGTCACCATCTTGATTACTGTTGTAGAGTGATCTAAGAAATATTTGGGAACTGGGAGGAGAAATATCTACACGTTCAGCTAGTGAAGCAGATTTCAAAGCTGAAACACATGTTCTTTGCATATTACGTAAAAATGGAGACAAATTATGCAAATAGACCAATGGGCTGTGCTTGCACAGAAAGTATTTCAGTGAGGGTACTCATCATATTCCTGGTTTGCTCTACATCATTTTTAATGAAAAGACTTTCATCAAAATGGCCATGGATATTTTTCTGTAACCAGGTGTGGATGCAGGTGGAGAATTTTTACTTGGCGAGAAATTTGGAGTAGGTAAGCTTTAAAACTTTTGGATTTGTCAAGATATTTAGACATCTGAGTAAATAGCAGGTCTATATTAGCACAACTATATATGATAAATAAACATAAACCTGTAAAAACTACTTTAAGAAAACATTAATGTTTAAAACATTCTACACAAATTAAAGCTTAAAATAATAGTAAGTAGGAATATAATTCTGGAGTTTTCTAGATTTATTCTACTGAAGAAACTATGACTAACTGGGCAGTTGGTTTGGTGAGGTTTTTTTTGGAAACCCATTCAGATGGTTTCCAAATCCCTTCAATTAGAACTATGTGATGCAAGTATGTGGAAAGTATAATCTCCTAATTAAGTATAAGTAGACCAGGACATTATTCTAAATTTATAGTAATTCTGAAATAATCTTGAACAATGCTGTGAAAGTAATGATTTGTCCAAAATAAACCCAAATATCAGAAAGAAACAAACTGCCTTTAAAAATGTATGGTTAGTCCGTAAAAGTTTCACTATTCGAGATATTTATTTTTCATTTATATTATCATAAAATCACAAATGGTGATACAGATCAATGTTACTATCTTCAATTTGATATAGCTTGTTTTCTAGAGGCTAATGAGATTTTACAGAGACATGCAACTATTTCTTGTGCTTGTGTTTACTTGTAAAAATACCTATTTCCAGTTTTAGGGGGACAATTACAAATCAAGCATGGCAATGAAGTTAAAATTCCTGGAATACTACTTGCATACACCTGAAAGCAGTATATAAAGTACATTTTTTGGTGTAGTGGGTTTTTTTGTTTGATTGGTTTTGTCTGGTTTTGCTGTTGTATTTTTTTTAAGGACTCATAACTTGTTTTTTTTTCAACATAAGATCTGCATGTCTGAAACACAGTAAACATGAAAATGTACAGATTTTTGAAAAAAATTTGCTGTGCAATTAAATTCACTTTTGTTTGTACTTAATTCTACAACAAATCATGGACTCCCCAGTCTGTCTTTTTATTTTTTTGTCTTTTTTTCTTTTTTTTTTTTTTTTAAAAGCAGAGATAATTTCTTTCTATATTTTTCATTTTTCAGCTATATCTGAAAGTTCCTGGAACTTTCTGATTTGTTTTTTATCCATCTTATTATCAGCTTTCTAGGGACTTGCATTTTGAGGATCCTTGAGGAGATCAAACTGGTAAGAAGAGCAAGATCTATGTGTGGTTACTATTAGATGTCATGTTGATTTTATAGTCCTGTACTGTTATGATACCGTCCCTACTAGTCAATCCAGACAACATGATTACTTTACATGGAAAAGCTTTCCACAAGACAAATTCATCTGTGAAGGTTCTCCACTGAAACTGGTGAAATAAGACTCCAGAAAATTTTGTCCCACAGTGTTATAATACAAGATTGTATTAAAGCAACAGAAGCTTGAAATCCTTTAATGTAATAGAATCACTTATTTAAATCATGTGAAGAAACATGCAGGCTAAACTTGGTCATTTTCCTTATATATTTTGATTATTCTGAGGAAAAATCATCAGGAAAGAGAAGAAAACAAAATCGAAATTCATGTCTGTGATTTTAAGAGATACTATTCTTATGTGGTTGAAAATATGTCTTCCTTGCTTCATTTCCTTTCAATAGAAGAATATATTTGGCAGCTACACTCTTTTACTGATGGTTTGTCAAAAAAAAAAAAAAAAAGAAAAAGGGAGCAGAAGGAAATGAAGTAGAAAAATGTTTAATTCCAAATCTGAGCCATCATCTGTAAGAAAATCTTCCTGACTTCAGTATCTTTAACTGCACTGTCATCATGGCTTTACAAGAAGTCCATATCATTGATGATTTGGTGGTTACTTTTACGTAGGAAAATATTTCAAAGGATGCAACTATGTGATGAAAACACAGATTTTCTATTTCTAACTACTGTCTCCTATTAAGGACATTAAATGAATGTGTAAAAATTCCACAAAAAAAGTTAATATAATAAAAGTGTCTGGGACATCCATATGGAGCATGGAGATCGTAACATTATTATACAAAACAGTTGCATGTGATCATGTGAAAGACATATGCCTCAAAATCTGAGTTACTTCAACTACAAAGAATCTAAGAGAATATTTAAATTCAAATAAAGGCCTAATGTTGTAGAATTCTGATTGATTTTTTTAAATCTATTAACCCTTTAGATTAATTGATTTAAATTAAAATTACTCTTTTGTTTACATATTTACTCCATATATATGTACTGTATGACTTCTTTTAAAGTTCTTACTCTATTAAACTAAAGCACTAATTTCCTCTTATTAATTCATTTACTAGAAAAGAGATGTGCAAATAACTTTTTTCATAGTACTGAGAATAAGTCATAGTTAGACCTTAATATTCTCTGCATAATTTAGGCGTCATGTTTCAATATTTAAGCATGCATCACTAGAGTTGTTAAAATACAGCATTGGTCTCATCAGGCTCAAAATACTTAAGGATGAAAACTCACTGAGCAAAACAAGCATTTCACATCTTTAATCATGCTATTTGGGAGTTCTAATGACGTTATTTTCAGCACTCATGTTTTTCATGGCAGATTAGGGACTCACTTACTAGTTAACTGAAACCATTGAGATGCCAGTAACGAGAGTGTCATTGCTTCAGCCAGCCATGCTGCCTCTCTGCTTCTGCCTGCCCAGGCAAAGATAGTGCAGGGACAGTATGTTCCCAGACTTTCTTTGGTATTTTATTTCACTTAGCCTTTACTTCGCTAAGCCTTCATCATTAGATCTAGACCAAAGTGCCTGGAAATCATCTAGAACGTGCCAGCTATTTCCACTTCGTGTGGATGGCAAAGGAAGACAGAATAAAAAACCCAAGCTTTTAGCATCAGCAAGAGAGAAAAATTACATCTCCCTGGTATTTTCCTTATATTTTACACTCATACTGGACTGTCAAAACAATTATTTTCATGATTAGTATGTGAAACTGAAGGGAAGAATGACCTCTCCTGCTCTATTATGATATGTGTTTGCATCATACTGTGATTACCTATACTGACAAAGTTGTCTGCAGCTCTTCTGGATCCAAGTTTTCCTAGGTCATCCCTAAATCTACACAGAAGGTAGAGCCTGGGGCAGTTATGGGAATGAGCAGAAGCTGAACTCTATAGATGACCGAGGAAATTAATTCTCCAAGAAGTTTATACATCCCATTTGCAAAGACCAAAGAAGCAGTCATCCATACTTCAGTATTTTCACTTTATCAAAGTCATAGAATCATAGAATCATATGGGGTTGGAAGGGACCTCTGGAGATCATCTAGTCCAACCCTCCTGCTGGAGAGGGTCTACCTAGAGCACATTGCACAGGAACTTGTCCAGGCAGGTTTTGAATGTCTCCAGAGAAGGAGACTCCACCACCTCTCTGGGCAACCTTTTCCAGTGGTCTACCACTCTCACAGGAAAAAAGTTCCTCCTCATGTTTCGATGCAACTTCTTATACTCAAATTTGTGCCCATTTCCTCTTGTCCTGTCACTGGGCACCACTGAGAAAAGACCAGCCCTATCCTCTTGACACCCTCCCTTTAAGTATTTGTGTGCATTGATCAGATCCCCCCTAAGTCTTCTTTTCTCAAGACTGAAAAGACCCAAGTCCCTCAGCCTTTTCTCATAGGAGAGATGCTCCAGGCCCTTAATCATCTTTGTGGCTCTTTGTTGTACCCTCTCCAGCAGTTCCCTGTCCTTCTTGAACTGGGGACCCCAGAACTGGACACAGTGCTCCAGATGGGCCCAGGGCAGAGTAGAGGGGCAGGATGACTTCCCTTGACCTGCTGGCCATGCTCCTCCTGATGCCCCCCAGGATGGCATTGGCCTTCTTGGCCACAAGGGCACATTGCTGGCTCATGGTCCTGTTTCACGCTTTAAGGTATTGTCTCTTCCTACACACTTTATACTTCTGTAAGGAAGATAAGGAAGATAAGATAAGCAAGACTGAAATGCTCTGAATCTGGGTTTGTGGTGTGGTCTTATATTGTTTTGGGCATGTGAATTTACAGTGCAGTGGTTGCTCCATGTGCAAGTTTTGTAAACCATGTACAAGTTTTAAATCCTTTAAATGCAAAATAACTACCTCATTTTTTTTTCTGGGTATTTTTATAATTTTTATTTTTCTTTTGTAGAGTAGAAATGTGGAGAATTTCCAAGAAATAACTGGAATTTAGTAAATCTGTGCACTGGTTTATATCACAATAGGTAGTTCATTGAAACTGTATCTTGCCTACATTCAGGGAGTGGTGCCTCCTTCTCTCCATTATGAAATAGAAAATGTCCAAATGAAAATGTTCCAAATGTTCGTATTAGAAATCTTTTTATATCACATTGAATTATGAGGGTTTAATTGGAACCTAAACACCTTCTAGTCCAGATCAAGGGTATTTCTGTCCATCTCATTTCCTCAAACAGGTTAACAAGGGAAACTGGCTTAGACTTTGGCCCATTTCTGCCTTCTTCCCACAACTGTGCTCTGTTTCTTAGAAAAAATATTGGCCAAATGAAGCTGCTGACAGAGTTTAGATACTGCAAGACAGAATATATAAAATGAACAGTAGCTACTTTCATTCATTTCCTAGGTTACATTCCACCTTCCTTCACTCCAGGCTCCTGCAGCTGGCCTCCATAGTCCTGCTATGAGAGCCACCGACAAGCACCCAGCCACTTATGTCAGAAATATGGCAATTGTCTGCTAGTTGATTGTAATGGAAGTATATTTTATGTAAAATGAGTAGCTGGCTATATATCCTTTTTATTTATTTTTTTTTTCTCATCACATCTATTGTAGTAAAGTGGATTTTGCCTTCAGTTCACTTCTAACTAAATTTTGATTTTTATTATTGAAGGGGGAGAAGGTGTGGTTTAGAATTTACAGTATGAAAAACAGATTGATGCCATAAGCATGTTTAGTATTGTCTTTCTTTCATAAAATACCACTAAAGCAGAATTTCTAGTTGTCTTATAATTTGTTTTTTAAAGCTGGACATCGCAATTTGCTCAGCAGGGAAATCTACCAATACAATTTCAACATTGTAGTATCACTTCAATAAGCATACTCTGGGATTAGCTGTATTTTATTTCAATTTATTATTCATAATTTCATCTCCATAGACTTGCAATGACATTGTTTTGTCTTGACATTATAACATAATCTACATATATTTGCATAAAATAATCAGACACTGTTTGAGAGACTCAGGCAAAAATTGTGTGTGCTCTGAAGTAGCATCTCAGCTTAAAATGTCTACAAGGTTAATTCCAACTGTAATTTAAGATCTCTGGATCTTTAACTGGTAGCTCCTGGGACCACAAACTGCAGAAGTTGAACTTAAATTTCTAAAATGTATGTTTTATACCATCTATGTAATCTCTACAGAAGTTATTAAGTGTTATCAGGTATAACCCCTACCTGTCTCTCAATAGAGTAATTAGACCATATATGGTCTGAATTCTAATTCTTCAAACTGATAACTGAAATAATACCATGTGCATGTTTGAGCCAAAATTCTCTTCATCATTTTGGTTGTTTCTGAGTTATTTCTTAGGAACAGAAAGCACTTGTGCTTTTTTTCTCCTGGTCAGAGCTATTCCTGCCCACCCCAATCAGGTTTCAGAGTTTTTAGGGAGGCAACATTTACCAAGACAACTCTTTATGCTGAATCTTCAGGGAAAAAAAAAAAAAAAAAAAAAAAAAAGAGCTTTATTGAAGTGCATTAATTCTATAACTGGATTGAAGCATGAACTTACTGAATTGAAAGCAAATTTTTTCAGAGATGTGTGCTGTGGTAAATAAGAGATATAGGTATGAATCTATATGGTAGTATATTCTACATTTTTACATTTGTAGTGTAGTGATCAAATTAGGACCTATTGGTCTAAATCAACAGTAACACAAATTTTACAGTCCTGTGATTACATTAAACTGCCATTTCAACAGAGGTGAGCAGAGTTTTGTGATTCACTTACCAACTGGGGTTGATGAAATCTGAGGAAGTGGAAAATACAGTCAGAAATATAGTCACAGGAAACCTGATATCACAGCTCTTATCTCTTGTTGGAGATCATTGTGGGTATTCAAATTATCAGTGTTACAGTAGAGTAAGGTTTTGGAAGTGAAGATTCATAATACCTGGTTAGTATTTACAGATGACTAGTCAGACCAGCATTTGCAGTCGCTCCATGAAAGTTCCTAAATTCAGACAGGGTGGTAGCACCTGAAGGAGAAGATCTATTTTGAACTTATGGCAGAATCTCTGAGATTCACTCCAGGAACGTTAAATGAGACACATTTTTCTTTTTTTTTTCAAGCTGTCAAGTCTAATTCTATAATTTTACACCTCTTAATAAGAACAGAACCTCTGAAATATTTTTAGTTGTTTATGTGCGGACTCATTTGCTAGAAAAATACAGATTTCTGTTTCTCACTGTTTCTCCCTTTTAATACAAATATATTTATATAAATGTAAGCATAAATAATAAATATAAATATGTGCACATCACAGTATCAGTTATCCTCTTCTTGCTTTTTAGTCAAATATATGAGAGTCAAATATATATGACTTCAATATATGAAGTCAAACTACCTTCTCCATGTTGGCTAGTTAGTTATACAGAGGATGTTCAACTCAATTGCAATCTGAAATTTATTGTTTTTATGTGGAAAAGGACCTGAGACTTATAGGTCTTTTTGTTGACTGTCGCATCATAGTAAAACCAATTGCCTTGAAGTTTCTTCGTAAGTAGACAGAGAATATGAAAACAACCAAAAGTCTGAGAAAAGAACATTCTAACACACGGAGGAGTTCAGATAAGACACAGAAGAACTTTATCATTTTTGTGTCCTAGAAAACTTTGTCTTTCATCTGCCTCAATACAGACTTAAATTGTCTTCAAAGAAATGTTTTAAGAAACATCAGTCCAGGTAACCTTCCTTTACTCGCAGCTGCTCTGACTCAAACTTTTTACCGACACCTTTACTTTAGACAGTAGAAGGTGAAATTCTTTCATGAAAGGCAGAAAAGAAAAAAGTCTATGTTTGTACTGGTGTGACCTCCCAGCCAAAATATCTGTTTGTAGGCAAGATAAAAATAAAAATTAAAATGGAAGCAACTCACCACATCTGAAGGAGACTTAACATTTGCACTTAATTAATTTGTCCATTACCTGGGCAAATTCAGAAAGGAAGAAAAAGGAAGAAACAGTTTTAAGGGTATTTTAGGCATCTAAGTACTGAGGATTTCTTTTTTTCAATAATCTTCCAGCACCTTCAGAAATTTTATCCTTTTCCACCTTCATATTGCAAGATCTTAAGCTTTGCTAGATTTACATTCCTCTGGGTCATGTGCCACCCTATTGGTGGCAGTATTCCTACAGTATCTAGCACAGTACATTCTGTTCCATGGTTAGCATTTCTAGGTATCTGTAATACAAATAATGAATACCACACAGTCTATTTTTTTATCTTTTTTTTTTTCTTTTTTCCTTGGGTATTTTTGTGTGGTTGATTGGTTGATTGGTTATCAGTTTTTGTCTGGATTTTATGACTTTTCCAAACAAAGGATCTAAAAGGGCATTCACCTTAAGTCGCACCTTCTTAACAATGTTCCTGCAATTTAATCAACCCAATGCTGAAATGCATTGTTTGCAAACATAAAACCTTTCATAATCAGGAAAGTAACACTGCAGCTGCAAGTTTGGCTCTTTGCATTTTCCAGGTTATGAAGAGGCAATACCAAGTATACAGTTCATTCAGGCTACTTTTCTTGGAGAAGATTTTATTGTTAGCTGTTTTGAGGGGAATAACACACTGCAAATATTCCGTGCTTGGTGCTGTCTCTCTGAATTCTCTTTAGATGGGATTTCAGTGATTGCTACTCACAAACACCTAGGAAATGCCTAGCTTAAGAACTCTGAAGCTACAGCTGTGGTCATCTGTCATCTGTGATTGCTTTAAACTATTTGAAAATGGTAGTCCTGCAGTGGTTTTGTGATAATGTTTCTCTAAGACAAGGTCATGTGGACATATCCAACCTACCTATTTTCAGGTTAGTTCATGACTTTCCCAATTATTTACTATAAGAAGAGCCATTATGGAATTCAAACACTTTCTTCCAGGGGAAGGATGTACAATCCAAACCTGCTGGACAAAGTGTTTTATCATCATTGATTTATTCATAATATTTTGTTCTTAACCTCATGCAGGATAGCAGCATGTACCTACTAGCTCTATTTCCCCAGTTGAAATGAAAAATCTGCACAAGAGTTCATGAGGCTGCAAAATTGATTAGCCACAAGTATAGTGTTTTTTTTTCTTTATTTTAATAAAATCCCAAAAGTCGAATAACATAGAAGTCAATGCGCCCAAACTGTGCTACACAAACATTATTAGACATGCAAAATGACACATATAAAAATAGGGAAAAGTCAGTGCTGTGTCAACAGGCAAAATAGTTTTGACAAAAAACAAAGCACTTCGCATTCTGACACTCCTCACTGGGGTGGGACTAGGTGTGGCTAGGTTTAAATTCTGAGTGATGCCCAATTCGCCATTATCAGTCCAGTAGCATTTACTATGTTAAACGATCATGATTCTGGGTACACTAATAGTGGACTGCACCTGCAGTCTAGTGGTGCTCATGAACTAGCACGGCCACACTCTAGTGTTTGGTTGCGTTCAATGAGAAACCAAAATGGCTAGCTACTTAAGTGTGAAGTTTATTTAAGCAACAGATATAAAGGTTCTTACTGTTTGCCGGTGATAAAGACACTGTCTGAAAAATATGTGCAAGTAAAAATATTGTTAATGGTACAAACCATGTGACAAAGGTACGAGCAATACAGCCTGGCTATAAATGTAAAAGGTAACCTCTAGAGAGATGTCTAGGTTTCCTGAAGAAGAAGTTGGTATTACCAACTGTCTTACCCAGAGGTGTCCCTATGGGGGGAGAAGAAAGGCTCAGCCCGTCAACTGGTCCCAGAAGTCAAAGGTAGTCCATGATGGGATCCTCCCTGATTTGTTCCCCATGGTGTCTTCCCTAGTATCCCCCCTTTCTTGGGCTATTTTTATACTATTGTTTACCTTCAAAGTGGAGTTTGAGTGACTCTAGTCATAAATACCTTTATTAGGATTGGTGTAAAATTCTGTCGCCTCACATTTAAAGGTATAGTTTAATAAAAATTCAGAGTGCAGACTCGAGGCGGAGTGATCGCACATTGGAGTTGCGTAGCCTTCGGGAGGGAGGTGTGTTTTGGTATTATAATGACATTATAATGAGCAAAGTTTGCACAAAGGACAGCATTTCATCAAAATTTGACAGACTGTTGGCTCAGGGTAGCATATATACAACTTCTCAGTTCCTTAGAATCACCTTGTTCCTGAATCTGCTGCATAATCACAGAGCTTGGCCGTGGAATCTTCACTCCATCCTCCGCCTTGCCTTGCAAGCAATATTGTTCAGGGAATCATAGATGTAGCACATTCCTCACATACCAGCTGCCACTGTGTTCCTGGAAACGTTTTGATTTTATACCTTTCCTTAATGTGTGAACAATGTTATATTTTCAATATAATTTTTATTTTAGGAATAATTCCACAGTCAGAGCTATGATTATGTATTCAAATGTAAATTAGCCATTTTATACCTATATTTTGATGTAAATTTAATAGAATTTCTGTCTTTCTTGTTATGCTTGTCTGGAGGGGATCAGCACCATTGCTCCAATGTGTGCCTGAAGCTGGAATGGACTTCCTGGCAGACACAGGTGACTGAAAGATCAATAAAATGAATAGTGAGAACTTCTCCCCATTTCTTTCCCTGCCACAGTTTTCCTATGACTCTAAGATAGGTCCTAAATTCCCCATCCTCAGCTTACATGAGATCCTGAAGACTCAGTCTCAGGAACGCTCATCAATTAAAGCTACAGCCCATGCTGAGCACAGAAGCACCTGGTTTAGCAGATTCAGGAGGAAAGAGTCATAATATTCTTTGAAATTGTGATTAAACTTCAGGAAATGTGGAACCATGGCTAAAACATTAGCTCTTGTCAGAAAACATTAGGTGAAATCCTGAAGACAGCTCATTAATCTGGTATCGGAATGCATCCGGTTTCTTCTAGCTCAGGTGTTCCTTATGAACTTGTCCTTCAAATCTGCTTTTCCCAGTGACTGATCTTTATGTCTGTCCCCATTTTCTTATTAGTGCTTATCATAATCATGTTGGTTTTACTTGGTTTTATGACTAAAAAATCAAACTAAAAATATGTGTAAGACATCACTTACATTCTCTAGTTTTTCTTACTTACATATACATATGGTCTATGTGTATATATATACACTATCTTCTATTATTTCTTTATTTCTTTGGTATGATCTGCTCTTTGTAGGACAAAGATGTTGAGCACTATATGTTTTCCAGACATGTATCCATTCAGATACACTCAAATTTGAAAGATTTGATCTAAAATGCATTGAAGTAATTGGAAATTTTGTCATGTTTTTCTTTCTTTTAACCAGTGTTCTACAGGATAGAACTTATCAATTTTGCTGACAGATTCTTATTTGCATATTTTTTTCCCCCACATGGATAGTAATATGTTACCAGTATTCAAATAAAGGTACAGAACTTGGCCTTTTCAAGGGTCCCTTCAATTGCTGTTTCCAGCAAAGGTACGTCATATATATAGACAATGATATGAACCTGACTTCATAAATTTTCTTTCATTTTATATATATATATACACACACAAATATTTATTTATGTATATTATACATTTCTCATTATAAATACATAGGAGAGTGGAACATTTCCAGTTTGGCTTTCAGTTTGAGAGAGAGAGACTTTTTTAAGCTGCCAGATTGCTTATTGCTTCAAAGTAATCAGCTCTTACAGAGAAGGGATATTTCCGTTGTTGCACAATTAATTTTATTTTAGCAATCAATCATAGCACATTTGAGTAACTATTTTCCATTACCACTATCTAAGTCATTTAAGAAGGAAAGGTTTTCTAATAGATACATGGAAGGCTAATTTGGGTAGCTGAAAAGGAATACATACCAGTCCTGTTGTAATAAATATGATTTTTTTTGTAAACCCAGAGCATACATGCAGTATTTCTTCACACATGGTCTATTATTTGTTTCTACAACACCTGTTGTCCCCAAAATAAGTGTATATGAAAGGTAAACTAGTTTATATTAATCATTTTCTGATCATCCTTTTTTTTTTTTTTTAATTTATTTCCTACATAGAAGACGTGGATGGGCAATATACTGAATTTTCTAAATATATAAATACTTTGACTAGCTTCATTTCCAAAATAAAGTCTTTAATCTAAGCACTTATATACACTTATATGTAAGTTTTAATATATGTAATGGTACAAGGACAGGTTTTGAGTTATTTTTAATGAAAAATACATGGACTTTTATCTCTTCTGCCTTAGTCTTTTTCACAGTAACTTTCATCTGCACCATTTCTGATAGACCTCTGCTGGGCTGGCAGGATGGAGGGCTTGAAATGTATTATATCATTTTAATCTGGAAACCAGTTTTAACTGCTGCACATCTTCTTCCATATTCCCTGTCCTTTTTGTGTACTAAAGGACAGCAAACATTAGCTGCGGTAGGATAGAATTGGTGATACAACCTAACTGGGTTGTTTGGGTCAGTGACTCCTCATCAGGTTGTCTCTACTGCAGGTGAGAATCTTTGCCTGGTTTGCCAGACTCAGCCTATCCCAGCCTGAGTGAAAAATCTGATTTTCAATCAAGTGTTCATTAAAAAAAACAATGAAAACCAAAATCAACCTGGGGAAATCAAAGCAGAATTAGAATTTACAACTAGATAGATAGTTGTAGATAAGTAAGTAATTGTTTAATTAGATGTTTACTTTTGTGAACTGCATTCTGTGTTACCAAATTGGGTCATGAATTTTACCAGAGAACATCAGGATGAAACGTTTACTATGAAAGTGTGAGGTTCCTTTAAACACAGGTATCTGTAAAGAATAATTTGATACTTTAAAGCCCTGGAACACTTAATAGATTAACAGCATACTCACTATCTTTTTCACTTATGTGCTTCTTTTATTTTATTTTACATATAGTAAAATTAGAGGCGGGCAGACTAAAGATAGGAAAATTTGGAAAAATGGAGAAGAAAGTGAAGTGGAGAAATGTCGAGAATATATTTTCTTTAAAACCAGCATAAGAGTCAAACAAGGGGAAAAGCACAGGATATTTAAAAAGCAAAGGTCAACAGAGAGAGTCTTTTTTATTAAAGTCTGTATTGCAACTAGTATCCTGGGGTCCTGATTTGTGGACATACTCAGGTCTTTTTGTAAGAATTATTGACAAAGACCATCTCAGTTCACAGGAAAGATAAATAAACAGCTGTTAGAAATTGCTCTCCCAACTCCTCTTTCCCTCAAAAAACCCCTACCCAACTATTAAAATAGGAAGTTTAATTGTCATGAAACACTGCCAGAAATGAATTATGAACTCTTCATTGTTAGTGGTAAGGAAAGAAATGTCAATTTTTGCTTTGTTCTTTTGTGAATTATTTTCCTCCTTTATATTAACCCACCACCCTTATGTATGTATAACATCAATTCCAAACTTTTGTCCAAAAATCCCCCAAAAGATTCAGAACAACTTTTAATGGTTTTTTATTTAGCAGAGAAATGAGAAATACATACAATGCAAAAGTAGCTTACACTATCAGTCCATAAACTGTAAAACTCAAAAAATTAAATCCTTCAGAGACTTGTATTGTATAGGTTCCTTTTTTGTATGTTAAACTGAACTGCACTTAATTAAACACCAGTATTAGAATATTAATTTATTTTATCTTCTAATTAAATCTGGGGGGTTTTATTTAAAGACCTTTGCATACGATATGTATATTATTCCATGCTTTTTAAATTAGTCTTGAAAGCCACTGAGTGTGTGTAAAGAAAGTCTTCACATAACTTATTGCATATTCACACCAAATCCATACAGATAAAATTAAGAAAGAAAACAAAACACTTGTTATTTTCAGACATAATTTAAAAAGCCTGATTAATGAAAAATTAATTTTATTAGATAGAATTGTTCCAATTTCAGTTACAACAAAAATTGTTCAATCTATATATTCAATGCACTTTGCCCTCTCTACTGTACATTAATCAAACTACAGTTTTCAACTCTCCCCTTGGGAAACATCTGAAAAGAGTTCTTTGATGATACAACATTTTCTCATGAACAGCCTAAATTTTTTTTTCTTTCTTTCTTTCTTTTTTTTTTTTTTTAAATTATTCTTCAGATTATTAGCTTATTAGCTTTAAAATCTCTGGTCTGCTTGAAGTTATCCTTTTGCTCTCTTACAAGTAAAGCCTAATTTTAAGCTTGTTAGAGAAATGGGGAACTATTTCTTTCAAAAGGAAATTTTAGATTGAGGTTTAACAGGTTTCAAATACTTGTGTGTATAAATCTCAGGATGAGATTATGATGGCTTGGTAGCTAAAAATTAGCAAGTTTATGAAAAGATAAATGTATAGCTGTATGCTTCCTCTCCCAGATAAATATTGAAATGGAACTTTGGGGGCATTCAAGAAAACACATGTTTTTTCTGTTGTGAAATGACAGGGAATTTGAAAATCTCTAAAAGGAAATGGAAAAGTTATTGGGAAATAGGAAGAAAAACCCAAACATACAGCACTGCCATGATCAAAATATCAGTTTTGACTAATGGTGGTTTCTAAATCAGCATAGCATGTAACAAGAAGGGAGGATTACATTATATGCATGTGTGTCCATGTAATGTATACATGCATTTATATAGGTAGGCAATAGAAAAAAATTAGTGGAGTTGAATCTCATTGATGGATTAATGGAATTAGATTTCAAATCAGACATATCTATCATTTTCAGTGACATCATAAAAGAAGAACAGGGACTCTGCCTCTCAAATCTGGACAGCTTACTAAAACTCTATCAAGTATTTATCATGTAATTTGGTATTAGAGGTTTTATTTGTCCAAAGAAATGCACACAAAAAAGTCTGACTTATACAAAGACATTTATGATTAATATGTATTGAATTTTAAGAGACAATGCTTAAAATTCCAAATGTGTTAGCGTTTTTACAGGTCTTTGGTTTTTATTTCATGCTCCTGAAGAAACTTACGTGCTTACATAGCTTTATTCATAGAAATAATCCTATTTGAATTCTGAAAGTAAAGAAATATCTGTGCTTAACATTTGCAGAATCCAAGCCTTGAGCAGTGACTAAGGTCTGATATAAGAAAATAAGCAATTTAAATTAATTTGAATCCTAAACCCTTCAATATGTCTTCTAAATCCATTTTGGACTCAGGAATAAATGGTGTGATTTTAAAAGCTGTTGATTTTTCACAGTGTTCAATGAGTTTAACATCTATGAAAAACAGTAAGTGTAAATTTTCTTTATTGTTTTGAATTTTATTATTTCCAAAGGCCAAATATGACATGTATGTCGGGGTTTTTTTCTGATTCCCATGCTATCAGTACAGCAACATTAGTATGTGTTTAGAGCTATAAATTGAAGGCAGAGGCTAGATATTGGAAAAAAAGGTGCTCTAAATTAAAAATGTTACAGTATTTTCACAATTTATTTATTTCTAAATCCTTTCTCTAACCAACTGCAGCATGTACAATTGTTACCTAATAATAAAGATAAGCTATTCTCTACTACAACCTTGTACAAAAGATAAGCATTTCATTGTTTTGAATCAGAAGACATTAACAATCAAAAACTGCATATTGGTTCACATGTCATCTATCTCTCTGTTTCATTGTTATGTTTTTGCAGCACAGATCAGAAGAGTTTCAATAGCTGACCAAAACAGATTTTATAATTCAAAAATCCATTTAAATAGTTATTAGAGAACTGCATTTAAATAGTTACTAGAGAAAGAGCCTCACAGGGTTTATATTGTATGAAGCAGTGCTATATTTGATATTTCGAATTAATTTGATATTTCTAATTATCTCATATCAACTACTGTTCCTTGCTTCTCTGATAGATAGCTTGATTAAATACACAGTTTGGTCCTTATTTTCTAATGGAAACTTACCTTTCTGGAGTAGGTTTTGGAGTTGACCTTAAATTATCTCAGGAATTATTTAGAACTGCAGAATTGCACAATAGTATTTCAGTGTGATGGGCTCCTATAACTTGTTTAGAAAGTAAGAAAAAACAACAATAAACAAACAAAAACTGTCACACCACAACAATGAATATATGTAAAGGATGCTATTATTCAATGATATCTGCTCTTTGAACTGCAAAAAACTCTCTTCAGTAACTTTTAGGTATGGTCTTTTAACATGCCTGATGGGAATTAGTTGGTTCAACTTAGGCATCTCCACTGTAGTTATCTATTTACATTCTTTTCATGACCCTTAGGGTGAAAAAGCCACTTTTAAGGCATGTTTAATTTCATCCTTATGACTATCTCTAATCAGAAAATCAACCATTCTCCATCCATTATGAAGGGTGCCTTGGCTAACAAGCTGGGCAGTAGACATGTCCAGTGTGGAAATTCAAACTCTGTTAACTACTGTAAGCATTGACTGCTTCGGGTATTGCTGGGCTCTTATAATTTTAAAGCATCATCTGCCTATTCTTAAAATGAGAAAAACTCCTGCATCTTTTTAGTTCACTTATTTTCCCGTGAACCATCAGAAACAGCAAGCTTAGCTGTTTCTGTTGAAATCTTCATCTGTTAAACACCAAAGGAGGATTCTTACATTGTATAACCAGTTCTTTACCAACAATTATTAAAACCACGAAAGGCCAAGGCTTTATCCTGTTACTCGTGATGCAGACTTTTCCCCAGGTAAGAATGTTTTACATCCTAAGTTTAAAACATGTTTTGTGCACTGGAATTATTTGCCATAGTGTTGGGGATACAGAGTGTCTTTTCAGTATTTTGGTCAGTTCATAGTTTTTCAAGTGTTTATGAGAAAATTTAACTTTGTTAAAGTAATAATCTTGACATTTAAAGGAAATAACCAGCTTGAAATAGTTAATTATTTCAACTTAATCATAAATTAAAAACTGTTAACACCAGTGATCTCTCAATTACAGACTCTCTCTTTTAAGCTTAATTCTATAAATAGTAGTTCCTGCTTCAGTAAATAATTACTTTCAAGAAGAAAGAGCTTTTCTTTAACATTTTTTCAGACATACAAAAATTCAAGAAAAATTTCTTATAAAATGTAATGATTTCTAATGATAACAGCTGTTTACTGAACACATAGAAGGCTAGCTAAGTTATTGTTCTCATTATGCACATTTTCCTTCCTTGAAAAAGGAAAAAGTAGCATATCATATCATGTCAGAGAATTTGTGAGCCCAGGAACAGGCACAAGGTCCAAGAGAATTTTCTGTCCTACAGCGCATAAAGTAAGTTAAATTCAGATGAAAACACAAGTCTGTCCAAGTCAATGGGCAATTCATTGCTATCGTAGCCTCTGGAGAAAGTCAGGATTTTATTTGATTTCTCTTAGTCCCATGATTCAGCAGGAAACCTTCACAGTGCTTCAGCTTCACCATTGCTTCACCAAATTCAGCTGGCATCCACAGAGAAGGGTTTGGTGTCAGCTCTGTGGGAGGAATTAAACCTACCCTCAGGGATTTTGAAACCCCCAAAATAAATCTGAGATAGTGGAAAAAGAGCACTAAAAGTGTTTTCAATAGGTGTTTTTCATTTTTGGGTCAACATGAACACAATGTTAGATTCTTGCACCAGCATCTCAATGGAATAGAAATTAAGTACATTCTTTTATTTTATACTATTGCATAGTGTACTAAGTCATATATCCTAATATAACTTGGAAACTGAATCTTTGAGTACTTTATCTGTTTAATATAACCAAAATACAGCTTTCTTCTTTCTTTATTTTTCATTTTGTATTTACCTCCTCCAGAGTGGCATGACCCTGTTTGGTTTATCACATATGAAAACCAACCAGGACAAAGATGGATCCGTGTTTCATAAAAACTAGATTTATATTTTCTAAAACTACATATTGTCAGTATAAAGAAAACGTTATTTTGACAAACCTTATGCTACTGTATTGACATTTAATGAAAACTAGACAGGTAGAGTATACTACATGTACTATAGCATGCAACATCCTTTAAAACAAAGGTGGGTTTATATAACTGGAAGAAAAGCTGTATATATAAATTGCAATACAGAATTGCTATTGAATGGATAAAAAGGATGGCTGAACAAAGATGAACACCAGTCCTCTGGAATACTTCAAAAACATGTAGCAGGTCCATGCATTTGCCAAACTTAAACAGCCTTTATTGATTATATGATTTCTACAAACTCATCGTTAGCCAAATCTGAATATATTTTCATAGCAATAAGGAAAACTGTACTTAACACAGGAAGGTCATATCCTTTCACTTTTCAGCAAGATGCTGGAGATTCTTACTGAAATAAACACTTATATGTTCAGCAAAGGCAGAATAATATATTTCCATTTCATTTTATCCTCAGATTCCGGTCTGTAATATTTTTTTATTTTATTTTTCAACATGTAACACTCTGAAAAACTAATGTTTATCAAAAGCAAAAAAAAAAGTGTTCCAATGAATAGGGGTATATAACTCTGTTCTGACAAGAAGCAGAAATAAACATATTTTATGTATTTATTTTGTTTTATTTACCTAGCACTCCATCAGAACAAAGACTCCATATAAAAGGACTATCAAATGATACAATTTTATTAATACCAGTAACATGAGTAGAAAAAACACAATAGTCCAAAAATATTATTTTGTCAAAAAGTAGTCTTGGAAATTCTTTTCCAACATCATTTGTTAAGACTGAGTAAGAGTAACTATGTAACTTCATCCAGATTTCCTAACTTCAGGCTGCCTCCTTTAGCTATACAAAAATTGCTATAGTGATATGAAGGCAAAATTGAAATACTTTAATTTAATAGCAGTGACTACCAATAAAATATTCCTTTTTGTATATGCTGCAGAAAATCCTTTCAAAATTTCTATTCAGAAACTCTTCCATTTTACTCATAAGAGAAAGCTATTATTTATAATTGATTGGTAAGGATTAAGGAGTTAAAGTTTGCTGAGGGTCCTGAATTTGTGCCATTTTTCACTTACTTGAAAGTACTTGAATACAGTAATATCATTTCCTTGCTAAGATACAGACTGTGAATTTGCCTTTTAGGTTCTTATTTCTTTCATGTTGTTTTTGCTTCAATTGTTAAAATTAAGCATACAGCTAGTTATAAAAATTATGATCTTCCCACCTCCTGCCCAACCCTGTTTTTAAGTACATTTATTTCTGAGTCAGGGACTGGGTAGGGACTTTTTTAAAAGATGATTTAGTGAGTAGAAAGTTTGAGCAGAAGAAATGCCTGCATATACTGTTACTTCAGGTTCACCATCTTCCAAATGTCTTTATTAAAAAGCCTTTTATTAAAAGGTTTTTCTTTCATGCCTTTTCACTTGAGGTATGACTACTGGGTCAATCTGAAACCAGCACCGTACTCCATTTCTTCACTGCTCTTTCTCAAAGGGACATTCATTCCTACAGAGCAGCAATGAAATATGCACCTGAGGAAATACCCAGCCACGCTATGAGAGAGATGTACAACAGGACATCTCCCTGTTTCTCCCACACTTTATAAGTATGTTCTGCTCTAGTCAAGGTATATGGATATCTATTTAAGTCACGTGAAATCAGTTTTGAAATACAGAATGAACTCAACCCCATAGAGACATTAACTCATTATCAGATATCTCAAGCATCCTTTCTAATTAGAATGGGTACAGGGAGAATATTCATACTGCCAAGTGTGAAAATATATGGAGCAAACAATGTGGAATCTACAGGCAACAAGAAATATGCATATTAATGAAAAACAAAAATGCTGTTCGGAGTTGAGGTTTTATAATCAAAGTCAATTACAGTAAGAGAGAGTTTTAAGTTCAGCTTTTGTTAATTATGCATGTTGTGTGAAAGAACCAGAGGTTAATTTTAATTACATATTTGTGTTCTATCTAAACTATTATAGCTAAAATATGAATATCATCACCACAGAACAGATGCTGTCCACTGTCATAAAATAAGCTTTCATTTACTACAATGACTTTTGGAATTTATTAGTTATGATGACTGACACTTTGTATTTATCTTGAGATTGATAGAGTAGGAAGGTAAGATTGGCAGTATATTAAAAAAAAAAAGTATTTAAAATTTCCTAGTTTATTCAAAATAGGCAAGTCAAATTCAGAGATCTTTGAATCATAACCGTGTAGAATTATCAGAAGACACATAAGTATCACTTTTATTAGAAGAGAAAAAAACATGTTAAAACACAGGAGTTACAGAGAACATAACTGTGCTTTGTCGAAAGTTTTTTTGTATTTCTATTTTTTTTTCTTTTGGTAGTATTGTTTTAGAACTTTACAGTAAAATTTACTTATACATGCCCAGAGGTGAATAACCATAAATTACCTTGTTCAGGTGTCATCTTGAAACTGGGCATAGAGCTAGAGGCAGTGTTGAAAAGTTAGTCCGTGTAAGCACAACAGTAGCAGTTCTGTGTTCAGAACAGGCTACCAATGGTTGTGCCCAAACTGACAGAAATCAATAGAAGTGAAAGATGAAAGTGCTAAGAACAGGTCCAGTCAGGTTCACACTGGTCACTATCTCTTTTATTTGATGTAGAAATGCTAAAGTAAAAAACAATATAGTTGTAAAAGGTTACAAAAAAAGCCAACCACATTGACCAAAACAGGGAATAGTGCCATTTTAAATGCTCACTCTTTGCTAATTGCAGTAAGTAACAAAGTTGTTACCAATTTCAGCATTGTGGAGCAGAGGTTTTAAAAGAGAATCAAAGTCCCTCTTCTGGTTTAGTTTTCTGGACTATAGGGATATACATTCGCACAACACACAATCACGTACACATCAAGTGCATGTTGAATTGAAAAGTTGCTTCACACAAACCTCCTCACTAAGCCTATTGATCTGTGAAAAAATTAAAGCTTTTGTAGAAAGGTTTTGATTTTATTAAAATTTTTCCTAAAATAATAAAAAAAAAGTTAAAGGAATCTTATGGTACCATTTTCTATTTTGATGTGATTTTTAGTAATTATTTAATTCTACTCCATTTCAAATTGATAGTTAAATATTAAGGTTTTTTGTTAGCTTATATATTTAAGTTTTATTTATGCTAGAAAAGGATAAATAAATGCTTTTCTTCTTTCTCAGACGAAAAGTTTCAGTTTTAGCACAAAACCAACAGAATATTAAAGCAGTGACCTACTAAAGTTTTTTTATCATGCACATCTGTATGTTTTCATAAGTATGCATTAATGTTATCAAAACTTTAATCTTTCTTTAATCTGAAGATTTTGGTTCATTATGTGCCATCATATTTGAATTCATGTAACTTTTGAATATCTATTTTTTATTTTTTTTTTATTTTGGGTGATATTTATATTTTGGTCTTCCGATGAAAACATCACATTTGGGCTTTGTCTTGTAAAAACGTATTTCTTGGATTAATAAATTGTATTCATCTCCAAATAAATGATAGCTCATATGACTATTTTGAAGCTGAAAAGAATGATATTCTAAAAGATCTGAAGAATTTTCTAGACTTCAAGGAACTGGTAAATATGGGTATGTGGGAGGCATCCATTTATTGCAATTATGATTTAAGCATCTGATAGCAAAATCTTGAGCAATTCACACATTTTTGGTTTTCTGGTTTTCTCTCAAGACCTTCCTTCTCAACGATGATTTTTTTCTTTTTAGAAGAAAGCTAATTTAATCTCTGTCCTTCTCCATGAAGCACTGACTTGCTTTTTTTTGTTCTGGTGTTTTTTTTTTTTTTTGTTTCTAATTCAGAAGGAAAAATGTTAACAAGAAAACTTTTCAAAACCACTTTTCATTGTAAAGATCATCTTCAGTTCAAGGGATCAGACACAGAAAAACTAATTAGAATGCCCTTAACCTTTTTTCTAAAGAAGGATAGAAGCAAAATATTCCAACAAGTTCCTTGCAAAACAGTGGAAAGATAATCTGATAATACTATGAGTGGATTATACTGCCTCTCTTCCACCAATATGATGACTCACTATATCACTTTCCTTTGAAATAACAATTATTCTGCTCTGTTGTTGCTAATAAAAGACCAATGAAGATCTTTTCCTGTTGCCATTGACCATTCTCTGTCTCAATTTGCAGATGATCAGACTCTCCAGTGGCATGACTCATTTTAGAAGGTAAAATTGCTTTACAGGTAGTGCCCCACTTGGAAGAGTTTGACCCACAAACTGATGATGAAAATAAATAATTATCAGAGATGCATGAGATTCTTCAGTGAAGATTAAACCTGTGACAAAACAAATTGCTGGGTTTTTTTAATCACATTTCCCTGTGCTAGCTAGAAAGGCAAAAATAATGACACTGATATGCAAGCAATATGTAATCAGACTTAATTTGCAAGGGCTAGAATATTAATTATACTACCAATATAAGAACTGTTTTATAGTTATGTCCTCTTGATTTCTGTAAAATACAAATACACATTTATTATCCTTACAATTAAGAGTAAAACTTTTTGTCAGATGTTTAACATTTTTGAAAGCTATGCAGTTTATCTTCTTATTAAATTTGTCTTTCCAGGAGAGGACAAAAAAAAAAAAGAAAGTGATTGTCAACACAAAAACAAAGAAACAGACACTTGATAGTGCAAAGAAATAACATTCGGATGATTAACTGTCTAAAAGTCTTTCCCACTCTGAGAACTAGCTGCCATCATCTGATCCTATGGTGAGCTGCAATTAAATACAGTCCTTTTCACATCAATAAACCCATTCACAGCCTGATTGTCAAAGGCACCTTCCAGAGATGTTACGGATTTGTAGCATCCAAGTAACAAAACAGACAGCTTGAATTGCCACCAGCTTGTTACATTCAAACTCTATTTTATGGGCAAACACAACATTGTGCATGCAAAGCCAATACTTTATTATTAGTCTAACTGGAACCTTAACAGGATAATCCATTATTAGTCTGGTCAAAATGACACTAACACTTCTGTAACTCGGACGAGACACAGTTGAAATGATACATGCAGAAACCTTCCAGTACCTATCCCTTCTCTTCTGGTGCTATACTTACCTCTGGGACCTGTAGTAGATGACCTCTGCCTGCTGCGGGTATATGAGGAGTCATCAGCACCCTTCTCAGAGGCATTTTGGTGTGTTTTCCAGCATGGTCTACACATTTCTCTTTTATCACAGGTCTGTGGTCCCATACTATATCCAGCTTTCTATATAAAGTGAGTTGTGTGTTTCTATGTGCTGAGTAAGTATTCTGCATCCTCTCTGCTACTCCTAGTATGCCCAGCTCTCATGGTTACATTGCTCTGCTGGCTACTGATTAGTTTTTTATATCCTTGGGACCTCCAGTATGATCTTCAAGTCCTCTGCTGTCATCCCATGCCTGTACTCCCTCCATGCTCTGCACATGGTCTTCAACAGTCTTCCAGATGTTCAGACTAAACATAGTAGTAAGAATTGGACAATTGCTTGTGTAGCCAAATAAGATATACCCAGCTATAGTCCCTGGTTACCTCAAAGCAAAGTTCATGGCTTCTTGCAAGCAATGGTAATGACATATTTTCTGGCTACAAGGCCATAGAGGTGAGCAGTTGATTGAGTGATCAAGAGGTAAGAATCAAGGGGAGTGGCATAAGCAGGATAAGTGGAAGGATTATGCTGGCTTGGGTCTTTTTGTAGTGCTCTTACTTTTCCCTTCCATTCCTGGGCCTGCTCGTGCATTAAGCTAATTGAGAGAAATGAAAGATAAAAGTGAAGGAGCCAGTTCAAAGTGTTACAAGGTTAAGTCAGACATCTCTATCTTGTTTTGAAGGGTTTGGGATGGAAGATAACAAAAGCGTGCAGCGGGAAATCCATGGAAAAAAAATAAAAATCAAAATAAAGAAAATCCCCTGAAACAACCCACAATTAAATAGAGCAAATAGAGAAAACACAACTGTGGAGGCAGAGAAGTATGGTACAATCCATGAGAATGAGTGACTAGATTAGCAACAGCCTCTGCCATTTTGGAGACAGCTTCATGAAAAAAATGTTTTTCCACCTCCAAAGCCCACCAGATATGTATGATTCCTCTGAGCAGTCCTGCCTAACCTGTGGGAGAAGGTAGCAAGATAAGCCCTGGCAGTTCTTGCCAAAGGTAAGAACTCTCTGCAAGAAGGCACACTGGGTAATGCAAAGGGCAAGTTGGCAGCTTTCTGTGTCATAGCCCAACTGTGAACCTGCCCAACTGTGAACCTGCCCAGCTGGAGACTGCCTCACAATGTTCATTTGCTTAAAATCCCTATTCATTTCTAGAACAGATTTCATTACAGTGATAATTCACTGATACTGTAGAAAAATCATGATGTTTACATAGAGTGATTTTCATGTAGGAAGAGAATGAAGCTCCAACTTTCCAATAATTATTTTTGTATTCGAAGCTACACAAGAAAGGCTCAAGATATTCCTAGGTATGTCTCTGATTTTAGTGATTTCAAATCGTAATTAGTTTGTGTTTTTTTGGTTTGGTTTGTTTTTGTGGTTTTTGTGGGGTTTTTTTGGTTTTTTTTTTTTTCAAGCCATGGTAAATATTCAAGTGTTGATGTTTAAAATTGGCCTATGTGGCCTTCACAGTTTGGCAACTACAGTAAATATAACTTTAGTATAGATACAGAAATATTGTCAGGTATTTAACTACGCATTGCTCAGAGTTGGGATTGCTCTCTAGTAACATTAAGCCTAATATTGCTTTGAGGGAAATGTTTCTCAAAAGAAAAGGCCCATCCTCCAGGAGTCACTGCTATGGTTTGCATTACATTTAAAAACAGCTAAAATGAGAATATCTTGACAGAAATCACATCTGTCTAAACATTTCCTGCATGCAGCTGGATGCTACAAGTTTACAAGGAGCAACATCAGGAACAAAGTGAATCCTCAAACAACTGATGATATTTAAGTCATTTATGCTGCGTATTCCAATTTCAGGATGCCACAGAAACATTTAGATGATAGTACAAGGAAACCTCCAGTATGCATATGATGATCCTAAGTGTCTGCTTATTTTTTCCTCCAAATGTGAAACAAACTTGTTTTCGTTTTCAACTATTTCAAAGTCCTTTGCAAATGTAGAACTAATGTATATCATGCTGATATAAATCAAAGAAGTATAAAAAGGATTGATCCTCTTATTTGTACCTTCTAAGGCCTGGGAGCTCTTGGCAGTTTTGGTTGGGTTTCATGTACAATGATCTAACCAATTTTTACCCAGTCTTCTTTCTTAAAAAAACCCCACCTTTTAATAACGGAGTGATTGAATGGACAGACACTTTTGCTATTCTTGGGAAATAGACTGGTACCTAATTATTAACCTGGAAATGTATCTATATAGACATCCTGTTTGGACATAATCAGGTATAAAAAAAACTTCTACTTAATGGAAGAAGTTGTGATTTTCTCTAAGAAATTGGAATCAATTTTATCTTTACTTACGAGGGAAGAAGCTATTAGGATTAAGACACCTCTCATTCCACAGTAGTCAAGACTAATTTACTGAAGTGATGAAAACAAGCCATTGCAAGAAGGTGTCTGCAAAATGTTTTTGCCTTTGCACAAACTTCTTGCACAGTCTGTGCTCCAAGGCAATACTACTCAGTTTTATTTCACCTGAGGGTGGGGAACAATTTTATATTAGGCTAATTTGAGTTTGTACCACTTTTTGAGATCTTTAAGTATTTGAGAAAACTTTTATTGGGAATTTCTCCTCTCTTTCTTGGAAGGTCAGCATCATTTTCTTCAAGGACTACAGTGGGACTACCTGGTTAGGCTATCAACAGGGTGCAGAAGATAGCTCTGAAATCAGTGCTGTCTATTTATAGAAAAATATAAAAATGTTCATAAACTCTGTGTCATTCAGTGTTCTCCTCTTCCAGTTCATTCTGTGGATAGTTTTTCTTTGGCATAAATCTTTCGAAATTATTTCTTCGAACAGATACTCCTTTTCATGTCTATATAATAAAAACTTCACTAAGATGTACAGATATTTTCACAATTGGAGTCCGTTTAAGTAGATAAATTAGTAGTCCAGAATCTTATTATCTTAGTAGTCCAGAATCTTATTATCACCCTTTGATTAATGTATGTTATTATAATGACAGCCTTTTTCAGAAAATGTCAAAGATAAGCTGTTTTTGAATGTGCTGGAACTAATATTGATTCTGTCTGATTAAGAAACTAAAAAGTTGTATCAGAAAAATCTCAATATAGGGACAATACAGTTACAGAATCAATACATTCTAGTAAAGAAAGAATATAGATACCAAGATGTTATATAGATGTTTAGAGATGATATCAGAATTCAGTTTACTTTTCTAAAAGCAACTTGAATGAGTAGTAGTAACTTCAGTGGTATGTAAATTCACAGCACATTTTCTGCTCTTTCTTTTCTCCTTATTCTCACTTGGCATGCCTCCATGATAACACCAGTGAGGATCTCAGCTCTGGTGAAAAGCAGGTGGATCTGGGCTGTTAAATCATAATGCTACCTGTTGATGATCCTGCCATAATTACAACCTTAGAGGAGTTGTGGCTTGAAACCAGTTTTTAAGTTACCTATAAAAAACTCAGCAAGTTGAGAGCTGAGGTTTCATTGAGCCCAAAGGCAAAAGAGTGAGAGAGAAATAAAAAAGCTTGCTGGTAGTACAAACTAGGTAAGGAGGAAGACATATGTATAGCTGAACTCCTCTCGCCATTTAATCATGCCACTTTTTGGACCGCTTCTAACAGAAAAGTCCTGTGCTGCTGCCCAAGGCTCCAGTAGATCAGAGGCTGAAGACTGAACCCACTTCTTCTTAACTACTAGGACCCAATTTTCTTTAAGCTTTTTAAAGAAAAAACGGGAATGGCATTTTGCTAGCCAGTGAAGTCCACATACCTCAGTCTTCTTGTGAGACTGAGATCAATCTATCAAAAATGCCCTTTTAAACCATACCAGTCTGCCATGAGGTCTTTGTCTCTATCATGAAGACTAAAGGTAGTCCCATACTAGCCCATCACCAGAAACAGACAACAGTACAGTCACAGCTGAAAAAAAGTCTTTAGGAGATCAGTGACCTTTTGTGCTTTTATTTAAACACTTCATTCTGTGCCTTCCTTAGTTCTTTTTTTGGATTTATCCCTTAATAAACAGCTCTGAACCTTTGTCACCTTTGAACGTGCACTTACACTCCTTAATTACTTAGAATCTCTTGGAACCCATTCATTAGCACAAGATAGAAAGTGATGAAATATAAAGAATATGTAAAATCAGTTTTGCAATGCATCACACGCAGTTCAGTGTCAGGGACCTACAAACAGTTCCAGTGAAAAAAAATAATCACATGGAAGTGAATTCTAGCAGAACAAGAGATATAATTTTCAGAGTTATTTTGAAGTGAGACACTTTGAAGATCAAAGAACTATGTCTTTATAACTTTAATATAAGAGGAAAAAAAAATAATAATTTCTTTTCTAAACATGTATTTTTGATTTATAGAGCATAGCTAAACCTGTGCAGAAACTGATTGATTGGTGTTTTTTTTTTTCTCTTTAGAACTAAATTAATAAAATATAATTAAAAAATAATTTTATTTGGAAAAAAAAAGTGAGAAGAGGAGAAAGAAACTGTCTACTGATACCTAAGTGAAATTTAACCTGTGAAATCATTGTTTCCTACCATGTCATTTTTCCTACCAAAATTTCTACACCGCATGAGAAACACCAGGTATTAGCATGAAAGCTAAATCTGTGCTTTTAAACAAAATGGGTATGTTACCCAATGCTAACTAGTGTCAGTTTTAAACCCACTGCGTATCCACTCTGACTTAACTAAACTGTCCTTCTGAAACCTACACCCCACTCCAAAAATTATAGATTGTTGCAAATTTCACCATATCATAAGATAAGATAGTAATTTTATCATTCAGGTCACATTGGAGAGCATGCCGATTTTCCAGAGTTGTTGATACTGTTGAAAAGGGAATAGTTACAGACCTCAGTGAAACTCTGACGTATAAATAAATAAATAAATAAATTGATCGATAGATAAATAAATACAAATTGAGCCGGTCTTAAGATGGTCAAGCTGGCAGCTGAAAACTACCCCACATTTACAGAGTGATTATTTTGCCACTTAATTCTATCCACCTAACACCATGTTTACACATACTTTACTAAACTTCTATGTTTACACTGTGTAAGAAGGTAATGAAAAAAAGTCACAACATTGCAGGATACTGTGGGTAATTGTTGGTAAAGTTGATAAAACTGCTGAACAGTTTGAGCCTGCACAGAAACAACAAACCCCAAATAGTGCATATATTGCAGAGAAGTGAAGAAAAATATACTCTTTTTATTGCTGAAACACTTACTGAACTCACTTCAAAGGTTAGTATTTATTGTCTTGTCCTATAATGCCTTTCTGAAAAAAACCAAAACAACCAAGCAAAAAACCCCAAAAGAAATAAGCAAAAGAAGAAATATTTACTATGTTAACCTAAAGGGGAAAGGCAAGACTGTCTGGAAGCAGTGAGTTACCTGGAACTTGTGTTTTTTTCTTTTTTTGGGAGAGGTTTAAAAAGAGACAGCACGCTGCAGGGAAAAGAAAAAAAAAAGAAAGAAATGCTGGCTTATCTGGTCTTCCAAAGAGTTTGGAACAGAAGTCCTTGATTACTTTAAGAGTAGTTTAGAAAAAGAAATAGCGAAATACCAAATCAAGCTGACCAGAGTAACTTTTATATCTTTATTTTTCCATAATTAACAACATGTTGTGTATTGCTATTAGTGCAGAGAGTTTGGGGAACCTGCAAATACACAGTTGGTGACAGGTATTGCCTAAAAGAGATTTTATCCTACAGATATGTTATTTACTTAATGTTGGCAACAAGCATAGAGAACAGCTAGTGTGCATGGGGCCAACTGCTGTTAGGTATTCATGCATATGCAATTAATGAAGGAACATTTTCAATTATAAGCCCCATGAATGGATGAAATACCTGCCAATGCTTGTAATTTGACTTCATTTCCCAACACTGCTAGAGTGGCTGTAAAGTTAAATATTTAACCACACTATGATTTCCAAAAACGTGTAGGTCAATGAGAGGAAAACTCAGACAAACAATTATTTCTACATAATTGTATTTAAAAAAAACCAAGCTGCTTTGAATCTTTTGCCTGCCAGCTCTGCCACGTTGGTTATTGGCTGTTAGATTTCCCAAGTTTCAAGTCAAGTCACATTATTTATTCATCGTATAAACTCAGTGGTTTGTACCTGCTTGCCTGTGTTGGTACCGTGATATCTCACTGCCTTTGAGTCATGCATAATAGATGCCCATCAGAAGGTGCAGGGCTGACACACTCAGGAGTTTCTCGGTGCAACTTGATGTGTGCTTTTCGTTTGCTGCAGTGACTTGTGATGTGCTGCATTTTAAACTTCCTCGTGCCATAAGGGAATGTACCAGCACAGCATCTAAACAAACATTTCTTCTGTATTGTTCGTCCCTCTTTAAGGAACAGCTTAGACTTCCCGTTTGGTTTGCAAGCTTTTCTGCCAGTCTGACGGACGGTTTGCTTTTCCATTTGGGGATAATTTCTGGGATCTCTCATGTCTTTACTCCTCTCTCTTCAAGTTCGGAAAGCGAGGAACACATTTCAGAAATTTACAGTCAACAGATGGCAGGAGAAACTGAAACAGAAGGAGAGTGAAGTGATCAGAGGAGCAGCTTAAGACTTCTTTGTTATAACACAGTGCTAACTCACCTTGGGGTGCTGTATCTCTTCTTTACCCTGTAACAGTGCCCAAAAGCAAAGAGCTGCCACCTCAATGTTATAACCAAAAAAGATATTCCTTACCTGTAGTCTCTCAGACTTAAGAACCTCCAGCTAAAAGAAATGTGAGGAGTAGTCTTTTTGTCTGGGAAAAAAGCCAGCTGTGGCAGGCAGGGACTGCTGCAGCCCATCACCACTGCACATTACAGGCTTTCTGCACAAGTAGCCACCATCCCAGGACTGACCAGGATTTACTCTGCAGGTGCTGGCCATTCATTATGTACAGGATTTGAGCACAGGATTTGAGTTTTTATGGGGAGAAACAATGCATTAATTCATGATAGTAATTAATCTTTCCATTGGACAGAGAAAGGATCCAAGGAGAGCATCAGGTATGTCAGATGTGGATGGTTCCCTTGTCCAGGCGGCACTGTGAGGCAGCAGGAAATGGGGACTTGACAAAAGCTGGAGAAGGAGAATCTTTGCAGTGTATTTCTCAAAAGAAGTCAAAAGTCCTATACAGTCATACACTTCTAATGGATCAACCAAAGAGGATTACGCTGGGAAGGCACTTTTGTTATTGCTGACATTAACACAAAGGAAGTGAGCACTTCAGCTGTGGATTCCTCTACAACTATAGCTGTAACAACAACTTCTGGGCTGGGTGAAGTCATGCCCCTCCAGGGAGATGAATGTGCCCAAGATCTGAATTTGGGGGCCATTGGCGGTTTTATGGAGGAGAAAAGTGGCTACTCCAGGGTGGGAAATTCACTGACAGTTTCACTAGGAGTTATTTGCTTTGGGTCAGAGGATGGGATGGATAAACTAGGGATGTTTAGTCTGGATCTTTGAATTGCATCCCATCATTACATTACGTCAGTTAAGGCTCTGTTCATCTCCATCTTTTTATTAGAGACAGATGAATAGACCAGCTGTCAACTGCTAACTACCGAAAGATAAGCATGTAAAAAGTGGTTATTGGATGGCAATGTATATCAATCACAAAAATCAGTAGAAGGAATCAATGACATATCAATAGTGAGTATGAGGAGGATGATAATAAGACATTTTTTAAAAAAAATGTTAAGAAGAAAGTCAGTAGTTAGTATGATGATCTGAGTTAAGTCATGGGGAAGGAAAAAAGAATGAGTGTCTGTATTGGAGAAGCAAAACAATATGCCATTTGCCACTTCTGCTTTTCTGGGCAAGAGTTAGTTTCTCCACCTTGTAGGAGCACACAAAAGCTGGCACATATATGAACACAGCTCCGTTTTTGCTGGTAACCTTTGCAGATGTGCAGTAATAAATAATAAAGTGAAGGCATTACTGGTAGAAGAATTTGAGCCATCTGGTTGAATGAATGCAATCTGGTAAGATATTCAATTAGAGTGAAAAATCACAAAGAATGCAGACTGGATACTGCAAAAGCAGATTCTGGATGAATGTCTCATGGACTTTCAGAAATCTCCTGGAAAAGGAAATGGCTTAATACAATCAAAACTTTAAAAAGTGGTGGTAGATGGTGAAAATGGGGTATCAGCCTCAACCAAGGCATGGGAAGAGGTTTTAACTGGAACTCGAAGAGGTTGACTGCAGACACCCAGTCCCCAGTTACTTATCATTCTGTTTGATTTTGCTGCTGTGTCCTGCAGGTCTTGTTTCATTTCTCATTTTCTTTTTGTTGAAGTTTCATACTTCATTTTTCTTTTACTGTGCTTAGGTGTTTACAGTGTATAGATAAAAAAGACCAGAAACCGGTGTGGAAATATAATGTATGAGTGGTAAAGCAATTAGAAAACCATATTATGGTTTTTCTTTGTACAGAAATACTCAAATGTCAGCTAATACCACAGTCTTCCTCAGGGAGATTTGTTACACGATGAACATCAGTACAAAATGCCTATAAAAACCTGTCTTAAAAATGCAAATGTTTACTTCTACTTTTGGCAATAAGCCTGTAGATTAGTCACACTTTTATATGTATTCTAGCTTTTTCTGAGTGTCTGTCAAGAAATGATTTTTTCCTTTATTGTGAGCATTTAACATGAACAATGCTTTTCAGCCAGGACAGTTTTCTTTTTATTTTTCCTTTGTGGAGTACTCACTACTTCTTACACTGTGAACCTTTGATCTCCCTCCCCCCAGTTTCTCCTAATTACTACACCAGCTAGAACAAACCAATTTGTTTTGTTGCAGGCTCTGTGTGATTATCTTCCATGGGCATGCATGTGAACACAGCCAAGCTACACAAAGGCTGATAAATGAGCCATTTATTTGATACAGTAATAATCAGATTTATCAAAGGCCTGTGCATTGGCTGCATTACAGATATATTAATCAGAAAGCTTGAGCTGAACTTCCTCAAGGTGACAACTTGCTAGGTCCTTCCTGAAAGCCTATTTTCTTCTGTGCTAAGTATAATACTTTGATAATTGTAATCTCTTGTGAACAACATTTAAGCCACCTTGAAAAGACTTTACATTTGGCTCAGACCATTTTTTTTAGGCAGCATTCAGGTACTGCCTAGTGTTTTCCAGCAGTGTGTTTTTGTCTGCGTGGGTGAACTGATGGAGTGCCCTTGTCAACATTTGCCCTCTTAACCTGTCATTTTAAAAGGGATGAGAAATTAGCACAGTATTCAAAAGGAGGAATGTGCTTGTTTTTTGATACCCACATGATCAAAACCCCTTCCCTTGTGCTCAGAATTTTTAGATTACTAGTATGGACGAGTCCTTAGTTGGTACACTGATCCTTTGACTCCTTCTACCCAAATGAGTTAGAAGAGACACCTCACACAAAGCTGTGGATTCTGCTGCAACACCAGGTGTTGAAGGAAGTCCTGAAAGGACCCTGCAGCTTCCAAAGGAGATCAGCAGCTTAACTGCTTCTCCAGCCATCAGGTTTCACTTCTTTCATTTGGGGAATCTTGAAAATTTTCCAATTTCTGATGGGAGACAAATTTTGATGCCTCTAAACCCTTTTGAAGTAGAATAATCTTGTCTGATTTCTTCTATGTGAGGATCAATATTTTATTAGCTGGTAATTAAAGATATGCATCAATTTAAATGATGATCCTAATTCCACCTGCAGTTGTCCCACAAGGTTAGTTTCCTTAAATTTCATAAGATTAACTGGAAGTATATTATATACTGAATGCCTTGCAGTAAGTCTAGAGAAAAATCAAAGATTATATGTTGGGAAAACTTTTCTCTTGTAGGCAACCCTCAAACTAGATAGACATGGGACTACCCTCATATTTTTATACAGACAATAAACTAGTTTATTTAGTATTTTACCTGTAGCACCTGAAAATTTTGCAATTATAAAAAGTAGTCTGACTTTTTATTGCAGTGATGAGTTTCAAATACCAACAGTGAATATGGAAATGTAGCTTGATGTTGCAGTGAGAAAACAGTATTAAGGTGTTTCTGTTTTTATGGACTGTGTATCTTGCTAGCTCATTCTGCTGCATAAATTGAAGAGTTGAAGAATGAGATTTCTTTTTGAAAAAAACTCACATTATGCTTCATTACTTATATGCAGAGCCCTTTAATGTGACAGAACTCTCATTTACTATCTCTAATATGATGCATAGAAAAGAAGGATACCCACACCTGAATTTATTAGGTGAAATGTTAAGTTAAAAAGACTACTTTTTTCAGTATCTTATGACTTCTGTTTCACAAAGCTACATTATATTTGTAAATCCACGTGTACTTTTTTTTTCTTCAGATGGAGATAGTAAAATTAGACGAAGAATAGAAGTTAACATTTAAACATTCTAACCTTAATTCAAATGTGCAATTGCCAATATAGTGCAATTCATAATGATATACTGTCATATCATATAATTTATAAGACATCTTAAGAAAATTAAGGCCCTGCTTTTAGAGAATATATGTATCCACAATATAAATAAATATTAGTTAGGGCTATTTCCAAAACAGAAAATAAGAACCTAATGCACAAGTCTGGGATTTGAGGCATGTCAGCTTAAAATTGTGATCTCAAATGTTTCCAGCCACCCCCTAACCTGTAAACACTTTGATTAGACAATTTCTTTGTAGGGTTAGGTTTCTGCTTCTACCTGTGTGTGGTGCTGATCCTGTTTAGGTTTTACCTGAGCTCCAGTAAAGTCAGAAAAGACGATCATTAAATTCTCTGTAGTCCTAACTTACAGGCACCTATGTCTCCTACTGGAGCTTGCTTTAGTTTTTAACCTGTGGATTTTTATCCAATTAATTAAAGCATTTTACATCTTAATCTTGACTTTGTAGCCAGATTAGCTGAAGCATAGGAAGGAAAAAATATTGTTCAAGTCACTCAGAGAACCAGTAACAGAACATGACTTACAACACTTCAGTATTACATATTCACTTATTGCTGTCTATTATATTACTCTACTAATGAGAACATTTCTGTCTTTTGCACACAAATTAGGTACAATAATTTGACTGCTTTGACCACCGGCTGTACGGCAGAATATATTTCTGAGCATAGATGTGACAAGTCGAGCTCTGAAACTGCAAATTGTAGTTAATGAATGCTATATTTTCCTCTGCATGAAACTTGTTTAAAAGCAGCATTTTTAATAGCCTGTATGAGTACATTTAAAGGTCAAAGAGTATATTTGAACCTACTCTCGAAATGGCTGGGTAGAAAATTAGTGAGCTGGTATAGGAACATATATGAATGTGAAATGTCTCTCCAGTACTCTGGAAGACTAACTGTGAAGGACATTGATAGATTGCCCTGGAAGTCTGAAAGCTAAAACAATAACTGTGCTCTGTAATCTTCACTGGAACTATTATTGAACTTTTTCATGGGTTTTCAGAGATTAGTAGGAATCAGAGTCAGGTCACTTTCTAACTTTGTTGTGACTTTTATTTCTAAGTCACAGTGTAGTAGCAGCATCATTTTATATGAAGACCATGTGCTTCTGTCTTGCATACATCAGTTTTATTAAATAAATGGTAGCAAAAAAGGACCCACAATGCTGTATGTGGAGACTTGTTAAATGAGATCATCTTTGTTTCAACTTCCAAAAAGTACTTGAAGTGAACTTTTTTCTATCACCTGAACAAAATTAACCACGTAATGACAGTAGATTGAAAACAAAAGCAAATAATTGATTTGTTCTGAGTGCCCAAATTTCCTAAAAGATGGGATAGGAGACGTATGTAATAGTCTGACTGAGAGGCTGGGCAACTTCAACCACTGGAGTTTTAAAAAAACATGCTTTTGTTTGCATTTAATATCAGAATCATCAGTCTTGCCTTCACAGTTGCATCTGGACAGCCTGGGTGACCTTTTGAGTTTCATCATAGCCCTGTTCTCCTAGGATCCTAAGGTGTCTACAAGACTTTTCCTTCCACCTGCCCTAACCCTACTCATTAGCTGTGCAAGTCTGCCCCTGCCTTGCTGCTGGCTGCAGACACTATTTGCCACATAGTTGACAGGCACAGTGCTCCCTTGTCACGGCAATTGGTTGTGCCACCCTGGGATGACCAAAACATCCTTCCTGCATCATGCCAAGAAGCAGACCATGCTTTTCTGTGGCTTGTGTACCTCTGACAACATGGTTGCATGCTGAGCCTGGGCACACATCCACCAAGATACACCAGCTTGAGTGATTTTCTGCCTTCCTCAGATATCTTTAAATCACAGAATCATAGAATGGTTAGAGTTGGAAGGGACATTAAAGATGGGCAGGTACACCTCCACTACACCAGGTTGCTCAAAGTTCCATCCAGCCAGTATGACCAGGGATGGGTCATACACAACATCTCTGGATAGACTCTTCCAGTGTCTCACCACCCCCACAGTAAAGAATATTTTTCTTGTATCTAACCTAAATCTCCCCTCTTTCAATTGAAAACCATTGCCCTTCATCCTATCACTATATTCCCTGATAAAGAGTCCCTCCACATCTCTCCTGTAGGCTCCCTTCAGGTGCTGGAAGGCTGTTATAAGAGAAAGCTCCAGGAAGCTGAACAGCTTCTTCTCCAGGCTGAACAACCCTAGCTCCCTCAGCCTGTCCTCATAGGGGAGGTGTTCCATCCCTCTGATCACCTTCGTGGCCCTCTGCTGGACCCATTCCAAAAGGTCCATGTCCCTCCTGTGCTGAGGACTCCAAAGCTGAACACAATACTCCAGGTGGGTTCTCACAAGAGCGGAGTAGAGGGTTAGAATCACCTCCTGTAACCTGCTGGCCACACTACTTTTGATGCAGCCCCAGGGTGCAGTTGGCTTTCTGGGCTGCCAGTGCAAGTTGCTGACTCATGTTGAGCTTCTCATCCACGAGCACCCTCAAGTCCTTTTCCTTAGGGCTGCTCTCTCTCCCTATTTTCCACCCAACCTCTATTTGTGCCTGGTTTTGCTTTGAAGCTCTACAATCTCATGATTGATAGAACAAAGACAAATAGTAGAAATGTTTAGAATACTTTTTTTTCAAACTTAACATGTAATTAACTTTACAAGACAGCCAAAGTATTGGCCAAAACTTTGTATTGCTTCTCTGATGAATTAAAATGTTGAATATAAACAATATTATTTCTTACCCTGAGATATACATTAAAAGTTTCTTCCCTAGGAATTCAACATAGTCCTTCAACCAACCTCACATATAATCACAGGCAATTGTCATTAGTGACCGCACCTTAATCTTTCAATTATTCTAACTGTGATAAGCTTCTGTATTGAAAAGGTTTTGAAGTCCTTAATATTGTATTATTCAGCTAACTGCATTTAAGTCATAAAATAGTCTACTTTAACCTCAATAATCAAAGATGTTCAAAGTTAAAATTGAGAATGAAGGATACAAAAGACTATGAAAAGATCATTTATGCAAGGTAAGAAAATGTGCTTACATTTTCGTTTTCTTTCTGAAATACTTTATTTCATTTTGGTTTTAAATCAGACACTTGGCAAAATTGCTAACCTGGGCATCTGAAATACTCAGAAAAATAGATGTGCATATATTTAAATAAATAATAATACTAAAATATAACTGCATTCATGCAAAATAGGTTTTAAGAGAGTCCTGCAAGTTTGCATAAAACAGTGTCTTAGTTGTCTGAATAACATTTTTACATATGAACAGATAAGAGCAGACTAGGAACATGGTTTCAAAATGAGGTACTCACAGCACTCCCAAGCCTTGACATTGCCTTGGCTCAGTGAAACAGCTCTGCTCCTAAAGCTGTTTTGATATGTTCACTCTGGTGTGGGCATAAGTCTGCGTGGTTTTTTTGTGAAGAAAAAGGACCTGATTTAGACTCCTACTAAAAAAATTCAGACCTTTCTGTAGGAGTGAAGGAGTGTGTCTGATTATCTTTACAGAACCACTTATGCACAATATCCTAACTTTGTCACAAGGAACTCTAACATGCCTTGCAGACTCCCGATACCCTGACTGTCCGGAGCAGGGGTTGCCATGGAGGACTCTCTGCATCCTACCTTGGTGGACCAGCATGCTGGGACATGTGGGGATGGGTGTGCCCAATCCCACAGTCCAGATAAAGTCCTGTCAAGCCATGATCCAGGTCCCAATTGTATGAAAATGAGTGAACAAGGAGCCAAGATTACTGTTATAATTTTTGTCTTCACTCAAGGGAGGACATGGGACCTGAAGCCTTGTTAGTTCAGAAAGTAGGAACAAAGAAAGGCCAGGCTGCTGGACTGATGCTGCTTTGTAAAAGTTGAAAATAGAGTAAAACTCTCAAAGATCCAGAGAAAAAGCAATATTGATATGATAAGGTTAAAAAGCTCTGGATAAGAGAGGTGAACATAACAACTCAGCAAGGTGGAACTTTGGCCCATGCCAAGGTGCAGTATAAGTCAATCTTTCCCTATCTGGGTGACAGCCATGTTAGCAGAGATTTAGTGTGAAACAGCACAGAGGGTAGTGAGTATGCTGCTGGCTCACTTAACAAGTTAGTTGCAGCTCATCACTAGGTGTACTAAGGATAAGTAATTGTTTCATGCTCATGATCACCCTTTCTCGTCTCTGATCCTAATAAAAGATACCCACATAAAAGATACTCATATATTTGAGTACAGCAAAGTGGCCATTAATTTTCTTTTTCTTTTTGAGATGTCCGTTAGCTATAATTTGCAGTCCCAAGCTTCACAAGGCTCATAATATAGACCTTATTATCACTGTAACTGTCCTGGCCATAAACTTACCTTTCTTTTGTTAAATTATTTATTTTTGTTTTCCTTTCTTTCATCTGACCTCCTGGAAAAAGCTTTGAGAGTTTTTCTAAGATCTAACTGTAAGGAAAGTAATATTTCCTATGTATTGTTCGACAAATACTGAGTATTTCATGACCTATAAAATTTTTGAATATGTGTTTAACTTGAGGAACATAAATGACTTAGCTGAAGTCAAAGGAAAGGTGAGCCCTTGTTTAACTGCTTTTTTGTACTGAAATCAGCATTCTTAGGACATTTCTCAAGTAAAACACTTAACACCTTGGAAGTCACCACTTTCAGCATACCTATATAGAAAATTTAGCTGCAGCAGGAAAATCTATATTAGCCTCATATATATATCACACCATGACACACTTTATTTCTGCTTTCCTTTTTTTCTGAAAAAGACAAAACCCAAAAAACCTACAAAAGACATGCAGATGGGAAAAATATCAGAATTTGGGAAGAGCATATATAAAAAGATAAAACACATTAAGACTTTTCAGTCCAGAAAAGACGACTGACACAGGATGTGGCAGAGATAGGTAAAATGATCAATGGTACAGGGAAGGTCAATGAGTTACAGCTATTCTGTTTCTCATACTCTAACACCTGGGGGCATCAAATGAAATGAGCAGGCAGATGGTTTAAAACAAAAAAGAAGTTTATAAAATGCATAATTAAATCGGGGACTTCATTGCCACAGGATGTTGTGGATGCCAATAATATTAATGCTCTCAGAAAGCCGTTAGATGAATTAATAGGGAAAATATCTATTAGAAGATGTAAAACACAATAATTTGTATCTACATCTGGTTGCAGAAGTACCTCATCACAAATTCTTGAAGGTGTAAAAGATATATTTGAAAAGCATACCATCTGTGCTTCCCGACTCCAATATATCCATACTCAGGTTTTTTATGTTCTACATATATTTAAAAAATATATCTTATGTAACCACAAGATCAGACATTTCTCTGTTTAATTTCATCTGGTAAAAAACATTTCATTGGTTTATTTGCAAATATCTAGTAATTCAAAAAATTAACAAGTTTATTGATGTCAGGAAACTGTAACAAATTGACCAAAATTAAAAGAAAGCTAAGCATGACTGTCTTCCTTTAGCTACTATGCGTAGATATCAGTGAATTTAGCTAAGTTATTTTCCTGAATATTCCTTGAATATTTTTTCTTACTGAACAGATGAAAGTAGAAAGATCAGCAATACTGGAGATTCACAGAACAATTGGCTAGGAATACTGAACACCAGGTTAAGTAGAAATTCAGTAAAAGGTATTTTGCTTAAAATTGTGCATGTTTTTAACAACTGCAGGCTTAAATGATGGCAAAAAATCCCACCCTATTCACAGATAAAACAAAGATTAAGTACTTAGTCTGTTCCGGTATATCATTTATAAGTATTTTCTTTATCTGAAATGAGAATTATTGAGTAATTACTAAAAAAAAAAAGCAGTTATTATTCTAGATCTGTAGGTGACCATTGTTCGTTTCTAAATATGTTTAATAATAACATAAAAATTATGATATTATAAATAACATAAAAAATCAGATATTCTAAGGTATCTGCTGTCACCACATCTAGAGCAGCATTTTCATTCTGTTTTAAACGTGGTGGTGTAGTGAGACACAAGATGGAGAGTTGTGTGGTCACAACATGTTTGTCTCCCCTCTCCAGCTATCATATGAAGAGAGCTAGGAATTTGTCAAACCTTCTTTGTGAATCACACATTATGTAGTTCCTTCAGTTCCCCCTCCTCTCCACAGATGATCCCAGTTGCTGTTTTTCCACCAGGTGACACAGGAGTCTCTCCTTGTCTGGTCCTACTGTTGGGCTGGACATTAAAATTAATCTGTCCCAGCAGAGGAGACAGAAAAGGGATGAAATGCGAGGAGTCTGTGTGTACATCCTAACCTGAAATACAACTCTGTAATTGAAAGAATACCATATAGCTCTAAAATTCACAATATTATACAAAATATGTTGTTATTATTAATATTATTTTTATGCATTTTAAGGTCATTCAGGAGCTCTTGGTAACAGAGAACTGACATTATAATTGTCCTTATACCCTGGCAGTATCACATTTGCTAAATAAGTGGTATGTTCAGTCATGTAAGACAATAAGGTACTTAATTAATTTTTTATGGGCTGCAATTCCTTGCCATTTGAATATTGCTGAAATTCAAGTTGTTGATTTTCTCATCTATAAGGTTGTTTATAACCTGGGTCTTTGTTGCATATTCTCTCTCTTTGCAGTTGTTACTATAGACATTAAAATTTATATAATGAATTTGTGCTAAGTACATCTACAAACAGAGTGTCATGTACAATCCCAGCATAATTGGCTACCAAAGAGACAAAGAAAATGCCAATAATGGTCTGATTTTTCACCCTGGGGCCTCTACTTATTTATGTACAAATCATACATCCATACTTTGACCTGGGGAGCTTACTGGGTGGATATTCTGAGTGGAAAGAGTGAAAAGAGTGGAAAGAGGTAATTCAGCTGATATTTATGTATATAAAATTGCTCATAGTCAGTGACTCAATTCTCTCACTATACAAAAGAACAAGATTAACAAAAAAAAAGAGAACAGTTGAAAACATGTTTTCACTGAAATAATTTTTTGTGCTTCCTTTTCTTCAATATTTATGATAACACAGGATATCCATCTGGAAAATTACAATAAAATATAAACATCCATCTATTTAAGTTGTTTATTGCCCAAAGACAAAATACTGTTGGTTGTTCACTGTCTCATGAGTTTAGGTTAATGGGATGGTGCATAGGTTAATGAGGTATGTGCCTGAGGAATACCTACCTTTACACATCTTTCTTAATAAAAACAGTTTTTCCATTCTGAAATCTCCCTGTTCACCTATCCATAGTTATAAAACAAATCTGAATCCAAGACAAATACAATTACAATAAAGTAAACATAATAAGGAAATTAAGATTGATAAATTATCTTTTCTTATCTGTATTTTTATATGAATTGACCTCTTTTTGTTATTCAGATCATTCAGATATTAATTTTTGCATTAAAAGCACCTCTTATTATCCCTTCTGGTTGTGAGTCCAATGCTCTCTGAGCAGGTTCTTTTAGATATTCTGCATGAGGAAGGTTTAATGTTTAATGCCAAATTTACTTACCTGGAGAAATTTGACATTTTAGGGGATTTTGATTTAGCAGAGTGATAAGCAGTGCACTGAGATCACGGCACAAGCACAGTAAGTATAACAATTGCAATATACACCTGGGTCACAACACAAAAGTGATTCACTATACCAGTCTCTATATGGCCACCATCATGATGTTGGGTGTCCCTGGTCACTGGGAAGAAATAGGGTTGTCGAAATCAGCTCAAGCCCATCGCTGTCTTCAAAGTTCATCTTGTTGGCTGTTTGATTTTTATGCTCTGTGTTGGACTGAGCCACACGTACGTGCTACGTCTGGCTGGTTTAGGATTATAATGCCATCCACTGATTATTGTAGGGAAAAACATTTACACAACCACTTGACCCACTCAAAAGATAGAGCCTTTTTATCTAAAATTCAATCCACCCTCGGGTCTCCTTCATATTGAGTTCAGCTTCTTTTCTGACAGCTCTTCTGAGCTTCATGAGCACATCACCTTTGCCTGCCTTCTCTGAGCCTTCTTCCACTGCACATGTCCTCTGACTGGTCACATCAGTTTATGCTCCATCCTTTCTCCTCTGTTGCACTCCCACGAGATGCAGCAGTAAAAAAAAAACACAAAAAAAAAACCACAAAAACCCCAAACAAACAAACAAAAAACAAACAAAAAAAACCCCAACCCAACCCAAACCAAACAAACAAAAAAAACAAACAAGTACCAAAGATATCTCCAACTACTGAAAATTCTGTCTGTTCCTGGGGCTTCTTATTGTCCTGAACCTATTAACATATAAAAAATAACATCCAAGACCCAAAATTAGCACAAGCAGAGTAGACCCTTCGTTTGGCTGATGTTTAGTAGCACAAATACGGGCTATTTCATGCTACTGCCTCTAGCCTCTAGTGACACTGTGCCATAAAATTGTCCCAGGAAATGTTAATTAGCTAAGTAAGCACTTGATACTTCTGAGACTGTTCTTTCATGCCAAATGCATTTGAAATCTGCAAAATATGTTTAAAAGAATGATGGGTGGAGAAATTTACATATTCTTACATATGCCATATAAACTGTATTACTTTTTTAAAAATTAAATACTGTAAAATAGCACCCTGTCAATTTCAGCTGGTAAGTAGAAGGTACTTCGTGTTTTCATTTATTTGCTAGGAAAACAAAAACAAAATCAATTTGGAAGAAGGAATTCAGTGGGAGGAAAACTGAAACTGTCTTACAAGTTTATAAACTGTTTCTCAGGCTCTTTCTATGAATGCTTATGGAGACAGTTTTAAGCAATTAAGAGAGGATAAATTAAGAAGTTGATTGATTTCTAAAGTATTGCCCCTTTTCTGTTGCCAAATGTATTTTACACCTTCCATTCCTCAAACCATCATTACCGTTACACTCAGGTGAACAAAATCTCTCTAGAAACTGTCTTCAAAGGGATTCAGTCAGAAAGTATCAGACAACAAATGTAAAATGATCAGTCTAATAAAACTCTGGGCTTCAGAATGCCACTGTCTTTTTCCCCACCTCATAACAAAATTAACAGTTTTATTACAATGGATGATGAAGACACATCTCTCTGATATGGTTCATTGCTTGCTGGTGGCAATTCGAAGGAATACCTCCTGCTCACTTCCAGAGATGAAATTGCTAGTTAAGAATAACAGCGTATACTAACTGAAGTCTTACAGGGAAAAAAAAGAAAAAAGAACCAAACTATGCTAAATATAAGTCACAACTTCTGACCGTCAGGCTAGTTATTAAACAGTGTCATGACTTTACACAATCAAATACAGTGGTTCCCAGACATTAATCCTGTTGAATATGACTGTACTAGGATTAGCTGTGATATTAGGAACAAGTAATATCCATTGCTAACATTTTCAGCATACAATTTCATTTCATCTTTCATCCCTGTTACAGGTTAGGCTGGCAAAGAAATTCACCCAGTGAGCTCATTTTGTTGGCAGTTTTTCTTTATTCCTGTAGACATTAATTACAAGGTACTGATACCTACCTATATTATACTCTTGTTTTTAGTAGCCCAACACATTAAACATAGCCAGACATGTTTATTTTCCTAAAATTTCCAAATTTTTTTTTGTTTCCATAGAGTTTCCAACAGATTGCTAGAATTGTTGTCATTTTAATCCAGTTCTGATACTAACATTTGAAAAATAGGTATCGAAACATCCATGTAAGATATTTTCTTCTTTGTTTGGTTTTTTTTTTTAAGTTTTTTTTTCTTCTCTCAAATATAAGTCAAGTCTTTCGTAAATACTGATATAGTTGAGATGTGTATTAAGATATTTCATTTATGGTGTTACTTCTCATCTTTCCTTCCCTTGCTTTTTTAAATTCAGATACCTAAATTTTCTTGCTCACAATGATTGAATTTTAAAAAGTATTAACATGCTCACTCAGAGGATGATCTAACAAACGCTGAAAATATGCCAACTAAAAGACTAATATCTTTGCTCAAAAAAAGCTGTAAATGAGTTTTTCACATATTTTTAGTTCATAGAGGTGCAGAAGAACCATTAATACTGGTTTCATTTTAGGACTATTTTTAATGTTTGAAAAATTGTGAATTGGGTGGGAGAGGAAGACAGACTCTGAAAAATTCCTAATACACTTGCTGCTCTGGTTGTGCAGGAGCCTTAACTTGTAATCCTTTCACATCAGAGGAACTGGATAGAAATGAGGCAGAGCTTCTGGTTTACAAAAAAATAGAAACATTATTAGATATTATTCATACGTTGGAAAGAGTTTAGTAATTTCTTTCATATTCTTGAAGAAAAATAGAAATTAAGTCTTTCTGGCTAATCAAAACAAAATATCTTTGCCTACAATAAAAAAAATACAGTAAAATTTGTGGCAGGCTTAAGAACAGTTTTGAAAAAAGCATGTAATGTAGGAGAAGTTAGAAAAGCTAATTACGAGGACATGAACAGCAGAGATTTCATAAAAATGAAACACTTAATAAGGAGAGCAGCAGAACCCTTTAATATGAGAGGTAACTCTTAAAGTCATGTTTGGATAACAAAATTTTCTTCAAACATAGCTTCAGGATTGCCAGGTAGTGTCAAGAGACAGGGAAATAGGGGAACATAGCCAACTTTGACTAAAGTGACAATTGCCAAGTAGACAAGTTGATTTCAGAATAAAGCAAAAGTTTTAAAACTTACATGCTTAGAGCAAATTTTGCTCATTTTACTTCAATTGTCTATACAGCCTTTGGTAAGACTAGTTTTATGAAGAAGTACCTCAGAATTATACTTTAATAAATATAAATTTAAGTAAACTAAAGGACACTACAAGAGCAATCTGAGGGAAACAATCTAAGAGAGGAAATACACTAATAGATAAGATTTTCTACCATTCCTGCCTTGGTTATTGATGTGCTAGAATGTATTCTTTGTATATATCCCAGCATATGTAATAACATTTTTCTAGATTTTTGATCCGTATTTTTCAGCTCCTAGACAATTAGGCCTTTGCAGTTATCCTATCAAAAATAACAAGGGTCTAATTTGAATAGTACACATTAAAATACACACAGTTCATAAACTACCTATTAGTATGATAATTGCAGTACCCTGTACTTATAGGCTTGGAAAGAACAGCTATTATTAGATATGAATCTGATGGTAGCATCACATAATACATACTAACTACCATACAAAACCACATTATCTTACATTAATTACTTGAATTACTCTGAAAAGCTTCACAGCCTTTCTCTCTTCCAGAAAACATGACAAAGACACAAAGGAAGATTTTTTTCAGTAGGAGATAGTTTAAATACGTTGAACAGGTTGTGTCAAAATAGTACATAGGCCTCAGGGTCTGTTATCTTCCTTCATGCCCAATGCAAAAGCTATTACACAGACATACATAGAAAAGAATTACTCGCACGTTCCCCCTTTTTCTCTGCGAGAAACCTTTAGAATAAATGTTGAAAGATCCTCAGGCAGAAATACTCCTTCAGGTACTTGTCTCAAAACCTCATGTAGGGTGCTAACTAGCACCATAGAGTGGGATTTCAGTAGCAAAGAAATGCTTCCCAAGGATGTGTGGTTTTCTGAGTCCTCCTCTGCTGCTTCCACAACCTCATCTCATACCAGAGGCTGGAGGACCAGTGCAGGAAAGTTTCCTCTGGATGATTTCTTCTTAAGTGCCACCGTGGGAAGTCAGCTGCATATTAACACACAGTGAATGCTGAACTCTGTGGTCTGTGAATGTGGGAAGGTTAATAATACCCACCATGCCCCAACAGGGAGGTGTTTAACTTTTCATTTGGCATTAGTGCTATGGGAGGGAAAACTGCATTGCAGGTGAAGCTAGGGAAAAAAAAAAAAAAAAAGAATTTTCTTACAACTGACACAAAAACCTCAGTTGCAAAAGCCAACACCACAGCAAAGATCTGACTGCTCCAGCTGGGAAGAGGGACAGAGATCACATACAACGGAGAACATCCTCAACCTCTAGAGAAAGCAGCGAGATCCTGAAAAACCACAGTGAGCAGTGTAAATGGTATTTTATGCAGCAACGCTGACAGCTGCAATACTGACTGTACAGCAATATAGGCTGTGTAAGCAATGCACACTGAGATACAGTGAACCTCAGATAATTTCAGAAAGATTTCTGGGTTTCTGCTATAGCTTGCCCAGACCTGTAAATATTTTCTAACATGGAACAGATGTTTGGAAGTTGTCCTCTGAAAAATTGTGCCTGTTTTACAGGGCGAATTAAACCAGCAGATTATTAAGTACAGGATTGTATTTTCTCATAAATGAAATAAAGTAAATTAGTACCACACTCTCTTGATTAATTGGAAATGCCTGACATTAGTACTGATGATTTATTCGCAGAGAGGGAGCATTAAAATCTTTGTTGAAATGTACCTGTAAAGATTAAGCTTTACTTTAAGTGATCTCAACTTCTCTTGCAGTTCAACTTTGAAGAAAATACAAGAGTTTTTCTGCCACTGCCTTCAATAAACACAAAATTTCACTGAATATGTTCAATGATCATCATTAATATCGAGGCTATGTACATGTTATTGTAAAAGCATGGCTTATGTTTCCTATTCACCTTGGATTCCAGAAAAAAAACACTGCCCCACTTTCCAAAAAAAATCCCCAAACCCACACAAACTTCTCTCTCCAGAGGACAGCATCATCTTGACTTACTAGCTTTGTTAACATTTTCTGGCCTTTTCAACAGCTTCCTAACCTGCCTGGGTCTGAGCAAAGCATTGGTAAGCCTGTAGAAAGTTTGTATTTCGACATATATATATATATGGAAATAAATTTTATAAAGTTTCATGGTCATTTACAGAAATTGTCTAATTACACTCATTTGAGCATGTCATGTATAACTCAAACGTGTCTAAAGGAAAGAAGGTTTAGGGCTGATAGCCTGTCAGATTTTGCATACTGAGCTGTCTGGATTTATTTCATATTATGTGGGATAGTTTAAGACCTAAATTGTGAAAACATTGTGCTTGTTTATGAAATTAAGGGCTGATGGCGTTCTTATAAGCTCAATTGCAAGCAGTTACTCATCACCCCGCCTAAATTCTCAGCTAACAAAATGCAATCAGCAGCCATTTAACTACATCAGTGTGGTAACAAGCCTCAGATAATATCTTCAGCTACTTGGCTGAGTTTATTAGCACAGACCAGGGCTTGTACAGAGTCGGGGGGGCTTGCAGAGTCTGTCTGCAGCCAACGGCACAGACACCCACAAGAGGACAAATGCCAAAACGGACACTAGAAGTGTTTCAAAAATAATTACTGATTGTAATTCTGTGGCTGTGTAACGGGTCAAACTAAAGGATAATAGTCTTTTATGTCCTTCAAAACTATGAATTAAATTGCCATTTGGGAATAGTGCGGCTTCAATGGAAATACTCCCGTGAGGGAGAGCTGCAAGAACAAGGATGTAACCTTCTGCTGTGGGACCAGTGTGTCATTTTAGTTCTGCCTTTATGCTTTCTTGTATCAAGAGTCAGGGGACACAAAATGAGAAAGAAAGAGGTTTAAACAGAGGAAAATTCTAGGTCATTCACAAGTTCATCACCAGTTTTATTTCTGCTGGGTTTAACAATGACGTGCCCAGCCCTCTACCTGATTTCACTACAGACAAGCCAAACATTTAACTCAAGCTTTTGGTAGCTATCTGAGTTCTCAGTCTAAATTACTGTCCAGTAGTTGAATGAATTATGAAACTACTGCACTTTAACTTGCAGAAATTGTATTTTACTTTGCTTTTTACCGAATTTTCATTGTTGCCACAAATGTCAAATCTCGGCTAAATGTCTGTAATAGCAATTTAAAGAAATATTAGGGCTTTAAAAGTGGCTTCTGCTTTGAGGAGGGAGCATTCTCTGTAGCGTCTCAAAGTTTTAAGGAGCCATGAAAGAGGCAGTCTGGTCACATGCAAATGTTTAAGTAGTTTTACAGTTTAATTTTACAACCAAATGATTCCCTAGTTACTATGTTTAATAGGGAAACTTAGACGGTTCAGATATGTATGGTGATGGGAGTTCCAGGAGATCCCAATGAACCTCAATATCATTGTTCTGTGTAACAATCTTAGGATACAATTAGAATTTTTTTGGTTTACATCTTTTGAAGTTACCATTTTCTCTTTAATCTTATGTTGTCATGGGATTAAAACCAAAGATAAATCAGAAGGCCTGGAGATTTGTCACTATGGAAGAAGTCCAGCAGCATTGCAGAGGACAGAAATATGTAAGGTTAATGTATGAACTATACAAGGATAAGAAGAATAAATGAAATATACTATTAAATACTGACTTAACCTGTAAAGGATACCACTCCATTCAAACAACAGAGTAGAAATGGATTTTCCTTCCACTTACTTTCACAGTTTCTCTTTAGAGAGACAGAAACCAAATAATGCTTGGCTCAGATTGTAATACTCTCTTGACTATTAGAATAGGTTTGTTACTAGAACAAATGTGTATATCACTGTTTAAATATTTAAGTAATTTAATTTAACAGCATAAACATTAGCTTTAGTGCCATTTGATACATATTGGAAGTGAAAGAAGAGCAAACTAAAAATCACTATATTAGTGGTGTGTAAAGGATTGTTCAGAAAATGCAGGAGCAATGCATTTTACAGCATTCTTTTTTTCTTTTCCAGAATTAAAACATTTAGTGGCCTTATCACATCCCCAAGACTGCCAGTTTCACTCCCCTAGACATCACAGACTTCTACTGGGTAATGGACCAAGGTATTTATCATGAACTTACTGTGAAACCCAGTGCAAATCTGACTGCTGACATTTGCATGTCATCAAGCCTTTAACAGTTATATGGCCCATCTAATCTATCAAAAATGTCTGGCAAGATGAACTATTCATCAACAGAGAAACACAAAAGCAGACATGTTTCAAACTTCATGAGATACAGAGGACCATAACGCAGAAAGTGCTGCTTACAGAAGACATTTGGCAGAAATCTGTGACAAATGCACAAATCTGCATGTGTCAGTTATCGGAAAGAGTTAAACTTATCAAGCATTTTGAAATAAAACTGCAGGCTGAAGAGGTAATTAGAAAATGAGGCACGTCAAGGGAAGAAGTGACAAAAGCACCATGCAAGCTGTCCCCATTCTGCCTGTGTGAGGATAAGTATGCTCTTTCATTTAACTTTTAAATCTAAGTGTCACTATTTCTGGGTAAAAAACTGAAAAGTAAAGCAAGAGGTATTTCTCAGTGCAAGCTCAAAGAGCAACGTGCTCACCACACTGTCCTTCTCTAACAGATCCTTCCAGGTCTCTGATCCAAAAAATATGATTCACACATACCTATGCTCCTCGTGTTCCTCTCTCTCAGAGTCTATTTTTAAGCTCTCATCTATGTTAAAACAACAGACAGCTTGAATTCAGCCTGTTTGACACAGTATATGAAGGACAAGTTTTTCTAACTTGCTACACATACGGCTTCTGAAATCAGGCTTCAAAAGCAATGTAACTTATTTCAGAGAGGCTGATCTTCAGTACTAACATTAATGTTTGTTTAATATGTAAACGTTCAGCACACTAAATATGAGGTTAAATTTTATTTAGGAAATATCTTTAAACAATCCCCATTCTTTCTGTAGAAGATGAGGGAGCAAAACATCTTTTGCACACTGAGTTACTCCAGTCCAGGAACTACATTTATCTCTTCTGGAGCAGGCCTTTGATCTCCAGCCTTGTTCTGAGCAATATCATGATATTGAAGTCCCTACTAAATTTTCCTTCTGGAAAAATATGTCAGAAAACTTTCTGAAAACTGAAAGCTCCTGGAGCCATCACTGTAAAAATTTACTGAATTTTTCTATGGTCCTATCTGGATGGTACAGGTAGGCTTCCTCGTTGTGGAAACCAGGCTGCAGGGTCAGGGGTTTTGGAGCTGTTACACACCTGTATGGCATCCCAGGACAGAGTCAGGACATGGGACAACTGGCTGAGCTGGAACTGAGCCACAGTCACAAATATGCTGTACAAGGTGTGACTCCAGAGGGCATTATACACATCTTCAGCACTCTTGTCAGCCCTGAAACCAAACATTCATCGTACTTGGGAGTGATCTCCAGTGTAACTAAATTATTAATTGTTCCTGCAATTAAATCTGCCTTGAAAAGGGGAATCTCATAGTAAGCAATGGGGGAACTGCTGAAGAAGTACCACAGCAGCACCTGGCTGTGAAAAGGTCCATTTCTCACCTCTTCCCAACTCCAGCTGGAAGGAAAGCCCTGCTGAATCTTTAAACAAAAAATTAACGCCACAGATCTAGTTGTATCTGTTTTCCACAAAAATGTTTATCAAAATTCATAATTGCATAAACCATACTTGTAAACACTGTCTCTCTACTCTGTTTTCTGTTGATATGACTTTTTTTAAATGCTTTTTGTTGACAGTTCACACAATTCACTTTTCATGCTTTATCTTTTTTTTCTGAAAGCTTGGATAATTGTCCATTCAAGGGGTGAGGAAATATTTCTAGGTCATCTAATTTTTCTTCTCACCAGCATCAGAGTTTAAATCATAGTTAAGTCATGTAGTTAAATAAGTGACTACAACCTCAAACACTTCCTCCTGGTGTCATACCCACTAACTAGTGTCACTAAAGTAAACAGCAGTTAATATCATGCTATTGATATTTGGCAACACTATTTGTTCTGTAAATACATGTCATAGCAGCTTTCCTCAGTTTTAGAACAAGCAGAAGGATTTTTGCTGTTTTTCCTCTTGGTTTCTTATAGCATCGCCATTTTAGCCTAGATGATGCATAAAAGACCTTGCAACCTGCAGAAACTGAATAACCCTCTGCTGACATTTATAGAAAATGTTAAATTACTGGGACTTTGTACACTGCAACAACCCTCAATTACTGCTTTGTAGGAAAGCACATGGTACAGAAAAATATGTATTGGAACTGCCTGAGGCCCTATGAATATATAAGAATGTAAGAACATTTTGTTGTTCAGCATCTGAGGCAGAAACATCTTTTAAAGGTCATGCAGCCTTTTTTTTTTTCTTTCTCACTCCTTAAAGATGCATTTTTTCTAGTTACATTTTCTTATTTTGTAGATTCCATATACTAAAGACAGGATATAAACAAAGATTATATAAACAAAGAAAAAAAGAAACAAAACATTGGAGATACACAATGCCTCAATTAGTCATGAATTCTTTCTCTGTTTCATATACCTTGCCAGAATTTTTTTCTTATTTCTACCTGGAGAAGTCAATAGTTTTTAATAAATGAGGATGCCGACTGTTGAATAATCAACCTCTTCCTTTACTATGAAAGACATTTTTATAATTTTACAGTTCCCAGATGGTATTAATTAGTATCTGTTTACTAACCATTTACCATGAAATAACATATTTGCATCTGGACATTACTTGAAATACAGCAGAAGTATATGTTTGTACATTTGGGAGCAAATACATGTTCAAGGCAGCAGGAGCTAGATCCACAGAATTACTGAAGTACAAAGACCTGAATTGAAAAATTAAATTGTCAACTGCCTGCTTATTCTTTGGAAACACCTGATCTCAAGCATGAATAGAGTATCCCTCTTCTATGGGTGTAGTGCCTCGAGTCAATGTGCTCATCCCCATGAGGCAGGAGATGTAGCTTTGTTCTTGTCAGGTTGGAAGAGGAACCCTCTGAGCTTCTAAGCCGTGGGAGGCCCCACCACTTTGCATGTTGGGAAACCATGAACATAGAAGGGAGAGTTCTTGTCTAGTAAACTGGGAACAGAAAACAGAGCTTGCAAACCTCACGTCAATGCATCAAGGTCTGTCTGTTCTGCTGGGCTGGGCTGTGTCCTACACATTTCCCACAGCTTAGTTAAGCAGATGCATGTTGAGACTTTCATGACAGCTTATTTAGGCACCTAATTCCCTGTATGTATAGCACAAGTGGGTTTTAATTAGCCACCTCTAGAGTGAATTCTGTCAAGAGTAAAAGTCCTTCAAAGCTGGGTATTACACTGATTAATTTCTGTAACAGTAATTTATATGTATGACAGCTAAGACTTAAATCCAAATTTCTGCCTATACTCTTTTGCTTACTGTACTGTCAAATAAGCAGATTTGGAGTGCCAATGGGATGGTTGGGTGCAGATGAGAGCAGGATTTTTTGTTCTTTAATGTAATTGACGCCTATAGCTGTATGTGCACTGTCCATATAGGTTCATACAGAGCTACAGCTTTTCTCTAGTAGGACATCTTTTATAAGTTTCTTCAAAGGAATACAGCAACAAAAGTAAAACTTAAATAAACAGGATTAAGAAAAATAAATAAAACATCAAGGACACAAACAAAAGAAGATACAAGATATCTAACATTTCCAGGGGAGAAGGAATAGTGGAAAGAAAGTGACAGTTTCTGTCTCCAAACACAATGCTTGTTTTGGCCATGCCTAACACCGATGTAAAAAGCAAATGTTACTCCTCTCTTTATGACACAGTTATCTTTCTTGGGTTTTTTTGTGTGCTTTGATCAAAAAAGTAAAGGTTTATAGTGTTTTTGTTTAGATTTTTATCCTTAGTTTCAAATTTTAGCACTCCAAAATGAACATGAACACTTTCCTTAGAGCCGTGATTTCAAGCTACAGAAGCCACAAGGGCATGCTGAGCTATGAGTTTATGTTTAATTTACATCCCAAAGGTTTTGCTCACAAACAGAGTGCTTAAGTATTATTCTGTTTTAAAATAAACTTTAGATTTAGCCACCAGAGAACAGGTTTGCCAAGTCCAGGCCAGTCAGCCTTATTTAAACTGCAGCCATATGACAGAAATTTATATGGGTTTTTTTCATAGCCATAGCTTAGACAGGCTTGGTTAGTGTACCCTTGTGTAACAGGGTTGAATCTCTAAATCGTGAATGCTACTCTGTCTTAAATGATCATTGAAGGATGATTTGCCTGATGCTAACTTGCTGTGTAGCCAACATTGATATTCTTTCATTGTTCCCATTGTGCCTGTAGAATGGGAAATATTTAAACTGTAGGTTATCCTTCCTAGTGGGATGTTTTGCTTAGGGAGGTAATCATTCAGTCACTCAAAATCACACGTCAGTTCTGTGTAGGAGTGAGAACTACTGACCTTCCCATTTAAAGGGAGAGTATTGGTTCAGTGCTGTTTCATGCCTATCAGTAGAAACCTTCCTTGTTTGAATTAGATGGATATTGGAAGTGTCCTACCTTTGACTTTAAATCAGTGGCACAGACATCTGTTATATTAGCTTGTTTGGCTTCTTCCCAAATGAGAACTGCAGGGGTGGAAAACAACATGAATTGAGATTATTTGCCTCAGAGAATCGTTGTTTTCAATTTTTCTCTCTGTCAGTTCCAAGCTGTGTTTTATGTGCAGTACAGTCTTCTCCAATCCTTTGATATACTACTGTTTGCATTGCTCTGAAATTGTGTTTAAAGGCTCTGGTTAAGAGGTTAGCAAGAAGCAGACAGCTAAGATATTTGGGACTTTTGTTAAAAGAGCTACTGTGCACTCTAGGGTTTCAAAGTAGAAGAGTGTGGTCACTACCGATAATTACTTTTGCAGATGGCAGATGTAAACTTGATAGATATTTAATAGATTAAATTAGTTTTCCCACCAAAAACCAAACAAATGATGTTTTTTTCTCATCTGACTTGGGTTTGGTTTTGGTTTATCCTTATATTTCTTACCTGCAGTTTGCTTAGTAGGAATTAACGGGATTTTTTTTTTTTAATGCGTTTGATGCCATTCTTTACCATTTAAAACTCTAGCAATTCAAACACATTTATAAGAGCAGAAGATATGTTTTATGCTTCAAGCACATATGTTCACTGGTAAGCTTGAATGTGGTATTTCACAGATCTCTCAAAATCCAGTTCTTCTTTAAAAGTATTGCCTCGTGTGGAAGAGCTTCTCTCTCCTATGTGGTTCTCATCCTTACTTAGAAGGGACTGCTCTGAGTGGTGTACTGTGCTAGCAGAAATCTGTGCTGTTTAGCATAGTCTCTGTACTGGCATTTTTAGGATCAAAGTGAACAAAACTGCCTGCTAGCCAGAGGCTCCTCTAGCTTGGGAGAATGGTAGAGGTCAATTTTTTTCTGATATATAAGGACGTGGTCCTAGACCTTTGTTCATTTTGACCTTTGTGAATATGCTACAAAACTTTAGACATTTTAATCTTGCTTTATGCAGCTAAACTTTCACCATGTAGATTTCTAAGGGTGCTATCTGGAGGACTTTCTAGCTGATTATCTCTAACATTCCTGCAACAATTCCCCACAGTGAAACTGGCATAGATGTTAATGCTGAAGGCAACCACTGCAGGATGTGTGGATAGAGCCTTTTTTTTTCCCCTGCTTATTGCTGTTGCAGTACATTGAGTAACAATTTGGTGCCAAATCAACTTTAAAATGTTGTCTATGACATTCATGTAAAGACAGACATCACTCCAAGTTCTGAACTTCTCTACTTTCTAAATAGGCTCCTCAGTACAGTCTCAGGTTGGTTGACTTCAGCTGGTTAAACATTTCCAGACACAATCTGGAGGCTTATGAAGCTTGCACTTCTATCAGCACTGCTCTCCCATACAGGTCTTCTATATTTAGTTCCATTTCTTAGCCTTCTGTGATGTGAATATCAATCAAATCTTACTCTAACAGATCTCCTTTCATACAATATCCTAAACTATCAATTCAGTTATGTTGGTAGATCCACTATTGTCATTCTTTATATTAAAAATAAAAATAAAAAAAAGATCCTGCAGGGTTTTGCAGTTCACTTGAATGTTTTCACATCCAGTGGCTGGAGGTCTTGAACTGTTTAAGTTATAAGCAGAATCTAGGAAAGGTTGGAATCCCACACTGGGGTAGTTTCCTCTGCTGGGGAATTTCAAACCAACTCTTTCAGCCCTAGTCCTGCTAGAGACAACCATGCCTTTGCCTGAGCTGATTACTATCCAACTTCTAGGCAACCTATTGAAGATGAAAAAAGCTTTCACATTCAACATTTGCAGAAGACATGTGCAGTAGGGAAGGCTTCTGTTAGAGGTTTTTGTAATGATAATGAGTGCACTTGCCTTTACTGAAGACTGTGAGTAAAGCCCTTAGTGAGGACTGTTTCTTTCCATAATCATATCTGCAGAAAGAATCTTAGAATCATAGAATCATATGGGGTTGGAAGGGACCTCTGGAGATCATCTAGTCCAACCCCCCTGCCAGAGCGGGTCT
>JAOTQQ010000019.1:75305667-75316240 GCA_026546715.1 Gallinago undulata | reverse complement strand
AACATGAACTGGCAATGTGCACTGGCAGCCCAGAGAGCCAACTGTGTCCTGGGCTGCATCAAGAGAAGTGTGGCCAGCAGGTCGCAGGAGGTGATTCTGCCCCTCTACTGTGCACTCGTGAGACCCCATCTGGAGTGCTGTGTCCAGCTCTGGAGTCCTCAACATAGAGAGGACATTGACTTTTTGGAACTGGCCCAGCAGAGGGCCACGAAAATGATCTAATGGCTGGAGCACCTCCCCTATATAGAAAGGCTGAGAGAGCTGGGGTTGTTCAGTCTGGAGAAGAGAAGGCTCCGGGAAGACCTTGTAGCAGCCTATCAATATCTGAAGGGAGCCTACAGTAGAGCTGGAGAGGGACTCTTTGTCAGGAAGTGTAGTGACAGGATAAGGGGCATCGGTTTTAAATTGGAAGAGGGGACATTTAGCTTGGATATTAAGAAGATATTCTTTATTGTGAGGGTGGTGAGGCACTGGAACAGTTTGTGGCTGCCCCATCCCTGGAAGTGTTCAGGGCCAGGCTGAATGGGGCTTTGAGCAACCTGGTCCGGTGGGAGGTGTCCCTGCCCATGGCAGGGGGTTGGAACTTGATCATCTTTTAGGTCCCTTCCAACTCTAACCATTCTATGCTATGAATTCTTCACAGATGGAGAACTGCTCAGTGATCTGACGCACTGCTGAAGGGATCTATCTTTCCTAAAGCCACAGAGTGTTCTCTGAGTCGTGTATACATATACGGGATGGAACAACGCAGAGGAAAATACAGAGTTTGTCTAAAATACACTATACTGCTTTGGTATTTTCTTACTTGTAGTGGGTTGAGAAACATTACTGAACATATAAAGCCATGTCCAACAGGCTTTGTTTTCCAGGCAATAAACAACAGTGGCAAATACTAACATTTAAAGTATCCCTCGTGTGGATGAGACTGTAATTCTAACATAACATCAGGTTAAGGCATTGTGAAGCAGCTCGATTATATGACCTGTCATATACAGGACACAAACACAGATTCAATTTGGTCTTGGGTGAACAGTGATAAACATTATACAGTCAATAAAGCTTAACTTAAGAAGCTCCTATCTTCAGGCACAGGCAAGAGTCACATACAAACCTCAAGAAATTTTGCTGTGTGTAAGAACATATTCTTCAGAAGGGTTGGTCACTGTGAAGTGTCTGTCACTTCAACATATTTCACTGAGTATACGAGCAGAACATTGCTTTACGTGACCTTGACTGTTGTATCTGATATCTCCACTTCCAATACAGTTTAGTACAGAATAAAAATACTTTCCTTTCCTCGAGGGAAAGAGTGAAAAGGAAGAAAAAGGACAGTTGACACTCCACAGGTTTTATTGAAGTCAACTTTTAAAACAAAATAATCAAGAAAAAGTGTAGAATATGAACCTTTAAGAAAAAAAAGAGTGCTAAATTTTTAAACAAAATTGAAAAAAGACTCTTTTTTCATTGTATATCAATAGTTGTAATACTAATGTGAAAAGCAATCAACAGAGAGTAATCTGATGGTAAGACATAATAGCTTTAGGTTACATTTTTGCAGCATAATTTCCATGAAATATGTAGAATGTTGTTGCAAGATAGACTGAATTTCCTTATTTCCCTATAAGCCAGTTTAATCTTTCCTGCAATGTTTTGACTCATGCTAAAGGTAAGAGGTATTTCATTAATCTTTTAGGTTTCAGGTATGCCTATAAAATACTATTATGTGCATATATACATGCATGTAAATGTTTCTTCTTCGTTTTGAAGATAGTAACATATGTATATTTTGACATAAATGTCTCTACAACAGTAAACACAATCTGTTACAATTAAACAGTGACTTAAAGTAATAGTCTTATATTTTTATATATACTTTGCATATAAATCTGCACTTTTTAAAAATTATGCATTTGAAGAAGAAAATTTCTGAAGTTGGTGACAGAATATATGAGAAATTTTTTTTCATTTTTTAGGAAAGATGTACTTTAAGGTGAATGGCTTGATTTTATTCTTATTTTTTCATATTTACTACCTTGTCTACAGCTTCCTGTTGGGGGTCTTTCCAAACAGAATGTAGGAATCCCACTTTATCTTTCCTCTTACTGTACTTTCCAATATTTGTCAAAGTCAACGACCAGCTGTGTTGTTGCCATACATAGCACCTCCGTTCTTAAATCACAGGGGGCTACTGGAGTACCCAAAAATTCTATGTCCTTGGGTATGTCAGTTGTCATTGAGAGCGGGACAAAATTAAAGTATATCTGGCAAGCGTTTGATATTGTTGATCTTCCAAAAACCACCAACTCAGCATCTCTGTTTAGAGATCTTCTAGGATCCTTAGTAGTTCTTTAACGAAGCCTCATAATAATTGGCAGAGAATATAATTAAGTATAAAAAGGACTACTAAAACCAAAACAAAAATGAAGATACTTAAAATGAGATCATTGTGTGAAAAAAATAATTTACTCTCTCATAACAAACACATCTACCGGCTTGTTATGCTTTCTTATCAGATTAGTAAAAGAAAGGTTGGCAAAACTTCATCATTATTGACCTTTTACTGGTGATCTTCATTGAATATCTGGAGTGATTCTACCTCTAAACAGCAGCTTCCATACCCATACTTGTTTCCACTTTGATTGAGTTAAATTTAAAATACTCTCAGCTTTGCCCAGAAAAGGCAGGGGAGCTATAATTTACAATAAGCACATTTTAATTCAGATGTGGAAAGGTAATCTAAAAACTGATTAGGGAAACTCACTTAGGGGATTTTATGTGCACAGCTTATCATCTTCAGTAGCATTTAGCAAAGTGGAAAGTGTGATTCTAACCAAACCTGTTTCAAGGAACTGGCAGGAATACCATACACATAGCCGGCATGGTATCACTAGTAACATGGATTTGTTTTTTGGATTTTTTTTCAAGAAAAACAGGAAAAATTTTTACACAGAAAGAGATATTAAGCACTGGAATGGGCTGTCCAGGGAAGTAGTTGAGGCACCATCCTTGGAGGTTTTCAAAAGATGGGTTGACATAGTGTTCAGAGACATAGTTTAGTAATGTGGGGCATCTTTGTGTGTGTGGTGATGTTTTTTGTGATTTTTTTTTTTGAATCAGATTTTTTTTTTAATCAGACTTACATTGATGGTTGGACTAGATGATCTTAAAGGTCCCTTCCAACATAGACGATTCTATGATTCTATACGTACTTACGGGAATTATAGAATTGTAGAATGGTCAGAATGGACCTTAAAGATAATCTAGCTCCAAGCCTCCTGCTATGGACAGGGACACCTCCCACTAGACCAGGTTGCTCAAAGCCCTATCCACTCTGGCCTTGAACACCTTCAACAGAGGGGCATCCACAACTTCATGGAAGATGAATCACAAGGAGAGTGTACATTGCAAAATAATATTGCTTTTAATGGCTAATAACTCACAGCTTTGCAGGGCAGGCAATGCAGCATGTAATAAATAAGATATGAAGGATTGGGCATCATAGTAAGGTACCCATACTGGTTTATATTCAATGCACCGGTTGAATTTCTAGGGAAGATCTAATGAGAAGAAGATATGCTATTTTGTGAAGAACCTGTAGTACTGCATACTGATGAGGCACAACACGTACTGCTTTTAGCATAACAACAAAAACTCTTAGAACAAACATCAGCTTGAAGTTAGTGAAAGAGAAGTTTTGCTCATGAACACACAGTCTCAGTCCTTCAAGACTTTTCTTTAATCTGGGCCTTCAACCTATCAAAGGTCTGACCTCTTTATATAGCTTATGTGATCAGGTGCCAAAACATTTCTGCAAGTCAGTATTCATAATCAGTGTGGTTTCTTCTGAACCTCAGTGGGAAATTTCGAATGTTAGGTTAATCCATGCTCCTCAAAGGGTGGAAAGTAGGCACAAGTTTTCATTATCCACTCAAATGCCTTCAGAGATATTTTCTCTCTTCCTTTTATAGTTGTAAGTGATTTTGCGGAGCAAGGATGTTGGGTATTTCTAATTTAGATGATATGTTAAATGTCATATGTTAGGTATTAAAGAGAATAAGGAAACATCTGTTTGTAAAACCTTAATCACCTACACTGCAAGGACAATAAAATCTAAGAACAGAATTCATGTTCAATAAAAAAAACATGTTATGGATTCACTACTATTACAATTTAAAACTGGGTTTGAAGAACTGATCGTAAATAAAAGAAAAAAATTAGGAACAATACAACTAATACAGACTCTGGTTCTTCAAAAGTCCTCAGCAGCAGGTCTAATTTAAAGTTCTAGTACAGAGTACAAGAGATTAAGTCTGAACTTTTAATTTTATTCTAAAATGTTGCAAAGTGAAAACTAATAAACCCAGACACCTTTTTGTAGTAAACTAATTTAACTTGTTATTTAATTAGAATAAATGGAACCAGGTGTAAATAATTTTAAATGACCACAAAAAGGAGGTATTTTGAGTAGTACACAATGAAACTCTACATCCCCTGAAACAATACACTGTGGATGATAAAAGTGGACATGGAATGAAAAAGTGACTAGATTCCTTTATGGAAGAAAAATCCACCAAAGACTTTTATTGTTTAATATGTGACCTGTTCCATGCCCTCCTCCTGGCGTGTGCCAGCATTCATTTCTGGAGAGGGGATGTTTGTCTGGATTGACTTTTAATATAGCGTCATATAAGCAATATGACGCTTTTATGGTTTCTTAAAATACTAATCGGGATATAGATACTAGTGTGGAAATGAGTGACTGGCATTCATTGCCTGTTGTGGTGTTCCAGGAAAGCCTGAAGGAAGACTTTGCCGATTCAGGTGACAACATGCCATATCACACTGGGAGATATAGTGCTCACAACACCTTGCCAAGCTTTGATGGCCTTTATGTATCCAAACATAAATGTCAACACTCAGTCCTTCGGGAATGATGGCTTGGGCATCGCACAGAGTTAGGATGTTTCACCAAGACAGCTGGCCCAGCCCAACGTAAAAATTCATCAGCTGGGCTTGGAACACAAGTTGTGAGTTGGCAGCCAACGTTTTGGCAATGTGTTTGTGATAAGCTGTAAAGCAGGTTGTGCTTGGCTATCAGCCTCTGTCAGTGAGGGTATTTGTTCCAGTTTTTTCAAGCCAAATTGGTCTGTTTTCTCAAGATCACCAACATAGACCAAGATATGCGCAGGTCTGTCGCAAAATATCTTACAGCTGTAAGAGAGGAGACTAGACATTTGTAGACAGTGGATCTTGAGAAGTTTTTATGTGGGGTCAAGTGAAGTTTTCTCAAAATTTAAGAAAAATACTTTTAATGTATTTTATTCTCCTGACTTAGTTAAAAAAATTAGATAAATTGGTGGAATATATTTGAAAGGGTGATTGCAACTTTTTTATTTTAAAAATAGCATTTTTTTCTTTGTTTCACTATGAAAATAAAATCAGGACGAAACCACTGGTTTAAAAGAAGACATCTTATATATATATGTTTACCTGTGCTAATAATCCAATGTTAATCATTACCCATGCCCATGCTCATGTAATTTCCAGCCAGAGAATGCTTTTAATCTGGATGTGGTCTTAACTTTCTAAGTACCACCTAGCTTTTATTTTTCCCAGCTTTTTTAGAAAGCTATTGAGTTACATGGATTTCTACTGGAAGTAGAAAACACAGTCCAAAAAAGTTAGACTGAAAAAAAAAAAGGTAACCTGTGTTTTTCTTTGTCATTGCATAACCAGTATTAGGTAAACTGGCATTTCATGCCAGCCTTGTGGACTAAAGTCATGATAAATGAAAATGACTGAATTACCTTACCTCAGGTTGAGATGAATTATTTCCTGAAAGTGCTGTTTTCACAAGACCTTTCACTCAAAATTCAAGAAAAAAACAAGGTAGTTATATTCTTCATTGTATTTTTTTTTAATTTCTGAAATATAAAATTTTATTTTCCTGAGTATAATAAAAAAAGCAGAAGACCATTTCCACAATTGCCAACAGTAGACAGTATTGATCCATATCACATTACTGCTCCTTTTCACTTGGTTCTCTTGCACATATGCCATACAGTTAATATATAAGGATTAGTCCTGTTTCCAGCATCTCCATCTGGACAGTCAGATGCCCAGAAATAGTAGACTACCATCCAAAGTAATAGAATTGGTAAGCCTACATTTCCTTGGTGCAGAAATTGCCAATGTTGCTTTGGTGAGCTTTGATATTAAATGATATCTGCTCTGCATGCTCTGTCTGCATGCTATTGTTCCAACCTGTCTGCCTGGCACTGGCTGGGTGAGATTGCCATGAGGGCAAGAATTGCACGTATACTACAGCCAACAACACAGAGCCATGCCAATGTGAATGCCAAACCCAGCCACATAACTATGGCATTGTTTGGATCTAGACAAAGAGCCATCCAGAGAGACCAGGACACCCTTCAGCTTTTATAGTGTCTGTCACTGCCTTTGGAGAAAAGACTCATTTAGTAGCAGCAGTTGACAGATAACCATGGAATGGAGTTCAGATTAAAATGTGAAAAATTAGTGCACAAAGGAAAACAAAAAAATCCAATAGAACCTCTTTAAAAATCATCTTTTAGCTAATGTGCAAGTATCAGAATTGCGCCTATACAAGCACCATATATAGCATTTATGTTTGGAAAGAAGAGTCCAAAACCAGCTGCACCAAACTAAACACTGTCTGGAATAGCTGAAATATATCAATGTTACAGTATGGAGGTATGGATAGCTAAACCTTTATTTTACCCCAGCAAATTACTGGACCAAACTCTGGGTTTGAATAACTGAGCTAACCACAGATTTAATCCAGTTTGTTTGCCAGTATGATGGATTTTTGATGGAAAGTTTGTGCCTTTAAAGCACTAAGTTTTTATTGCGTACTATGTATCACTGAGGATCTCAAATAAAGAAGGAAATTTTCAAGCCAATTTATGATCATACTGGATTTTTGATGAGGGCCCTTAGAAAATATTGTATTTTGAGTAGCCCAGTTTAGGGAACAGCTGTTTTCAAAGTGAAGCTGAAGCACCTGCAGTCTTTTTGAAAGAAAATTGTTTGGAGGGATATTGTAAAATAATTTAGTGTCCACTGCAAAGCACATTCCTAATACCAATTTCATAAATGTAAATATTCTAATCCCAGAAGTGCTGCACTGACCTTTCATATTGATTTCATGCACTTTGCCAGGAATTTGAGAAAATATGAACCATGAAGTTTGAAATACAGTGTTACATTTCTCCACTTCAAAAGCAATAACGTCACTTTTAACGTGTAAAAGCCCCCTTGGGACAAAAACTCTTCACTTATGATAAATTTTCTTTTCTTCTGCTTTTCTCTCCTCTCTTAAAAGAAGACACTTAAAACATTTCCTGTTTCTCCATGGGAAATGCAGGAACATAAGAAGGCAATGTTAGCCCTTAACAGTATGAAAAATAGGGGATAACAACAGTGCTTGAAATTGAATGTATTTTCCACCCTTTCCTCAGCCAGAGCAGAACACCTGCAATGCATCTATAAGACAAAGAGAACATCTCTGGAGAGATCTGTGATGGAACTTAGTCTTAATTGGAAACTGTTTTCCATTTCTTCTGAAATCGTGATTCCACAGAACATATTTCTTTACTGGTAGAAACCATAAATGTCATTTTACAAAGCACTTACAACCAAGACAGCTAAAAATTTAATATAAAAGAGTTTCAGCTTCTTATTCCAACTGATCCAGGCTAAGAAAATGACACCCCAAAAGCTTTCCAGTCTTATGTTGGTTTATATATGTAAAAATTTGTCATGTCATTTTCTGCAAAGTTAAGGAGCTATATAAAATTTTATATGCATCTCTGAGAGGCAAAGAAATTTACCTCACAATCTCCTAGGTACATATTTCTTTCTGGGAAGAAATGAAAACATTGATTCTAGCTTAAACAGTACTTCCGAAACAAATTATTTGCAAAACAGTATTTGTTATTTAGCAAGGAGACTGTGTGGATGATTAGATTTTTTTATTATAGTGTTTTCGCTTATAAAACACAAACTAAAAATATATAATAATAGTAGGAGTATTAATTTGTTGTCTCATTAGTTCCAAAATTTTTCTAATCCAGTCCCTTAAGTATCCAGTTTTGGGTCCCCTACCACAAGAAGGAAATTGAGGTGGTGGAGCAGGTCCAGAGAAGGGCAACGAAGCTGGTGAGGTGTCTGGAGCACAAGTCTTATGAGGAGAGGCTGAGGGAGCTGGGGTTGTTCAGTCTGAGGAAGAGGAGACTGAGGGGAGACCTCATCACTCTCTACAAGTACCTGAAAGGAGGCTGTAGAGAGGCGGGGGTCAGTCTCCCAAGTCACAGATGACAGGACAAGGGGCAATGGCTTCAAGTTACACCAGGGGAGGTTCAGGTTAGATATTAGGAAAAATTTTTTCATTGAAAGGGTTGTCAGACATTGGAATGGGCTGCCCAGGGAGGTGGTTGAGGCACCATCCCTGGAGGCATTCAAGAGACGAGTTGACATGGTGCTCCGGGATATCGATAGGTGTTAGGTTGGTGTTGTTTTGGGTGTGGTGTGGGGTTTTTTTGCCTTTCTTTTGTTTGTTTTGTTTTGTTTTGTTTTGTTTTGCTTTGTTTTCTTCACTGGTTGGACTAGATGAACTTAAAAGGTCCCTTCCAACCTAGGTGATTCTGTGATTCTGTATCAAATTCTTATCTGAAAAAAAAGTTTTAAAGTTGATGAACTGTGAGAGCTCTATATATGTAAGGAGGATATGCCTCAAAGTACATGAAAGTCAATGGAAGAAAATTTATGTCTAATGGATCAGGGCCTACATGCAAACTCAACAACATACATCACTTTTCCTAACCACAGGCCAGTAGAAATATAAAATAAAGGCACAAGGGAATGATTTCCAACCTTCCTGGCATGGCAGATGAGAATCCTGAGGAAGAAACAGTGTCATATTTTGCAATTTTTTACAAACACAGGCAAATAGTGTCTTTCTGAGGTCATTAAATCACAGAGTGGATTTAGAATAATGTTCTTTAGCTTAACACCAGCCTATTAAAAATATTTGGGGATATCTTTGAGATCAGTTCAAACCGAAAAAATAGGAGATTATTTAGGTTTCATGATAAATCCATGTGCCATGAAATCAAAGTGATTAAAGAAGGAGCATGATTCAAAAAGTGAGAATAATATCAACATTACTCATGTCAATTTAATTTTATTTTAATATTTTAAACATAAAGTGTTGATTTTTGTCTTTATTTTGTTGCTGTTTGATGGATTTTTTGGGAGGTTTTGGTTTTGTTTACTTGTTTGTTTTTATAAATGGAGTGCCAGATTATGCCAGATTTAAAATCTTATAAGGCCTGTAAAAGCTTCTGTTCTATTGAAATGTCCTTAGTACATATTAATATTCTGAAAACATGCAGCATATCAAGTTCTTTTTGTGCTAGATTTTTATGAGGTATGTTAATGATGATAGAGTGTGAGATATTTCTTAACATCCTTCTAATGGGGAAGCTACAGAACAACGTGACTTCATTGCCATGAAATCCACACATTCATTACAAAACCATTTATTAGCATTCCCTGTTTCATCTAGACCATTGCCCTTTATACCATATTCTCAATATTTTTCATCCATCCTTTGGCCTTCTCTGCATGGAAACAGAAATGTTTTAGTGACTCATAGCACAGGCTATAAATCAAGCTTACGCAAAAAAAAAAAACAACAAAAAAAGAAAGATTGTGAATAGATTTATAACAAAATCTACTAGAACTTAATTTTATTATATAAAAACAAACAACTTAAAAATCCTATGGATATGATAGTAAAATATCCATTATATGAAATGATGATTCATAAAATGAATGCCTAGAAAATATGTAGACAGCTGTTTGACATAATATCTTCCTCAATAAAACAGAGTTTTAGTCCAAAGAGATCCTGTTTATTTCCAGCCTTTGAATACTTCTGATTCAAAGTCTTTTTCATTAGCAAAGGCATTGTCTTGAGGCTGCCATCTAAATATTTGTAATTTAGTGTTGTTTAATGTATCAAACATTTATCTGTGGCTGTTACACTTGAAATGAGAATAGGGATGGTAAGATACATGCAATTCAAATTAATATTATCTTTTTTTGTTGTTCAGCTAATGAAGACTGAAATAAAGTCAAACAAAAGGAAAAAAACGGTTTCAAAGCAACAGTACTTTTACTAATGAGAAAGTGGTATTATACTGGCATCACTGGGTTCAAAAGATCTAAAGGTCGCACAGTTCAGAGATATTATAGCCTCTTAAAATTATCAAACAAGGTAAAAGGAGAAAAAGCTTTCCTTATTAATGAACTAAGATACTTGATGAATGTAGTTAAAACTACAAAAAATAATTTTTGAATTTGGTTATTTATTAGGGCATCATTTGTATGGAGAAAGGTTGTTAATACATGCAAAAGGGAAATATTTCACTGAATTTCACTGAATTTCACTCAATTATTAGAGTTGGAAGGGACCATAGAGATCATCTAGTCCAACTCCCCTGCTGAAGCAGGATTGCCTAGAGCTAGA
>JAOTQQ010000019.1:75280941-75305567 GCA_026546715.1 Gallinago undulata | reverse complement strand
TGGTCTGTAGTTCCCAGGGTCCTCCTTCTTGCCCTTTTTGAAGACTGGAGTGATGTTGGCCTTCCTCCAGTCTCCAGACACCTCTCCTGTTCTCCATGACCTTTCAAAGATGATAGAGATTGGCCCAGTGATAACATCTGCCAGCTCTCTCAGCACTCCCAGGTGCATCCCATCAGGGCCCATGGACTTATGAATGTCCAGTTTGGCCAAGAGGTCCCGAACCTGGTCCTCCTCTGCTGGAGGAAAAACTTCCTCTCTCCATACCCTCCCCCTTGCCTCCAAGGCCAGAGATTCATGAGGGGCAGCCTTAGCAGTGAAGACTGAAGAAAAGAAGGCATTCAGCAACTCTGCTTTCTCTGTGTCTTCCACCACTAGGGTGCCCATCTAATTCATCAGTGGGCCCACTTTATCCCTAATCTTCCTTTTACTGTTTACATACCGAAAAAAATCCTTTGTGTTATTTTTAACTGTGGTTGCCAAGATGAGCTCAGCTTGAGCCTTGGCCCTTCTAATTTTCCTCCTGCATATCTTCACTACTTCCTGATATTTCTCCTTGCCTGCCATACCCCTTTTCCAAAGATCATAAACCTTCTTTTTGTTCCTGAGCTCCACCTAAAGCTCTCTATTTAGCCAGGCTGATCTTCTTCCCTTCCTGCTTGTTTTTTGGGACTTGGGTATTGCTCTTTCCTGCACTTTTAAGAGTGCCTCCTTGAAGTAAGACCAGCCTTCCTGGGCACCTTTGCCCTTCAGCACAGTCTCCCAAGGGACACTTTCAACCATGCTCCTGAAGAGGCCAAAGTCTGCCCTTCAGAAGTGTAAGGTGGCAGTTTTGCCGGCCCCTCACCTTGCTTCAGCAAGAATTGAAAATTGTGTCATGTTGTGATCATTTTGTGATCACTCTGTTCAAGACAACCTCCAACGTTTACATCCCCCACAAGACCTTCTGAGTTAACTATTAGCAGGTCCAGTAGGGCACTTTCCCTAGTTGGTTCCCTCACCAGCTGCACTAGGAAGTTGTCTTCCATGCACTCCAAGAATCTCCAGAGCTGTTGCCTCTCTGCTGTGTTATATTTCCAGCAGATATCTGGGAAGTTGAAGTCCTCCATGAGTACAATATTGCCCCTTCCCAACAAACATGTTTCCAGTATTTAGCATTAACATCTACACAGAAATATTTGGGGCATTTTAAGGAATTTCTCCTATTAATATGTTGAACATGAAAACATGTTTTCTAGTTTCTGAAGAAAAAAAATACATTACTCTTATTCATGGGAAGAAATGATGAATTAAGAGCTGAGCAGCTTGTCTACAGCAAGCTGTTTTACCAGGATCTGTGGATTCTTAGGGACCACTGACTTGCCTGTACTACCTAGGTTTTAACTTTAACACATGAACGCATATGATTCAACCTACCATTGCATCAAGGCTGTTTGACACCACAGAACATAGCAAGAAAGCATGAAAATTGTGTCTTGAAAACAACACTGAAACAACTGTGACAGACTAATCTAAAGAAGACTAGTGGACAGGCCCTGTGATTTCAACAGACCGAAGTTCACACATCAGCTGGAAACTGACTCCTTGCTTTCACGTTACTCACCTCACCTGTCTTGGAAAAAACTTTACAGTCTATAGTGCTGTACTGCACCTCTCAGGAGGACATTCAGAATAATAGTATATTGATAAACAGTTCTGGGACCACAGAAGATGATCGATTGCACTCACTACTTTATGAGCATGAATATTTAAAGACAATAATTTCTCTTCTATTCTGAGTATATAGGTTTAGTAATGCTGGTGTCACATGGTAATAATCTGTGCTATTGACACAGTTGAATTTATAAAACTTTACCAAAGTTAATTAATTAAATATTTGGGTGAACCTATGAGGTCATGAGCAATACTAACACATTATATAAATACTCAAGTAGTTAATAGATAGTAGAAATAGCAGAAAATTAAGAGAAGCAAGTTAAAACAAATAAAAAATCATTTCTGTTTTATTATCAATACTTCACAATACATTTTGGTCATTTTAGCACTATGTTTGTAGGTGAAGGAAAAATTCTTTTCCAAATTTAGAGGTTCTCATTCTTTTGGGGGAAAAAGTGCCATTTCCACTTGTCTGGACCTACCTCCTGTTTTACACTAGGAAATGAAACTTTAATTTTTGTAGAGTCTGCATCTATGAAGGATGTCAAAATATCAGGCCAGAGGGTCTTGAATTCAGTATTTCTTATTTGGAAATAATAAATCAAATATTTTTGCTGTTCAACAAATCAGGCATCCTGTTCTCAAGTGGTGAATTTCCACTGATCTTGCTGTTCCATCATAGATCTGTAACGGCATGAACATGCCCACTTCAGAAGAGACTACAGTCTCTGCTAATGTTAAATTATGGCATGGTAAAAGGTTTTGTTGTGTCTATTCATGCATTAGTTTTTACTGTGCCAAGCAAATAACTGTTCTTCTTCATAAAGCACACCAAAATTATTTGGAATTTATTTTTTTCTGAGTAAAAACAGGAAGATAATGTTACATGCTAGAATAAGGATTTAGTCCAATGATTTATTTACAGGAGAAAAGGACTGGGTGACAGAAAAGTGTTAATCAGCTAAATAAATTAACTTTTTTACTTGATCACATATAGAAAGTAAATCTATAAGTGAAATAGACAAATTTATATCCAACATTTAATTGTTACTTCCACATGGCTTTAATGAATTTCATTATATCCATGGATTTCAGTCAACTAATTTCAATTCATCCATTTGTATTGAATAGGAAAAGCTTTGGGACATGGCAGGCAAAGGCAGAGAAGAGTAACAAATTAAACGTGTTTGGTGGTTGACTCTGGATGGATGCCTGGTGCCCACTATAGCCACTCTGTCACTCTCCGCTTCGGGTGGGGAGGGGAGAGAAAACAGAACAAAAGGCTCATGGTTTGAGATAAGGACAGGGAGATCACTCACCCACTACCATCATGGACAAAATAGACTCGGGGAAATTAGTTTAATTTATCACTAATCAAATCAGAGTAGGATAATGAGAAATAAAAACTAAACTTTTAAACACCTTCCCCTCCCCCCTCCCTTCTTCCCTGGCTCAACTTCACTCACCATTTCTTGCCCTCCTTCCCCTAAATGGATCAGGGGGATGGGGAATGGTGGTTGTGGTCGGTTCATCACACCTTGTTTCTGCCGCTCCTTTCTCAGGGGGAGGGCTCCTCACACTCTGCCCCTGCTCCATTGTGGGGTCCCTCCCATGGGAAACTGCTCCACAAGCTTCTCCAGCATGAGTCCTTCCCACGACATGCAGTTCTTCACCAACTGCTCCAGCCTGGGTCCCTTCCACTGGGAGCAGTTCTTCAGGAAGAGACTGCTCCAGAGTGAGTACCTCCAACAAGTTCTGCTGGAAAACCTGCTCCAGCCCAGTGTGGGCTCCTCTTTCCATGGGGCCACAGGTCCTGCCAGGGGCCTGCTCCAGCGAGGGCTGTCCATGGGTTCAGAGGCTCTTTGAGTACCCACCTGCTCTGGTGTAGGCTCTTCCTCCTTGCCATGTAAACCCAATAAAACAGGGTTACTCACAGACATCTGGGGACTCTCTGATGCATGGGGATAAGGTCTTACAAGTCAGAAAAGTTCATTATTGAACACGTACATGCACAACTATAATACAAGAACATGAAAATGATAGCAATGATCAAGATCATGGAAATTACAATTTATCACAAAATAGTATGAAAACCATGAAGCCCTACTGCATGATATTACTGTCAATTCAAACATTATGTTATTACAGCACAGATACAGGAACATGTTTTCTACTCCAGAATCATTTTACTCATTCTCTATCATGAAAAAAAGAGACTATACAATTTGTAGAGAAATATAGCATTCTTGAGTGTTATTAATCTCATCTATTTTCCACCCATAATGGATGATTGCTTATTTTTGCATCTTAATTCACACCTTTACAACTACCCAACAACATTTTATTGTATTTCCTATCTTTTTTGGAAGATTTATCCACAGGAGAAAAATTGACATTAGAAGAGAAAGTTGAAACCTATTTTATTTTCCTTTTCTATTTTCTGAATTCCCCTTTCAGAAGAATGGAAATACTGATATTTTCTTTGAACTCACATAACTATGGAAGTATTCACACAGTATGAACCCTATTTAAGTCTGTCTTTTAGCTATTTTAAAAGTGGAAAAGGAGAAGGAATAAGAATATTTACTTTTAAATCAGCTACATCAGCTATAAAATGAAGAAATATCTGAGAAATGCCTCACATTAGTCACTGTATAGAGCTAATAAATATCCCTCCTTTTGTTAAACACATAATTACAGAGTTCTCAGAACTATGAAATCTTTCAAAAAATATGATTAATTATAGACATTCACATAGCCTATTCAAAGAATGCTGTGATTATACTAGTGTTGCTTAAAGGCACTGAGAAAGGAAGGCAGTGATTTCAGGCATTGTAGTCTTTCATTGCAATAATAAACAGAGCAGGAAGAAAGCTCAGAAACAAAAAATAATCCCATCAAGTAGAGGCAGCAGAGCAATGCAAAGCTACTGTGAAGGTGCTCTTTGTGGCAACCAAGGATTCTCCTAACATGAGAGAAGTTCATGGGTAGACAAGGCTCCTACAACCAGTGAATCTTTGTAGTTTGAAGTTCTTTTGGAATGAAGTAAATTATCCTGGGCTCCAGCTTTATCTAGAAAGAAAAAAAAAAATCCAATCCACTTTCCAGTTGCTTTCAAAGAGTCCTAAGTTATATAGATGTCTAAAGCACTCATGTTCCCAAGAAGGACATGAAGAAGACACTAACATATAAACATCTACTGTCATTTCTCTCCAGTTTTTTAGAATCAAAGAATGGTTACCTTGGAAGGGACCTTTAAAGATCATCTAGTCAAATCCTCCTTCCATAAACAGGGGCATCTTCCACTAGATCAGTTTGCTCAGACCCACACAAAATCTGAGCTTGAACACTTTCAATGATGAGGCATCCACAACTACTCTGGATAGTCATTCCAGTGTCTCACTGTCACAAAAATTATCTTCCTATATTAACCCCCACCCAGGCTGGATGGGGCTTTGAGCAGCCTGCTCTAGTGGGAGATCTCCCTGCCCATAGCAGGGGCGTTGGAACTAGATGATCTTTAAGGTCTATTCCAACCCAAACCATTCTCTGATTCTATGATTCTATGATCTTTCTTATAAGCCCCCTTTATAGGTTGAAAGGCTACAATCAGGTCTCCCCAGCCTTCTCTTCTCCAGGCTGAACAACTTCAGTTCTCTCAGCCTGTCCTCATTAGAGAGCTGTTCCAGACCTCTGACCATTTTCATGGCTGTCCTCTGGACCTGTTCTAACAGGTCCATATCTCTCTTATGTTGGGGATCTCATAGCTGGATGCAATATTCCAGTTAGGGTCTCATGAGAAGAGAGTAGAAGCAGGGAACTACCTCCTTTGACATGCTGGCCATGTTTCGTTTTATGCAGCCCAATTCACAATTTACTTCCCATACTGTAGGACCCCATTACCAGGTCACATACAAATTTTTGTCCCTCAGTATCCCTATGCCCTTCTCCACAGGGCTGCTCTCAATTCATTCATTTCCCAGCCTGTACTGAATTTGGGGATTTCCCCAAGTCAGGTGAGGACCTTACACATGGCCTTGTTGAACTTCATGAGATACACATGGGTCCATTCCTCAAGCATGTCAAGGTCCCTCTGGATGTCATCCCTTCCCACAAGTGAATCAACTTCACCATTCAGCTTGGTGTCACCTGCAAACTTGCTGAGAGTGCACTTGATCCTACTGACTCTGTCATTGATGAAGATATTAAATAGTACTGATCCCCTGAACCTACTGGTTTCCACTTGACACTGAGCCATTGATTATAACTATTTGTATGTGGCTATCAAGCCAACTCCTTATTCAACAGTTCAGAAGTTCAGGTAGATGACATCTTTAGTTTTTCCTTTGACAACTGATGTATTTTCTCCATTGCAGAAGACCACTAGATTAGTGAGACACAATTTACTCTTGGGAAAGCCATGCTAGCTGTCTTGAATCACCTACCTGTCCTCCATGTGCCTTATAATGTCTTCTAGGAGGACCTGTTCCATGATATTCCTAGACCACAGAGGTGAGGTAGTTAGCTCCCAGAGTCCTCCTTTCTACCACATTTAAAAATGGGTGAAAAGTTTCCCTGGAATGATTAAAATGGAATTTAAATATTTTTTTCATTTAATCAATTTAAATATTTTATCTGGAATGCATTCCAAAAAATTGTTGGGTATGTCAATCTTTTCCATTTCAATTGTCACCAGTTCTCCTGTCTTATTTACCAAGGAGGATACCTTTTATGTAATCTTCCTTTTCCTGCCAACATTCCTGTAAAAAGTCTTATTCTTCTTCACATTCCTTGCCAAATTCAGTTTCAAGAGTGTCTTATCTTTCCTAGTCCCATCCCTACTCATTCAGGTGGTGTCCCTCTATTATTCCCAGGATACACATCCCTGGTTCCATTGTCTGTGCATTTCCTTCTTATACTTTAGTTTGACCAGGAAGTCCTTATTCACCGTGCCTGTCTCCTGCATTTTTTGTCCAATTTTTTACATTAAGAACTTAAAGCTTTTGCACTCTAAGAAAAATATCCCTAAAGAGCTGCAAGCTTTTTTCACCTCCTTTGTTCCTGAGGGCAGTTTCCCAGGGAATCTCATTTACTAGTTGCTTAAACGACTGTAAATTCACTCTCCTCAAAATTCAGTGTCCTGAGTCTAGTCTTCACCTGGCCCACATCCCTCAAGACTGTGAGTTGCACCAGGCAGGGCAGCCTGTAGTAAACACCAACTAAAAGGTTTTCTCTTTTGGCTTGGGTCTTAATTTTTACCCATAAGCTCTTAACCTCTTCATAACTGTTTTTCAAAGACAACTCTGCTCAGTCAATCTGTGCTTTTACACAGAGAGAAAACCCCTCTTGTCCAACACCTCCTTCCTTGCTTGTCCCTTCTAAACGGTCCATTGACATTGACTCCAGTGCTCCAATCATGTGATTCACCCCCTTATGTTTCTGTGACAGAAATTAAATTTTAGCTTTCTATATGCACAATGGCTTCCATTTCCTCCTGCTTGTTACCTATGCTGTGTCTGTAGAGACCTTCAGCTGGCCTATCAACCATGTCATCTTTTTAGAGAAACATGGCCTAATTCCTTTGATGTGTTTCATAGGTGTTTCCCTTTTAGTTCCTAATATATCGGCAACTCCTGACATTTCTCTGTTGATCAAAACTCCATCTCCTTGTTCCTGAATCTGATTTAAAGATCTCTGTATAAATCATACCAGCCTGTTGGCAAAGACCCTCTTGCCCTACTTGGTCAGGTAAACTATCAGCTCCCAGCAGACCCAGCTTCTCAAATGTAGATCCATGATCATAGAAGGCAAAATGTTGAGCATGGCACTAGCCATGCAACTCCCATGTTCAACTCATCTCCACCTTCCTAAACCCCTTATTCTGACTGGGAGGATAGGAAGAACACCACCAGCACTCCATATGCTTTTAACATTGCTTGAACAGACATACAGTCTCTTTTGATGGTTCTAAATTGCATCTTTGCAGTATCATTGGATCCTGTGTGGAATAGTAGAAGGAGATTATAAACTGTAGGTTTCACCAGGCTCAGCAGTCTCTCAGTGACAACACAAATTCAAGTTCCTGGTAGACAGCGAACTTCTCTAGAGAAGTTATCTGGGCAGCAAATGAGTACATCAGTGGACTTCAGGAAGGAATCTTTGACACTTAATACCTTACGTGCTTTTCTGCTGGTGGATGGTTGGATCAACTTAGCATGATTACCTTCTCCTGGATCCTGTCCATACCTCACATGTTCTCCACTAACCAGCCCCAGAGCACCTTATCTGTTATGCGGGAGAAGTTTAGGGGAAGGGGTAAAGTTCTTCCTATTCCCCAAGCAGAAATTCAGACATTATTTAGGACTCAGTCTCTTTTGGCATAGCAAAATACATATTTCTAATCAAACCATTTAAATAGTGACATAAAATAGATTAGAATGAAAGAGGACTATCACAGTATGTCCTAATCACATCTAGCTTATAGGCATAAGTACAGAGAGGATTTTTTTAGATATATACATGTAAACATGACTTACTTTAGTATCAAGTTTTGATAATTTCGGTATCATCACTATATGCTTTTTCTATTTTTTCCATCTTTTCTGCTTTGATAAAGTAAACTGTGTGTGAAAAAGGCTGTGACCAAGAAATACAGATTTGTATATGTTAAAAGAGTGAGCTGATTTCCTCTGTCTTATAAAGTCATATAGTATTATCTTACTATGCACAATATGACTTAAAGTAATTAGCAGAGAATGCCAGAGTAATTTTAAGTATATGCAGATTTAATAAAAGTACAACAAGGAAGCACACTGTTTCTCTTGGCTTCCTACCAGATATTATATGTATCTACCTGATACATCTAACTCTTTGTCTGGAGCAGACTTGGCTTTCTTTATATTTTCTGATGACTCCAGTGATAAATCCAGCTCAGCCACTCCCTACCTCCTTCAGTGCTGCCTCAGTGATACCCTCAGAAGAATTTCCTTCCCTCCCTTAAAAGTATATTGTAAATACCCCTTACTACCTTCTGGGGTTTGATCTTTGATTTATCATGAGAAGGTGTTTGCAAAGGCAAGATTTATCTCCCCTCTGTCTTCTTTCACTTGAAAAGTCTTCATCCTCTCAGTCATTTGGGTTGGGGCAATCCCAAGAACAACTACAGGTAGCACAGAGAATGGATTGAGAGGAGCTGTGAGTAGAAGGAATTGGGGGTTTCGCTGGATGAGAAGCTCTACATGAGATGGCAATGTATGTTTGCAGCCCAAAAAGCCAACCACATCCTGGCCTGTGTCAAAAGAAGCATGGCCTGCAGGTTGAGGGAGGTGGTTCTACCCCTCTGCTTCACTCTGGTGAGACCCAACCTGGAGCACTGCATCCAACTCTGGTGCCCCCAACATAAGAAGGACATAGAGACCTGTGGGACCAAGTTCAGAGGAGGCCACAAAGATGATCAGAATGTTGGATCACCTCTGCTATGATGAGCACAGGCTGAGAGAGTTGGGGTTGTTCAGCCTGGAAAAGAGGAGGTTCTGGGGAGACCTTAGAGCAGCCTTCCAGTACGTGAAGGGGGACTATGAGAGAGATGCAGAGGGAATTTTTATCAGGGAGAGTAGTGATAGGATGAGAGGTAATAGTTTTAATCTGAGAGTAAATTTGCATTACATATTAGGTAGAAATTCTTTAGTGTGATGGTGGTGAGATGCTAAAACAGGTTGCTCAAAGAAGTTTTGGATGCCCCTTCCCTGTGAGTGTTCCAGACCAGGTTGGATGGGTAGTTAAATGTGTCCCTGGTCACGGCAGAGGAGTTGGAACTAGATGATCTTTAAGGTCGCATGGAGCTCTTGCTGTTTTATGAATTGTATGCTTTTATGATTCCCTGTGCATCTGTTTATTGGTATCTCATCACCCTTGCTGCTCTCTATTGATTCATTTATTTAATTTGGCGCACGGTATGACACCATGCTTCAGCCCAAATTGGCCAAGTAGAACAGCAGGTCCATTTCTTCTGTCTAACAGCCTCTATTCTGTTTCTGTCTCAGTATAGTTTCTGTTTATTTTAATGGTGTGAAAAGGTTGACTCATTCTCTGTGTGCAAGATGTCATTATGTAAAACATTTTTCTACACCTCTTCTACTCGTGAGATCCTGAAAATTCTTTATTTCTTCAGATTCTAAGTATAATACATCTCATGGGAAATTATAGATCAAAATGCCAATTGGGAGTATTTGACAAGGGGTAGACATGCAACTAAATACCTGGAAAAGTTGAGAAGTTAAGCTCTCCTATTGTAGAATACAAAACTTGGAAAATTTTTAGAAGTTTAAAGACATAATACGTTACAATTTATCCCAAGACATTTTACTACAGTGATATGCGTTCAATCAGTACAGTGATTGAACTCAAATTCTGTTTTGGTGTACACCCAAATTCACTCTAGATGTCATCTCTATTTTAGAGCAAGTGCTGTCTTCACATCAGCAGCCTTCTTCCCTCACCTTTCCACAGAATGGATTGCTGACAATTTCTCCTGATGGTACCTTAAAATCAGAAGGAAGGAAATACATACAAATATGTCATTTTATATTTTTTTCAAATTAAAAGCCTTAAAAATTATCTGATACATTGTTCCAGGACATAAATACATTTGATGTGAAACAGTGACATTTCTGAGTACTTTCACGTACCTGTGAGAAAGCAACTGGTATAAATGGAAATAAAGAGCTCAAGTGTTATATTTAAGGCGCTAATAAGATACAGACCTTTATTTTTGTACACAAGCTGTTTCAAAAAAACTTTTTTGGGTCTGAAAGTGAGTCAATCAATCCAAGAAGAGACTCAAAGTGTCTCTGAAGCTACCTAGAATTTTGAAATGGGAGATTTGTCTGCCATACAAGGTTTGTCTTCCAGTTCATCGTCTTTTCAAACTGAGTTAATGAAGGCATACATGGAAAGTGCACAATCCTTCATAAATGATAAAAGAATAGATTATCTGCAGTTGCCATGTTTATATAAATATTATTAAAATCCTGGGTTTTCTTGAAGTACAACAGCACATTTATTATTTAGGGTGTATGTAAAGTGTTATCCTTATGAATATCTGACTTCCTCTGAATACTTGCATTTACCACTTCATGTCATAACAAGTTTGACATTTAGCAATTTTAAAAATATAATTTATTTTAGTAGTAGTTTCATACCTGTTGCAGTTTGCTTTTACTAATAGTCCCTTCAGTAAAGTGTTCATGGTTTCACAAAGTTAAAGTCCAAACTGCCCCTCCTAATTTCCTGTTTATTTTTTGCCTAACAGTATTTCTGTTCACTTCAATATTAGGTTAGCCTTAATGTACAGACAGGTAGCATTAATTGGAGACAGAGATGGAAGCAATATTCTCTCAATAAACCTTTAATTAAGATTAAGAGATAAGGGTTGTGGTACTAAATGAAGAAAAATGCTGAAACAGCATTTTAGAGAGGACTGATGTGTATATAATCAGAGGGAAGGAGCACCTCCCCTATGAGGACAGGCTGAGAGAGCTGGGGTTGTTCAGCCTGGAGAAGAGAAGGCTCCGGGAAGACCTTATAACTGCCTTCCAATATCTGAAGGGAGCTCCAGGAGAGACGGAGAGGGATTCTGTCAGGAAGTGTAGTGACAGCACAAGGGGTAAAGGTTTTAAATTGGAAGAGGGGAGATTTAGATTAGATACTGGAAAGAAATTCTTTACAGTGAGGGTGGTGAGACACTGGAACAGGTTGTCCATGTGCCCATGGAAGTTGTGGATTTCCCATCCCTGGAGGTGTTCAAGGCCAGGTTGGATGGGGCTTTGAGCAACCTGCTCTAGTGGGAGATGTCCCTGCCCATGGCAGGGGGGTTGGAACTAGATGATCTCTAAGGTTCCTTCCAATCTGAACCATTCTATGATTCTATGATATGCAACAAGACTTGTGCGGAGTTTGAAGAGAGTATATTTTTCAGTGCATGTTTTTACTGTCCCATAAAACCCAACAACCTTGTTTGTATTTGAAGAGGCCTTTGCAATATCATATTCCACCTTAGTCTCATGTTTAATTTTTAGCAATTTGTAGCAAATAGAAAACCTGACTAATAAATTAACTTTAGTTCTATAAAGCCAATGCCAGCTGGTTGGTTGTTCCAGGTATAATATTAGAAATCAATGAAAATTAGCCATGTTAAGAAACTGCTCACATAAGTATTTAAGCCATGAGCCAGAAGTAAAAGTTAAAAAAATGTACCTTCCTTTTCAGTCGATATCTAGGAAGACTACTGCACCAAGTTTTCATGGAAAATCTGTCAGGAAATTATTCATCACAATATTGCAGATATCATTATTTGTAATTTTACCCATGAATTTATAATGCTACAAAATCCATACAAATTTTGGATTACAATTTCATGGTTTGACAGCTTGAATTCATAGTAACCTTGTAGGCAGACAAAAAAGCAAAGAGAAGTTTCCTTTAATCACAAATGCTGAAAACGTATTTGACACAGGTTGCAGGTCTAGCCTAGAACTGGTTTTAATGATTTTAATGAGTTCTGAAAACCAAAGATGCAAAACATTCATTTTCGCACTGATATTTAGCAACATAGAAAGTCAGGAATACTTGATTGCCTCCTGTTCTTTGCTGAAAATGCTGGACTACCTAAGAACTTTTCTGAAGCTGGCAATTTAATATAATAATGAAAAACAGGTGTTATTTATTTATGTTTTACATATTTTCTGTAGTTGCATCTTAGTGTTTTAGTCTGATTTAATACCACTGTTGAAAGCACCAGTAACACCTTACATTTTAAATACCTTTAAAAATGGACTTTTACGGTGTATCTGGCTGTATGATGAGTTGAAATATAAAGACAAGTTAATCACAGGTTTGTAAGGATTTTGCTCTGGATTTCACAATATTAAGAAATACACAACATCCCCAGTCTGCTTTTCTTGCTCTTGCAAAGCCCAGTGAAACAAAAATGACATTTGTGCTAACTACTTCTAACGTAAATTTTCCATGACATTTATAGATAATGGAAACAATTTGCCTGCTTTTAAATGTATGCTTTAAAATTTGCTGAGATTAAAGTTGTGCTTTAGAGGTGTATTGCTTAGAGGAGGAAATAGCTGGGTGACCCACAATCTTTGACTGTGTCTACTGATTTTGTAGCAAACAAGCCATGGTTCTCTGCATGCATAAATATCCACCCATAGCAATAGAGCATGTATAAGTAGGATAAATCATAGAATACCAGGTTGGAAGGGAGCACCAGGATTATCTGGTCCAAACTTTCTTGTCAAAAGCACTGTCTAGACAAGATGGCCCAGCACCCTGTCCAGCTGAATCTCAGAAGTGGCCAATCATGGGTCTACCACCACTTACCTGGGGACATTATTTCCAATGTTTATTCATATTGGGAAAAATTTTCCTCTTATGTCCAGTTGGAATCTCCCCAGGACTAACTTGTACTCACCAACCCTCCTCCTTTCCATGTGACTCCTTTTAAAAAGGGAGTCTCCACCTTCTTTGTAGCCACCCTTTAAGTATTGAAACATGGTGATAAGGTCTCCTGTAAGTCTTCTTTTCTCAAGGCTGAACAAACACAATTCTCTCAGATTTTCTTCATATGACATGCTTCGCAGTCCTTTGATCATCATGGTGGTCCTCCTCTGGTCCACCATCTTCCAGTGTACTGGTAACGAAAACCTAACACAGTATTGCAGGTGTGGCCCCACAAACCCTAAGTAGAATGGGATAATGACTTCTTTATCTTTGCTGGTGGTGCCCTTGTTGATGCAGTCCCTCATCCTGTTGGCTTTCTTTGCCACATCAACTCAAGATGTTGACTCATCTTGAGCTTGCTGGCCACCAGGACCCCAGGCCCCTTTCCACAGAACTTGTTCCCAGCTGGGTAGATCCCAGACTGTGCTGCACTCCTGGATTGTTCTTTTCCAGGTGCAAGAGCTTATACTTCTGTTTGTTGAATTTCATAAAGTGATTGTTAGTCCACTCTTCCAGCCTATCCAGGTCTTCCTGCAGGGTAGCTCTCCCTTCCAAATTGTCTACTTCCCTGCTCAGTTTATCATCAAACCAAATGAAGGTTTACATATTCACAGCCTCATAACACAACAGAAAAACTGGACTTCTGTCTCTTGTAGTCTATATTGTAAGAATAGTTGCCTAGACTGGTATAATGTGTTTTAAATTGCCATGCTTAACACTTTGGGAGGGAACATTTAGGACATTTCAAGTCAAGTGCAATGTCTGAGCAAGACTTCTGAAGGTACATGCACTGTCTGTATTCATGAATGCTTCTATGTCTAATTTGGAAATGGTGGGTCCCATATTCATTTTCAAATACATTTTTCAGACACGCAATGTCTGCACATGTTCAAATACTTGTTTCAGACTAAAAAAGTAAATACCCAGTCCCTGCAAGGAGATTCACAAAAACTGAATAAGATGTACAAGTTTTCACACAATCAGTTGAATGAGTTCTCCGTGAGTACCCCAGGCAACACTACAGGCTCAGGGAAGAGTGGCTGGAAAGCTGCCCAGCAGAAAAGGACCCAGTAGTCTTGGTGGACAGCCAGCTTAACAAGAACAAGCAGTGTGTCCAGGTGGCCAAGAATGCCAACAACATCCTGGCTTGTATTAGGAATAGTGTGGTCAACAGGAGTAGTGAACTGATCATACCTCTGTATTTGGCACTGGTGAGGCTTCACCTCAAGTACTGTGTTCAGTTCTGGGCTGTTCACTACAGGAAGGACATTGAAGTGCTGTAGCATGTCTGGAGGAGAACCACCAGAGAGAACTGGTGATGGGTCTAGAGAACAAGTCATAGGAGGAGAGGCTGAGGGAACTGGGCAAGTTTAATCTGGAGAAGAGGAGGCTGAGGGGAGACCTCATTGCTCACTACAACTACCTGAAAGGAGGGTGTAGAGAGGTGGGTGTTGGCCTCTTCTACCAAAGGAATAATGACAGGAGAAGAGGAAATGGTCTGAAGTTGGGGCAGGGGAGGTTTAGATTAGATATTAGAAAGAATTACTTTCCTGAGAGGGTGATCAGGCACTGGAACAGCCTTCCCAGGAAGGTGGTGGAGCCACCATCCCTGGAGTTATTTAAGAAACATGTAGATGTGGCACTTCAGGGCTTGCTCTAGTGCCCGAGATTGTTGGGTTGAGGTTTGGTTTTTTGTGTTTATGTATGGTTGGACTTGATGATCTCAAAGGTCCCTTCCAACCATGAAGATTTTATGATTCTGTGAGTTATGTTCCACCCAACTTTTCAGACTACCTCAGTTTCAGGCATGCTCAAGCCAAATCTCTTCCACCTAGTACAGAGCCCAAATCCTTGCTTATGTACTCACTAGTAGCCAGCCAGACAGACTCAAATTAAATGCTGGTTGTTGCAGGCAGCAGAAACACTGTCCTGCCCCAGGCCCAGTGATGTTGTTATCTCTAGAAGCTGGGATTTAGGTTAGCTAAATTCCTTTTTGATGGGACATGATAAAATGCTCAGAAATTGATCATTAAAAGATACAATCACATCTTACATATGATAGTCTTCCTGTTAGTGTGTTGCCACTAGAAGAGCTAGGAGGAGAGAATGAGTACATAAGAGAAATTTACACATCCCCAGTATTCTGGAAAGAAGGAGAAAGGAATTCTCAGGGTTTAATCCAACAGTTGCCTCATGCTACATTCCGAAGATATCCTAAGAATATCTTTAAGAGCTTGATTTCCCATTTCCCTGATAACAAGGCTCATACAGTCTGGTTGTAACTCCAGGATGTCTTCACTCTAGGCTCTGTTGCTACAAGAGTATGCAGCTCCTTACCTAGGTTCCTAGGCCTGTCTCCTAATTGTAGGGTTTGACCTGTAAGTATGAATGTAAATGGGAAATGGGAGACAAGGAAAATCTCCTTATGGCAAATCTTTCAGTTTTCAAGATGCTTCTCTAATAAATACAATATTATGGCCAACAATATTGTCAGATCTGACCCCATACTCTCAGTGAAAATGTCTGCTTGCCCTCCTTAATGTCATGCCAAGTTTGGGTATCTATCATGTTCTGAATGCACTAATTTGAGATCCACAAACTAAATTAGGCTTCTGTGCAGCCCCCTCAGCTTTCCAGAGTCATCTACTGAAAGATATTTTATTTGTGGCTACCCAGATTTTTGTCTTAGCTCTCTTGTAGGCAGAGCTACAAAGCATCTCTGTTACCATCGTATTTTTGAACTAAAATCTTGAGATTTTTCATGTAGGAACTGAGAATTACAGCATCATTTAAGTGAAACTGCCTTCACGTATCAGGAGAGCTACACAGGAACATTAAAGGTCTCTATTTTGGCGTATCACATAAATGTCAGGTCTGAAAAAGATAAGCGTGACTACACCCAGTCCAAGACACTTGATCTCTAAGGGCAAGCCCTTTCCATTTTACTTTTTTTTTTTTCAAACCCTACTCGTGCTTTTATGATCTGAATGACAGAAGCATGAGGTTCATTTGCTTGTTTTACAGCTTCAAGACTAGGAAAGGGCAAGCAGCTTGTGGGTGAATCTTACAGAGGCTGGACTATAAAAGAGGAGCAGGGGAAAGGTCACTGGGGCAAAAGCGGAGGAAGCTGTACAAATGAGTGAGTATTGATGATGGTTTTGGTATGATAGAGACAGTAGCAAGGAAAGAAACAGAGCATCACTCTATGCAGAGAAAGCAGAATACCTTATACTCCTTTTGGAAATAGCAGGCACAATTAAGCTACCACTGAGGAGCAGTGTGTCCTTGGACCCACAATTATGAGTGCAAACATGAAAGAGCTAAATTAACTAAATCTCATAGAAAGACAGAGAAGTCATGTGTAGCTTTACTGAGGCTGAGGACCACAACATCGAACTTAATTAACTGGCTGAGACACGGGTTGGACATTTATCAAGCCCTCAATATGCTTTTAACTTCGTGGGTTTGACACTCCAAGTGTAAATCAGGGATTACTGAGTATTAGAGGGAAATCTACTTGAGCATGGCAACAGAGTTTACAGTTTGATAAATATTCTAGCTGAGTATTCATGGTGAGCAGTGTCTTTTTCAAGTATGTGCACAGCCTGTGAATTGATTATCTCCACCTAATGTTCTTCTTTAGGGCTTCTACTCAGCTGCAAAGTGGCAAACAGTTGATCAGAATCAAGGATTTTATAACAGATGAAAGCAGATGTCTGGCTGGGAGATCATGTGCATGAAGATGTTAAACAAAATAACTAGCAGACATCTACCTATTTTATCACCAAAAAACATCCAACACAAGAAGCAGGGAGCAGCTGGCTTGCTGATTTGTATGTTTTTGAAAGATAGATTTTTTTAGCAACAGCTTAGTCTTTCAGTGAGGAGCTTTCCAGTGTCAGATCTTTTCAGTCAGTGCACGTCTGGCAAGACCACTCTTGAGGGTAGGAGAGACCGTACTGCTATGGATTACCACGTGAGGCTGACATGTCATTTTATTTTCTTCTCCCCTACACCTTACCCTGGCCTTTTTCTTTATAGCTCAGAGGACAGGCTGTAAAATACAGTAATTTTAGAAGTGGATCTATTGTTACACATCTGCAGGGTGGCTAGTTTACAAGCTGCAAAACTGGGAACAAAAATAGCTTGCCAATATTGAAACCACTGGCCTACTTTGGGGTTCTGTAAGTACCTGGAGCTGGTTTGGTTTCTACAAAGGTACTGATACTTCATAATTTTTAATGTGCTGGAGTCTGAAGACAACCCTAAAATTCTGGAAATTCAGTTTGAAGAGTGAGCATATGATACAAGACGGGGCAGTTTATGCACGTTAAAGGTTAAATTAACATATTTTCATGCTCTCATGTAATTTTTTAGCATTTTTTAAATGCTAAAAAAAAGTGTGAGAAAATTGTTATACACATGAAGCATTTGAAGACTAATCTTAATCCTAATTTGAAGAGTAACTTAATTAACAAACATTTGAAAAGTAACTATAATTGTACATATTATGTAGAACAATCCATTGCGTACCTCTTTTTTTTTTAAATCATCAAAGGTTTTAGAGATTTGTAAGCATTTATTTTACTAGATTATTTTATATTTTTTTAATTACACCTAACAAATCGGTGTTATACAAGAAGGAAGGCTAGTTTGACATGGATAAGACAGAATGCAAGGTATGGGCGGAAATATTACTGAAACCTAAGAATACCTAAACCATTGAGAAATTACATTATTCTTATTCACTATTTTTCTACTTTTTAAATTAATGAGCTTTTATTTAGAGTTACTTGGTGCACAACAGGATTCAGTAATATACTATAATGAACAAAACATTTTGCTGTACAGCTTCTTTTTAAATGGTGATGTGTACGATATTTGTAGCGTAGTGCGAATTCCTTGGAGTTTATTTTATTTTTCTGTCTGGTACACTCCAAAGACATCTTTGACACACAACTCAAGTCCCATTGCACAATAATGCAATGCTGCCAGAGGAATGCCAATGATTAGACCTATTCTACAACGTGGTTAAATAACCATATTTTCTCTAATATTCTCCTTGTTTAGCTTTTTACTATGAGAGTATGCAGGGTATTTAAGTATGATTTGTATATACAGTTACACCTTTCTTCTCCATCTCTCTCCAAGGTAAAACAGATTTTGCACCAGTACCCTAATATTTAGTATCTCTAAAATCTGTGCTTTTAGGAAAATGACAGGCATAAATATTTTTTTGTTAACATAAAGTATCAAGCTGTTTCAGAAATACTTAATTCCTTCTCCTCAGGAAAGCAATACAACCTGATGATTAAAATCTACAGCAGCTGTTAACTGGCACAGGCACTAGTCATGGTGTTGTGATAGCACTAATAATGAAATGTTTGGGTGAATGTGTCATCATTCAGTGTGAAGATGTACCCTGGTTTATCCAAAGCTCAATTTTAGAAGATTATCAAGTTTGAGAGACATCTCATATTGAATTTATATAGCAAGAGGAAACAGATTAACTTGAATGTAGGTAGTAATGAAATCAAACAAACACAAAACAAAAAAACAACCAACCAACAAACCAACCAAAGACCCTCCATAAGTAAAAAAAAAACAAACCACCCTTACATTATGTCCCCAACAAAACTATTTCTTTCTCTTAGATATAGTTTCTAGTATAAGTTTGTTGACTAGCTGAGGATAGAAAATCTTATTGACGTCATTCCATGGAAAGAATTCCGGAATTTTAGCTGATAAACATATACTGATTGTCTGTTGGAAAATAAAAGGTCTTTAAGAATAACAAAGTGTTATTAGAGAAAGGAGAGAGATTTCCCTGGTAGTGGTTTTGGTGCTGTTTTGTTGGGTTTTTTTTCCTGGTCAATCTGAGGGATGAAAGCAAACCATGTAGATTTCTATAAGGGTGCTCAAAGAGTTGTTCAGGAAAGTTTCAAAATGTTCTGATCCATAGCTAAAGGCAAAAGTCTCTTTCCTGTTGTGAGACAGAACAGGATGTTAATGCTTCGATCAATGGTAACAGTGACATCTCTGACAGTCATGTCAGTTGTGGAAATTTAGGGCTGTTGTGGTTTAACTGCAGCTGGCAACTGAGCCCCAAAGAACCACTCGCTCACTTGTCCCCGCAGCAGTATAGGGGAGGGTGAAAGTGACAAAAAACTCTTGGTTTGATATAAAGAAACTTTAATAGGTAAAGCAAAAGCCACACACATAATCAAAGCAGAACAAGGAATTCATTTGCTGCTTCCCAGGGGTAGGCAGGTGTTCAACCACCCCGGGAAAGCAGGGGTCCATCATGCTTAACCATTACTTGGAAAGACAAACGTCATCACTCCAAATATCCCTCCCTCCCTTCATTCTTCTTCCCCCAGATTTATATGCTGAGCATGATGTCGTATGACATGGAATATCGCTTTGGTCAGTTCGGGTCAGCTGTCCCAGCTGTGTCTCCTCCAAACTTCTTGTGCTTGCTGGCAGGGCAATGAGAGGAGCAGCAGTAACTGAAACATCCCTGTGTTACCATCAACACTGTTTTCAGCACAAACCCAAAAACACAGCCCCAGACTTGCTACTATCAAAAAAATTATTCTAACCAAACCTGGCACAGGGGTTTATGGAGAATTTGTAATCTCATTTTAATTACAGAGGTACTTCTCCTTACAGGAGATTTATTTATTTATTTATTTATTTATTCCCAGAAGAACAAGCAAAGTGTACTATACAAGTCAAACGTCTGACATCTTCAGGGAACCACTATAACTAACACAATCAAGATGTTATTTATTTTAGACTTCAGCCTTACATTAATTATTATGCCAGGAGACACCTTCAGTACTAGGCTTTACTGAAGTCACTTCTATATAATACATAATTCAGGAGTGGTTTTACAGTTGCATATATGTATTTTCTTATACCTGTATTTTTCCCTTTTATATTTATGCAAATATAGAATGCGTACTTCCAAAGTCCCTTTGCAAAACCCTATTTTTAATTGTATATTGTTCCTATTTAATTAAAGATGGAAAATTAAGGAAACTTCCCCAGAACTCTGCTGATAATGCTTACAAAAAATTGCTTTTTCCTGCTCCCTTCCTTAATTATTTCTGAGTATATCAATAAGAAACATTGCATTTTTTCTTATATTTATGGCAACCTGATTGAGGGGAATTTTTTATTTTTAAACTAATTTTAAGCTTTTCCCCTAATATGGTGTGTAGAATTTTCTTTGATGAAGGATATATTTTAAAAGATGCCAAAAACCCTTCCTTCTCCTCATAACATGTTGAAAAATATAGGTAATCATGTTATACAACATTGAGCACAATTATATCCTGAAGGTCAGGGAAGAATATATAGCACTTCAAGTTCAGCAGAAAGTACATCTGGTGATACATCTCTCCCAGTCATTTTTATCTCAATAAACCCTACTAAAAAGCTAGAAAATGACAGACATTTATAGAGATCACATCATCCCAGTTTATGATAGGTTGAAATCCAAAAATAAGAAATCACAAGAAACTAGAAATTTAAGACTCCAGCTTTTGTAAAACAGTGAAACAGATTAGCTACTAAGTTAGAGGGGTATTTTTTCCCCTGATACATATTGCTTCTTTTGAAAAGTATTGCCATGTTTTATCAAAATGACAGTTAGTTGCAGAGGTGTGGACTAAAATAAAACAGCTGGAGCACAAAGACTCCGCCGATGCACAGAGGGAAAAAAACGTGTGAAAGATGCTTCAGGGACTCTTGGTGATGTCTGGACTCATGTCTACCCAGAAGAATGTGTTCTTTCAATATTCTGGAGCACGACCACAGTAAGAAGGATCATAATTGCTAGATAATTGCTGGAAGAAAATCCTAATGACTTTAGCATAGGAGATGGGATGTGAGAGTCCATTGCAAAATGGCAATGGTGAGGTTTCAAAGCTCTGTGTTCTTTCTATTCCATTTGATATTAGTGCGAGTTGCAAGCACCAGCTCCTTCCAGGAGCAAGTCTCAAATTAGCAGCAGCCTCACTTCCTCGTAGACAGAAAGTACTCGTACTGTTGGCATGCGATGAGGAGGAGTAAAGTTGACTCAGGAGTTAGAGATTGTGATCCTCCTCGTATCAAAGGCAGAATGATAAAAGGAAAATTGTTGCTTTAAAAATCCTACCTAGAAGCTGCAAAAAGAGTGGCAGGAACTGGCATTAGTTTTTTCTGAGCCTATAGATCTCAGGTAGTTCATTTGCCCTGCTCATTTGAAAGCAGATATTAATCTTCCAGATATTCTCTTCATGGCAATTGTCAGTGCATGTGCGTTTTAAGACAGAGATCTAGTTCCATATTAAAAAATAAACACACTATAAAAAGTCCCATGAGAAATAAACCTGAGGAGAGGGAAAAAAAGGGCCTCTACCTAGGTCTTGTATTATATTCCTTGTAAATTGTCTTTCTTTTTGGTCTGTTTTGCCTCTTTATAGCTCTGTATCCTTCCAGAGTGTTACACAGTACCTCACCCTAGTTATTTTCTGGTGTTACTTTCCTTGGCATATACCTTCTTTGGCATATATCTTCCTTTGTATACACAAATATAAAAAGAAAAAGTCCCCATAAACAATCCAAATTCCAGAAGAGTTAAAACACCACTCTTAAAGTGGAACATCTATACAAGTATTACCGTTTATTATTTACTGAAATTTGGATTTGCTAAGCTGTATTTCTATTTACAACCCTGACTCTGCTCTTTGTTGCCGCAAAAGGTCTCAATAGGTCACAAAATTATTGTCTGCCATTTAGTTTAGTGCCTGATATGACTTGAGCACTCAGGTTGATGTACTTCTGGGTGGGCTCTGATGTTCCATCCACCAAGTGAAATATTTTGATGCATAAACATTGATTCATCTGGCTTTTTTTAAGGTTTTATAAATACTGTGGCTGTTCCCTAAACAAAAACAGCTCTAGAGCATTGTTGTTGCCATAAGCACTCTGGTTACAAACCCATCTGTTCATCTCTGCATTTTTATGTGTCTGGATTCTTTCTTCCAGGCATTACATGTACCATTTCCACTTATGCTTAATAAATTATCTTTCTTTAAAACTACCAGCAAGTTTCTGGCTTGCTGCTGTTGATGAAACATAAGAATGAACAAGTAAATTTAAGTTTCAGCCTTATTATTGCATATACTTTACACTTTTTAGAGGATTTTATTTTAATTTTATAAAGCTGAAATAAACATCTCTTTGGATAAGAAGCAAAATCTGTAGCCTTGTTGCTCAGGGACAGTAAATAATAAGATTCTTATATAAGAGAGAAAAGGATTCAAGATTTAAAATGCCTCCAGAAACCTCTGTTCTGCTTACAAATTCAACCCCCGCGCTGCAGTCCTCTAATGAAAAATAATAAATTTTGTAGGCACTTCTACCTCCGACAAAAATCCCTAATGGAAAAGAAACAAATAACAACACAATCCTTCCTTCTGCCCATGTGTTTAAGTGAACACTCTTCACCTGTGGTAAGGTTCATACGAGTCTTTAGTATTCATTGAGATAAACCACTTTTCTCCCCAAAGCTCCAAGCTACTAGTTTGTTCATTTTAAATCCCCAGCTGAAAAGCTTAAAGCATGTGCCATTTTAGCTGTTTCTCTTTTACCTTACAACTAAAAGAAGTCCAGAGTTGCACTTTTTGTGGTTTCTCTCAAACAATTATGTGTTACCGGTTTTCATTTTGATCAAGTATGTCAGGCATGGTAATTTGCATTCTTTTTTCCCTTTCACTAGTCTGAAAAGCTTTGCATAAGATGTTGGCTATGCTATGAAAAACAAAAATGGAAAAAAGCTCAGCTCGTAGCCTGTTGAATTTGTCATTCAGCAGATGAAACCTGTGAATGTCAATCATGCAGCTTTGTTGTTTTCAGAGACATTCTATATAATGGCTGTTTGTACTTAGCTGCAAGTGCACCTTTTAAAGATTATTTTAAAAAAGAGGCACATTTTATAGAAACCCACAAGAACAGCAATTACGTTACAGAAAAATTATTTCTTTTTGCAAAGTTCGATCATGGATTAGTAAAAATGTTGCTAAGTGAAGAAATTTGAAGTACTGCAAGTTTAGATTGTATGGGAATAGAAATTCTAAGTGCTTACTCAAAACTCACCTGGTACACCATTCAACAAGTCCAACCCAGTGAATAAATTCAATGTGAAATTCTTCTAACACATCTTATCTTGAGTTTAAAACATAGAGCTGGAGTCCATGTGCACAGTTACAGGAAACAGATCGAAGAGATGAAGACAGGGTTCCACCACGTGGCGAGCTGAGCATTGAGACTCAGAAAATCTGATGGGAAGCTGGATTAGTCAGCAGGTGATCTTCACAAATTCAAAAAACTGATTAAACTTTTAGAGTCTCTCACCAGATCAGTTTTTCCAATTCTGTTCCCACACCGCTGATGTGTATTAGTGTGTAGTTCAAAAAGAAAATCAGGATCTGTATGTTTCATACCGATTTTCTGGATTTTCCCAGCCTAGAAGCATATGTTTTCTTCTTCAGGAAATGAGATCTCAAGGGCGGAACCATGTGCTAAGGATGTTCTTGAATACAAGAAGTGCTGCCTTGTCCTGAGGAGCTGACAACAGTCCAGGTCCGAAAGCTCAGACATAGGTATGGTTACTGAAATGCTACCGAAGTGCAGAAATCTGGTAGCATCTGTTCTTTTTCTATAAAACATCACCCATTTTTCCTCCTCTCTTTCCCTGTACTCCTCCTCTGGCCCCAACTCTGCCGGTTTTGTGTTTCTACAAGTTCTCTTGAGAGGACCTGTAACTTTGGAACACAAGTTAGGCAATTACTGTACCTATCTTTAATTTTATTGATGAAAATTGTGGGAAAAGAAAGAGAAATTAAACAACTCTTTGGTAGAAAATTGTAGTTCTGTAGTTTTTACATTATTTCTGTGAAACACAAATAGGTTTAGCCCTAATGACTTAGTTCCTCAGATGGTTTTGTACAATTTTGGTACAGGTAAGAGAGGTAGGACTAGAGGAAATCAGAAGTTGTAAGCACAGCCTTCTCCCTCTTATCTCATCACATAATTTAAAACAAATAATTTGACCATATTGTTGTTCACTATGAGTCTCTACACTGCGTGTTTATTGCCATCCCCAATCTCTGGCATGATCTCCTTGCAAACTGCAAGGAAAGCTGCCCACTCTCAACCATCCACACCACCCTGGGACTGTTGTGCCTCCAAAGAAACAGGGGGCTGCCCTGTCTGCCTTTTCTGAACCTAGGACTCGAGAACAGGAGAACAGACCTGGAGCGGGTCCAGAGAAGGGCGACAAAGATGGTAAGGGGTCTGGAGAATAAGTCTTATGAGGAGAGGCTGAGGGAGCCAGGGTTATTCAGCCTGGAGAAGAGGAGGCTGAGGGGAGACCTTATTGCTCTCTACAACTACCTGAAAGGAGGGTGTAG
>JAOTQQ010000019.1:75256814-75280841 GCA_026546715.1 Gallinago undulata | reverse complement strand
TTGTTTGTTGTGTGGGTGTCTATTTTTGTCAGTTAGGTTGATGGTTGGACAAGATGATCTTTAAGGTCCCTTCCAACTTCCAACCTAGAAGATTCTGTGATTCTGTGACCTTATTTTTTTTTCTTACTGGAAATAATGTGCAAATTTCAAATATATTCCTGGACATAAATTATACCATGTTACATACATACACAGGAGATATCACTAGGTATTGATTTTTTCTTTCTTTTTTTTTTTTCCCTTCTTTTTTTTGGAATTTCTGTAGCAAACTCTATCACTTGCTTGCTATTCCCATCCATCACTGAATGAAATGGAAGGAAGGACCTCTGTAGCAATTGGGGATACCTATGCCTTAAGGCATCATCTAAGCATTAGTTCCACTAGAAGTAATGGAACAAGGAAGCTACAGAGATGGTTGGGTAAGCTCCAAATATCACCAGTGTGGGCAATAGTAAAAACATGAGCTTTATTCCTCACAAACAGAAGTTGTGTGAGTTTAAAGAGAGAAACCTTGAACATATTTATCAAAGGTCACATAGGAAGGTACAAATTTGTATCGAGAGGCACTGGGTTTTCTTTTTAGTACATTCCGGGTTACATGTCTGAAATGATACCTTTTGCAGATATACAGATATATAAAAGGTGAAGTTTACAAAATATCAAATGGACTGTATTGGTGAGGGACAGGAGGAAAAATACAAAAAGAAGGATAAAAAAACCCACAACAAAGGAATAAATCTTAAAGAAAATATTTTACTGGAGCTAGAAAACTTAGAATTATTCAATCGATGTGTAAATCAGGAGTGAACTGATCTATTCTTCTTTTTCAGAGTCTATGTAATTTCTTGCACCATATCAATAACATTATTCACAAGAAATATAAGAAGCAATAAGCTTAAAAAAAATAGGCACCAAAGTAGTACCCAAAGAGAGTTAATCCTTCTGCATTCCACTCCAGTTGTTTGTACAGGAAATAACTAGTATTTAAGGAACAGGGTTGAGGAAACCTGAGTTTGATTATGGTTCTTAATCAGCAGAGCATCTGGCTGTAACAGGGCTTAAAAGAACACTTTCTGAACTCAACCAGGGATCTGAAACGGTAGAAGAAGATAGGTTGCATGAAAGAAGACAGAAGAGTGGAAAAGGCATGAAAGAGAAGATAAGATGAAGGGAGGGAAGAAGATGCCAAGAAGGAATAGTCAAGCAGGAACTGTTCCAATACATGTGACTGAAAGTTGAGAAAATAGGAAGACTGCAGAAAAGAGGAAACTGCACCAGAAGGATATCAAAACAAAGGCATGCCATGAGGGTAGCAGAGTGAGTGAGTTCTTACACATTTGAAACAAGCCACACTATAACAGTGAAGGTAAAATCTACTGAATTATCTTTAATCGTAACGTAAAATGATCATCTTTAACAATTTTTTGACTTTTAGATCATGGTAGTTTTGATAAAAGTAAACAAAAAAATATACTGCTCTTTTCCTTTGGTTGTAGGACTAGATCCTGAAGCATTTTCAGTGCTTGCTTCAGAGCACTCACCAGAGGCAGTTTGCCATCACATCTGCACAGACTGAGAAGTCTGTTTCCTTACTTTGTATGGTCATAATGCTTAGGTCAGTTCATATTGCCCTTCCCTCTTCCTGCTTATGTAGAATAAACCTACACAAGAAAATAAAATGCTTAGATAATTGTGAGAAGAGGTGCATAGGCCTTTTTGATGAGGGAACTGTATAATCACTAATATTAACAACTATTGAGTATGTGAAAGATTTCAGCAGAAGGGAGATGAGCACCATGAGTGGTTTTGTAGCAGGGAATTCAGACTATTAGACTTAATTCATACTATGGATGTGCAAATTACTTTTTTTTTTGCTAGTTGGATAATAATGCAATAAAACTTTCTGATGTGCTAATGTGTCAGATTGGAATGTGTTGAATTGGGTGATGAGGATGATTTAATAACATATTTGCCAATAGTAAAGTTGGCCTGCCCAAAACCAATGATTTGAAAACACAGTAAAGGCAATGGACCGTTAATGATGATGAAATGATGTAACTGAACTGATTGAATAGGATTTTGTGAGGGATGATAATATAGAGATATAATTTACACAGATTGGATTGTTTGAGTTCTCAGAGAGTACTTTTATTTTTAGGAGATGTCATCATGAATTTTTTCAAGATCTTTTTTGTCATGTTTTTATAAAATGTTAAGATAGTAAGCATAGAAAGGTAGCAAAATATTACTTTGTAAAAAACAGCATTAATTCTAGTCACAAAATTATGTTAACTGTGAGTACTGATTGCTTTTGAAATATGTCTAAATCTTTTTGTAATGACTTTAACTCAGTTAGTGGAAATAACAAATATTAGTCAGGCTGCATTAACATAATCTCAGTTTAACCCAACTGTCAGTTGGTCATTTAAATAACACTACGTTTTATTTAAAAAGTCATTTTATTTTACTTCAGTTCACGGTACAACTTCCTTCAGTAATTATTTTTAACAGACAAGGAACAGCACTGGCAACTGTTATATATATATATAAAACCCCCATGCACAGAAGTTGTTTTCCAACCTGTTTCTTATGCCAGTTGTATTGCAAGAAAAGGAACTGTTATCCTTATGAAAGTATGCCAAAATGTACTTTTTCACAACGTTCACCAGGTTTTTCCACTCTACAATGAAACTTAGTATTTTCTAGAGAAGAAAACAGAGTGCCCTGTGTATTCTTTCCTTTAGCAGTATCAGGAGACATAGAGCAGAACTGTCCTGCTGAGGAAATTCACGCTGGCTCCGGGGGAACAGCCTGGGAGCAGAGGAAGGACACCGGGGAGCCAGCAGCTATTGTACTTTCTACGTGAACGACAGAGATTTTCCAACCTGATCCTACCCAGGTGGGGAGAGAAGAAAGGAAACAAAGCTGCCAGCAAGCCAAGGACAAGCAATACAACTCCTCAGAGAAAAGGTCGCTTTTGCCGCGGGAGGGAGGCATGCTTCCCAGGTGGTTTTTTTTTTTTTTTCAGACAGAGCTTGCAGCCCAGGCTTGTTATCTCTGCCTATTGAGCAGCATGGATATCACCACGAAGGTGAAAGTCTTCCGTTCCGCAGGAAATGTTACTAGTTTGGTACTTTTACCGTCATATATACTCACATTCTATTGAACAGATGCTGATAACTAGAATAAAAATTAGTATCAACATCTAAATAAATAATTCTAAAATAGGCTTAAAATTATGTTATTTAAAGGATCAAATTCCCCTATGACCTGATTAGACATTAAGAAGGTGATGGCTGCCTTTTGATATGACTCTTAAGTAACCCAACTACAGCACAAGACATACCTGCATTTAAAAATAACCATTATTTCCAAGCAGAAACCAAGTATCTCACTCAGAAGTTAGAGGACCATATAACAAAGTCCAAGCCAGCCCAGAAACCTCAGTGTAGTGGTTAAAACTTCTCATCTAAGTGGAAAGAAAGCAAAGAACAAGATGATCTGGTGGCACAGAGACATAAACTTCAAACATGAAACAAGACTTCAAAACATAAAAGAGTTTCTTTAAGAAGGGTGTAGAAGACGAGGTTTCACAATGTAAAATCTGGAAAGTAAGTCCTGAAAATGAACATTGGGATTGACCTTTGGCTTTTTAAGCAACTGTAGAAAAGCTGTATTTGAAATACTGGTGGGGTGAGGAGGCTTTTTGTAAGCAGATCTGAGGGAAGAAATGTATAGCAAATTTACTAAATAACACATACACTTAGAGACCGGAATTTGAGACCTTTGCATTCTAAGGACTACTTTTCCTTGACAAGCATTAGATTGTGTTTCATACTATCATGTCAAATGAGGCAGCAAAAGCTCGACAAACAACACGTACCACAATGAAAAATGATACGTTACTATTCCAGTGAAATACATGCAATCAAGTGCTGCCTTACAAAAGCCAGCAAACAAAGAGAAACAAGTACCTTCCCCCCCCCCGCCCCCCCTTTCCGCAGAAATGAGGCTTCTCATGTTTTTCCTGAGAATAATATGAACAAAGAGTAGTCCATGACTAGTCTCCAAGCCAAGCTCTGTTGAAAGACATGAAAACATTGCCATTGATAAAACAGCTTTAGATCAGAACCTGGAGAATGCAAGAAAGTGACACCCTGCAGATATGAAAGTGAAGACGACTCACCCGTGGATAAACCTTAAACAAATGTTAAAAATTATCTTTGCAAAATAAGCAACTTTTTAACCTTTCTGACTAAAAAGGACAGGAAAAGTTATAGCAGAAACACAAATCAACCAGGGTGTTTTGCATTGAGTATCTCAGGCCCACAAAAATTTCTGTCAAGAGTTAAACAAAGAAAGTTTTTCTACTTATTTACTAGACAAAATAAACATTGTAAGACTCCCTTAAGTATCAGATATTAGATGATTCTTTGGCATACCCAGGCATTTTAGAAAGACAGATAGTAAAACTAAACTACTAAATCTGATAATATTAAAAACTGAGGTAACAGGAGAAATGTTAAAGGATATAAATATTAAGGTATATTAGAGAATATATTAAATGTCCATGTTTAGGCAACACTGAAGCTGTATGTTCACAAATGACAGGCTATATTACAATTTACAATAATTAGATAAAGACCATTAAACTACTAACTCCTAGGGTAATCTGAACTTGTTGAAATAAAATACTACCAAATCAACATGGAAAGTACCACTATGAAAACAGCAAACATATTCATAATGGCAGCTATAAGTGCAGAAATGCAAATGGAAGTGTTAATAATATAGCCAGTAAAAGATAGACATGTTTATCTGAGCACCAATAATGTAGTTTATGATATACTGAGTACAAAGTGTGAAATGCTTTGGGGGAGCTGGTAACATGAAATATGATTAACCAACACACAGTGCGAAAAGCATCTGCTGTATAAAAATTCTCTAGTAGAACTACTAAGAACCACTTATCTAAAATGTGGTTAAAAAAATAAATCAACAGAGTTTAATTCAGATTACCAGTGCATGGGAATTTAAATAAAGACAAAGTAAAAGAACGTTAATAAATGTAGATCAAAGAAAAAATACTGATTTATTGATGAAAACCCCCTTGGCAAGAAGACCAAAAACAAGTATGGTGAAGAAAACTGATACTTAGCATAACTGACAGCTTAACACTGCTTTTCTGCTGCTAGGATGTAAGCCATGCACCCTACCAGAGAAAATCAATTACTCCTAAACCATGTATTTATGGCTCAGAAAAGGTGCTTCTTAAAAGAAAAATTGAGTAATCTGGATCCCTTTTACTTTATCATCTGTGCATGGCACCACAGAATGACTCAGATGCACAACTAATCACATATATAACCCCATTACATCAGGTATGACTATATATAAACTATATGTACATTGTGGTCTATTTTAAAATAGATCTATTATTTAAAATAGACTATATGTATCAGAAACTCTGCTAATACTAACTAGCCTTACTTGCATGAACTGGCCTAACCATTTCACAACTTTTGAGGGATGCAAGCAAAAATAACCACCAATACTTGCTTTTAATCATCTAATTGATTTTAGTGTAAGAATTACTATGCATATACTGCAGACCATATAAGCAATTGGTAACATCTTTTAAATCAAATATAACTCAAATAATAGCTTTATAAGACAGGTATAGTCTCTTTGCTTTCAGTGGGAGGGGAAGCCTGACAGACTGACTGTGCTTTCACAACTGGAACGGCCTAAAATTGGACTTGGAGAGAGAATTGTGCAAGTGACTTCACCTCTGGAAACTTCAGGACTCCTTTTGACACAACACTAATTGCTGCAGTTTGGGGATCTCATCAGCAAAAAGTTCATCAGTGTGCAATTATGAATCTGTTGGATGCCATATTATGTAGTAAGGCATGACTTAGAGCAAACTTAGAGACTCTTTTTGTGGGCTTATTGATGAGCGAGAACGGCAAGCCTTTAACCCTGAATGACTGAGCACAGACACAGAAATGCCACAGGACAATGTGGTACCTAAAGACTGGTGAAAACACCTGCATTGACCTTCTTGCTGGGTGTGGAATTGCAAAACAAAACTTTTATAAATACAAACCAGAAAAATTAAAATATTAATGCTGCATCATCAAAACAGGGGAGATTAAGTATCACAGCCTTTTGGTGGGTTTGAAGTGAGAGCTTCAAGAGGGAAAGGATGAAAAAGGGAAAGTTACATTTAATCAGATATAGCTACTTGAAAGAAGGAAATTGGAGTAATTCCATAATTAATAGGAAAAAGCATATTGGAGGGAAGGATCTGGCTCTAAACTTCAAGCACTTTCTGGAAAGCTGAAGAAGGAACAACAGAACTGTTTTGTCTGTGCTCAGAAAACAGTAAGTAAGAAAGATGCTATTAACTTTGATTTAAAGAAGCTTAAAAGTGTTAGTCAGCAGGGTTATGTTCAAAACCCTAGGCTTCTTTAACACTGGAGTGTTACAGGCAACAAGTTTTACATCAAGAAATTTTCTTCGAGTATAGAAGGGACAGAACATATCTAAGTCAAATTTCATAGAATCGTAGAATCATAGAATGGTTTGGGTTGGAAGGGACCTTAAAGATCATTGAGTTCCACCCCCCCTGCCCTGGGCAGGGACACCTCCCACCAGACCAGGTTGCTCAAAGCCCCATCCAGCCTGGCCTTGAGTGTAAATTATCTTAATTTACATTATGATAACCGAAGTTGGGGTGACACAGTAGTTCATCTTTATAGCAGTATATAGAAAAGTTCAAGGACACAGCTCTGTTGCTCCCGTGCACTTGTGTATTTTGTTGAACCATTGAAATGTTTTCTGATGCAGCCTTGCTCCACACCAGTCAGCCTCCTCCAGGCTTTTCCTGGGCACAGCTGATGGTACAGCATGGGGAAGTCCAATTAGATGTAATGATCACGAGCAAGTTTTGTGAGGAAAGAAGTTTTAATTGTATGGATGAGACCTGAGCCACTTTTCCCTTATGGACAAAGAAAAAGTCTTGACCTGTTTTATTTATTAGTACAGGTGCAGCCAGTAAATCCCACTCACAGAGAATGAATGTTCTCCAAGAGCTAGATATAATGAACCCTGCTTTCCTAAGGACAGAGGTACTATAGCTGATTGATTTTCATGTCTAAGCAGTTGCAAAGTGTGACTAAAGTTTTACTCTTGGGTCATGCAATTATATGGTCTCCTTTTCTCTCATTTCCAGCAGTACATGCACTCAGCTTTCTTCACAGCTGAGGTATTTGCAGTCCATCTTCCCTTATCTCCTTCCTATTTCTGTAAAACTTAAAAAGTGTAATAACTTGTGAGACCCCTATCTATTTGTAAAATTGTGGAGAATCAAAAGTTATTATTGAATGGGAAATAGTGATAAGCAGACAGTGGTTAATAATTACCAAAATACCAACTCAAATATAAAAAAGCAGAAATTGGAAAATATGGCATATATTGCTTCTTTGACAATATAATAATAAGATGATCTCTGCTTGTCACCTTCCTGAAATCCACACTGATAAGCTTATTTCACAATATAGCTAGTAAGTGTTTGGAAGTTACTATAGTTTCCAAAGACTTCCAATCGCATTTTCAGATTCTTAAGACATTTTAACAGCAATACAGTCTTTCCTGAATATTTCTGAAAAACAACCTCTCAAATAATTTAAAAATAATAGCACAGATCAACACTGCCATTATATTTCATCTGAATGAATTTATTCAAATGCTAACTAACCATCCTTTTTTTTTATATTTTAGGTACCGTTCATGATACTTTTCAGTCAGTTATGCCGGTTAGTCTGGAGGATTTGAAGATTGACTTCAGAGGACTTAATGTTTGTTTTATCTATATATGAGAACGTGCACTTTTGAGTTTGCAGAAAGGACAAAAGAACTCAAGAAATGTCTTTTTCTTAATCTTTTTTCATGTGATTTATAATAATTATGCTGGTATTTTAAGTATTATTAGCCAAGACTTTTAAAACAGCATATTATTACATTCTTTGCCTAGAAACTATGGTATTTTTTTTTCTTTCTGTTTTATTAAACTGGTCATATGGTCCGTATTAATGTAAGTACTAGTTTCTGCAGGCTGAATGATTGTGAAGGTAGTTCACAATCAGTGAATACGGTGAATATGATCAAATATTTGTGCACCAATAGATTTTATTTATTCACACAGGCACATTGATGGCATGAAGAAAACTGTGGATGTTCAGAAACCCTCAGTCCTATAGATTTTTTTTCTTGCAGGTGGTCTTTCAGGCCTTCAGTTTAAAAATCCTTGCCCTGAGACAGCATTTTTTAATCAATATCCAAGCATGTTCCATGGATGTGCTCAATAATGCTCTCAGCTGTTGTGCCTGCATGAACTCTAAGGTCACAAAAAATTAAACGGAAGACGTACCATCACAGATTAGGTTAACCACAGGGTGCAGCGTGCATTTGGGATAACACAGTTTTTTTTTCATCTCCACTCCAATACCACCACTTGGTTACTATTTGCTCAAGTGCACGTTCACAGAATTAATTAAATGACGGGTTAGAAACACATCTTCATTTAAAAAACAAGGAATGCCCATATTTGGGCACACACAGAAACATATCTTCTGTCTTACTTGCTCTGGAAGAGACAAGAGGTAGACTCATGAAGTCTCTTTCTTGCCCCTAGGAGAAAATGGATTAGGTTTATGTCTTCAGAGTCAATTCCACTTTAATACATGAATTCCTGTGTCCTTTGTATGAGATTGGATCTTTGTAGGACCCATACTACCTCTCTGCTTGTTTTTGATTCCAGAAACTTAGAGAACTTTGGGTACAGACTTGTTTTGGATTCCAGAAACTTAGAGGACTTTGGGTACAGACTACAACTTTTTCAAGGGAAATGTGTAGATCATGACCTATAGGATTAACATCGGGATTTAAGGTCTACAGTATTACTGGTCATCATATCTTCTATTTCCATGTACCACATGAATGAAAGATAATGAAGACAAGCAGTATTCTTACCACTATTTGATATTCTGTGTACTGTAAGAGGTAGTTTTGAGATAAACCTAAACTGTGACCAGGGCTGCTAAGCCGCAGAGATGTGAAAAGAAACCTCATGTTTTCTAACCTTGCATAAAAATTAGTCATTCTCTAATCTGTTGATGTGAGGAGGCAAAGGTAGATTACATCAAATGGAATATTTACATAAAACATAAAATTTTAACAAAAGTGATCTGTGCAAGAAGGTAGCTGTTTGTATGTACGCATGAAGTTTATTTTTCACTTCCATGAAAAACCAATTCAGCAGCAAATTTGCTAAGTCCTCAGTATACAAATAAACACCTACTCCATTTTAGCAAGCATCTTCCAGTTCTTTTATAAAAGATCTATTAAAGTAAAATCTTTTCATTATCAGTGTTATAAAAATTGGGTAACATGGACCATGTTGGAGGAAGGAAGAGTCCAAACAGTTAGAGAAAAGAGCTTGATCACTTCTGCAGTCACTGCAAGACAGCTGACAACCCATTTTTGCCACTCCTTGAGGCTTACAGGCCACATGGAAGCTCACCTCAGCTGAGAAAATGATCCGAGATACTTTTGCAATCACTGCTAAATTAAATGGTATTTATAATATTCATATACATTCACCCATTTCTTGACACCTCCATTATATACAGTCTTCAAAATGCAACAACCTCAAAAGGCAACAACTCTGTTGAACTCTAAGAGGTATGTGTTCACTAGCTCTTGTTGAAAGCGTGTTAGCCTAATTTTGGACCTATAGCATATAACTATGAGAATGTTTTATAGAGGAAGAGTAAAGCTTTCTGAATTGCTTTACCTGAAATTAAAACTAGATTGACAGCAAAGAGTATTAGTAGTATTTTACGTGTATAATTTCTGTATCAAAGTTTTGTAATAATGTTAAACCTTGAAGTATTTTGAAGTCCTACCTAGTGGTTACATTTTCTTAATTACTTAAAATAAAACAAAATTAAAAAAAATACCTAGATAATGAATACAGCCGGAATTGCACATAAGAAAATATTTGCTTTCTGATGGCAAAAAGAGGGAAGTGAAGAAGACCCTAAATTTTTAATTATAGCGCTCTTTCTAATGTTTTCCCTATTAAGAAATGTAACTACCAAATTTATGAAATTAATCAGCTAAAATATAATCTCATTATAGCTGAATGCATCTATAAAACAGATATGTTTGTACATGAGATCCAAAATAACCTTTGTTCCTTTTGTTTCATCTTTTTCAAAAATAAGTGTTTATTATTTGAAATTTGAATTTTTGATATTTTACTCTTTGAAACATCACTCACAGTACAAACATCCTCTAAACCCAATTTCTGATAAATTTATCATTTCAAACAAACAAATCCAAGCAACTTAAGATATGTTTTTACTTTGAAAAGAAATATCTATAGAAGCTTGTACATATTTTGATAATCATCTGAGAACTTCTCAATAAATACTGAGATCATGCATCAAGCCTTTTTGTTTTTTTCAAGTTTTGATTCTACAGGGCTGATCTTTTAAAAAAACTATATTGCTTCTTGTATACGTCTAATATTTGTTTTTAGATATTTGGAAATCAAATAACTTAGGATAATACTGGTAGCGTACTGCTGTTCCTCTGGTATTAGCCATAATCTTCAAGTTTTTTATTGAAGATACTGTTGTTTATAATTTTAATACTTTTTTTTTGATCAGTGGGACAATCTAAAGAAGATGATTACTCTTTTAGTCAGTGACTTACATAGAAGGCGCATTCCAGAATTGATTTTTTTTCATATTAGTGTAAACAAAACCAGAATCTACTGAAGTCCAAAGAGTGTCAATGAAGTAAAATTGTTTTTTATGGGAATCTGGATCTCAGAGCTTATTGTGTAGAACCAATAACCCATTATAGTAATGCTATTACTGAATGTCTTTAAAGTAAGTATGGATTTTGTTACCTTTCAGTTTCTATGCTACATCAAGAAGTCTGCTATATAGTATATAAAATCTATTGCAAAATTAATCTATTGGTTTTGAGCAACGAGGTTTTTGTAGCGGGGTGGCTACAGGAGTGGCTTGTGTAAGAAGCTTCCAGAAGCTTCCCCATGTCCAATAGAGCCAATGTCAGCCAGCTCCAAGACAATCCTGCTCCTGGCTGAGGCTAAGCCCATCAGCTGCGGTGGGAGCATCTCTGGGGTAACATATTTTAGAAGGAGAAAAAAAAATGCGCAACAGCAGGCAGACAGGAGGGTGAGAATACGTGAAAGGAACAGCCTTGCAGACACCAAGGCCAGTGGAGAAGGAGGGAGAGGAAATGCTCCAGGTGCTGGAGCAGAGATTCCCTTGCAGCCTGTTGTAAAGACCATGGTGAGGACCATACAGGTCCAGGTTGGAGCAGATATCCACTTGCAGCCTGTGGAGGTCAGCACGTTGGGGCAGATGGATGCCCAAAGGAGGCTCTGACCTGGTATTACAGGCTGCTCCTTGTAGGACTGTGGCCCTATGGAGAGAGGAGCCTGTGCTGGAGCAGGTTTGCTGGCAGGACCCGTGATCCTCCGGGGCACCCATGCTGGGACAGTCTTCTCCTGAATGACGGCACCCCATGGAAAAACTGACACTGGAGCAGCGGTGAAGAACTGCAGTTTGTGGGAAGGACTCATGTTGGAGAAGTTCATGGGAGCATGCTGGAGCAGGGACAGAGTGTGAGGAGTCTTCCCCAGGAGGAGGAAGGAGCGGTAGAGACAAGGTGTGATGAACTGACCTCAGTCCCTATTCCCTGTCCCCCTGTGCCAAGGGAAGAGGTGGGGAGGACGGAGAGAAGTGGGGAGGATGGAGAGAAGTGGGGAGTGAAGCTGAGCCCAGGACAAAGAGAGGGGTGGGGGGAAGGCGATTTTAGGGTTTGTTTTTTTTTTTTTTTTTTCTCATTACTACACTCTGATTTCCTTGGCAATAAATTAGACTAATTTCCACAAACTGAGTCTGTTTTTCCTGTGATGGTAGTGGGTGAGCGACCTCCCTGTCCTTATCTCGACCCATGAGCCTTTTGCTGTATTTTCTCTGCCCTGCCCAGCTGAGGAGGGGAGTGACAGAGCAGCTTTGGTGGGCACCAGGTGTCCAGCCAGGGTCAACTCACCACAAGCACTTAGTGTGTTATTGGAGTATGGTGGAAATTTCAGCTTGCAGCACCACATACAATCTCCTGGTTGTACAGGCTGAGATTTATGCTCTCCAGCTTTTGAAAATAAATCCAGTAACTTCTCAAATCAGTTTCATGATATCTTGAGTGTTCAGAATCTGCTCATTTTTGCTGCTGCTTCCAAGGAGAAGAATCATATCGGTGACGGCAGTAGTGCAAAATACTATAAACTGATTGTACAGTAAAAGGAAATATTGCAGTAAAGTCCAATCTGTTATGTTACTGTGAAAAAAGTACAGCACTTTTTCTACTTATAATGGCATTTTTAAATATTTAAAGTTCAATTTTATGCAAACAAAATAACATCTATTAATTTCTTCATAGAACATTGCACTCTGTTTTATCAGTCTTTTTTTTTCCCTTTCTCTTCACCACTTCACATCTACATTTACTTACCATGTAAAACTAAATCTATTATCCCAGAAATAATTTTTTCAGTGAAATTATTCTAGAATCAAACTGTAGCTTCAACTAATTCTGTTAGAGGAAGAATTTGGCAGTGCCAATAAAATTCAGACACTGAGTTGATATTGTTTGAAATGACTGAGATAAAAATCTGAAATAGAAAATTCTCTTTGGTAACTAAGTGAAATTTGCTAACAGTCCTCCTGACACTTGTTGACCTTCAGGGTACTGCGTTTGCCTCACTTCTTACGCTTAACATTTGGTTGATTTATCTTTTTGCATTAACAAATTGTTCTGTTTAAATTCTGCTTCATAATCAGGTTGCAGTTTATTGAATATTTATTCCTCTAAAGGCATAGTAATGAAAGTTATTATGAAGGTACTTTTAACATCAAGATGCTTATAAGGGAATATTTAATTTATTTAATATTGCAATTAGAGTAGCTAATTGTAATTGTAACAAGCAAACAGTTATTTTCATTTTTCTCATCCTTTCTGAAAAATATTTTCAATTTATTTCCACATTTATACCTGAAATCTCTAAGAAATTACTGAGCTGAAACATGACATTAAAGCTAGCTTTGCAAAACAAAGAAAACTAAATACACTTCCAGTAACTGAGAAGTTCTTCAACTGAAATATTTTATTGTGGTTCATAAATTTTATGACTACAAAAGATCACAATGGATTGTATTTCTTGAATTGAAATAGAGTATCAGTTTTAGAAAGAACAACTAAATTCAAAATATCCATCAATCCAGAATGCACTACAGGATTGGTGGTGCTTATTTAGGTTAAAATGCATAATTTATCCATAATTTATTTCTGCTTCATGTTCATGTGGCTTCAACATTTTGCCATCAGATATTTTTATACTTAGAAAGTGCATCATGGTCCTGTGTTTTCCTCCAGACTACTTATTAAAAATGTTCAAAAATATACTATCCAGTTCTTCTGACCTCTATTGCAATTTTTGATGGTAGTTCCTCATTTGAAGCTGAATCTTGAGACCTATGGCTAGGCAAATTTTAAGATAAATAATATGTGATAAATGAGAGTTTAAAGAAATATTTTTGGATCTGAGGAAATATAAATTTTGACATTTCTAAGACAAATGCCTTTCACACCCTTTATTACATCATCAGACAAAGCTTCACCTTCATTAAAAATCTTCAATTAGTTTGTTAAAATCTTTTCAGTAAACACTTATTTTGATTGGCATTTTTTCTATAACATGCCTTGTATTCTTTATTAATTGTGTCCCAAATTAGAACAAAAGCCTAATCAAATATCACTTGTTTTTGATTGAAATCATCCCTTGGTTGTTTTCTCTTCCTGATTCAATTATTTCACAATGTTCAGCATCTCTAATTGAAATATTCTACACTATGGACAGTAAAAATCATTGTAAGAGAACTTAATCAGTGACTATGTTCTGGAAGATTATGTTTTTTTAATAACTGACAAGACTTTTTTTCTGCTCTGTAAAGTTAACACTTTTGGGCAATATGAGATATGAAACATCAGGAATAGGAAAGCTGGATGTTTAAGTTAAACTTATGCCAAAAAATGGTGTCCCATTTTGCCCCCTTTGCTGATAATGAGTCTCGTATTTTTTTAAATCCAATCTAGTACTGTCACAATTTCGGTTGGACTCTTCACTGTTATTTTCAGGTGCCTGAAAATAGAGGCAACCACATTCTTGTTTTTATCACATCTTTATACGATAATATGATCAAAAGAAAGTTCAAGTAATATTATACCATTCCAGAATTTATATTTTGATAACAGTATCGTAGAATGAGTCATATGGGCTACTCTCTAAGAAAATGCATTATAAACCTCTTTTATTTGTTTCAGCTCTTCCTCAGTAATAAGCTGAAGACAAGGTCAAACTCAAGTACTAAGCACCACATCAAACTGAGCAGAGTAACAGGAAAGCTGCTGAGAAATCAACAACCATCAATCTGCAAAAAATATTCTGCAGTACTGAACAAAACCTGCCAAATTATGGTAGTTGTAGGTCCTCTATTTCAGGAAAACAGCAGCATACAACAATTTGGTCAAATGAAGTAATTTATGGGTGGACTTGAACCAACAAATGCGTGCAAGAGGGTTTGTTTTATTTTCACTTAGATTTGGAATAAAAGGCAATCCCCAAGCACAAAATTTACGTCTAGAACCAGGATTTGTTCACCTTAGAGAATGTATTATATTTCAATTTATTTCTCAGAAGGAGAAAGAAATTAAGGAGGAAAATTAAATTCTGTTTTAATTGCTTCAGGATCACTGCCTAGTGTTGGTATAAACATCCAGAAAATCGTTGAGAATAAATGTCTCAGAAGAATAAACTATGGCTATTGTAACATTGGTCTGTGTCAAAATTCATGATAATTTACAGTATGAAGTTTAAAGATTTTCTATAATCAGCAAAGAGATTGTTAACAGAAGGAAAGCCAAGAAAATCAGTGAAATTCTGTTTGGTTTACAGTTGGTGCTCTGAATCTTTCTTACTGCATAAAACTGGTCATATCCAAAATGTTCACTCACCTTACTATTTGAAATAGTTTCTTATCAAAATAACTGGATGTTATTTTGGTTCAGATAACAGTTTCCACTGCTGCAATCACCTACAGATTGCAATCACCAATCACTTAGAGTTATCAAAAAGATGTGTTTAACAGTATCATTTTTTTCGTAATCTTTCATTAATTTATGAACTGTTGTGTTTCAGTGTTTGATGAGCTTTTCGTGTTTGTTTCTCAGAATATCATTAAAAAAAAAATGAATTGATCCGACCTCATAAAACAGGTGTTTTTTCTTCAAATGATTTTTTTTGTTTGTTTCATTGTTAAATTTCTTAAATGAAGAGCTCAAAGTGATTTGAGTAATTCAGATTAACCATCAGATCTTTTGATACTTATCAAACATTAGTGATCAATTTTTTTTTAATAACTTCACTGGACATTACAAACCATCACTTAATTGACAACAGTCCACCAACCAAGAAGATAGTTCCTGCAGACAGTAGGAAGAAACAATCCTGGAATAATTTAATTTAATGCCATAATTTTATAGAAAATAAACTTACTTTTCTGCCTTAAAAACTATAATTGAAGCTGTTGGCTCTCATCACATTATAAAATCCAAACAAATGTAACGAAGTTATGGCAAATTTGTTAATCTTGTATTTTTGTTAGAGACTTCTTTATCTTTTCACTCAGGAAAAGGCTGATAATGTGCTGGTCATGAAGAGCTGGTACAGTGTCAAAAATTTCTAAACTTGCTTATAAATTAGTAGAGATTCTTTAGCTACTCATTTCTAAGTATCACCTGAACTATATCTGGTTAAAATATCATGCATATAACTCTTAGACTGCCCAAATTACTCATCTAAATTTACATCAAATCACCATGAACATTACTGTATTATTCTGCTACCATACTGATAGGAGAACCTTGGCCTAGACAACTAATGAAAGATTTTATTCCAATAAATAACCCAAATGATTCTGACATAGCAGTACAATTTTTTTAAGCTTATTATTAATTATAAGTAACAGTCTTCAAGCTATATCATTAGTATGTCCATAATATATTGCTATGTCAAATAAGCATATGCTTAACAAGGCAGGTTTCTTAAGATCTGATTTTATGGAGGATTTTTTGCTCTGAAATACTGTTACCCTCAAACGATCAGGCAATAAGTAGGTGTGTTGTATTCATGAAAGGAATAGATTTCTGCCTAAACCCCAGACAATTTCTTAGGAAACTGAAGAAACCAAAGCTTTCTACTTGAATAAAGACTAGAAATAAATAACAGCAGTCCTGATACAAAGATCAGACACCAGGAGTTCTTTGTCGTGGATGAACAGTAGAAAATTTTATGTTATTATCGACATTCTTGCTTTAAGAAATACAATGAAAATATACTGCCACAAGCCTTTGAGTCTTCTTGTTGGTAACACCGGAAAAATTTCCTTTGTTGGAGAGAAGTCATTATCTCTACTATCTCCTTAAAGCATTCCCTGCATCTTGGAACAGTTAATATTAAACCAGCAGTTGTCTAGGTGATTAACCCTTGTCAATCAGGCATGGTAATATCTGCCAGGCTGTCAGCTGTGTCACTGTTCAAACATAAAATCAAGGGTTATGGAGCTACTGGAAGTACTACAATCCGGTGTCAAATGTCCTCTCATGGGGGTCTTAGATGTGTTAATGAGGAGAGGGGATAGACTTAATCCCTGCAGGATATTCTACATAAGGGCAGTGGAAGAAAGAGCTGCTGCCTGTCACATCATGCTGTGATCAGCCTGAGAAAAGTTTAATGCAGGTGAAGTACTTCACCATCCACTCTTGGCTACAGCTCATTATGAAATCCACTGCTACATTCAAATAATATATGTCACCCCATCCTGTTTATACCCAGAGGGCAGTAAGTGCTCTTTTTATGTGTTCTTCATCTCACTCTCCATTCAGCTGCTGTTAATATCCAAAGAAATGTGGATTGTGTAAGATTTTTGCAGTCTACATCATAAGTTTGACTGTGTGACCTGGAAAAACACTTTACACTTTATCTGGTCACTTACTTACTATACTTATCCTGGGATGAAAATAGATCCTTGATCTACTGTAAAGTTGCAGAGGAGAAAAAAACAAACAAACAAAAAAATTAAAGAAAGACCCACACCTTAAATACATGGATTTGTCCAGTGCAGAAGAGTGTCTGTACTTAACAGGGTATGTTCAATAAAGTTCACTGGAACCCTTGGTCAATAGTTATTTGAAAGAAATATTGCTTCAGTATATATTCCATTTCTCACTGTCAATAAAAAAGAAATTTCATGTCATGAGGTCTCATGTAGCATAGGCAACAGTGATTCATTGGCTTCTTCATTAACATGTCGTATTGGAGAAAGCTGTTTTTGCCTGCATAGGTAAGAGACTACTGCACACACACAGATACAGATATATGCAAGGTGTCTGAACTCTTACCGTGGTTGTCAGAAGACAGGAAGGATGAACAATCTCCTAAGAACATTGTGCTTAAATGAAGATAATAACTAAATCCGCCTTACTCCTAATGAAAAGGCATGAATACACGGGGATTTTTTTCAAGAAAGTAATCAGGCATCATCCACACTCCATTAGGTGACAATTCTGGCTTTGATTTTGTATGTAAACATTTTCAGGTTTGGTAGTTATTAAAATTAGAAACCTAGGACTGGGAAGAATCTCTCCCCCCAGATCTAATCTTATATTACAGGCAATTGTATCTCTTTTTTTTTGGTCAGAAGCTAATTAAATTCCATCCTAAAATGCAGTAATCTCTTGCTGTTTTTCTTCATTTGGAAACTATTCCAGACTCATCCTCACCTGATACTTTTTCAAACCAAATTTATTCATCCATTTTGTATTCATTAGCTTTTATACTAACAGCTCCTCCTTTGATTATGGTTAATTTGAGAAACAAGCATTTTAGACTCCGTTATGAGAAAGCATGATAAAGCTACAAGCAGCTTTTCTGCATGTTCACATAGGAAAAGACACCTCTTTTTCAGACACTGGTTAATAGACTGCTACTGTGCCTGATAAATTCTAGACACAGGTTAGACTTTCCACTGGTAGTTCAGTCTTCCGTGATCACACATCTTTTTTTTTTTTTTTCTCATTAGCTGAGTCCAAACAATAATCTCCATTCTTTGTCCTTAAAAGTATGATGCTACCTGTCTTCTGGTAACTAACTTCTGTCTTAGTACTATTTTCCCTTTACCAAGTTGATGCAGATTTTCCGCTCCTCCCTCATATATTTAAGAATACCCTCTCTACCTCATCCCAGGATGGACGTCTCTATTTTCCTGCCACGGCACTGGTATAAACACCTATCCTTAATTTTATTAACTTTGTCCAGCTTGAGAGTTTATTTTTCATTCAGGATACTGTAACCTCCATTTTAGCCAATGCAGATGTCCTCCAGTATTTATAGTAATGTTATCTTGAGTAGACTTCCTGTACATTAAATTTTATATTTTTATCAAAATTCACATAGATTAGATCTACATCATTTACTTTGTCTAGAAAAAGAAAATTGCATTGGTCTAATAGGATCTAACTTTGGTAAACTCATGTCTTATATAGTGGAATTTCATACCTGATGCAGCATGAAATGAATTCTAATGGCTCCCCTAGTGACATTAAACAAAAGTAATTGTTAAGATAGAAAATAATTTTATCTCAGTAGAAATTCATGTGAACTGTAACATCATTAACGTTTAATTTTTATTATCTATGAAATGATTCTCAAAAAATGATTTTTATTTCAGTGGTATTATTAAAAAAAAAAAAAAGGGCTTTCAATAAGAAATAACTGTGGATCTAGACCAAAAAACTTTTAGTGATGACAAACATAATCTGATTACATTCTATGTCATATTACTTCAGAAATATACATTCATAAATAAAAAATAAATGAAAATTACTTTCAGACTTCAAAGTTGAGTGACATCATCAAATTATGTTGATTTATCTTAAAATAACATATCAATTTAAATTGTAGAATATATTTACATCACTACAGGAGGAGAATTTGATTTATACTACTGCAAGAGAAGGACATTAACTCACAGTCGTTCATGAAATCCCTAAACTGAACAAGTTTGGATGTGAGAGTATTACAGGGATGTGCATACGTGGGAATGTGTCCTTCTGTTGCATTCTCCTGTAGGATTTTGTACTGGGTCTGGTTGGGACAGAGTTAATGTCCTTCACAGCAGCCCATACGGTGCTATGTTTTCTGTTCGTGACTAAAAGACTGTTGATAACACATCAGTGTATTGCCTGTTGCTGATCAGTGCTTGCAAAGTGTCAAGGCTTTCTGTTTCTCCTACATTGTCACCCCAGCAAGTGGGCTAGAGGAATGTACTAAGTTGGGAGCAGACACAGCTAGGACACCTGACCTGAGCCAGCCAAAGGGATATTACATGCCACGTAGTGCTGTGCTCAACAGTAAAACCTGGGGAGGTTTGGTCTTCCGAGGCTGCCACTCAAAGATTGGCTGGGGTGAGTGATTGTCTTTGCATTGCTTTTTTGGTTCTGTTTTTCCTCTCTTTCCTTATTTGTTAAACTGACGTGTTTTATAATTGCCTCAACCTAGGACTCTTCTCACTTTTGGTCCTCCTGTTCTCTCCCCTGTCTTGCTAAGAAATACAAAATGGGGCAAGCAGCTGTGTGAGTGCTGAGGTGCTGGCTGGGGTGAACCAACCACAATGTGCCTCACTGCCGTTACTGGAGAAAGGATGGTTTGGTCTCAGATAACAGCAATAATGGAACAGCTACAATATGCTGTGTTGCAGTCAGATGGCATAACCTCAGAACACAGCTCAGCATGACAGATAGTTCAGAGTAGTCCCAGTTCAACCAATGTTTCAACAGCCAAATCAAAATGCATCAGTTATTATCAGCCCAGTTACAAAGATGTACACTTACGAGTCATAGAGTTATGCAGATGGTTGAGACAAAATATGCAAACTTTATAACATCTACCCCTGTTTCTATAACTCTCTGCTCATCCTCCCAGTGCTTCCCAGTTCCCTCCTGGTGGAGGGGATGGTGGCAACTAGGACAACCCATCATCATCATAAGCACGTCACCAGCTGTGTGGTGTTCATGGTACAAATTTCCTCCATCTCAGTCCTTGGACAGTTTGGGTTAATTTGATGTGTGTTCTAAAACAGTCAGTTTTGTTAGTTCTTCAATCTTTGGTTCCTAGCTACTGTTTGACTATCTTCACTTGTTGACTGTTATTAAAATTACACAATAGCCTTCCAGAATTGACATAAAGTTAATGTTTGTTAACTAGGGACCATGTAGGTTTGCAAGAATCTTACTGTATATGGTCCACACAGAGCTAAGATAAAACAAGTTAAATAGTGAGCTTTCTTCTAGCCACTTTCAGACACAACAAGGTGAAGTCTGCTTAGGCCAATGCAAGCCTGGGTAACTCCTAAAACCTGTTAATCAGAATCAGGTGCCTCAGATCGAGAATTTCTTTTGAGCAAACCAAGTATATGCTATCAAATGTATGTATAAATGTAAGTTAAGGTTTTTTTTTTTTTTTTCCTTGCCTAAAAAATTAGGATAGGACTTAGTTATCACTTTAGACAAAACATTAACAACTCCTGCCTTTAACTTTGAAAGTCCACTTCTCTATCCTAGTGTTTTGATCGTATTTTTTCACATAAAATGAACACTGAACAAAACTCCATCCTGTAGTATTTTCTAGAAAAGACGGCACAGGAAGGGAATAGGATTAACAAACTCACAAAGTATTTCACTAACAGATAGGAGTATCTGCCAGTATGTGTCCAGGCTTTTTTTCCACATCCTGATGACAGTCTATCATCTGTGCTTTTCTGCTCCTCTATTACTCATCCTTTGTCACTCTATCAATCCTTTGCTGTTACCTGTTCTTTCTCCAGACCTCTAATAAATTATGTCTACCACAGTATAACATATTATTGCAATTAACTGGTTTTGCTTGACATTTAAAAACATCATTTTCTTAATTTTGGAAGATAGAGCCTTGTTGAGCTAAGAGAACAAGATGATCAGGTTATAGGAAGGAATTTTCCATTTGGAAATCACATACATTTAAATTTGTAAAGTCTGTGCTGTCATCATTACTAGACTAGGGAAAAAAAAAAAGGAGACTGCCAATCAAAGAGATACCTTTCTTTCTGAAATTCTGGCCCCTCCAGCTCCCCCCAAAGCTGTAAAAGTTACTTCTAGAAGTGTTTTGATTTTAATGCGTTCAGAACCAATCTAATCTTAATTTCTTGACAATGTGGGTTTTTTTCTTATCTCCTTAAACTTTTTCTATTATAATAAGTAGATTATTTTTATTTTTATCGGTTTATGTGTAATAGTAAGTGATACTAGATCTTTGGACCTAATGTTAATTTTTCTTTTGTCTTTCATGTGGTTACAGTTTTTGAAATAGCAAATAGTGGCTGTATATGTGTAATTCCTTGTATTTAAGGTCTCAATAAAATTTTAAATCAGAAGGTTTTTTTTAACAGACTTTAATATCAAACCTTTGAATAAAAAAGCCACATATGTACAAATAAACTCAAAGCTCTTTGCTTTAAATAGAAATTGAACTCTGCATACTGTAGACCATAATCAAAAGCATTCATCTGCAAGGCCAGCTTGAGCATTTTAGTTGTAATTTACAGGTCATTGACTTCTTCATTATAGGCAGCCCTTGGGAAAAGTAGTTTCTAATACAAAGGCACCTACAGTAGCCAAGCTGCAATATGTAAGCACTACAGCAGTTCGCCTGTGACTGCAGGGTTTGAATAGGCATTTAATAAATATTTGCTTTCCAACTTGATCTTACTAAACAAAATTAGTTCCTACTGGGAGAGGAAGTAAAAGAATGGCCAAATACAGCCAGAGAAAAGTTTCAATGCATTTCAAAGAGCCATATTTTGTAGCATTAAGCTTAGTGTTACCAAAGGCCTGTAGTATTTTTATGATCAAAATACTTTTTTAACAATAAATATATGGATGGACAAATTTTCTCAGCACCTGAATTGTGACAGAGTGAGATAAGCAGTGTATTTCATGCTCAGTAATACTATTTCTGGCTATGTCTATCTTTTTGCAGTTCTATGCCTTTCACAGGAAAGTCTGAGTGTTTTCAGATTTTTGCATGAAAAAAAATCTTCAACATAATACACTAATAAAATCAAAGCAAACTGTTGGACATCAGAGGGCCAAATTTTTATGCAACTTCAAAATGACTGCACATATATACATTCTGTTCCACAGCTTCATCAGGTAAAAGATGTGAAAGGCAAGCCAAACTATGTCCCTGATGAGGTTTCTCTGTGAAAGGAAGGAAATGCTTAGATCATAAAAAAAAAACCCAACCCTGTAATATTTAGCATAGTCCAGAGGTGATGATACTGGTGCTTCTATATCAAAGATTAAATTTTAATTGGCAACCAGAGTTTAAGTATTTTTCTCATTCCTCATTCTCTATCATTTTTTTTTTTGTCTGTGTATGTGTTTGTGAAGTCTCTGAAAAACAATTTATTATCCTATTCTAGATTGCCCTGGATCAGGTAAAGCAGATATTCTATCACATAAACTTTACAAAACAAGGAAACCACAACTCTCCACCTCACAGAGCTTCAGAGTATGCTTACTGGGATTCAAACATGACCGTAGTAGTGGAGGTAAATGATAAACAAGATTTTTATTCTTCCATCAGCATCTTGAGCTGGCTCCTCTGGTGCAGATTTAAACAAAGCATACATGAACTAACAGTCATTCAGTGAAGAGACCAGCTCCAGTGCTGGTAAAAGTCCTCAATGGACAAGGGCACCGTAGGCGGGAGAGCCTGCAAGGGGCTCTTTTTTTTGAGGCTTTTCAAAGCCAGAAGAAACAGCAAGCCTGGACTGGTACCTGGCAGTGTCTGGGGGCAGAGCCAGTTGAGGAGGTGTGGGGCAGAGCTGGTGATACGGAGTGTAAAATATACAGAATCACAGAATCTTAGTGGCTGGAAGAGACCTTTGAGATCATTGAGTCAAACCACATTAAAAACAAAACAAAACAAAACAAAAAAACTCACAAAAACAAACAAGCAAACAACAAAAAAAACCACACACACAAAAAACAACCCACCAACTAAACCCCATACCCACAACCCCACACACAACACCCCACCACAAACCAATAATGTTGGCCACTAGAGCATGCCCTGAAGAGGCATGTCTACACGTTTCTTAAATACCTCCAGGGATGGTGACTCCACCACCTCCCCGGGCAGGCTGTTCCAGTGCCTGACCACCCTTTCAGTAAAGTAATTCTTCCTAATATGTAATCTAAACCTCCCCTGCCACAGCTTCATACCATTTCCTCTGGTCGAGGACAAGCCCAGCAGCCCTGTCTGGGTATGGAATGGGCCGTGTGGGAGCCTGCTGCTTCTCCCCCACCTGCTGAGCAGAGCTTCCCCGCTGGAGTGGAAACCCTACCCAGCAGATCCCTCAAGAGGACAAAGTCTGCTCTCCTGAACTGCAGGGTAGTGCCCACCTTGTTCCCCACCCAGACCTTTGCTGAAGGCAGTGTCAGGAGCAGAAATAGCCTTGAGAGCGCAGCAGCAGCCAAACCCACCTGTGGGCTACCCACGCCATTCCCATCCCAAACCCAGCAGTGCACCAGCTGCTTCAAGAAAGTCAACTCCATCCCAGACAAAACCATGACACAGGAACTCAGGTTATCAGTAACAATAATCAGTGATAACAATATCCGTAAACATCTGTGTGTGTTCAGGTTCCTCAGCTGTTCTTGAACCTGATCCTCCCCGATGACAGGAGGGAGTCATTCCCCAGTCTC
>JAOTQQ010000019.1:75233871-75256714 GCA_026546715.1 Gallinago undulata | reverse complement strand
GTGGAGGTGCCGCAGCAGGGGTGTCCAGGTGTGGAATGGGCCATGTTGGAGCCTGCTGTTTCTCCACCACCTGCTGAGCAGGTTGGCAATTCTTCCTTCAGGCACGCTCAGGGTGCAGGGAGGGCTGGAGAGCAGTGACACCCATAGAGGACCTGCTCTTCTGACCCACCCCCACACGCCTGCGGAGCCCACCCCAACCCCTGACAGCCAGAGGGGCCACCTTGAGTGCCACTTGCGCCCCCGGGGGAGCCCTGCAGTTCCCCAGGCAGCTGGAGAGCCCTGCGGACCCATCCACTGCCCAGGCCCCAGAAGGCCCTCTGTGGAGGACCTGCATGGCCCAGGAGAGGCCCTGGGGCTCCACGGGGTCCACTTCAAGGCCAGGTTGGATGGGACTTTGAGCAACCTGGGCTTGACACCAAGTGTAAAACATGGTTCCCTTTCTCTTCGAGTAACATAGTTACTGAGTTGTGTGATGCTTTTGTTCAGTTAAAGCTTTGCAATGCTATGCTAGCAAAACAAGTTTACCAATTTGCTTAGATAAAGGGCAAGTCTCAAGACTTGTATCCCTGAGCACAATAGATAAGCATAATAGTGTAAGAGGTTACACTAGAATAAGCTGGTTTTGCAGTATTGTGCAAAGAAGAAGTTTTGAAACCAAGCTAGAACAAGTTGAGATTGAGTACAATTAGCAGAGATGGTGAGGAAGACTACCAATGACCGCCAGAAGACCTTGGAAGACCATCAAAAGACACAAATGCATGTATGTTAAGGAAATTTACATATAGAATCATAGAATCATTCAGGTTGGAAAAAACCCTTGGGATCATCGAGTCCAACCATCAACCCTACTCTGCAAAGTTCTCCCCTACACCATATCCCCCAACACCATATCTAAATGACTCTTAAGCACGTCCAGGGATGGTGACTCAACCACCCCCCTGGGCAACCAATTCCAAACCCTGACCACTCTTTCTGTGAAGAATTGTTTCCTCATGTCCAGTGTAAACCTACCCTGTTGCAGCTTGAAGCCATTCCCTCTTGTTCTATTGCTAATTACCTGTGAGAAGGGACCAGCACCAACCTCCCTACAATGTCCTTTCAAGTAGTTGTAGAGAGTGATGAGATCTCCCCTCAGCCTCCTCTTCCTCAGACTAAACAGTCCATGATCCTGCAATTACTCTTCATAAGATTTACGCTCAAGGCCCTTCACCAGCTTCCTTGACCTCCTCTGCACTCACTCCAGCACCTTGATGTCTCTCTTGTATTGAGGTGCCCAGAACTGGACACAACACTCCAGGTGTGGCCTCACCAGTGTTGAGTACAGGGGGACAATCACCTCCCTACTTCTGCTGGTCACATTATTTCTAATACAAGCCAGGATGCCATTGGCTTTCCTGGCCACCTGGGCACACTGCTGGCTCATATTCAGCTGCTTATCAAGTCTGTAGCGATGCATGGGATTATTGTGGCCCAAGTGCAGGACCTGGCACTTGGCCTTGTTGAAGCTCGTACCATTAATGCTGGCCCATCAGTCCATTCTATCCATGTCCCTCTGTAGAGCCTCCCTATCCTCATGCAGATCAACATTCCTGCTTAACTTGGTGTCATCTGCAAACTTCCTGATGATACACTCTATGTCCGTATTAAGATCATTGATAAAGATATTAAGCAGAAATGGTCCCAACATGGAGCCCTGAGACACACCACTTGTGACCGGCCACCATCTGGATTTAACTTTGTTGAGCACCACTGTTTGGGATCATCTTGCCAGCCAGTGCCTTATCCAGCAATATCTTAATAATCTCTAAAAAAAGTATGAATATATTAATTATTTTTTGGAAATCTAATGGATGTGTATATTTTGATCAAATATAAACTCTGTAAACAAGCAATCCAGCGTATGCATATTAGGAGAAGTGATCCCCTGTGTGCCTGGTGCCATAATAAAGAATGCCTGCTTTCTGAAACTCCAAATTGAGTCTTTGAGAGTTGCTATTTTGCTGAATTACAGTTTCACTGGCACCCCCAGTGGAAGATTTAAACGAGGCGTACACGTGCCAACAGTCACTTGCTGAAAAGATGAGCTCCAGCAGAGGAACGTCCACATTGGGCAAGGGCATCGCAGCCAGGAGAGCCAGCAAGAGGCTCTTTTTTTTGAGGCTTTTCGAAGCTGGGAGAAGCGGCAAGCCTGGATCAGTACCAGGCAGCTTCCAGGGTCGCACCCCCAGTGGCAGATTTAAACCAGGCGTAAATGACCACTAGGACCACTACGCCCTCGCAAAAACTATTTCCAGCCCTACTGTGTTGGAGATGTTCAACCAACACAAGTTTATTTTAGTGCTGATTCTCCATGAAAACTATGTTTCATTTGCCTTTAATTATACAATCTTTAATTACACAAAATGTATAAAATTATATAAAAAATAAGCCCATTACCAAAAAACTTGTGAAGCTCATAAAGCTCAAAATGCAAACTAATCACCAAATACAATACCAATTTATTTCTCACCTTTCATTCCTGTGAAACATTGAGACATGTAAATCTGATGATTTAATTGAAAAGGAAACTCTTATGTATTCATACAGATTTAAATACAAAAAAGCTCTTAGAAAATGAAACAGAGTTACCTGACCTCCATGACTGGTTATTTTGCTGATGGATTTAAAATCCAAAATTATAAAGGCCACGAGGTACCAACTCATATTGAAAATGGTATCAAAATGGTCGTTGATGAGCTGGGAATTTATATTCACAGACTTCACCTAAAAATAGAGCACAAGGCATCGCTCTGTGCGCTCACTACTTGTGAGGACCCTGGCACCAACAACTCTTGTGTTTCTTCTCAGTTTAAAGGTACTACATTTTAAAGAGATTACATTGCATTGCAAAGATACACTGGAAGGAAGTCATGCCTGTGCCCACCCTTCCCCACAGAGAGAATGAGGACATACAGGTATATACATACTGGCATTTTAATTTTTAAGTGTTACTTCGACACTGGGAAAACCAGAAAAATTAAAACAGTGCTGCTCACTGTCTCAGTTTTCCTAAGTGGCTGCCAGCACACTGATGGAATTAACCTCACACAACCTGAGCTGATCAGCAGCTGCATAAATCTCAGCAGCCTCTGTTACACATGAGAGAAGTGAACTCCAAATCGTGACTCAGGCACCTCAGGTATCTAATTTAGCATAAAATGAGTCAGATGTTGGAGGTATCCATCTCCCCTCTGGGTTTCAGATTGCCTCAGCTAACTAACTTAGACTGCAACACATTTAGCCACACTGAACTGAAACACTGACGCTCACTCCTTATTCATTATTTTATCTATTTCTTTACAAAATAACTGATTTCGGTTTTTTATACCAGCTTTCAAAACTTGTTGTTTTTGAAAGGTAATTGAGTGAGGGGTGGGAAGTGCTGTTCCTTCTTATAAGGGTTAGTTTTCATGCAAACCAGCAAGTAACAGAAGAACATATGAAGAATCTCTTACACCTAAAGTAAAATTAAATGTACAAAATGCAGTTAACCCTATATATGCATAGGTATTTATAATAGCAAACAACATTTCTAGCTACTACATGTACAGCACTTTCATTCTGAAATGTTATTTGAAGTCCAAAGTATTATTTTTTCTTTCACAGAGGTCCTGCTTATCTGACAATTAAATTAATGCATGTGAATGATGTATCTCTTTATGTACATTTCATCATTAATCAAAACCTAAGATCAACATGGAAAGCATTCTGTGAGTAAAATAAAGATTTTGGAGACTATGTTGTGCTGATCATTCTCACACTTCTGCTAAGAAGGAAACCATATGGTGCATTATTTTCTTCATTTCTTTTTAACTTTGTGTCAAGACGACCAGGAATAGCACCACACACTCTCATAAAAAACCTGAGGTATTGTAGAACGGATCTAGAATAGAATAGAATAGAATAGGATACGGTACGATACCATACGATATGATAAGATACCATACCATACAGTAGGTTAGTTTAGGTGGGAAGGAACCTTTAGAGGCCATCTAGTCCACCCCCCTGCCATGATCAGGGACACCTTCAACTAGATCAGGTTATTCAGGGCCCCATCCAACCTGACCTGGAATGTTTCCAGGGATGCGGTGTCTACCGCCCCTCTGGGAAACCTGGACCAGTGTCTCACCATTCCCAGTAACAGCAATTGCCTGGGTATTCTGTTCTCCTTTTGCTTTGTGTGTCAAAGATCATGAGTCAACAGCACATGATTAAAAGTATCCACCTACAATTGGCATATCGGACAGTGCATGGTGCTTTGGTTCTCTCCTGATCTTAATTGAAAACCTGGCTCTGAAGGCTGGTTCATTGAAACACAGGAAGGCCATTCATGTAGCTGTCAGTTCAAACTGTGTTGCTGCAAGCATTTTAAGTGGGGACAAAAAATAAGGGTTATGGTTGAACACCTTCATACACAAAGTGATGTGTGAAAACAGAGCAATTTCATATTTACACAATAGCTACAGGTACAGCTGGGAGCTTTAGCATATTATAAAATCAGAGAATCACTGAATGTTTAGAGTTGGATGGGACCTTAAAGACCACCTAGTTCCAAATGCCCTTCCATTGATGCTGTTGCCCAGGCTGCAGAGGACCCTCCATGGAGGCCCTACATGGCCTGGGAGAGGGCCTAAGGCTCTAGGGTAGGCTGCTTCAAGGCCCCCCTGGGTGGAGCTTTGAGCAACCTGCTCTAGCAGGAGGTGTTCCTGCCCATGGCAGGGGGGTTGGAACTCAAAGATCTTGAAAGTCCCTCCCAATCCAAACCATTCTTATCAGCCCTGTTCATGCCCCTGAGAAGGCTAGAGAGCAGGAGGGCACTGCCCATGCCATGGACAAACCCAGCAGCCATGTCCAGGTATGGAATGGGCCATGTTGGTCTCTGCTGCTTCTCCCCCACCTGCTGAGCAGAGCAGCAATTCCTCCCCCAGGCACGCTCGGAGCACAGGGAGGGCTGGAGAGCGGCCCCACCAGTGGTGGCAGCCCCACCAAAATGCCAGAGGCATTTGTATGTGGCTAAAAGTCACAGATGTACTCCAAGAGGGTGCAGAAATTGAAATAATTTGGGGAATTCATTCAAGTGTTGTTTGGGATTTCTAGGATTGTGTGTAGTGAACACACAGGCTCAGATATGAGTTCTCAGTGAGACATACACACTAATTTGAGAGAAGATAAAATACAGGTACACGAATGTACGAACGTATTTATGTTCTTATTGGATTCCTTAAAAACATTTTGTGGTAAAACAGCATTTCTACTATAAACAAATAATCGTACCTTTAGTCAGTCCTTTGTTAAGAATTTAGCAACTTCCTGTTTCATCACAGAGGTGCTGTATACCCAGGACAAAAATGATCTGAGGGCTGGAGCACCTCTCCTTTGAAGACAGTCTGAGAGAGCTGGGATTATTCAGCCTGGAGAAGAGAAGGCTCTGGGGACACCTTATAGCGGTGTACCTCTTCTACAGGAGAGATGGGGAGGGATTCTTGATCAGGGAGTGTAGTGATAGGATGAGAGGTAATGGCTTCAAACTGGAAAAAATGTAGTTTTGGGCTAGGTATCAGGAAGAATTTTTAACTATGACAGTAGTGAGGCACAGGAGCAGGTTGCCCAGAGAAGTTGTGGATGCCCCTTCCCTGAAGGTGTTCAAGGCCAGGCTAGATGGGGCTCTGAGCAACCTGGTCTGGTGGGAGGTGTCCCTGCCCAGGGCAGGGGGATTGAAAGTAGATGATCTTCAAGGTGCCTTCTAACCTAAACCATTCTGTGATTCTATAATTCTGTGACTTCCTCTGACAGCAAGGTCCCCCAGAATGTGGAAGATTACCTATCTACAGTTTGAAAAACCTGAGAGCAAGGGTGACTGACTAAAGACAAACATTGGCAGAGGTTGTTGGCAGACCAAAATATTGCTGTTAATTCCAGAGTGGCAAGTGGCTTCTTCTCCTGGGAACAAAAGCCACATTCCAGAGAACCATTACCTTGCAAATCCCACTCAGGATGGGATCATCAAGTTCTTTCTAGCTCTCTCTAGGTTCTGGGAGATGCCTGCAGGAGAGGGCTGTGTCTGGAAGGACATTCCCAGGCCGCGCTCATCATCCCTGAATTGGCACAGGAGACATTTGGTTTAGAAACATTTGAGATCAACTGCTGATCAAGCCCACCTATTCCTCTATCCTCTATCTAACTGCTTAAACCTTGCAGCTTCACATCTGACCTTCTGCTTCAGCCAGCATGGCTGTGAGTCTGTGGTTTGCTGAAATGTAAACTGGGAGCTCTGCCTTACAATCCCTGCTACTTTGGTCAAGCTCCTTCCAGGCAGTGAATGTCTCAAGCTGTACAAGTTTTCACTTCTCCCATCTGCTTTAACTGATCTAACTCCTGGTGTAAACTGACATGCTGGAATAAGGCTTTTAGGAAGGTAAGACCTATACCTAATAAAATAAGGCATAAAGAATGCTAAAGTTATGAGTACAGCTTAAGATGCTGTACTGTTATCCTCACAGAGTGAAGATAAAATAGGAAATTAAATCTGTGTAGCACTGAGATATTACAAAAACAAGTAATTGGAGGTAAGGACACATGAGTTGCACTTTCCTAAAATTATCAAGAATATAAGTACAAGCAGTTCTGATGCACAATCAATCTTTACTTACATAAACTGTAGCAAAGCTATTCTCCTTAGCCAGATCAAAGAAGAAAGAAGGAAGGATTCATTTCCTTTAAGGAAGAAGAATCAGTGGGGTATGGTGACAAACGAAGATTATGAATTTCTAAGATCTGATCTTCACTAAGAAAACCAAGACTGTCATGTTGATGACAACCTTCAACATTTAGTCTTGAAGTTGTTCACTTCTGAGTGTGCAAGGTGGTTCATCTCTCTAGAATACATTACTGTATTCTCTTTTGCTTGCAAAACCAAGCGGATCACAGAAAAGACAGTCAATATGTCAACATCTGAAATTAGGATTATGAATAATCATAGTTTAAAGCATAATTAATTCACCATATTCCAGAATATTTTCCCATGTTGGAGTAATTTTTCTTATACCCTGCTCTCCAGTGCCCAACTGGTTGAAAGAATTGGTTAGAGGTCTCTACTGTCTCTTCCTCATTTTAGGAAATCATGCTTATGTATGCATCCTTATGTATGAGTAGAAAGGACAGCATTTTCTGAAGTAACTCTTTGAGTTTTTCTGTCAGATCAGGAATTCCTGTACATTCCTGTGCTTTGACCTTTCTTTAAGAAAACCAACCGACCAAACAACAAAACACACAAACAAACTGGAAAAAAAAAAAAAAGACTTTTGTGTAAGATTACATTTTCAGGGATGATCTGCTTCATCTGATTCAGGAATAAACGTGAAGTGGCTGAGCAACTACTCAAGCTTCCAGGCTACAGCTAATACTTGCAGAAAATTGTTGTCAACGTCAATATTGGTGTCACTCAGGTAACTACACAGTAAACCTGAAGTCTTGAAATTGAACATTAAAGTTTATTTTTTTCTGTAACTACCAGGCTAACTTAGTCATAACAGAGATGCCACTAAACTTCACAGTCTGAAGTCATTCTTACTTCCCATAGTTTACAGTTTCTGTGCTACCAAAATGAAAAACAGTATGTTTAAATCAATGGTATTCAATAACAACAGGGCTTTTAATTGATTAGAGCTCCAAAACTACTCACAGATTTTCTGGAGGCTTTGGAAACTGAAGTACTTGGAGATTAAATGATTAAGTCTGGACCAGATACACTGTGTTTCTCGTGTAAGTGGATTTGTGCAAGTTCGAAAATTAATATGAATCAATATAATATACGGCAGTGGAATGTCATCTTTGTTACATAGACAGGTGTTTGGCAGAGTATGGATGTGCTGAGCACGCAGGCGAATCGTCCAGGAAAAGCTTGGACTTTGTCCTTGTGCAGCCCTTGGGAACTGTGAGTTGAGGGTAGGGGACAGCTGTGCTCTGCCAGGGGACTTGTGCCATTCGATGGCAGTGTCACAGCCGCAACCCAGCTGGCAGCCCCAGCTGTGTAGCACCTGGGCAGTGCAGCAGGTGTTTGTGTGGACACTCACAGCCAAACTCTAATAAGCCTAACAAGTAACCATGGGAATAGCAAAAGGATCATGCAGTACGAGGGGGGCATAGCCCTGCCAAATTTCAAGAGAGATGAGTACATTTTAACTTCTCAATTAAGCTCTTATCTATAAACCCTTTCTCTACTACCTTTCTGTGTATTTGGGTATGCAACTGAAAGAGAAGATTGTCATTGAAAGTGTTACCTCTGTTGTCTCTAATCAAACGCATTATATATTATACCCACACAGTTTGCTTTGTCAATCTTTCCTGGTTTGGTTGGTTGTTTTTTTAAATTATTTTAATTTATTTAAAATAATTAATTTAATTTAATTAATTATTTCTTTAAATTATTTTTATTTAAATTAATGAAGTTTAAAGCAAGTCCATTTATCACAGATGCTATTCACCTTCCTCACAGTAAGGCTTTGAGAAATCTCAAGCCATGATGTGTTGATTATGGCAAATTTACTTCCAGTTTCTGGTTTAAATAGGCTATTACTGATGAAGAAGTGGAGAACATAAAAATATCTAAGTATAAAACTGACAACCACTTTCATAGATGGAATGGTACTGATACTAGACAACAAGAAGTCCTAGATCAAATATGTTTTACTACATTATGTGATTGAAAATAATGTTTTAGTGCAGTAAGGCAGCACAACAAATAAATCTACTCTAATTTGGGGAAAATATAAAAAAAGGTGTTCTACCTCCATTACAGATTATAGGTGGATATATGACACAAAGAAAATTAGATTGGGAACAGCACTGGTTCTATAGCATAATGAAGCACTGAAACAAAACAAAGTGAATCAGAAAAAGTCCGGTCAAGGCCCTTTGGTGAAGAGAGAAACACCAGTCAGATGTGAATTTAGGTAACGATTTTACAAAAACCCGTTTTTCTCACGGTGTAACAGCAAAACTCACATTGCAACCATATTAATTTTAGTTCATGCAGTTTTTCACAAAATATCTGTAATGTCTGAGGTCCTCTATCATACACAATAAACAAAACAAAAGTTAAGAAAATTCTGGTCTCCTTCAATATAGGTTTAGTTCAATACAATTATTCCCAAGATCAAATAGTCTAGTATATATTTAATGGAGTTATGGCAAATCTTTTGATGTCTTCAGCTTGCACCTCCACCTCAGGCTTTTGTTTGAATCTAATGTCTTGGACAGTTTCTAAAACACAGGATGTGAAACACAGAAATCACAAATAAGTAATGAGAAATATCAAAAACCTGCTGAAGGCATAATCTTCAGCAGCAAGGAAGGCTGTCACACTCAGTTATAACAGGACTGCACTCAGCCACAACACCGTGTATCTTTCAGAGACGACTGAAATCTAAGTTGTCATTGTCATATGTATCTAAGAGGGAAATAAATATTTTCTTTGGTAGTGTGAACACTTAAGGGAAATATATTCCAAATATCACTGATAATGTTACAGGTGAAACCTTCCACATTCGTTTGGGGAATTAAAAAGCGGTTGTGTATCACAAAAAACGTTTCCAAACATGCTGAGTTAGTATATTTAGAACAAGAGCTTGATGATGAAATGAAAAACAGAGGTTTACTAACTGGCATATAGTCCTGTGGGGCACAGTTATTTTCAGCCCAGAACTGCATATCAGTTGACACATAGTCAAACTTTGAGACTAGATTAGAATGCTATATATTTTCCATGTAAAAATTTGAATCCTTTTGTGGATCATACTCATGTTCCGTATTTCACTCCTTGGAGCTTAATGAATTTCAGGAGCCGCATAAACATTTCTCAAAACATCTATCCGGTGTCCTCAGTCACAGTGAAGTTCTGATGGTTTCACCTGTATTTGGCCTATTGTAGACTTACATAAATATGCATTGAAGAAGGAAAGGAGTATGTAAACCCCTGAAAACATCAGAGACTTAGAGGCACAGATATGATTTTGGATTAATTTTTTTCACTAACAGGAACATGAACACAGCTTAAAAATGTAGCATTGTATTGTATATAAATAGATGCATCCTGATGTATATACAAATGGATAGAGACAAACAGCAACACCCAAACATTTGATTTGTGGTATCCTTTCACATTTTACTTGCCAATTTTCTATGATTCAGATTGTGACACATTGCTTACAGTCTCTGTGCCTTACTGTGTGAAGTAAGATCACTGAAAGAAGTGGTAAAACCTAAGTGTACTAGCTAAGATAGATATGTCCAGTATAAATTTCAAGGCAACAAACTTTTTTCCTTAGGTATCAAATCCAGTAGTAGTTTGTTGCTACAAGAGAAGTCAGAGTATTAAAAAATAATTAGTAATTGATTTAAGAAATTTGTAGATAGCTTATCTGAGGGAAGATGATCTTCATCTTACCTTGATGGCTGCTTATGTCGTCCCTGATTGGACACACAACTTGTTAGATCCATACAGATCACGACCAAAAAAACAACAGTAAGGAAATGTGTTTGTAAAAGACCAAAGTGCACAGGAACAGAGATAACTTATAATTGTCCGAATTAGAGCATATTTTTCACAGAGATAACAGACAGCTTCCCAGCTCAAAGACAACACATAGGAAAATATCCAATTCCTCCTGTGAAACCGTGGACTGTTTCAAAAACAAATGCAAGGCAACTCTTTTAAATGATAAATCTGTTGTCCCAAGCTTTATTTTTCAGATATAACAGAACTGTTTAGGATTACATTCCCAAGATACTTAACCCTTGTTAATTAAGCATGTTCATAATTTTTAAGTATGTATGTAACACAAACAACTCCTGTTCAAAGAATTGAAATTTAGCAAGATTCTGAAGAAATAAAATTGTATTTTGTAAAGAAACTACAACAGCAAGTGTCGTTAACCTTATGACAGTTAAAGGAAGAATTAATTCCCACATAAAGTAATATGGGTTTTATGTTGGCTTATGTTTTAATTTCAAGGTTGTTTCAAAAATATTTTAGGTTTTCTACATCCAAAATAAATGAAGGATATGTGAATTTGTTTTACTTCAAAGGGGTTAAAATGAAGATATTTCATTCAGGGGAACTGTAATACCAAATAAATAATATATTTCTCAGGGAAATAGGAATATATGCAGTGCATAGACATATTCCTTTAGGACCAAGTTCTCCTTTCAGAACATTGCACTATAAATGTGTATTGCCTTATCAGCACTTGTTCTGCCAAAAGTTAACTTTGATAAATGTCCACAAATAAAAAGAGTCATAATCTGAGGAAGAGAAATGTTGTAATGATTAAAAACAACTGCTTAGAAAGATGCTTTTATATGCAAGGAAAATTTTCAGTACCCAGTTATTTCTAATATCTGGCCATTCCATCTCACTATTTCTAAGGTCATGACCATAAAAAAGATCCTGAAACATACTACTTCATGATCAATAGAACTTTTTGTAGGTCAATTATAAAATAAAGTATAATAAGTGATCTCCAGTAAAAAGACTATTATCTAAACTATCACTGTCTAAGTAGAATTTTTTCCATTTAAAATCTCCCTTACATAAAGTTATGAAGAAGAAAATGTGACTTCATTTACCAAGATTTTTCATTTATCTTACCAGGAGGCTGAGAATTTCTTTTTATTGCAGAGAGTGAAAATTCTTTTTTTTTAAAAAAATTATTAAATTAAAAAAATCTTTTAAAAAAGAAAGGACATCAACTGGAATGAAGTGGTACAGTCTGACCTTGCTCTATACATTCTAAGAAATTTTCTTCCTTCTTTCAGAAGGTAAGAATGGACACTGGATTTCTTTTATCAAGGAGTAAGACTTTTCCTGGCTCATCATACTTGTCAAAATCCTGAATATTTATTGTATTACCTTTTTTTCAGGAGGGATATTAATACTGAGGAAATATATATACAATCAGTCAATGATTGGTTGAGAGTGTGAAAGCTCCTTCTCTTTTAAATTATATACACATACAGTTAGTTTAATATGGCAAATCCAAAAGATCCAATAAAAATATCAGAGTAGGTGTCTCATTGGAAAGAGAAGTTAGAATTTTATTTAAGGGTAATATTCTACAACAATTTCTGAAATCATTTCATGTGGTGCCTGTGAAGTGTTAAAGAACTATAGCACTTTTCCCTGAAATGGCATTTTGAGAGTCCTAGGTAAAATAATCCAGTAAATATGGGAACTAATTTATTTCTTCTTAATATCAAGAAGAGTAGACAAAATCAGACGTAAAAAGTCATATAATTTTCCAACCAATTTCAAATTAATCCTGAACACATTTAAATCTTGTACAGTCCTATGTTACGTGATTTGAACTGTAATGATATATGTTCATATATTCCTACAGAGCTGGTAAAAAAAATGTTTGTGAGGGTTGTAGCTCAGAATAAACACTACACTAAAGACCACACTCAGTTATGCTAATGTGTAAGTTGAACTCTCATTTCAACATTTTTATATAAAACTGAATGAACCCCAGTGAATCTAGTGACTTCTCAACCCAGCAGAAAATCAACTGTCCTTAATACTACAGTATCCAGGAGAAAAAGCGGCAGGTTCTTTCCAGTTTGTGGGAATAATGTTCTCTGACTGCATCCTGATTGCTCTCTGGGGAGTCCCAGTGCCACTAGGAAACCAGTCGTCTAGACTGACAGAGGTCACCTACAACTCCTGTGTCTGGACCTTTCCCTGTGGCATTAGGAGGATGTAAACAGCAGATGTGAAGTCTGATAAGCCAAACTTCTTAATGCAAAACAAATGAATAAACAAAATACCTAGATTTTGCCAAAAGACTGATATACAAACAAACATGTATTCCAAGAGGAAAAAAAAAACAACAAAGTGGGTTTGTTGGTGTTTTTTCCCCCATTTCTTGTTTTCCATGTTATTTTGGAACTAAGTAGAACAATAAAAAAGTTGAAATGACAAAAGTAGCTGTTCTTGTTTGTGGGTACTAGTCCTCAGTCTAGCCGCAAGAATTCTGAAAACAGCAAGTATTCATTATATCTCCTTTTTTCCTGATCTCACCTCCAGATATCACACTTCCTGTCTAAACTACACCTCAACTGAGACTGCTATAATCAGTTGGATCAGAAAGAGCATCTCATTATAAAATGTTTTCATGTTCTAATACATTCTTAAGGATTGCAAATCCCAACGATTTCCTTTATACACCTGTGTATATAGACACAGACATACGTAAGGATATAATTATGTATATAAGAAATCCTCAAACTGCTGGCAAAACTCGTCCTAGTACAGCCCAGAATGTTGTTGGATGCCTTTGCTGTAAGGGTACATTCCTGGCTCATGTTCCACCTGGTACCCAGCAGGACACCCAGCTTTTCTGCAAAGCTACTTTCCAGCCTTTTGATCCCCTGCAGTCAGTGTTGCATGATTTTATTCCTCCCCAGGTGCAGGACTTCACACTTCTCCTTGCTGAACTTCACAAGATTCCTGTCAGTCCATGTCTTCAGCGTGGTGAAGTCCCTCTGGATAGCAGCGCAACCTTCTAGCATATCATTCACTTCTCCAAGTTTTGTGTTACCAGTGAGTTTGCTGAGGGTTCACTATGCCCCACCAACCAGATGATGGTGAAAAATCCAATGCAGTTTACATAGACACCTAAATTGCCTTAAGCACACAATTCTTTTGGCAAAAGCTTGCTTGTACAACTAAATTAGTAATGCAGATGGGTCTCAAAAGCTGTCACGTCTTCACTGTATAATTGCCCTTGTAAGGCTATTTCTAATGTGGAAGCTAAGTTTAAAATTTATTTAATATTTGAGACTACAGGTAAATTGGTCCTATATGATACTTTTTAATCAATGGAAATAAATAGACTTTTTAGGATATAAATATTCTTTCTGCTTCATTTGTCTACTACAGCAAGAGATGGTCAGCACTCTAGAAGTATCTATTTAATTCCAGTGACTGTAAAGGTACCTCTGACATCTAAGTTTAAAGTCAATCTGCCTACCGAACACAGACAGCAAAATTTCAAGATTGGAACATCAAGAAGCAAAAATAGAATTTGGAAAAAGGCTGCTAATAATGATGACTGCTGATGCTGACAACACAATATGCCGAGTCTTTATCACAAAAAGCATGAACTAGTCTTAAATCCCAACTGTAGACATTTTCATTTATTCATCTATACATATACATATATATATATATATATATACACATATACATATCTATATATATATGACCCAAAAAGGCCTAAACCTGAATCTCTGAGTAGGTCTTAATCTAAAAATTCATAGACAACACAGTATCTATAGACTAACCTATTCAGTAGAAAGAATTTAGCCCTCCTTACAGATTTGCTGTGCCTTGTTGAGTTCTGAACCCAAATCTTTTGATTCCCAGCAATTTCAGAAAAGAAATATAAAAAAATTCCTTTCTGTGTAATATGAGTAAGCAGAAGTCATGAGTGTCTGGAGGAGAGGAGTCAATAGGAATCCTTGATATCTGTACCCATGGCTGGAGCAGTTTTCCAGGACAGTCATGGAATTATGTTTCTATATCCTCTGGGTCCTGTTGCTGTGTGCTCTATTAGTTGAAAACCAGAAAGGCATCAGAACCTGCAATCATCTTTTCAGAGTTTTGTAATGGTCCACTGGGATATAGCTATATTTTTCTCAAATTATATCAGTTTCACTGGTTTATCAAGGTCGTAATCTGTTTAAGAGAAAAGAATTCTGCAAGGGTACAGATCAGGAAGCTCTGAAGTGATCATTTTGATATGAGGTGGGATTTTTTAATCTTGTTTGAAGTTAAAAAAAATCTTGCTGGGAAATAAATAATGTCATGAAGTTAATAAAATTAAATAATTAGCAACTGAATTGAAAAGACTGCCTATACTCCCTTACAATTAACTTACTGTCACATCTACTTAACAAGATGTAATTTTCACCCACACATACTTTTTACTTCTAGTCTGTGTTTTTTGTTGCACAGTTTGAAAATAAGGGAGTGTGAGATGCAATTCTGAGATGAAGAATGCTTAGGAAAGATGTAGTAGGAAACTCACTTCACAGCAGAATGTGAAAATGTCTCAAACCAAGATACTCCCTTCTGTAGCTTAATCTTGTGTCTTATAGTTATGTAACATCTAAATCACATTAGCTTCTCTCACACATGGTACCTCAAATTATGCATTACTTGAATAATTTAATGCTCTACTTTTCATGTTGGCGATTAAAAAAAAAAGACGAATAAAGTTTTGCTGAGAAAGAATATGAAAGATGTGCATTTAAACTGTTATTTTTCTCTTTGAGATAATAAATTGGCAATCAAATATACCGAGTACAGCTCTTCTGATTTCTTAATAACATTACTGGTTATGTAAAGCCTCCAAATAATGTGTCAGAGTATATTTTAAAGGACTCTGGGAGTCTAAGTATATTGAAAATCTAATGATTTTCTATTTCATAAATGTTAAACATTATAACAAGAGGTAAGAGACTTTATTCGGCCGCCTTGGCTTATTAAAATATAATTTCTTGGACTTAACACTTGCTAAACATGTTAATAACTTCTTAAAAAAAATTAACAATGGTTTCTCGTGTCAAAGTAAGAACAGAAACTGAGAAACATAATTAAATTAGACTGGATAAGAGTTTTAGAAGACTATTTTTTTTAAAAAAAAGAAGCAATGTCATAGTGAACATGACATGAAATGATAACCAGTAATTGAAATACAAAGATGTAGGCATTGGCAGAAAAGATGAAAAAACTCTATGCCTAATTAAAAACATAGGCAATTTCATGGCAAAGACAGTAAAGAATTAAAAAAAAAACAAACAAAACAAAACAAAACACAAACAAATTGTACAAGATGGAAGCAACAATCCTTGTTCTTTCTCCATCAGGGAGACACTGCATCTACAGGAGTCTGTCTACTGATTCTTATAGGAATTAAATCAAGTTGCTTTGGAGAGGTAACTTAAGAAGTGAAATTCATGACCACGAAAGAGTGGTCTACCTTTTGTCCTAGAACTAGAGAAATAAGGAAGAAATAAAAGCATAGCTATAGACATTATTGAATTAGATATGGATTTTGCAGTGGAGGACATGCAGTGAAAGATTGTATAAGGAACAAACAAAATAGTAACGAGGAGACAAAGAATGATATGGGAATGAAATTGAGGAATTGTTGATAGTTAAAAAAAAAAAAAGACAAAACAAACACATGAAAATATGTGCAACCTTTAATCCATTCTTCCATTTCGCTTTATCTGAGATATAATGTGTTAAAATAAACTTGAGTCCACCATGGCCCAAAGCTACAATAAAAAAGTTCCTACCTATAATTCCACCATGAACTAATACACTGACTGAGGTTCTGTCCTGGCTAACAAAATGGTATCTTTATCACCTATGCTACATATGTTCTTGAGGAGACCTGTTAATTGCACAAACATTTTTCTGGAGAATAGATTGTTCTATTCTGTAAGGACAGGAAGAGAAATCAAGATCAACTGGGGTCTTATCTAGCCCTGGAAATAGCTAATGAGGCTGTGCGACTGCTTCAATCATTTATACGTGCAGAAGTACAGAATACTCACTATGGTATGTCTCTGCACCGTCTGGAAAACAGAAGAAAACTATGACATAAAATAATATTGATCAATTTACAAGAATTAGTTTGCAGCTAGAAAACATGTTGCAAAGCTACTTATCAATAAAAAGGCATTTACTATTTCTTATCCATATAAAACTTGGTGTGGGAAACTCCAATACCTAGAATTGCTGACTAGTCCTGTTTAGCCATGGTCTTGCCAAAGGCCACATAAAACAACTCAACAGAAACACAGAACAAATGTTCTTGGGATATTTGTTCACATCTCCTGACAAATACACCGGTTCACATTACCATCACACAATTTTTGACACCTCTCATATGGTAAGAAATAATGAGCTAGGAAATTGCTTCCATATAGACTATTTTCTAACCATCATAATTTTCAATATGTTTGCAGAAACATCTCTGAAACCAACTTATTTTATCAACAGTTCTTCTACAGAAAGTATCATGAGCATCTTGGTGACACTCATTCAGAGGTAGCTATTACGATATCTTTGAGTTGTTAAAGTCCGTATAGATGTCACCTTATAATTTTGTCTCATTATATCACACAGTCTTCTCTCATTCAGTGTTGGTAAATGCATCAAAATTCTGGATATACATTATCATGAATAAATTCTTATATTTGTAGAATAATAAAAGCACACTGCAAACACACTGGCCATAATATGTGTGAGAAACTCAGCAGCTGCTGTAGAAGAATAACAATTTAAAATATGTAAAGACAATCTAAAAATCTAAAATAAATAAATAAATTACAAAAAAGGTAATGAATTTTTATTGTAAAGTTACTTGTTATCAATATAGGTTTCCTATATACAGGCACATGCTGAGTACTACAAATGGGAAGTGAAAATAGAAAACATAAATGGGAACAGAGAAGGTAACAGTTCCACAGAGAAAATTTTGAAGTTCAAAGTAGATACTGAATCACATTTAAAAAGTCAACAATGTGACATTTTGACATGAAAAGTAAATGTTATGCTGGTGTATTGAAGGGTGATGTTACGTATGAATCATGGGATTCTTCTTCTCTTCTCAGTTCTGGATTAGTCTGAGATGGAATATTTACCTTTGTAAACTCTGTTGTAAAAAAGATGCAAATTAAAGATAATACCCAGAAAAGTAACAGCAATGCTAAAAGATTTGATTATCCAATATACAATGGGAAGCTGAGGGGCCTGGCATTGTCTGACCTAGAAAAGAGAAAACTGTGAGGTAGGGGAGAAACATTGCAGGTTTTTTTGCAGTAGCTCTCAGTTACCATCAGAAAGAGTAAACAGCACAATGTTTTTTCATAGGTATTTAAAAATGAGTTAGACATTCCTTCAGAAAACATCTCTATTGTTCAGTAATTATTTCCCAAATTTCAGTGTTTTTCTTTCTCTCATTCAAAAGAAAAGTTTTCACCATAATTTCACTTAATGAGATTTTTACCATTAAAAAAATAATCTGAAATTAAGAGATGAAGATCTATTTTTTTCTGAAAGACTGAGCTAAAATGGAAAAAAAATGTATTTAGTGGAAGTTTTGAAAGTCTTTATATGCACCTGAGGTTTTCTGGAAAGCAGATCTGATGGTCTTTAATATGAAATGAAATAAGTATGAAATTTTATTTAGGGTTAAGTATTCCACAGTGCCTAACTTTATTTTTCTTAAGGATAATGTTAGAGAAGACCTTTAAGGTCCCTTCCAACCTAGAAGATTCTGTGATTCTGTGAAGACCAATAAACTCTTACCTGTGTTGTCTGTGAGTAAACCACAGATTTATCACCTTTCATCCCAGATTTATGTTAATGCACTGGGACTGTGCTTTCTTTGTTTTACTGATACACAGACTTTTGATCACTCCGTTCCACTGCAATTCCTTAACAACTATGGTACCATCTGATTTGCAGAGATTGGAGTAATGTTTTCCCTTGATCTGCTGATCTTTCTAAAGCACGGCATTCAAATAGCATCCTTTACTGCAGGCGTGCACTGTTTATCCAATTGATCTTTCTGTTCCCAAGGAACCTTTGTCCTGCACTGCAGAGCATCCAGCTGATGACCAGCCTTCAAGGGAATATTGCATCCCAGTTGCAAGATTTTACTGATCTTTGCTGATCTCCGTGCTTCTGTGAGTCTTGTCCCTGAAGTTTAGTCATGATTACAGGAGGAAATACTTTATCAAATGTCAAATACCAATACCAGGAAAGAAACACCTCAGGGCACTGACAGAGTATGAAGCTGAACCTTATAATTGATCTACTGATATTCTTCACTACCCTCTGGTTTTTGTACTGCTCAGAATCCTTCTATCTGTGAAGATGTCTGTCTCTAATTTAGTCATATGCATGCCAGACAGGACCAATACATACTCCTTTGGGGACCTATTTGGATTTTATGTTTGTTTCTGTATGTGCATTTCTTTACAGGTTCATACCTTTGAGATTTTGGATCAAGGAATAACACCTGAATCACTGATGAGATCACACACCCTGCTATGAATAATTTAATTTATGCTGTGTTTGATTCCTTAAATCTAACTATATAAGGATATATAAAAGCCTTCCTTCCCAGACGACAAATTGTCATCTTAGCATAAGAACATACGATGCCTGAAATTCGAAGCAGCACCCAAGATTTTGCTTTAATTGCTTGGGCACCATGACTTGCCTGGAATGAAAAAAAGAGTTGACTACACTCTGAGTTACAATTTCCTGCCAATCTATCAGCTGGGATTAGTCAGCTCACAGCAGTGTAAAGATTGTCTACTAGGAAATGTATTTTAGAGAGATGAGATCCTCTAAGAATGCTGTGATTGTCAGAAAAGAAAATCTAATATGTTATGACAGCTTTTTTCTGGAACAGGTAACCTTCAAGCCATCAGAGATACTCACCCAAGATACATTTTCTTATTAGAAATCCTGTTCAAACAGTACAGTGACTTTTTTTTTCTTGGTAGCTAAGATATTTACTGTTATTTTTCTAGGATCAATACTGTCAAGATGAAGGACATGAAATCTAAGCAGTCTTCCAATTGTAATCATAGCTGTTAGTCCAGTCTTGATTGTAGATTCTTGCTGTTATTAGGCATGCATAGCTTGAGAAGTGACACTGTGATCAACTGAGCTCAAAAGTGGGAGGTTAACCTTGTATTAGATTTCTTCAGGATCACAGAAATATTGTACCAGTCCGTGAGATTCATTAAGCTGCAGCAACACAGAGAACTAAGTTTTGTGATACTCTATGCTTCTCACATTGCATAGCTGTCCATCTGTTCAGGAATTGCTATGACTTCTGCTAAATTTTATACTGTTCCATCACCTGCCCAGCTGCTATTTTAATCTACTGAGTGTTTAAATCAAGAAACAAGTGAAAAATGACATGCCTTTGGGCAATTCCGATATGCCTGTGTCTACTTAGAGGCACGGACGTAGTATATGATAGCAGAGAATTCCCAGAGCCCAGCACCTTTACAAGCCATAACTCCAACTATTCCCTAAGCCAGCACTGTAAAAGCCTTCTGAACTGATGATGGCTGTGAAATTTCATTGAATTTAGTGGGTGAAGGACCAAGCCATTAAAGTTCATTTCACAGAGCTATTTGCCACTTTCCACACTATATGGGTTTTCTGTCTTTTGTTCTTTCATTACGCCTGCTTGTAGTCTCTTTTCCTTTTTCAGTGTCATGAATAGGTTTTCCACAAAATTAAGTCTGAGGTCCAGTTTAAAAATTAAAGCAACCCCCAAGGAAAAAGAAAAGTGCTTCCACTTATTTTTCATTCTTGCTTCAATATGGCAGTAAACAAACAATCAAGCAAACAAAACAAAACAAAAAAATAATCCAGATCCCCAATTTGAAAACATCCCTCTAAAATATCAGTTTGGCCCAGATAATCATTATTTACTGTCCCACTGCCTTACTTGAGACGCAGGTGTCATTGGAGACATGAGACTGCATTGAATTAGAAAAGAATTTATTCCACTGCTTTCACTTATCCAAGTGCAGGTTAGATTCTGGTCCAATTTATTCCACCTTAGACCCACCGAACTTTTTTGTCTGTGTTGTTGCAGCTATGCAGATTTTGAACTGTCTGATCTGGTTTCATTTGATCAAAAAAAAACAGCTCAACATTTTTCATTATTGAGAAGCCTCTAAAATCAACTGTAAATCTAAGCAGAAAAGGTTATTCTTAACATGTTTCTTGATTTAAGCATCCAGTGGATTAAAGAAGCAGCTGGGGGTTCTGAAAATGTTTGTTGATATACCAGAAGAAAATGGATGCCACCTGAGCATCCAAAAATAAATCTACCTCTATTCCCTGGATTACTTCCTTCTCGCCTTAAAAATGTAAAATGTAAAAAGATCAGTATTATATTTCAGTGACGTAGTTTTTTAATATTGAAGAGCACACTCAATCTGTTAGTATCTGATTTTCAAGAGACTGTAAAGACTGGCAGAAGTTCAGCTTCCTTTAAAAAGCCCTGTGTTAGTACAATAAGAATAGGTAAATCAGATAAAAAGTTCTTTTAAATATATGAAATTGCTAATCTGATGCTTTGCATCTTCCCTCTGTAGCTAGATTTCCTCCCTGGAGATGTTCAGATGTCCTAGCAACACACTTTTGCTACACTGATGCCTTTTTAAGTGAATATCCATCCCCTTAAAATTACAAATGCACTTATTTTGGTTGCTACCTTACAATTTTGAATTGGTTTAGAAAATTAGCAATGGAAACAGAGATTTATCTGACACATTTTGAAAGAAGGCTATTTCTCCCAGTAACACAGACAAAATGCTCAAAGATGAAAACTTTACATTACATATAATATGCAGTCCAAAGTTTTAATTTTTCTATCATTACCTTCAAGCAGACAAGAGAAGGGAAATCAAATAGGCTCCAAACTACTGAGATCTTCCAGTCAAGCTTCCTGCCACAGATGAGGGAGACAGTTACCTGCCCAGGACTGAGAGCAGACTAGTGAGAAGATCCTGTTTATATTGAGGACTCATCTGGGGACATGAAAAATAAAAAGAGAAAAGAAAAAACGGAGTAGATAAAACCTCAAGGATAGGTTCTGGAAGTTGTAGGTCCCTTCCAACTGAAAATATCCTCTTCTGTTCTAATTTTTTTCTGCTTGGATCACTGTGCACACATTTGCACCAAGGTCTTTCTCCTGCCAAAAAAATGGCTTTTGCCACCATTAGGAGCTGTAGAGGTGCTGCCTTCTTGGTGGATAGGACAGATCATCTGACCTGGGCAACCATGGTTTGGCCTCTTGGTGAAAGAGGAACTGGATTTCAGAGGACATATGAAAAGACTTCTTCTCTAGGCTGAGAGACTAGCTCTCCAAATGTGTCCTTTGTCTGGGTGGATCCAGCATCTGGCTTTTCTTGTGGAGAAAAGTCCATCCACGACATGTTGCTTTTGGTAATGAAGGTGTAAGAGGTGACTGCAATGTAGTGCCACTAGTAGGGTGACCTGTATTGGTGTCCACGGCTACAGTAACCAGAATAATGGCAGAAGTCTGGCAGCAGAGAGTGAAGTTGGTGATAGTGAATGTGGTGTTTCCAGACAGCACAGCCAGAGGCAGTTGGATGTGGGCATCTTCAGGTCTTCTGCCCATCCTGACCACCTAACGAGACAGAATAGCAGGGAAATTGATGTGACAAGAAGGGTTGCTTCTATCCTTACAGAAAGGAGGTGGTGGAGTCACCATCCCTGGAGGTATTTAAGAAAAGTGTAGACATGGCTCTTCAGGGCATGCTCTAGTGCCCAAGATTATTGATTTGTGGGGGGGGTTGTGGGTGTGGGGTTTAGTTGGTGGGTGCTTTTTTGTGTGTGTTTTTTGTTGTTTTTTTGTTTGTTTGTTTTTGTGTTTTTTTTTTTAATGTGGTTGGACTCAATGATCGCAAAGGTCCCTTCCAACCACTAAGATTCTGTGATTCTGTGAAACAAGATAAGATTCATTACAATATACTACTGTCACAAAGATGGTAATATATTAAAATACAGGTAGACGATCAAGTATTGTGTCAGCAGCAGGGATACAAGTGCTTGGAATAAGATCATGACCAGGCACTTTCCTTGCATCATGTATTCACAGAATCACAGAATCACAGAATTGTGGTGGTTGGAAGGGACCTCAGAGATCATCGAGTCCAACCACAAAAA
>JAOTQQ010000019.1:75191755-75218174 GCA_026546715.1 Gallinago undulata | reverse complement strand
TCCCCGCCCCTGCCTGCTAGTTCAGGGGTCTGGATATTTAGGGAACCCCCTATCCTACTACTAAAGACTGAGGCAAATAAGACATTTAGGACTTCAGCCTTCTCCTATAATTCCTTCACTCACATTTTCAGTTAATGCTAACAAGAAGGGAATTTCTAAATGCATAGAGCCAAATAATGTGCCATTTGGAAAGCAAATGTTTGCCTTTAATTTGTTAGGACTTGCTGATATAAAAATGAGAGATGAAAAAAGTCAATTACAGGCCCTCTGAGCACAATAATTGAGAAATATTTGCACACTTTTCCCAAATATGTAGTTAGGTTTTCACATGCAGTCAGTGTGAAGACTGCTCTGAATTGCTGTCACTGTGTTGAATATTAGCACTTTATGCATAAAACCAAACGTACCTCTGTAGTGATTGTCCAGTGTCCACAGCATAATTTGATGCCATAGTTTGGATTTTTATTTAGTCATTTATCTCTGAGGAACATGATCATGCTCCAATAAAAGGTTAGTTTACAAAATAAAAGAAGTATGTATTTTTCATTCTATTTTTTTTTTAAATTAAATTAAATTAATCTGCAACTCAATATGAAAAAAAAAATAATGCAATAAAGACATTTCTAATTTGAGTCACTGGATTGTGCCCACATGGTACAAACTTGTTCAAGTTATTTTTCTCTATTTCAAAAAATTACTGCTCAAATTGGGTTGTGTGTGTGTTTTTGTTTGTTTTGGGTTTGAATTTTTTTTTTTTTGCTTTTTTTTTTTAATGTGGTTGGACTTGATGATCTCAGAGGTCCCTTCCAACCACTAAGATTCTGTGATTCTGTGAAAAAATTATAAAAAAGAGATAAGAAAAAAAATCCTGGATTTCTTCTATGCTGAGAGTCGACCTAATCACAATATTTGAAGCAGGTCATATATTTAGTAAGTTCAATTAAAAGGATGTTTAGGAATGTTTTTCCCTTCCCTAGAACTGGAGCTCACCTGCTGGAGTCTTCTTATTAAATTATTTCTAATCAGTTCTTTGTCATTGTATGGCAGTATTGGTGTTGACATAAATTCCTTTACTTCGGTTTGCTTTCCTCAGTTTAAAGCTGTTCTTTTCTTTATTCATCCCTCTCTTGCCGCAAAGGCTACTTCAAGACGCCAGTCATTGGGATGACAGCAAAAATAACTAAATGAACATTTTCACCAACATTTTAGGTCATTCACGAGGGTCTATGTTTATACAACTCTGTCCACTGCCCAGCTGATGATGGCATATGCAAATCAAGAAGAATAGACAAGTGAGAAACAGAAATGGACATTTGTGGAGTTACGGTGAATCTCAGGTTTTTTTCATTAAAGAGATTACTTTCTCCAACAATGAAAGAGAAAGAAGAATAGCAAGCAGAATACTATGTGCAGAAGTAACCAGAACAGCAGAAAGAAGCTGCAAGTGGCTAAATTATTTCACTTTTCTCAAGGCTTATGACTAAATCATAGTAAAATCCATATTGCTTGGAAATGCCCCAGAATTCAAAGCCAAGATAAATCCATTTGAACATGCAGTTCAGAATCTCTTAGCCAGATTGTGATACTTTACATGCTCAGTAATGAACTATTCTTTGGCTCTGCAATATGAGATAATGTATTAAAATCTGGTTATTGAGAAATAAGTGCAGCAATTTTTACTTTTTTATTCAAACGTCTACAACTCTAGTGGTTTTTGCAGAGAACAGCTAGTATAATGTTTCATAGCACTGCCTGTGTATTACCTGATGCAAAATCTGGAGAGATATATAGGGTATGGTGTGCCTATAAATGCAAAAAATATAAAAAAGTGCAATGAAAATAGAAATTAAATACATGTAAGTCATGTATAAAGAAAATTCAGCAGCCATTTCAAGCAGCAACTTCTCCTAACTATGAAAAATTAAGCATTACAATAAATTTGTTGGAGTTCGTATTCTGCATCAGTAAAGATGTCTACATACACACAGTGTCTAATGCGCACAGGTAAATGCAAACGTATGTGCCTATGGATAGCATCTTTTTTTTTTTTTGTCAGTGGGTGTAAGGGGAAGATTGATTCAACTTTTAATTATTTTTTATGTTTCTTTTTTTCCTTCTGTACCTTTTTCTGTTCATACATTTCTTTGAAAATATTTGCAGACTTCACTTATGTCACTACTTCTGTCCACATAGGTCACAAACACATACAATCTTGAGAAGGTGACTAAAACATCTGTAGGTGTACACATTACAATATGATCACATATGATCATATTATGCATAGTGCAGAATACATCCCATCTAATTCACGAAGATCCCATTGTAAAAGGTGCTGGAACCTGAGAATCCACTTTGTTTTCAGCAATGAACTTCAATACAATAAACAGACAACTCAGCATGTAAAGCTAAGCGTGCATTAACTTTCTATGTCAAGGCAGGACCCTAATGCAGTGCCCATTGTGGTAGATGACTGTCATGACCCTCCCTTGGCATGCATTAATAGAAAAAGTATGCTTAATCTGCCTTGTATGTTTTGCACTTTAAAATATGTGTACTTTCAGTGTCCATTTTTTATTTGAAATAACATTTCACTCATACATGCACATACGTACTGCTGTGCCTTTATTCACTTGGATTGAATGAAGTATAAATAACAACTGTCAAGAGAGGGGAAAAAATCAAAAAAGCACCCATAAAAAAAAAAACAATAACTTTATGATCACAGATACTCAATCTATAATAAAAGCATTAGTTAACTCTGTAAAAAACTATTGTATCATATTGAAGGCTTATTGTTATAAATGTATACCATGACTGAATTTCACACAGTATTGCTTTAAGTGAAGAATGACTTAGTCCCATTATAGGATTAAACTAAGATTGTCAGTCAAATGAACAGAATTTATATTTACAATTTGTTTTATTTTACTGTTTGCATATAAAGTATAAGGAAATTAAAAGGTTCTCAGCCAAATAATATTCTCTGTGTGAGTGAAGGAAATTAAACTGGGTTGTTGGGGGTTGGGTTTTTTTAACAGTTAACCTTCTGACGAGAATTCACCTAATGAGTCAGAGAACTTAGTCATGTTTCAGATGCCAAGTTTTCATCAAAAAAGAAGGATCTAACAAAAAGGCTGTTGGCTAAGTTGATTGTTTGGATTATAGGCTGCTTTCTCTTGCTGTTTTAGGCTGAACTTTGCAAATCTTGCCTTGAGCAGCAGTTTGCAATTCCCATAAACCATTTACGAGTGTGCTCAAATAAGCATCTTTCCAGGAAACAGTATGGGCATGCATGCAAGTGTCTGTGAGGGAAGGCCTTTCAAGAAAAACCTTACACTTACAATTAGGGTTTGGTCATCCAGCTCCATTGGATTTACTATTTTCACTTTGTTTATGTTGTTGTCATTGCTTTTATAAAGCTTTTATAACCTTCTAATTGGCTCTGAGTAAACTTTCAAAGATTAACATCTACTCTGCATACACAGTGTATGAAAACAGAAAGATGAACCGTCAGCTAATGGAAGCATATGCTGTACTTTTCTACAAGTCTGATTCCAAGTCATGGCTGTGTGTTCCTGAGAAACTCTTATTTCTCTTAGTTTTCACTTCTGAGGAATCAAATTACTTGCTTTCTTAGAACAATAAATTCGACAGCTGTTGGCAAAAGAGAAAGATTTTAAGATATACATTTCTGAATAACATGCTCCCAAGTAATAGCACAAAACTAGTCAAATAAACTTAATAGGCTTATTCAGAAAGGTTGAAGATCCTCTCCCTTTCAAAAGTCAAAACATAACTTAAAATCAATTTTTTACAGAGAAGATGCTTTTCGCCACAGAATAAATCAGGAGCTAACCAGCACTTTACAGGTCAAAGCTTGCACTGATAGAGGGTACACTGGGAATACAATGCTCACCTGCTACACTAGTACATTGCTACCGCTTTACTATATGAAGAGAGACAAATCACACATTTCCAGCCCCCAGAACACTTGTCTGAAGCCTCCTGATTCTCATAAAAAAAAACAACAACAACAACAAAAAAAACCCCAAACAAACAAACAAAAAAACCCCAAAAAACCAACAACAACAACAAAAAACCCAAAACAAAACAAACCAACCAAACAAAACAAAAAAAAAAAACAGAAAAGAAGAGAATAGATAAAGGGACACAAATTTATATTTTCTTCTTTCTCCCTTGCTCAGCACATTACCAACTAAAAGTCCAGTTCACCCTGTAATATATATGAGCAATACTACACAATGAAACCGTGGCAAAGAACAGGACATTGAACTATCATATCACGAGTTAAATCTTTGAATTCTAGAAATTATTGGAATACTTCATTCTCTGTGAGACCCTGTCCCTGATCGTTATCCTAACAATAAGTGAAGTTGAAAAGTAATTTCCTCAACACCAAATCCAAGAGGTTCCTGAACCTATATGTACTTTTCTGCAGTTAAGTATGATTAAATCTTTGTGTTCTGTCAAATGGCAAACAATTCTCTTCATATTTTTAAGGGGTTTTTCACATCAACAAAGATATCAAAGAGATTGAACTGCATGATTGGAAAGCAATGTACAAAATTGAATTAACTTTCTGGTGCCTTAAAATGTTGGTGATTGAAAAATGCATTAAATTATTTATTTACATTATATTAAATAAGCTATTAAAGAGGTATGTGTGAAAATATTATCAAAATTTATACAGAAATTTATATTTGTTGTATATAATTTTGCATGAGAAGTGGTTGCTCAAGTAAAATGATCATTTTGTACATAAATACTTTGGTTGATGGTTTAATTTCAGTTTTTGCTTTACTCGCACAATCTTATTTTGATATAGAAGTACTAAGAACAGAAATTACGTAAAATCAATGTTAGCTTTAAGGTAAAAGCACCTCATGAAGAAGTGTTACAATCATGCTTTACCTGAACCAGTTCATAATATTAATTTAATTCTTTCAGAAAGCTGACAACAGGTGAAATTAACTTCTTAAATAGAAGTCAGATATTTGTTAAAAATCTGACAGTGGTAACTTTTAATGATTTCTATTTATTCATATTTCATAATAAATTCTTTCCAACATTAGTGACAGACAGTTGGGGAAAGTAGCTGTTTCTCCAGTCTTTATGAAAAGGTACTCCTACAGTGCAAACAAAAATAATTTTCATCAACATACTTATGCTTTCAGCTAACAATCTTAAATGACACACCATGTATCTTTTTGTTAACATTAAAAATCTGTTCATACTTCTAAGATGCATAAAGGCAAATTCTACATGGACATGCACATCCCTGTGTAGACCAGTTATTTCAATTATTCCAGTTTTAGTATTTCATAAAAAATGCAGGCCTGTGAACAAGTATGTCTTGGTAGTGAGGTTAAGAAGTTAAAAGAGCAAAGAATAGCTGCAATAGAATAAATTAATTTTATGCATAATGATGATAGTCTAATAAAAAATGTTTGGACCCGTGTACAAGTGACTGGATGTTTAACTGAATTTCTCCTTAGGCTGGTAGTCTACCTTCACTGAAAATTCACACTTTCTCTTTTCAGAATATTTTGTCTCCTGTTTGTAATATCTAGTTGGATAAATTAGGATGTTTCAAAGAGTATCTGAGCTTTTGGCCCTATTCAACACCACTGGCTGCAATAATGCTGAGCTGGCAATATCCAGGGAACAAGGTAGACTCCAATTCTGAATCAACTAAAAATCCCTTTCCTGTAAGAAAACCATGATGTATTAGCCAGATTTGCACTATCAGAAATCAAAATTTACCGGAAGTTGAATTTGCTTTAAAATGGCAAATTATATGCGACTGCAAATTACTTGTGGCAGGCTATTCGTAATAAACCAAACAATGCAAGAGGTTTCTTTCTAGTTACTGTTAGGAACACATGTAATCCAGCTAAGATAAATGATAGTGTTTAGTTCAATGGATTCCTTGGCTCTGTCTCTCCAGCACTCCCAAGACTATTTATTGTTGCAGTTTACAATATTATCCATTTTATAGACTTCTAAATCATTTTCTTATCAGAAGATGGTCTCTGAATTGGCAAAAAATATCGTAGTTGTGTAGTTTATAAAAAAGTCATTGGAAGACGCAGAGGATGGTGAAACCAGCAGCAAGAATGCCACACTACATAACTATCTCCAAATAACAATTATATAAACCCTGAATGACATATATTTACTGGTGATGATAAGTGACACTTCCCTATGAATTCAAAAGGGTCCAAGGATACTCAGCACTGATTAAAGTTAGATCAGACTTATTTAATGCAACCTGAAAAGCTTACAACCTTTTTAAAAAAGTGTCATTTTCTTTTTTTTATGAATGAAGATTCCCAATAAACTATTTTCATCAACAAAAGTTTTCTACATCGTAGGGAGCAGATGGGATATACGTTTCCAGTGTTCATGAACTGTTCATTAAGTTAAAATGATTATGAAGAAATGAAGGTAAGAAGAAAGTTCTTGTATTTCAGTTTTGATAACCTGGGGATAATTATCAATAGCTGTTTAACTTTATGATAAAAAATTGACAGGAAATGGAAACTGTGCTGCAAGTGCAAGTATACTGCAATTTTTAAACCTTGTCAAACAAAACATTCAGAGTTTTTAATTTTTTCTAGTTTTTCTGCTGACAGTCTCAGTATGTTATGTTCTAGCAGACTCAAAGGAAAAAATTGCTTGTGATTAGTTCAGTGAAATACTGAAGTGGTATCAGGCACAGCTAATCATATGCACACACTATTTATAATTTGTTTTGGAATTACACAGAAAAAGGAAACTGTATACAGGAAGCTTTGATTTCACACAGAATTACTCATACTGTGTTCTTTTGGGAGAAGAGAAAAACCAAAATCAGAAGGTGTTACATAACACGGTAACGTAACTGCACCTCTAATAGTTCATAGTAAAAAAGCATTGTGGACCCGATGCCAATTGGGTAATACCAATTCTGGAAATATATTAAATATTAATGTTATATTCTTTGCTGTGAATGTTATTCATTTCACATATAAGAAGTAAATATAAGAGTAATAAATTTTATTGCCATGTCTTCACATGAGCCTTTACATCATGAAATCAGGTCAAATATCTTAGATGCTCATACCCAATACTTAAATCCTCTGTCCTCTCAGTAGTTGTAACAACCTGATTTGCTTTTTAAGACCTCTGTACAGCTTTGATTTTAGAAATACTGAATCAATAAACAGGCACGACAATAAAAGAACCCAATTGTTCATAATTTGAAACATAATGCAGCAACACAGGGCAAGAACAAGCATAATAAGATGCATTTAAAGTAAATCAACAGCAATTTCAAATCTGAAATCTCTAAGGAGATCAAAACAGAAGATTCAGAACAAAATCAAAATCTGAAAACAAGCTATTTTTTTCTACATACATAAATTTGCCTCATCCCCACAGTATGCAGGCAGTTACCCATCCTCCTTTGTATTTTAAAATCAGACAAGTTGAAAAAACATAAACACCTCTGCTGAATTGGTTAGAATCCAGTGTTTCTGTAGTTGTTGCTCATGTGAAAATATTTAATACACTTCATATTTTTGTTGAAGTGCTCTTCAAAAGCAAAATTTTGTTCCTGTAAAGGTATACAATTTTTACTAGTAATTAATCCATTGCGTTCCAGTTTGAATTGCCTTAGCTTTATAGCAAAGTTTTATCTATCAAAAGATTTTGTAACTGCAGTGTCCTGGGTTTGCATATTCATATTTGTCATTCTCAGTAACTCACTTATACTTTTGATACAAGAATAGATCCGATTCCTAACAACCAGTCCCAGAGATTCTGCGGATAGGCTCATAGTTAAACTATTTTGTTATCACCAATTTGAGGACATTGAAGGACAGTTACACTTTTATATATGGTTATTGAACTGAAATAGCATTATAAGCAATTTTCTGAATCTTCTAATGGGTTTAGAATAAAACATTTTTCTGGCTAAAGTAAAAGGTTTGGACTTTATTTTTTGCATTTTCTCAGAAAGCACATGGAAAGAGAAGAATTGAAAATTTCCTTAATTACAACAAAGCAAATATTTCCACTTATGGGTGAAATCATATTTGGGAAGAAGGACATGAGATCCATTTTTAGGCCAGACCTGAATGCTGCCAACAATATATATAAAGAAGGCAGATAAAAGCATCACTATCAATTCTCTAATGAAAAATCTCAGCTTCTGACCCTGACATTTCTGCAAAGCTGGTAATGTGCTTAAAAGCTCCTCACTGGGCAACTGCTTAGGATTTTAGATGCTGCTGAAAGGTTTTGTGAATATTCTGGTGTGAGGCATTTTTAATAAGGCTGGAAGCCGAGAGGGAAATGCAGAAGTACAGTTCTGAATTTCTGTGGAGCCAGGCTCCTACTGGGCTCTGTGGAGTTGGGGGGAAAGGAGCAGCTGGCTTTGCTTCTGAGGGAACTAATTCCTTGCTTCTACTGCATTTCCACTCATGCCTTAGGAGATCTCAGTAGGTGTTGTAAAGGCTTTGGAGCCTCTGCAGGTGCCAGGATCAAGTCTTCCAGGATTTTGTAGCCATGCTGTGGTCCTGAAAGCAAACAAAAGGAGCTCTTGCTCACAAAACATCACAGAGTTCCTAATCTTAAAATAGAAAAGCAGAGGTGTGATATGCCAACCCGTTCTACCCTTCTTGACGCAAAGAGTTTTAATAAATATCAGTTACATGATCACTACAGCCCTCAGAGAGGAGTAAGTGAAAGTCAGCAGCAGATGTACAGGACTACGTTCACACATCCCCCTCTGCGTGCATTTGTGTATCTTAACTTGTCCCCGTCACTGTCCTTCTTTTAAAAGTAACCATTTTCTCTATTCACATAGTTCTAGCTGCTTCTGCAACAGCTCTCCAGTCTCTTCCAATCCAAACGCCTGGCCTAAGCAGGAGAAAAACAGCAAAGTGCAGAACACAAGAAGTGACGAGCAACACGTGGCAAAAGATCTGCCTTGAACTATTTTTGTGACTTAGGCCAAAGAGGATGTTGAGCACACTCACTGCATGCCACGTGTTCAACGCTCATTTCAAACAAGACCAGCATATGGCTTTAGTGTTCGTTTGTTGTTTTATTAACCTGAAGCATCTAATTTTGAAATCATTTAAGTAATTTTCTTTTAGAGACATGGCCATAGTATTAGTAAGGTCTATGCGGGGAAAGGTATTTCATTTGTCTCATTTCAGACAAACCAAATTGTTTGAGATTATGCTGTTTCTCAAACCATTTGTACTCTCTCAATTCTTGTCCAGCAGTCCAGTTGTGGTGAATACTCATATCATAAAAGCAGTAACCAGAGCTAAAATCTTTCAGATAACCAGTTCCATAGCTCTTTCACTTCAAAGAGGTAGGCAACTATTATTAAATTTAAAAAAAAAAAAAAAAAAGAAAAAAGAATCACAGCTTGATTTTCAAATCTTAAGGTTTGGTATATAAAAATGGATAGCTATGGGCACAATGGAGGAGAAATCCCATAAAATGTGCAATTTTGACCCGCAGTCATTTAGAGACAATAAATGTGAAAACCCCCACTGTGACATTTTTATGGTGCTACATCTTTAGGGCAGAACAAAGCTTTAAGAAACACCTCTGAGTGATATAACTGATCATCATATCATGCTAGATTGAGCTGAATGTAAGTGTCATGCTGGCAGTGCTCTGATTGCATTGCTTCTGCTCTTACCTAGCTAACAGATGTCATTTGATGTCAGCAGGAGACTTTTCCACATCCTCTGACCTATTTACTAGTTCGAATTTGCATGTTGCCACTGGGCAAGGCATTCGCAAACATTTGATGAGCTTTCATTGAAAGGGTACTGAGGCTCTGATTTCTCAGTCATTAGAGCTTCAGCTGAGATCTGGTCAGATGTGTAATAATGCTGAGGTATGTATTCAAAATAAATGCAGTAAAAAACATAAAAGACACGAGAAGTCTGAGTGGCTTTAAATTCTTGTTTCCTTATCAAGCTACATTTTACTGACCACAAAAATAACAGCTAATGCTCTTGCTGTGTACAGGGAATCTAAACGTCCACATGTATTCAGGAGCCAGTTTTATTAAAATTCTTTAATACTTACACAAAAAATTACTAAGATGGTATCTCATTTCTCGTGATGCAAATGTATTTGATGTGTGTCTCTTTTCTGACAGGCTACTGGTTACAGCAGTGCTGTTTGTGGAGATGTTAGACAACTTTCTGGTTCTGGACCGGTTCATTCAATGTTTGGCAGCTCAGCTATTGACAAACCCTAAACTAAATAGCCCCCTAACTACTATAATATCTCTTCCCTGACTGTCAGTTCATCATAGGATTGATTTTAGCTGCAGGCAATTCCCTTCAGTTGTATTCTGTTGAGCTGTCTGCATGAGGTGTGAGTTATGCCACTTAACCATAAGTGATCTGTGGACTGATGGGTCCTCTTTGGAGTGACTGGAAGATCAGAGGCTACACCATCACAGTGAGACACTTGCCACTTCAGTAGAAAATTGTTTATTCATTGGTAGGGTCATTTTAGTTTTCACGCAACGTGCCGTGGATTGACTTGCTTTAATTATGGGCTGTGCATGTGGGCCAGGTTTGTCCTCATTCTATGGCAATTCTTCCCAGAGTTTCTACTGTTTTGGTGGTGGCTGTTGCTTTTTGTTTCATTTAGCCATTGCAATTCTTTCAGCTGCCAGAAGTTTAAGACAGAATCGAATAAACAATCTTTTTCCTATTTCCTCCCAAGTGCTTGATTTCTATTGCCACTTTCTTGGATTCTTTGACTTGCTTCCTACTAGTCGGGTCTTCAGGGACCTTCTGAATCTTGTAGTCTGTCATGACAGCCCTCTGTTCTGCTTGGCCCATATGTGGCTTGTGCTCTAAGGAGCCCTTTTTTCTTCCTCTCCTTTCTAAAGAGTTTGATCCTTTCTAATTTTCTCAGATGTTTCGGCATTGAATACAACTATAAATAATTAATTAAATGTTAATTATAAATCTTTTATGCTTTGAATTTATTTACACAGCTACTAGGAAGCTAGGAAATACATGGTTGTTGCGACGTCTCCTCCCTCTTCTGTCTCCTATTCTGGAGTTCTTCCCACCTTCAAAGCTAGTCTGTAATATTATAAATCATACAAGAATTACATGAAATAGTGAAGTTGACAAAACATAGATTAGCGAAAGCTGAGTTCCAATCCTTTTTTGTTTTGGATTTTTATCAATTTTTTTTGTCCTACAGACCCTGACTCAATTTCTGGGGATTTACATAAGCACAGAAATATTGTACAGCTCAGTGAGATGTTGCTAGCTTGAGGCTGCAGTAAGATCATAATGGTAAGGAAAAAGAAATAGTTCTGGAGGAATACGTGATGCCTAAAATGGTCAATTAAGGGACTAACTTTTTGCCCTGGTTCCGGTGAGAGTTGCAACCTGCAATATTTGGAATATTCCTGCCACCTGATGGGAGAGTCTGTTGATTGCCCCATGGGCTGATGGAGGCTGCCATACAACTTTCAAATCATTATATTTATTATCATATCTACTGTAGTGCATTCTGATTACTGATTGAGTGTATAGACACTCAAAAAAATGTTGAATATAATTTTTTTAACAGTCATTCCCACAGGCAGAACGCATTCATTCTCCATAGCCAACATTGCCTTCCAATTTTCTTTCAGTACAAAAGCAATTGTCTATATATCTTAAATGTCTTGAGAGATATTGTATAATTCCAAGAGTTTTTTAGGTTATATGATGAAGCTAATCTGCATAATACCAAAGGAGCTCAGAGAAACAATGGCAGGAGAAGCTCCAAAAATATCCTGACTACTCTCAGACCCATCACAAAGTCCATCAGTACACCAAGGTCCATCTGCAGAATGAGCACAATGGGAGAGGGGAAACCATTTAAGGATTGATGAAACCTAAACATCCTGCCCCAGCCCCTGCCAGGGCTGTCCTAGCAGAAACATCAACCCCAGTTTCCCGATGTGAAACCCATCACCATGGTGTATGTCTGTGGTCTGTGTGGCCAGCCATATATATATGTACATAGAGGGGTGTATAAGTGCGAACTGTGCATTCTCCATGATGGGAAAACATGTTCAGCTTTGCTGACGGTTGGACCTGGGAACAATGAGCCTGCCTTTTTTTTGGCCTATAGGAACCAGCACAATACATTTTTCAATTTTTTCAAGTAAAATTTTTGATGAATGTTTTCAAGAAAACTCGTAAATGAATGTCTGCTATGCAACGCTTATAATATTCAGATTTGATCTAACAGGTATGAATCATTTGAATTTCTGCCAGATCTTTTAGGTTTTTTTTAACAAAATTCAAGAAAAAAACAGTATATTTTTAGACAACTTCCTAACATCTGCAATATATGTGTTTAGAAATATGAAAAAAAAAATTATAAGAAACTTATGATTCACACTATGGTTTTCTGTGATTTACCAGTGCCTTTTTTATTTTTTTTTAGTTAAAAATCTGTTCTCCATTTTGGTTATGTGATTTTCTGATAACAGATTTCTGATGTAATATCCACTATCTGTACACTGAAATTCCAGTCTTAAGTTAGCCTGTGACACTCTTCAATGATAAGCACACAACTGTTCAATCAGTACAAAGTGGCACCAATATGTCAGTTTTGAGTACGTTAGTTGATTTGTATCACCTGAAATCTGTCTAAAAATCTTTAAGAATCTCTCAAGACTTCGCTGTTGATTTAATAAAATGGATTATTTAATTTTTATTTGTATAAGAAATTATTTTATTATTTTAATAATTTAACATTATTGTACTCAACATTTACATATGGTTTAATAAAGCAACATGCCGTGACATTGTATGAAGAGATAGTAGCCTATGGACTGCAGCAGAAATGATATAAGAAGAAGTTCCATAACAAAGTATTTCTGATTCTAAAAATAGTTCAGTGGGTTTTTTTTGGAAATCAAAATAAAAATACTCCTCAGAGAACTTTTTAGATTATTTTGTTTAAGACAGGTGATGTAGAAAATAACATCGAGTTCCAAGTTTTTTCCAAGTGCATCTTCAATGGGAATTTTCACTTATATCTTCTTTTGGCCACTCTGAAGAAAGACAGGTGCTTGTTGTTATTTTTCTTGTGAAAAAGGGAAAAAGGAGGTTGATTAGTTTATTTGCAAGTAATGGACTAAATCTTTAGGAAGAGTGAATCAGAACAGTTCAACTGTTAATGGGTATCATGCTGTGTGGCCGTGAACTCATTTTCAGTCCCCTCAAACTTATATACTTACACAAATGAAAGCCCTTTTTAATTTTACGTGAACCTTATCTTACATAAGATTTTCCACCAGATATTCACTTTTTTGTTATTTGGCTACAGGTTAGTGAGTGAACACAATCTCAGAAGTTTTAAATGCATGCAAATACATTATCAGGGAAAAATGTGTAATCATCTTTCAGCACTTTTTGAGACCATACTCCTAAAAGTAGATCTAAAATTATTAAAATGGTTGTCCATAATAAAATCATAAATTAATCCAATAGAAATAAAATATGTGTGCCTTCCGATTCTAATTAATGAATTCCAACAGAAAACAGATCAATCAGGAATTATAGAGCTGTAATAAATTAACAATACTAATTTTGCGTGGAAAATCTTTATACAATTTTCAACTAGCTAGGCCAATCTACTTCAAATACATACATTTTTGGCTAAATTCAATGTGAATGCATTTAAGAACCAGATATAGATCTCCTACGAATTTGGGGATTACTTTGAATTATTTTTGATAATGAGATCCTGAAACACCAGTCCCCAGAGTTGAGTGTATTGTTATCACCTATTTTCCTGAGTGGTCTCCATTTTTAAAGACAACAATAAACTTTCTTTTAGTATATGCATCTTAATTTTGTGTATGAAATTTTACCACTTATCAATATATAAGTAAAGGAAACAAATAAGAAAAAACAATTTACTTTTTTCCAACTGAAATCTTTTTTTTTTTTCTGCTGTTTCTATATCACAATGTTTTATACAGTAAATATTGAGATATTGTTCTTTGGAAGCTACAATGGTAAGTATTGTTAACATATATATCTTTATATTTCTACTACAGAAGACTACAGGGGGACAATTATTCTAGTGCATTTGGATCTATGTGAGTATCGTGTGCAAAGGAGACATTTAGCCTTGATTTTGTGACATGATGTCTAATTGGTTTATAGGTCATCTAATTGATAAGTATCATGAACTTTGGATTGTTCTAATTATTGACTATCGATAGCTCGTTACACTCACAAGCTTCACTTATCACTGAACAGAAAAATTGCAAGAATTCAGAACAAGTAAAACATATAGCAGAAAAGAGAAATCTTTAAAACAAATAAAATAAGTATTGAGCTGATTGCATGAATACGGAGATACAGAAACTAAGAGGTGAAAGATTAAAAATGTACTAGAAATGTAAAAAAATGTAAAAATGTAGAAGAAGAACCATCTAGCAGAGGTGGGGTTTTTTTTCAGCATATTTTGATATGAATAATCTGTCATATGAAGCAAATCATTTGTGACTATCATTAGTTAAATATGTTAGTATATTTTTCTGGAAAGAAAAATAGTTTATTTGCTTCTGAAAGCAAACTACTGTTTTCAACACTTACACCATCTAGAAGAGGAAATAACAATGAGGATGATAAAAAGAAAAGAAAGTTCTTCTGAAATCTTACAGAAAATTATTTTTTTATTATCTTTTAGATTATTATGGAAAAATATTCTATTAACTGCCAGAAAATTACTGAAAACTGTGTATGTACTTTCTACCAACAGTTTTGAAGTAAAACTAACAAATGATTAAATTTGATTTGATTTGATTAAATTTTATTATATTTGATTAAATATTGCTCCAACTCTTTCATTCAATGATGGTGCAAGTTCCCACACTTAACCGGATTGTTAAGTCTCTGCTCACTCAAAATTCCACTTGAAATTAAATGTGCTGCTCTGATCTGTGAGAACTGCATCCAGCAGACTTAGGATTCTGCATGCCAGTACAAATCCATATACTTCTGTTGGGCTGGAAGCCCCACCTGTCATATCAGTCTCTACTTCAGGAATTGTCTTACGATTTTCAACAGTAAAGTTCTTGACCCATATCTGTCTTTTTGTTACACTATCATTTTGTTTTTCTGATTACATGGTTTTAGCTACAGTGGTTTTGTGTTAAAGGATTTGTCGTAATATGCAAGTAATATGCAAATATGGGTGGAGAAACATCTTCAATTCTAGCTTCAGCTGGATTTTAAAATTTGAGCCTTTTTTTTTTTTTCATAAAACTGAATGTTAGTCAATTTTGTTTCCATGGAAGTGTTCGTAAGTTACTTTTAATCCATTTGATAAGAAAAAAATATAAGATGTATAGTTGAGTGTTTCTTGGAGAAAATAAAATATCTCCAATGACACAGTATCTTGATCATATCTCTGTTTTGTTACTTCCATTATTGAAACATGTGAATTTGCACGTTCAGGTGGAAGAAAATTTCACTGCACTCGAATTGTTACATTAGAGAGCAGTGAGGTCTGACTGTTCATTTCAGAGCCTAGTTCTCACGTCACTGGTTCTCACTATTCAGCAAGCAGTTGTAGTAGCAATAGCATGCTGCAGTTACTGTGGTACTGTAGTGGTAAGTTAAATTTATTACAGTCACCTTTAGTTTATTGTAAATTGTGTCACACCATTGTCCCAAGCACCAGAAAATTTAATACTATGCAGAAGAACTCATAACTTTCTCACGTTGTTAATTAGAAATTCCTGAATGCTAGTTAGCTTAGAAAGGTGAAGAAATACTTTACAAAAACTTTTAAGTTAAATATGAGAAGCAAAATGGATGAAAGCAGGTAATATTATTAAAATAAGGGTCTTGACCCATTGGACTTGTATTAAATGATGAACAGCTTTGTTAATTTACAGAGTTGTTTCAAATTTTAAATGACATTTAGTACAATCAGAAGTTGAACTCCTTTCATTAATATTTCATTAAAATTGAAATGTAATCAAGGCACTTATACTTTTGGACATTTTAAATTATTTTTTTAAATAAACATTTTAGATCACTACATCAACATATCTAAAAATTGAAAGTCTGCTGCCACGTACTGCCTGTGTGAAAGGAGAATCATAGAATCATATGGGGTTGGAAGGGACCTCTGAAGATCATCTAGTCTAACACCCCACCAAAGAGGGTCCATGTAGAGCAGGTTGCACAGGAACTTGTCCAGGCGGGTTTTGAATGTCTCCACAGAAGGAGACTCCACCAGAGAAGTCCCCGAGAAGGTAAAAGCTACACAACCAAGTGTAGGAACAAATGCATTACAGGCGTTGCTGATGTAGAGAAAAGCTGGTCAGTGTCAGCTTCTCCTGTCAGGCCAACAAACGTACTGTTGGTAGATTTAGTTTGCTAACATCACCCATGATAAAATGGGTGTTCTATATCACATATATCTTAATATGCATGCATGGTAGGAGGCTGTACTTTATATTTAAACATAGTTACTTACAATAAGTTTTTCCTAATGGTCTATCAAACTATTCCATTGAAGTCATTGTTACAAATTTACCTACAGTAGCCCAGCAAATACCACTGCACACTTAATATAGACAACTGCAAAACAGTTCTTTCACTAAATCTTTTGTAATGATTGTATGCAGCTGATGATGGGCATTCTCTTCTTCTAAATACTTTAGATAGGTAAGATAAAACCACGTCGCGGTTTATAGTCTAAATTTTATTATGTAAACTGGGAGTTTACATAATAGTTTTCAGTCTGGGGAAGAGGAGACTGAGGGGAGACCTCATCGCTCTCTACAACTCCCTGAAAGGAGGCTGTAGAGAGGCGGGGGTTGGTCTCTTTTCCCAAGTTACAGATGATAGGACAAGGGGCAATGGCTTCAAGTTGTGCCAGGGGAGGTTCAGGTTAGATATTGGGAAATACTTCTTTACTGAAAGGGTTATCAGACATTGGAATGGGCTTCTGTGATTCTGTGATTATTTAAGAAAGCAGTGATTTACTTTGGCTATGACATTGGTCCCTAAGTTGTCATTTTGAAATGTTCAAACACTCACAGGACAACATTACTTTGTACTGCTAGCAATTATTTTTATGCAAATAGTGTATGAAAATATGAGTTTCATTCGATGACAAAAAAATTGCCAAAGTTATAAATAGAAAACATGCCACTTAGTCAATGTCTTCCTCATTTCATCTTTTCATTATTCTTTGTTGCAGATATGCCATTGCTGTGTCCAACACCAGCTGAAGAGCAATTTGCAGCAGTGAGCTCTTTATGTTTTCTTCCTCTGTATAACCCACAACAGCATTAGCCAAAACTTCATTCAAAATAAGCTCCTTCTGCAGTATCATCTTTACTGCAGCAAACTGAGCTTAGTAGGCCTTTTTCTGTTCCTGTCTTTCACCTTAAGTGACGCTTTAGCAACAGCAGAATTCCTCTTCATAAACACCTGATACAGCTGCTACATCCTCTACCACTTACCATGTGTTTGAGAGAAAGTGCCTCTATTTACCAACCAAATCATACTGCACAGCAAGCCTGAATACTCCTGCCAAATGAATGTTTCTCCTCTGTCTTTGGCAATGAAAATGCACAAACATATAAGGAAATGTGTAAGATCTATGTATTTAAACATGGAGCTTTAGTGAACACTTTCCTTTGTTCGCCTTAGATACACCAAAAATACTTGTGTGTATATATATATATAAAGATATATGTTTCCAAATATAATATATATTCCAAAATATTTATTTAGAAATTAAATTGAAGTCATGCATGTAGATATACCTTTGCACACACCCCCACAAACACACCCACACTGGCACACAATTATTTTATTTGAAGCAGTGGGAGGATCTTAAGGCTAGGGTGTTGTTTTTTGTCCAAATACTGGCAGAGCTATGTGTGACCAGCCTTACATAAAAGCACATACTTCTAAATACATATATGTTCAAGCTGCTGTAAGCAAAGACAAATGACTTGAAGAGCATGGGTTCCAAAAGGCTTTTAATAGCCAAGAGAAATACAGGTAGGCATCGGTTCCTGGAGACTGGACTCTTCTGGCTTGCTCAAGAATGCAAATAAATATATGTAAATTAAATTAAAAAAATACATAAAGGAATAAAAAGTTAAGTTGAACATCCCCTGCCAAATCATAACACTGTGAGAGGTGGGAGGACACTTTCAAAGCACTGTGCAAGTCTATTGGCACACAACATTCCCTTGTCTCAACCTCCACATGCCACTTTGAAAGATTTCCCCAAGGTTTTTTCTGGTATTTTCTTATTCCTAAGAAAGCACAGAGCTTTCATGGGAGAAATGAAAGAAAAATAGCAAAGACTGAAATAAAACAGTCTCTTTAAAATGAGATGAGCACAGTAACTCTGGCTGGGCATAGTAACTCTGGCTGGACTAACAGATTTTGGCATGGGAAAGAAAAAGAAAATCCCTAGTGAATATTTCATGCTCTGAGAAAATATTTTTCAAATGTTCAACTTCAAATGTCCAGAGGATAAAATATATCTTTCACTGAGAAACACTTTGCATTAGCTGAAAAAGCTGAAGCTGTCATTAACAGCTGCTCCAGATGTTCCTGTGTCCTATAGAGATAGGACAATTTTGCATGAATAACGAGGGCTAGGAAGGGCTTTCCTGCCATAACTCCTGAGCACAACCTTTCAAGAAGGCAGTATAAGTAAGGAACAAGTTTGAGGACTCCAAGAAGACATACCAATGCTGTGGATTGCTACCAGATCTCATAAAACTTGTGTGATGGTCCATCCTTTCATCAGAACATCGCAGTGGCAGTGATGTTATTAGCTAGTGTGGTATGGAATGACAGTAACATTTCTGAAAGGCATGTAATTTATTTCACTTCTGAAAACAAACAAGACCCTTGACCAAATGTTGCCTGAGTCACCAACTACATTGCCTGCTGCAAAAAAAAAATAATTCAGATAAATCCTCGGATTTTGTCACATTTGTTTATCCCACAACTAAGTATGTCTATGCTTAGATTCAGAGGTAAACCATTAAATCCTGCATGACGTTTATGGTTTAAATACAGAATGAGAAGCAAAACTGCAAGATGAATCTGGGCCTCCTTAAATAAGTGAAAATTATTTTTTTCATAACTCTACATAATCTAAAATTTAACCATGAAAGAATATCTTTCTGCAAGAAGCAACAGGTTTGCAATTGCATTATTGTATTTACTGCCGTGATCATAGGTGAAATTCTATGGGACTATTCTAAAAATTAAACTATGAAGTGACAGAATCATGATTTAAAACGTCTCATTAGCAGAGTTTTATATTCCTTAAATCTGTGGGACATTATGTATAGTTCATAACCACACAGGAAACCTAACTTAAAAAAAACCAAACACCTAGCTTTAAAAAACCATCAGAATAAAAAAATATGCCCTGTTTTTAAACATTTTCTTCTGATCTTGCTAACCTTGATGACAATTTACATTTTGCATACTTGAATTCGAAGTTCTGAAGATAACTCAACAATTATTATTCTGAAATCCTTTGTTTATTTTATTTCATTGTTGCAATTTCATGTTAGGTTCAGACTTCTGTGAAAAACCATGCAAATTTGTATTAAAATATTTTAAAAGTCACATTTTCAATGTCTTAATATAACAAACGAGTTGTAAAATGATGTAATAATATCAGACTAAAGCCACTAAATGAGAGGTCACCCCTAAGACACTGAGTCTTATGGACATGAGCCAAGGGGTTCTGAGGTAGTAGGAGCCAAGAGGAAAACACAAGTGAAATACCCCAAAGGAATAAAGAGGTGTTCCTCTAAAAAGGTGACACAGTAGAAAGGCAAGCTGAAGTGCCTCCACACCACTGCACACAATGGGCAACAAACAGGAGGAGTTGGAAGCCACTGTGCTGCTAAAAAGCTGCGACCTCATTGGTATTACTGAATCATGGTAGGAGGAATCCCATGACTGAAGTGTGGTTATTGACGGCAACAGGCTGTTAAAGAGACAGGAGATGAAGGATGGGTGTCTTGATGTTTCCCTCAACATCAAGAAATTGATAGAGCGTGAAGATATTTCTCTGAAGAATAGCCACAAGGAGGCTGAAAGCTTATGGGTAAGAGAGACCAAGGCAAGAAGAGGAAACTGGTGGTTGGTGTGTACTACAGGCCACCTTATGAAAGGGAACTTTTTGACAAAATCTTCTTTTTCAAGCTACAGGAGGCATCATGCTCACAGTCCTGCTGGGGGACTTTAATCATCCCAACAACTGTGGGAAAAAATAGCATGGCAAGCTGTAGGAAATCCAGGAAACTCCAGGAGTACATTGAGGATAACTTCTTAAGCCACGTAATAGACAGCCCTAGGAGACGGATTGTGATACTGGGCCTGTTGGCCACCAACACAAGTGAAGATATGGGGAATGTCAAGATTGGGGACAGCCTGGTCTGCAGTGATCATGCACTGGTGGAGCTCACAGTCCTGAGGGAGGTGTGTCAGATGAAGAGTAAAGTCAGGACCCTGAATTCCAAGAAAGCAAACTTCCAGCTCTTCAAGGACTTAGTCAATAGAATCCCCTGGGAAACTGCTCTCAGGGACAAGGGAGCAGAATAGAGCTGGCGGATCCTTAAGGATGCTTTTCATAGAGCACAAGAGCTCTCTATCTCCAGGTGTAAGAAATTAGGAATGGAGGGCAAGATAACAGCACAGGTGAGTCAAAATTTGATGGTCAAACTAAAGGGCAGAAAAGGAATGCACAGGCAGTGGAAACAGGAAGAGGTATCCTGAGATGAGTATAGGGACACTGCCCAGTTTTGTAGAGACAGAAGCAGATAGGCCAAGATGTAGCTGGATCCAAACCTGGCAAGGGATGCAAAGAATAATAAGGGCTTCTACAGGTTGTCAGCCAGAAAAGGAAGATCAAAGAAAGTATAAACTCCCTCATAAGCACGACTGGGAAACTGGTAACAAAGATGAGGAGAAGGCTGAGGTACTTGTGAACTTTTTGCCTGTCTTCACTGGCAATTTCCGTCCCCAAACCTGTCAAGTGGATGGACCACAAGTCAGGAACTGGAGGAACAGAGTTCCTTCCACTGTCAGAGAAGATCAGGTTTGAAACCACCTGAGGAATCTGAACATACAGAAGTCTATGGGTCCCTATAAAATGCATCCCAGAGTCCTGAGGGAATTTTCCACTGTAGTTGCCAAGCCACTCTCCATAACAGTTGAAAAGTCATGGCAATCAGGTGAAGTCCCCAACAACTTGGAAAAGGAAAACATTGCACCCATTTTTAAAAAGAGTAGAAAGGAGAACCCTGGGAACTACTGACCTGTAAGCTTCGCTTCTGTGCCTGGGAAGATCATGGAACAGATCCTCCCAGAAGCTATGCTAAGGCACGTAGAGGAGAGGGAGCTAATTTGAGACAGCCAGCATGGCTTCAGCAGGGGCAAGAAGGGGTCTAGAGGAGGGCCATGAAAACAGTCTGAGGGCTGGAGCACCACTCCTATGAGGTAATGCTGAGAGAGTTGGGGTTGTTCAGCATGGAGAATAGAAGGTTCTGGGGAAACCTTATTGCAGCCTTTCACAACCTAAAAGGGTCTTATAGGAAAGATGGTCTTTAAAGGTCCCTTCCAGACCAAACTATTCTATGAGTCTAAGATTTTTTGCTTCTATTTTAATTAGCCTTCCCTACTCAAAACATGGAATAATAACAGCCCAATTCACTGCAGTGAGTATTTAGGGTAACTGCCTGGTTTCTTTAAAGTTATGTCTATCAGAAGAAGAAATGAATCAGTATGGATATTCTCTAGTTGCTTCAAGAAAGCCAAAAGAGTTGCTTTGACGACTGTAATAATTTTGCTTTTATCACCGTTTTGTTTCAGTGTAATTATTTTGGTATTACAAGACTTCAAACACTCTAACTGTGCTGTCATACTCATTGCAACAGTAGACAACCTTTTACATTGTTGGTCCCAGAAATTTAGCTTTAGTACAGTACTATGAAAATAAACTTCAGAACTAGGTGAAGATCCAGTGTTATCCCACCCTCCAGAAAGCACGTGGTCAATTGCTGATGGTATTTAAGAAGTCGCAAAGATGAGTGCTTAGTTTCAGAATCCTTTCTGTCCACCCCACCTCTGGTCTGGCCCGTGACAGCATCATTGTCAAGAAACAGCTCTATTGCTTAAATGCAAGATCAGAATACACACAAATCCCATCAAAGTACCATGCTTTATTAACAAGGACTTTTAATAGTCATATAATGTAAAACTTAGTCTTATATGGCTTTCAGATTCTAGTGAATTAATCTATTTTTATTCTTTCAGAAAATTTCATCTAAAATTGTTCTGGGTATTTGCATAATGTTTTAGGCACTTCTATACACATAGTTATTTTTTGCTTTTTTGAAAAGATTGTAAAATAAAACAATAAGTATTGTACTGTATTGTAATTTTATGTAATTGTGAGGATATATACAAAGCTGTAATATACATTTTTATTAATTTAGGACATTAAGTTAGAATACTTACTGTCCTTATGCAGCAGGATACAGATCTATCCGTGGCTGTATAACTCAGTTGTCATGGTTTACGTGTCAGCAGCTTTTCAGTCTTCTTAAAAGAAGACCTGACCTGGGATATTTCTGGGGATGGGGCATCTACCACCTGTCTGGATAACCTGGGCCAGTGTCTCACCACCCCCACCATAAAAGATGTCTCCCTTATATCTAGTCTGAATCTCCTATCTTTTAGTCTAAAAACATTACCTCTTCACCTATTGCGAGAGGCCTTAGTAAAAAGTCTCTTCGCATCTCTAAGAGTACTGAAAGGCCACAGTAAGGTCTCCCTGGAGCCTTCTCTTCAGGTTGAGCAACCCCAACTCTCTCAGCCTTTTAGGTAGTTCATTACCAGTTTACAATCAGCTAAACCACTGTGCTGTAGAAAAAGTAGTAAGAAGGAGATTGTCTTTTGGGCATAAAAAAACTTGTAAGGTGGTTTCCAAGGCAACTATGACATTACAAACCAGTATCTTTTCAGTCCTTTTGAATTTATTTATTTATTTGTGCCTGCAGCTTTGCCTCTGGCATAAACCTTTGCAACTGAGTTGAAGCTTATGATACATGTCATACTATTTTTTCACTGCCAAATCTAGATCTGACCAGCCCGCTTAAAAGGGAGAATTCTTATAGCTGCAAGGAGAGGGGCGGGCAGAAAAAGCTTACTGTCACCTTGCATCTACAAAGAGATGGATGCAAAAGTGGATTTCCAGTTTTCAGAATATAGGTTTTTACCTTGCATGCTAGGCTTAAGAAAAAAATCCACAGTGGCTTAGTTTAAACTTCATGTAGTGAATTATTTGTTTTACATGTCAGTGGAAGTTGTGGCAAAATGACCGCTTCAGGACACAAATTGTTCTGGCATGCAGAAAATATAGAAACAGCAATATATGGAGAAAAAGAAAGGCTGAGGACAGGGGACCCTGAAAATCTTGTTAAGGTCTGCAAGGTCTCAGAAATAAATTCTGATTATTTACTATATCTTCTCTGGAGATAAATCTGTGTGGAATTCAATGAAGTAGAAATAACAGACTATGAAATAACAGACAGCGATCTTTACTGCTCTCTCTTGAGTTCTTGAGGTAAGGGAGGGAAAAGAAAAAGAGGAACAAGATTTCTTTACATGAAGTTGTGTACGGAAAAGTTTGCTAGGAAGTAAAAGCAGAACTTAACTGGGTGCTGAAACTAGGATTATACAAACATAAAAGTTAGCTTTTTTTTAATGAATAAAGGTATCTACACAGGGCTTCATCTAGACAGTGAGAGACAGTTCAGCATAAAATAAGTAAATGATAGAGAAAAAAAAAAAGAAACCTTAGACCTAGACTATATATGCTTTTCCTAAAAAAAATATAGTATTCTTCTATTTTTATGTCTACCTACTGCTGTTTATCTCTTTACACCTGTTTTGTAAATTTCAGATTCAGTTTTCATACAGTCCATAACATACAAACTTCGGCATACAGTTTTATCTTCAACAATAAGATATTGAAATAAATTGCATAGATTCTGAAATACTGAATGTGATGGCAATGCAATGTCAATCCTGTGCATGGTCTGCCTTTACAAATTGCAGATCTTCAGCTATCTCATGGTGGAATTGGGGAACTGTAAGTAATTGTGGCAGTTGTGTGGAAAAGTCAGTTTTTCCACTAGTAACTATTAGTAATTTTCTTTTTATTAGCTTGGAAGAGAGGATGATATGATGAATCAAAACCACATGTATGAACTATGTATACTTTGTATTTTTGACTTTATAAAATGGGAAAGATCTCAACTTAAAGAATCAGAAATTAATACAGTCAAGATTTTATTGAGGGGGAAGTCATCTGGGGTAGCTAGGATGAAATTATATGCTGGTTTGTTTTTGAAGAGATAGCAATGAGGATTAGTGCACCAGTCACTGATATTCCTCGTTTATCTTTGTATGTACTGCCTTTCCCTTGAGTACAAGAATCCTGAAGTTTGATACATTTTTTAGACTTGTTTACACAAAGGACACATCATGGTTTGCATCACACTTATTTTAGTTGAAAGAACAGAAAGCTTTAATTGTTCAAAAATTCAGGGTTAATTTATCTGTTTGTAATGTCTATAAAAGCATGGATTGTCACAAGGGGAGGAATTTGTTCAAACTGCTTTGTCAAAAGATACTGCACTTCCTTTCATTAAAAGAGGCTGTATATCTGCAGAGGGTCCCAGTATTTCTTCCTGAGCGTTAAGAACACAATTCATACTGATAGTTTTGCTCCACATTTTTGTGGTAGTGGCTTCTGTGCCTTCTTGTGGTACCAGCACCATTCTATAAAGTCCAAAGAAAGGCAGATAAATCATCCTCTATGTTCTTTTTGTGCAGTTCCCCTTAAACGTATTATTCTCACTCAGTGTTAGATGCTCCAGTTGGAACAGTGTCTCTTGAATTCTTGGTTAATCTCAAATTACATTTTGAATTAGACTATCTGTTCCCTTCTTGCTCTTCTTGTTAGTTGTTTGCTAATTTTTAACCTTTAAAAAATTCTTTCTGCCTCACAATGTAGATTGTAGGAGTGCCCAAAATAGTCAGGTGCTCATAAAACATAGGGAAATGTGCACAAATGTAATCTGGTAATTCAATACTCATTTGCCTGTCATGAAATGTTAAGGTCAAAGCAATGTCAGAATTGATTTTTAATCTGGCAATGAAGATATAGAATTATAAATCCCTCTTTAACTGTATATCAAAGAAGTTTTTAAATACACGTTATGGCCACATGAACACACACACATATTTGTATGTAAATTGCTTTATCAGTTAGATATTTAAATAACTATTTTGGGTTTTTTAATCATTCAAAAGAAATGCAACCATAAAGGAAGAAGGTGAGTGACAAGTAAGTACAGATTTAACTTCTTGATAAATGGTGACTTTAATGCAAATCACACATAAAATGACTTCAGCTTCCAGAGAGTTTTTGTCCCCTATCACCAATATTGAAAAATGAGGTGAATCTTATGAGAATCACTTTTAACTCTATAGATGGCTATGTGTTGAGGATGGAGATTATCATCTGAGAAGAAAAGTGGGTGAAAATGAATGTCATACGTACATGTGCAGTGATTTTATAAGATCGAGATATAAAGAAAGAATATTTTTAATTAATACCAGAAACAACACTCTCAAAATAATACTGTTTTCCTGCTTCAGAAAGGTAGTATCAATTTCCTTTCTCCTCCTCCATCTCTAGTCATAATTCACTAAACCAAACTGGGTGTCCTAATGAGACTGTTGGGTTTGGTCCTGCGAGACTCACTTAGGGCTTAAAACCACAGCTCATTACTCTGTGTCTCAATATGTGTTAATGGGAAGTGGAGTCTCTGTCATTTCCGAGGTTCTCTGCCAGGGCAAGAACTCCTTCAGAAAAGTATTTCCAAGTATCTATACCACAACAAAGCATTTTAGAGTGCCTGCAGAATATTTTCTTTAGATCAGTTTAGTCTTACCAAGAGATCACGAAGCAAGCCTTCATGGACAGTGTCCAAACTCGTCTCCAAGAAAAACGTGCAATAAGAATTCTTTTCCATTTACCTCTGAATCCTCTGTCCAGCAGTGAAAAAATAGATGCATAAGAAGAAAAATTAACATCTCCACAATAGGAAATTCAGGCAGAAATCTCCCATGAAAACATTTCCTTTTCTTTATTATAGTCAAGTCAAACATTGATGCTATGACGCTATAACTGGTTGGTTGGATGAGGGGAGAGCAGCAGATGTCATCTACCTTGACTTCAGCAAGGCCTTTGACACTGT
>JAOTQQ010000019.1:75146769-75176478 GCA_026546715.1 Gallinago undulata | reverse complement strand
CAGCCTGTCCAGATCCCTCTGCAAAGCCTCTCTACCCTCCAGCAGGTCGACACTGCCACCCAGCTTGGTGTCGTCTGCGAACTTACTGAGGGTGCACTCATATTTTTCACATGATTGTTGTGGAACAATTGCTGCTTGACAAACAGGATTGTCAGCTGGAAGAAAATGTAATTTTATTTTCTGTGGATGAAATTGTCTAATTTTTCCTTATTATTTGTCATCCTCAGCATGATCACTTTTAACATGCTATAAAACAGGAAGCCTGAATTTTAAAATGCAATTTAATAAAGTTTCACATTAAGTTAATTATTTTACATATTCATTTGTTTAATATAATGAAGAAATCTGTCAGGCTTGTCTGCTGGGATTTACATGTAAGCAATTTGCAAGAAAATCCAGATCATTCTAATTTTAGAGTTATAGGTCTTATGAAAAGATATAGATATTCTGATTTATATATATACATATAAACAGTAATGGATTTATTGAACCAGACATATTCATAGCATCATTCTTGAATCTAATGATCAAGACTTCAGTTCATCAAGTTAACAAAGTGTAGAAATGGGGTAGATTTATAACTCAAACAAAACCTAGTCCAATAAAACATGTTAGCACATAAACCCACAAATCATTAGATTTGTATCTGAGTTTTGTTCTAAATGTTTGATTTGATACACATCAAATAATTCTTTAAAATTCCTACTGCAAAGAAGAGCATTACAGTGCAGATGACTTCATAATTTAGACAGGGTGGTCTTTGTTTTCCATCTCTTCCATGGATTCTTCACCCAATCATAGAAAATTGCCAAACACTAAACCTAAAACTATAACAGTGCTTCTTCTATCAAGTGTTTTATGAAGATTAATTAATTTCTGAAAGCAAAAGAATATGGTATAAAAAGTATTCTTAGTTAAATTTAATTTTTTTTTCAGATTAACTACATAAGATGTACCCATAAAGTAAAATAAAGTTTTTACAATGGTCTAAGAATAACTAATAAAAAAACAAGTGACTTCAGAGAAAATTATTTGAGCAGTGCAGAACAGAACTCGGAGCCTGCAGTCCTCTATTCACTGTTCTGTGTTAAATCATGTGTGTGTGAGGGATCTTATTATTAGAAAGAGGGAGCAAGAGATCTTGTTTCTTAGTTTAGAATTGCACGGCTTCCAGCACTAATAGAACATTTTTCCTTCTGCTTAAGAGGGAGGGGGAAAATCACCTTATTTTCTTGAAGTGGCGTGCTCTTCAGGTCAAAATACTAAGGCCATAAGATTGGTATTAGCTCTAACTATTAGAAGAAAGAAAGCAATAGGCTGCAATCTTCATCAATCCTATGTAATGCAACAGTTAAGAAAAGAGGGTTTGCAACAGGCTACATCGTATCTGTCAACTCAGGACTTCAAATTTCAGAGATATGGTGTCAAGAAACTTTAGGGCTAGCATGACTAGAAGGGGAGTTAGCTACTCCTTTGTGCTTAATGAGATCAGGTTTCTGGGTGTTTTTGTGCTTTAATCTGAGGCTCAGAAAGTCCAGGAAGTTACACACCCAACCCTCAGAGGAGCATTCTTGGTGTATTCTTTGCACAGAACACTTTTAAGGTCTTTAAAATATTGTAGCACAGAGATGGAGATGATACAATTAATAATCATAAATTTCATAATTTTATTAAAACAAGGCTATGGCCTAGACAGAAACCTCTGCTGACTTTCTATTCCATCTACGCAAATATCTAGGTTTCTTTCATTCTCCTGTTCTAACACTAAAATGTAATATTTTGGGACATTTCATCCATTCTGTCACCTGTAGTGCTGTGACTGCCATTGTGTTCTAGAAAGAAGTGTTTATTTAGCTATAATTTTTCAGTATAAAGGTAGAGAGAATAACCTAAACTTCCACAAGTATATAATCACATACTTTTAGAAGTCCACTACTGCAAATGTGTCTACGTGTATAGTAGCAATTTTTCAGCTATGACTTGGCTTTTGTATTATAACATATTTTTGCTTACACTCTGTAGGGATCAAAGTACTCACAAATCATATTCAGTCAAGAAGATGAACAGTTAAAAAAGAGACCATTTATTTTTTCTAGTGCACTTCTAGATAATCTAATATAACTAGAAATCCTCCAGTTATGCACCTAGAATTGCTGACATCCTGTAATAATTAAAATGTCCTAAAACTTTAAAGTTAAAAATATTTTTATTTCTTAAATTCTAAATTGTATTATTTAAAACTATCTATATAATCTGAAGGATGATAAAATGCTGAACAAAAGAAAATCTTTTTGCTTTCTGCTCTGATTCTTAAGATATATGGTTTCATTTGAGGGTTCCCCTTCACTTCAAGCACAGAAAAATGAACAGCTGTTCTCATTCATAGTAGAAAGTCGAATTACTTTTTTTTTTTAAGTCTCTGAACTAGTTCTGTACCATCCCAGGCAATTAACTATCCCTAACGATCTTCAACATCATCCTGTAAACGTTCCATCAAGTATAATTTGGGCACAGAAAAAGAATCAGGGAGTTGCTGAACTACATCTTTAATAAATGATTTCCCTGCAAAGTTACTCAAGTGTTACTGTCAACTAAGCTTCACATCTCTCATCATCCTCATAATCAGCTAGCTGTTGAAGATCATATATAACACAGGTTTGCCATTTGCAAAGCTTCACTTGAAAGACTGATGCCCTTGGTGGCATAAATTGTGACCACAATTCTCAATCAGTGAGACTCGTCAGCAATATGTGCTGACATCACATTTCTGCATTTTACTATAGAACTGACATTTATGCCATTTATTGCCAAGTGAGAGATGAAGCAAAAATAAAGGACTAATGAAAGATGTCATTAAACTTCCAGGAAAGTTTAAGTCCTGAATTTAAATGGAACTGCACAGGTGATACATAGGAAATACACCACCAATCCATCCCAAAACCTCAGGGATGAGAGGACGGTGGTCCTCTAGAGAAGGACCCTTGAGATCCTGTGTCAAGAACATAAACGGGAAGAGATTACACAAACATGATGGACTCTGAATGCCCTACTCTCAGTGTGATTCTGGAACTTGGGGCAGAGACTCTGGGCTCCCTAACTCCCACCAAATTCCACAGATTAATAAATTAATGTATATTTATCTTTTGTGAATGGAGGAAAGAGATCCGACTGTGTGAAGAGGAGACATCCAAAGAAATAGACAATGCAGATAAGTCTTTTGGCCTTCACCAAGGAAACTTAATTTCCTAACAGAATTAATAACATATTAAAAAAAAATTCTGGGTTAGGCTTGGGAATTTGGACTCATAGATGGTTAATCCACAGATTTTTATCTGAAGACCGTGGTCTCCTTTTCTGGAAGTGGTGTACCAGTGAAAAAAAGCAGAAAAAAGGAACATAAATTCTTGCTCTTTCTCATTCTCTCTCTCTTCCCCCTGGCCCTTCTCTCTAACTTGCCCAGATTGACATCTGAGACTTAAATTGCAAAGAAATGGTCTCCCTTGAACTGGAGAAGGTCATATTTATTGCATCCTTAGAACACTTTCCATAATGTATGTATCTCTCTTGGAGAGGCCAAGTGGGTTAGAGACCACTTGGCCAAACTAGACATCCATAAGCCCATGAGCTCTGATGGGATGCACCCACGAGAGCTGAGAGAACTGGCAGATGTTATCACTGAGCCACTCCTCATCATTTATGAGAGGTCTTGGAGAAAAGGACAAGTGCCTGAGGGCTGGAGGAAGGCAAATATCCCACCAGTCCACAAAAAGGGCAAGAGGGAGGAACCAGGAAACTACAGGCCAATTAGTCTCACCTCTGTCCCGGGGAAAATAATGGAGTGGGTCGTGCTGGAAGTCATCTCCAAGCACACTGAAGATCAAGAAGTTATCGGTATTGGTCAACACGGATTTACGAAGGGTAAATCATGCTTGACTAAACTGATAGCCTTCTATGATGTTATAACTGGATGGGTGGATGAAGGGAGAGCAGCAGATGTCATCTACCTTGACATCAGCAAGGCTTTTGACACTGACTCCCATAACATCCTCATTAGAAAATTAAGGAAGCGTGGGATAGATGAGGGGGCAGTGAGGTGGATTGAGAGCCGGTTGTGTGACAGGACTCAGAGGGTTCTAATTAATGGAGCGGAGTCAAGTAGGAGGCCAGTGACCAGTGGTGTCAATACTAGGCCCAGTCTTGTTCAACATATTCATAAATGACCTGGGCAAGGGGACAGAGTGTATTCTCAGGAAATTTGCTGATGATATCAAATTAGGAGGGCTGGCTGACACTCCAGCGGGCTGCGTTGCCATCCAGTATGACCTGAACAGGCTGGAGAGCTGGGCAGAGAAGAACCTCATGAGGTTCAACAAGGACAAATGTAGGGTCTTGTACCTGGGGAGAAAGAACCCCAGGCACCAATCCAGGTTAGGGATAGATCTTCTGGGAAGTACTTCTGAGGAGAAGGATCTGGGAGTCCTGGTAGATAGCACATTTTCTATGTGCCAGCAATGTGCCCTTGTTGCCAAGAGGGCCAATGGAATCCTGGGCAGCATAGGGAAGAGTGTGGCCAGTAGGTCAAGGGAAGTCATTCTCCCCCTCTACTGTGCACTTGTGAGGCCACAACTGAAATACTGCATCCAGTCCTGGGCCCCCAGTTCAAGAGGACAGGGAACTACTGGAGAGAGTCCAGCGAAGGGCAACCAAGATGATTAAGGGATTGGAGCACCTCCCTTAAGAGGAAAGGCTGAAAGAGCCTGGACAAGTGAAGATTGAGGGGAGACCTTATTTATAAGTATCTAAAGGGTGGGTTAAAGGATGTTGGAGCCAGATTCTTTTCAGTGATTGCCAGTGATAGGCCGAAAGGCAACTGGGTCAAGCTGGAACATGGGAAGTTCCATTCAAATATGAGGAAAAACTTCTTTATGGTGAAGGTGACATAGCCGTGGAACACATTGCCCAGGGAGGTCGTGGAGTCCCCTTCTCTGGAGATCTTCAAGCCCCGCCTGGATGCAGTCCTGAGTGATGTGCTCTGGGCAACCCTGCTTTAGCAGGGGAGCTGGACTAGACGATCTCTAGAGGTCCCTTCCAACTCTGACGATTCCATGATTTGAGCAGAGACATCTTCTGCATTATAGGGCAAGTGTCGTCTGGCTTCCTCTCCCTTGGTTAGTCAGAATTACAGTCTCCCTAATATTGTGGAGAATAAAGATGACATGGAGGTGCTTGGTTCAGACAGGCATGGCCTTTATATCTTTTTATTATGCCAGTCCATCAAAGAACTGGCAGAATCTCTTACGTAGTCTCCTTGTGACATTTGTGAGAGTGGCTGTTCATGCAGGCTGTAATAATAGATTTTGCAATTTCACACTAACTTCAGTTAATACAAACATGACTGCTAGGAACAGAATTTCCATTGTGACAGAACAGTAATGCACTTTCTTTTGTGTATACATGTCTAAAAATCTTGTTTAAATAGTGCTTTCTTCTCTGTGTCAAGCAGTTATACTTTCAAAGATAGTTGCCTGCTCAGTATTTTCATCACTGTAAACTTTTGGCTTCTATCAACTGAATGAAAGCTCTGAAAGCTTCACAGTCTCTGCTACAATTGTGAAGTGCTCTTCTGGCCTGATAACAGTGATGTTAACAAAATGTATGTTTGACATGTATGACTGGTTTTGCTGAAGGCTTATTTTTAAGGCTTATATTCATTCATCAGCAATTGGAAAGTTCTTGTTAAATGGTAGAGAGCTCTAGGAAAAAGAAGGTGTTTTAACCAAAAGTGAGAAGGCTTTATAATGTTAGCATACATACACATATACAAATTGTAACATGGGAGAAGTTCACAAGACTAAGGTAGGAAACAACCATATCAGCACTGACAAGGGTGATTCATTAAATTAGAAATGATGTGGAGAAGGTAAGTGCATTCAGTTTCATAGTGCCAGATGAATTTCACCTGAGCATGATGAAAGAGCAAGGCCACTATGACCCTTGAAATAGTATGCGACTAAGGGAGGGTCCTTGATGCCTGAAGATAGTATCTTTAAGAGGAGCCAGGAAAAGTGTTTGGAGAAGTATGGTCTCGTTAATCTCAGTCCTTGAAAGATCCCAACCAAGTTTTTTTTAATCCATTCCAAGCACACTAAGACAGTAAGATAATCAGAAGTCTGTCAATACATATTTGGCAGTAACAAATCATTCATGACTACACTGATCACAAAAGGTTGTGATGATGAAGAGTGGTGATGCAATATGCCATGATTAAGAATTCCTTTAACATTCTCCCATATCATTCTCATTTGGAAGTTGAGGAGATATGGACTGAAAGAGCAAACCATCAGGTAGAGTGAAAATGCATTGGACCTCCAAGCTCAATTCATTGCTTTGACACTCAGTAGTATGTCCCTAACAAACCAAATAACCCAGGGCTTGCTGCTGAGGCCAGTACAGCTTAATACTTTAATCATCAACCTAGACAATGAAGAAGAAAGTACTCTCACCTAACTTTCAGCTAATAAAAAATTTGGGCAAAATGTTTAATATGCCAAATGGTAGAACTTCAGTCCATAGGAACTTTGAAAATTCTACTACCAGTCTTACAGAAACCTTATAAATTTCAACAAACAGAAGTGCAAAATTTTGCACCTCTGGCAGAATAACCTCATGGTGGAGATTACAGGGGCACAGGTGGGTACAGGCAGGTTGGGTGGCAGCTCTGATGAAAAGGACTGGGAGGCTGGGTGGGCATCATGTCAAAAATGAGTGAAAAGCACGTTGTTATGTTGTGTAAAGAAAACTGCATAGCCAGCAGGTCAAGGGAAATTATTCTCTACCTCTGATCAGCACTAATGCGGCCATAACTGCAACACTACATTCAATTTTAGTTGTACCATTTTTAGAGCAATGTTGGATTCTTCCAGCAGTGTGTTACCAAAACTGTTAGGGCAAGAGCATACAACCTATGAGGAGAAGTTAAAGGAGCCGTTAAAGGTCTTGTTCATTCTGAGAGAGCACAGTCTGGGAGTAAAAAGGTCTAATAGCAACCTACAAATGGATATTGGAAAGTTACAAAGATGATGAAGATACACTTTATGGGTAGCACCAGATGATAAAACACGGGGCAGTAGCCACCAATTGTAATTTAGGATGTTCAAAACTAACAACATAAAAACCTCTAGGCATGATAGTATTGCCTAGATAGATAGGCAGATAGTAGATAATAGAAGAGCTTAGCTGGAGAGGTTGTGAAATGTCCGTCCTTGGAGCTCTGCAAGACTTAGATGGACAACCACTGATGTAGCAATAGACTGTGGTTTGAATGGGAGGCGTAACTAACTGCCTTTACTGCTTTAAGTAACCCTTTATTTCTTTTAGAACATCTGGATAAATAGAATGAGTTGGTAATGTTCATTTTGTTTATTCTTTATGTAACTTGCCCTCACACTTCAAAATCTCATTGAAAACATACTTGCGTTCATTTGAGACATTCTATCACCCTGTGAGGAAAAATTTCATCATGGGATCTTCTCTCTGGAGTTTCAAAGCAAATGCATTTTTTTTTCTCATAGAGGTTACCTTCTCTAAATATATCTTTGTCATAAAAACAATTCTATATTAGATGAACAAACTCAAATAACATTGAAGCACTTCCAGGTTTTTATTTGTTGACAGATTTTTAGTTTTGCACTAAAACAATAAACTAGATGTAGAATATATTTACATGTAGTGAATGTTAATCTCAGTTAAATCAGCCAGTTTTGGTGGAGCTAATTGAGATTTACTGCCTGAATTTGTGGTGTCAATGTCAATAGTTAAATAATTCAGGTCAATTTAGGATTTATAAATCCATTGTAAATCAGTCTCATTTGATGCAATTGAAATCGTAATCCAGAATAGGAGGTTCTACTTTGGGTTTAAATGGATACTTTGTATCACAATACTATTAAATTCAGATTAAAGAAAAAAGATGACAAGAAAGAGATTTTTCACGGAGAATGCAGTAGTTCTGCTACTTGTTTATTTCTGTTGGTATGGAAGAGAGTTTAATGGAGTTTTACATGCAGGACAAAACTAATGGTGGTCTTGCATAGACATGAAATAATGACTTTTATTTGATGTCATTAAAGTGGTATTGACAGCAGGCTACACAAAAGAAACCAGGAAATTTTACATTATATCAAATCATCAATTTCTAAAAATTCAGCCCAAGAATTGTTGATGTAACTAAGTTTGAAGATTTTAACAAAATTAATACTTCCAAAAAATTGTATTTAAAGACAAAAAGAAAGAAAGAAAGAAGCAATGCCTTCAGATTCACAAAGCTGTCTAAAATGCCAATGCTAAATAAAAGTGTAAAATTGTGAAATTTCATGTAAATTAATGGCTTCTATTGATCTAGAGGAGGACTGGTAAATCTCAATTTTTTTCTGAAGTGAAGGTTTAAAAATTGAAATTACTAAAAAATACTTGAACTTACCAAAAATAAGCCTGTTTAAGAAGTCTAACCTAAGTACGTCTAGAATAGAGCTTAAAAACTTACAGGAAAGCTTTCACACTCAAACTACATACATCATTTGGCTTGCCAGACAAGAGTAAAAGTGTAAAAAAACTATGTCAAACTAAATAGTATTTAAAAGTTTTAACATTTTTTCTCTGTAAAAAAATAGGTTAATCCAGACAAATTTGCTTGATGTTTTTATGGTGTCCAGCAACTTAAACCCCAAACCTCATGGATCATATACATCTTGAGTTTAGATACTCATTTGGGAAGCAGTCAGCTTGACCATGAAATAATACATTTTCAGTGCAGGCCTCAGTCTATTTCTGACCTTTAAAAGGAGATCATTATGTGTGATTGATGAACCTGAGCATGATTATCTTTTAGAACCATCATGATGCTATACAACGTTTGGTTATTTTCCTGCTTTATGAATTTTATACATCCTCTGACACTTCCAATTTATCAGTTATTGCCTTGTAAGTGAATCATCTGAATTTTAAATGATGAAATATTAAAGGTAAAGGAGCATATGCATATCATCATCACATATCATATCACACAAGCACTACCCAATAATATAATCTAATCTTTTGACAAGTTTAAAAGAACTTTTTCCTATAGTCCTAAGCTGTCCATATGCACCCATGCAAAAAATCTTTGTTTTGTATGCCCCAAAGTATGTAGTAGCCACATTTTCTTTGCACATGCAGTCAGCACTGAGGCTTTGAATATTTGAACATATGTTAAACTGTTAGTACAGTAATAATTATTTGTACTAATAAAAAGGAAAGCCATAATATTCTATGGGAAGAAAAGAAAAAATAGTTTCTATTTCTGCTACAGAATGCTCACATGGATTCCAAAATAGTTTTCAAGAAAAGTGCTATTATCACCCATCTCAATTAGAAATTATAGATTGTTGAAGTCTGTGCCCCATTAATTAAGATATGTCTCACACAGGAAGAACAGTACAGGAAAACACTGGTAATAGTGAAAGACTGAATGCCAGTGAAGTGGGATGTTCTATTATCCAGCTGCTAGTACCATGATTTTTCCAAGGTAAAGTGTGTTATGACAGATATCCATCTTAACCAAGGTGTTTTCGTGTTTTCTTCTGTCTGAAAAACACTAGTATAACTTTAATAGTCAAGTGGATAAATAACTACTCTTTATTTCAGCAGGTGAATCATAGCAACTTATAGTTTGAACGTGTCCTGAAATGATCAGTGTCTGAAAATAACTCTTTTTCTAGAGAAGGATTTTTCTGAAATTAATGTTAAACTGCTCCCTTTTACATGGTGGAGAGAAGGAGGTTAGTAATCTCTGCTTAACATTGCTCACTTCAGAGTTAACCCTTCCATCATTAATTTATTGATATCTTCTGTGATCACAGTGCAAACTTAAGTTGTTGCAAATTATTGCTTTTATGTGTTGACTCCTGTGCTTGAAAGTAAAGATCTTTTCACCCTGTTTCCTATTATATGAACAATCAAAAAATACTGCCATAGCATGAAACTGATAATTTTTCTTGTGCAACATATATTAATAAAATTAAAATTTGCTTTCTACAATGTATAGCAAAATTAAACTCTGGAGAAAAGAAAATATCTGTACCTTTCTTTTGAAGAGTACTATCCACTACCACAAAAGCCAGAGCAAGTTAGGAGCACATAGACAGTAATTCAAAGAGGTTCCAACTTGAAGAAAACCTGTTGTTCTTGAGAGACTAAGTACATCCCATTAACATTCAAATAGAATAAAATCTTTGGACAAGATCATGACTTGTGTTGACTTTGGAGTACTCCCGATGTGAAGACAAACTCTTGTATTTTTAATTGACTAAATTGATATTTGTCAAGTTTAATTTGTGGGTTTTGTGTTTTGTTTTTTTTTTTTTCTAGAAATGAATCACCAGTGAGGAAAACAAGTAAATTTGCTACCATAGATGACATGCTTGTCATAGAACAGGCCAGAAATTTTCTGTGAAAGACAATCATTAAAATCAAAACATTTTGTGATATTGTGTCAGTTACAATGATATAAAGCAAACTTTTAACAGAACTTGATCCATTTTCTTGGGGAAATCTTATAATTCAGGTTCTCATAGACCTAGAAATGGCATAGCTTCCAGGATTTGTAAGGTAGAATTCAGGTTGTGGAGATAAAACAGGGACCTCAGAACTCACTTGGCAGGATAATCCAGGTAAACATTGCGTAGCCAAATTTAACTACAATTGTCGGGTAGTCTATGTTTTGACAGAAGTTGTTGGGTTTGTTGTTGATGTGTGGTTTTTTGGGGGGGTTTTGTTTGGTTTTGTTTTTTTTTTTAATAAAAACGTTTTGTTCCACTGAGTGAATGATTACAACATGAATTTAACCCTTATTACTATTTTATTTATATATATAATCACATATATACTGGACCTCCTCCAAAAGACATAGTTCTGTAAGACACAAAAGCTTCTTGGTTCCAGAGATTTTGTGGAACTGCTGTTCTTTCCAAATTTTTTATTTCTTTGCAGGTCAGGATTCAAACTTTTTGACTCACTTTGCATTATTCAGGGACAGCAGTAAAATCTGCTGACCTTAATGTGTTTTTTATACTCAAATATTAATGTATATCACTGTAAGAAATGGAAAACCTTTTCAAGTAGAAATTGCCTATTATTTAGACTCTTGCAGCTTCTGTTAATTAAGTTTATTTTGTAAAGGCATGACATGATTGCTTTTCAGAATGAGTGCTTTGGGAGTTTTAATTTCTTCTGAATCTTGTGTTTACTATGCATTATATCTCAGTTTATTCATTCTAAGGGTGTAATAATATAATTGTTGTATTGTAAAATAATATTTTACTTGAGTTTTTTTTCAACCTGCCTCAAACACTATAAAATTCCGAGTCTCAAACAAAGTCTTCAAACAGTATTTGATTATCTTTTTTTTACTGGTGTTCAATGAATGAATATAGGAAGACAAACAAAACTGAAAAATCACCCATTACAATACTGAAGCTCTAGATTATCTCAGGCAAAACAAAAACAAAACAACAAAACACACAAAACCAAAAAATCCCAAACAATCCAGAATTTGAAATTAGGTTTTTTGTGCATTCTTCCTTTTACAGTGATTTCATAGCTATGTATTAATAACCTAAACCTACCTGACTATAACATTGTGTAAATTTTTCAAAAAGGAAGATGTACTTTCTGACTTTGATGATGTCAGCCAATGATTACGTAGCCTTTAACATTCTAGGCAGAATCAGGGGCAAACTTTTTAACATCTGTTTCCCGTGATTTAATTAATTTAATATCAGGGGGTGATCTCAGAACAGATAACTTGAATTCCTTTTGAATGACACTATGCTGGAATATCTTTTCCAGTCACTAATGGGTATTGAGTCCACAGGAACAGTTGGAGGTAAACCTTTGCAGCATGTGGTGGTCACCAGAGCCTCAGCACCAACCATTTCTATCTTCAGGTCCTGTCCTATTGTGCAATTATTTGGTAATGCAAACCTCTTTCTGCTACTGCAGCCACGTTTCCTCCAAATATATTAATGCATGTGTGTGTATGTCCACAAGAGTATGAGAAGGGAAAATTCCAGTTTTAAAGACTCCCGTTTTGCATGATATAAAACAAAATTGCACTTTCCCAAGTGAAGGATTTTAAACTTTTCAGTTTTAAAATATTTAAGTTGGTAACAAGTACCTTCATCAGATCTATAGCTTGTTCATGTATAAATCAATAAAAACTTCAATGATGGCTACAGTATTCCCGATGTTCATCTATTCTAAGAATTGCTTCAGAAAAAAGTCCTTTTTATGTGACAAGAATTGCTGTGTAACAAGAAATGGAGAAATTTTTGCAGACAGGAAAAAAAATAAAAATAAACTTTTTTTTTTTTTTGTCTGAAGTCCTAATTATTTCTTACATTTTTATGGTGGCCTTCCATTTTGTGAGATTTTGGCTGAACTAGCCTTGTATACTGGTGCTTTTTACAACCATAAATCTAAAGCAGGCTAGTATTGTTTACTACTGACCTGAAGAACAAAAAATACTGAGGATTTTCATGTGTTTCTAAAAAAACCACATGTATCTCAGTGAAAGAGTTGTAAAGAAATTCCCTGGAGAATAATGTGAACACTTTCCAAGTCAGTTCTAAAACACTTTACGAATGTGCCGATAAAATATTTGTTTATAAGTATAAATCATCATTACCATCTTTATTCTGAAGGAGTAGAAGAGGTTGCTTGGATAATACCTTATGCAAACTCTAAATTCAAGCATTCAGATATCAAACAGATAAGATACGACAACTGGAAGTCAGCTTTCCCACAATATTTATTTCCTGAGATACATCTAATGAGTGAAAAATTTTTGATATATTTTTCTCCTTAAGGGCTTATTGCTTGGATTTTTTTCTCATGAATCAGTCATTTAAAGCATTAAGCCCAAGAACTTCAAGCAGAGAGAAGCATATGATAGCCTCCTCATCTACTTTCTACGTTGTTCCATATTTTTTTATCCATGTGTGTAAAAGCAGATTAATTGCAATCACTAAGTGTGTGGTGATTGTGCTAGAGGAAGTCTAATTTTTTCTTCTGCTACATTTTGTTTCAAAAATCTTATGTATTCCTTCATTTTAAGGCTTAAAAAAATCAGAATTTGCAAAGCATCCTAAAAAATAAGATAGTCATACATGTTTGATATGTAGCTATTTTTTTAAGCGAGTGAAAAAATGGAAAGTGTCTCCCAAAGCATAAATATCTACCTAGCAGAATGGGGTGTGGTTTGGATGGAACAAAGTTTACTTATTGTCTTCTAAGTAGTAAAGGACATGACTAATAAACCCTAAACCTATGTATTTATAAAATAGTATGAGGTTCCACATTAATTGAAAGGACATAAATGTTGCCAGTTCCCATGCAAAATCACTATTTAAACATAGATCAGTAGTAATTTCAATCGAACACATTAGCTCTCTAATGTAAATGTTGAAGCAGAAATGAAAATTCATTGCAAGGCCAAATAAAATTTGGAAAACATACCTCAAGATGTTCCTTCGAATTGCATATTTGCTTTTTCCATACCTTTTTCATATGCAGAACAGTTGACTTTATTTCCACCTGGTCTAGTTGGAGATGTCCCTGTGACTGCAGGGGGGCCGGACTAGATGACCTTTGAAGGTCCTTTCCGGCCCAGATGATTCTATGATTCTATGATTCTATGATTCTACCTCTCCTTCAAAGCTGAATGAAGACAATGAAACAAACTTTTTGAAATTTGTTGAGTTCAGTTTACTTGTCTTCTTTTTGATATAAGTACTGGTCATCTTGTCCCAGCCACCAGTACAACAAACATAATATATCAGAAATACCACCTGACCAGCCTACAGATTCATTAAATTATATCAGGGTATAATCCAGTAATAGCACATCCAGCATAGATCATCATTTATTTTATAACTATTACCACATGGTAAAGACTTGTTCTCAGTTACCATCACCACATCCCCACTCCCACCTCCAATCTGTTAGTGTGAGGAGATTTTGAACACCATAGCCTTCCCCACATAACGTGACAAATGATCAAAAAAGATGGAACAACTCTTTACCATATTAAACAATACATTCTGTACGATTACTCCTCCAGTACTTTCTGAAATTTCCTAAGTTGTTGGATAATTCCTGTCTGGTAAGGAAAGAAACTGCCAACTGAATAAATACAGGCAATAATAACTTGTCATCTTGAGAAAAATAATAATTTTGCTGCCTAATTAATCCATTTTACTTAATCCAGCAATACATTAATTAATTAATTAATTAATTAAAATTATCTGAATATAAGCTAGTAATACACTTCTATTCTCAAAACACCACATAACATGGAGCCCAAAATAAAGTTCCCAAACATATAATTTTGTCAGATATTTTTAAAGGGAGTGAAAGGCTTATTCCAGTTACAATAAAAATATAAAAAAATCTCAAAAAAACCTACTCAAAACCAAATATTCTAGATCTAAAATCAGAGATTACTCAACAAAGAGATCACAAAAGAGATTATCTAGTGGATGAAAACATTCCTAATAGAAAAAGAATCATATGATCATTAAAGACAACTTGTCCAAACTGGACATCCGTAAGTGCATGGCCCAGACAGGAAGCACCTGCTTTTGCTGAGAGAATTAACAGATGTTACCTCTGGGCCACTCTCTATCATCTTCAAAAGGTGAGGGAGAACAGGAGAGATGCCTGAGGACTTGAGGAAGGCAAATATCACACCAGTCTTCAAAAAGGACAAGATGGAGGACCTGGGAACCTACAGGCCAGTTAGTCTCACCTCTGTCCCAGGGAAAATAATGGAACGATTTGTTCTGGATGTCATCTACGAGCACATTGAAGATAAAGAAGTTCTTAGAAGTAGTCAACATGGATTTACCAAGGGTAAATCATGTTCAACTAATCTGATAGCCTTCTATGATGTTATAACTAGATGGCTGGATGATGCGAGAGCACCAGATGTCATCTACCTTGACTTCAGCAAGGCTTTTGACCCTGTCTCCCACAACGTCCTCGTTGGAAAATTAAGGAAGTATTGGCTAGATGAGGGGGCAGTGAGATGGTTTAAGAGCCGGTTGTGTGACAGGACTCAGGGTTGTCGTTAATGGAGCAGGGTCGAATTGGAGGCCTGTAACCAGTGGCATCTCCCTGGGGTCAGTAGTTGGTCCGGTTTTGTTTGATGTATCTATCAATGACCTGGATGAGGGGACAGTGTATCCTCAGCAAATTTGCTGATGATACCAAGCTAGGAGGACTGGCTGGCTCTCCAGAGGACTGTGCTGCCATCCAGTGTGACCTGAACAGGCTGGAGAGCTGGGCAGAGAAGAACCTCATGAGGTTCAACAAGGGAAAACGTAGGGTCCTGTACCTGGGGAGAAAGAACCCCAGGCACCAATCCAGGTTAGGGATAGATCTTCTGGGAAGTACTTCTGAGGAGAAGGATCTGGGAGTCTTGGTGGATGGCAGGCTCTCCATGCGCCAGCAATGTGCCCTTGTTGCCAAGAGGGCCAATGGAATCCTGGGCAGCATAGGGAGAAGAGTGGCCAGTAGGTCGACGGAGGTCATTCTTCCCCTCTACACTGGTGAGGCCACAACTGGAATACTGCATCCACTTCTCGGTCCCCCAGTTCAAGAGGGACAGGGAACTACTGGAGAGAGTCCAGCAAAGGGCAACCAAGATGATTAAGGGATTGGAGCATCTCCCTTAATGAGTAAAAGCTGAAAGAGCTGGGACTCTTTAGCCTGGATAAACGAAGGCTCAGGTGAGACCTTATTTATGTTTATAAGTATCTAAAGGGTGGGTTGAAGGATGTTGGAGCCAGACTCTTTTCAGTGGTTTCCAGCGACAGGACAAGGGGCAACAGGCTCAAGCTGGAACATGGGAAGTTCCATTCAAATATGAGGAAAAACCTCTTTATGATGAGGGTGACAGAGCCCTGGAACAGGCTGCCCAGGGAGGTCCTCCCTGAAGGAGTGGAGTCCCCTTCTCTGGAGACGTGCCTAGATGCAGTCCTGAGTGATGTGCTCTGGAAAATCCTGCTTTGGCAAGGGAGTTGGACTAGATGATCTCTAGAAGGTCCCTTCCAATTCCAACAATTCTGTGATTCCATGATCATATAATCATAGAATGGTTTGGGTTGAAAAGGACCTTAAAGATTATTTAGTTCCAACCCCCCAGGTTCCTCAAAGCCCCATCAAATCTGTCCTTGAACACCTTCCGGTTGTTATGACTTGCAAATAACAACTAACAGAGAGAGACATCACAACATGCTAAACTAAAAAAGACGTTATTTTTTGTGGGTTCATAATATGATTCCTGAAACAAAAATATCTGGAAGAATGCCAAAATAGTATTTAACCTAAAACATATAAACTTAAATACATGTACATAACTCACAATAAGACAAGGAATTAATTTTTAACTTATAAATTTAATTAAAAGAAACATCAAACCTTTCAATAGACAGTAGATATGTCTGTCTGTTTGACTACAACTCACATAGATAATTCTCTTACTAGAGATTAAAATAGTCTATTAATAGTTTATTAATACAGTTGTTTACTTTATATGTGAGTGCTGCATTTCAGGGGAATACATTAATCACAATTAAATAGGTCTAGTAACTGAATCCAGTATGTCCTTTTGAGTGATGTTTAGACAGAATAAAGCTAAGTCATTTGGAAAACTGAGTGATACAACCACCTTTATTAGTTTTTGAAACATAACCATCATCCTTGACTCCTTAGAAGCATTAAGTAAAAAATTTATTTTATGTCAGGTATGCCTATAGAGCATATATATGTGACTTGTGAGTACCTGAGATTTATTCTAGGATGCTCTGTTATTACAGCACAGCAAAAGCTGCCTTCCTGTTTGCATTATTTACACTTATACAATGAAGTATTTGGAAACTCAAACAGAAGTACATAATTGCCCTAATAAGACATAATAAGATGTAAGCCATAATTTCCATTATGTTTGTTTCAGTACTGCTTTCTGGAGCTAAAAAACATTTGACATAACCTGTAAGAGATGCCAGGATGTCACTAATTTTCTTTCTTCTTTTATTTTTCTTTATTTTGTTTGTTTGTTTTACACAAAGATAAACAGCTGTAAATTTATAAATGTCTGTACTTGCATTCTTATCTATCATACTATAACCAATTCAAATAAACAAAATGTCTGGAAGAAGAACCAACACTATCCTAAATTCAAGTGGAAATAGAATTTTATACAAAGCATGAATTATTTTTTAAAGATTAACTGAGCTTACTCCAAGCCATTTTCTGACTAATTTATTTATCCAGAGTTTGCAACATCTGAACTCCCCTGAAGAATTGCTCCTGTGAAGCGTTAAGTCTTGCCTGTACTTCAAAATGCTAGCTACATCATGAATTACCAATATCTACTCAGCTGATGTGGATTTTTTTTTCCCTTAGAGTGTGACAACATCTCCATTTGAAGCACATCAGTACCAAATTAAAAGCAGATTGAGCCAATAGCTATATGAGAATCACCTCCAAATGTGATTATAAATGATCCTTAAATGCTGACTTTACTAACAGTAATCAGCTTATATAAGTGAGGAATTTGTGTTCTCTTCCTACAGCCTCTCAGGATCTGTCAAGGTCAAAAAATGTCAAGGCTGTACATTAGAGATACTCTCACAGCAAATAAGCAATGAAAATGCTCATTAGTGGTCTTCAAAATTAATTTATGACAAAAGAACCTTGTGAACCAATTGAAGTAAACACGTTGTCAGTGGTGATACTGGTAAGCAGCATAAAAGCACATTTTTTTGGTTTTATCACAGAGACCTACATGCACATTTTTTGTCTCAGCATTTTGTTTTCCTGTTCTGCAACATGTACATACTCATCTACCTGAAAAGGAATTTGAATACTTCATGAACAGTTGCCATGATGCAAATACTGTTTTTCTAGAAGCACAAATAACATCACACTATATTTGTTAAAAAAACCTCCAATGAAGCAAACCCAGAAAACTTATACGTTATAATAATATAAGACTCCAGACATCTCACTAAAGAAGGAATTGGTTTTTTTATAAATATTTCAACTCTAATTTTGCAGGAAGACTGTGAAAAAATTTTATAAAAATACACATATAAACTTCAACAGAGGACAACAAGCTCAATCAAGCGTCTGCCTTTTTATCTTTGGTTTCCAGCCATACATCAATATAATTTTGTGAGCTTCTGTTACTAAGTATAGTTGCTTGTCCTTACTGGCTCAAACTTACACTAAGCCTGTAGCTAGAAACTTCATTATTGTGGGAAATATCTACACATAGCAATACTGTAGAAGATTGTTTTCACTGTTGCAATTTCCTTCCCAAATCTTTGAAGGTGTTTGAGTTTACAATAAAATATGTTTTGGAGCTTACTGCAGAAAAGACCATTTGGAAATAAAGCCAAACCTTCTTTTGAAGTAATTGTAATGTTGTGTTGAAAATATTTCTTAATTTGCATTACATGTAAACTTAGATATCACTCAGTCTTTCCGGTTTTATTCAGTTGTATGACCTCTCTTTAGTTTCCTCCAGCCCTAACTATCCTTCAGTGACCTTTGTGTCCACACTCATTTTTAAATTCTTTAAATTTACAGTAGAAATGTAGTAGTATATTTATACATATTTCTATATATTTACTGTTATCAATGAACACATTTTTGACCCTGAATATATTTTGTAGCTGAATTCTATCCAACTCTTGAGCGATATATAGAAGGGAGTTTGAGAAGGAATAAATGGTTCATCTATCATCTTAGACAGGTGACAACTGCAGAAACTGCAGAAACATTTTCCCTAAAAATTGTTTAATTTAGAAAATGCTGGCTTATCTTCCAGCAATTGTATAGCTGTATTAGCATTGATATATCTAGCACTGTATAAACACCAGTAGGTGTTCATGCTCAGTAAAAATTGAGAGAATAAATCCCTGGAAGGACAAGGCAACTTTCTTAACCCCTCTATCCCTACTTCCATCACTTAACATAACTTTCTGCATGGATCAGCCAAGCATGTCTGAAAGTCAAGGAGGAGACAAAAGAGCTGACTTACTTTTCCTTGAATCACCTTTATTTCAGTTTTCTTAAAGCAAAAACTGGCTTTTGAAAAGACTTTTAGATTTAGCTTGTAGATTTAACTACATTACTTAACAGGTAAATTATAATAATTTGTAGAATGCCTAATCTGCTCTGTCTTCAGATCAGAGCCACATGTAGTTAGTCATATTTATTCTTTCCTATTATTGCAACTGAAAGGAACATCTGCCATAAAACATCAAGACCTACAAATCAAATATTTTAGAAATCAGAAAAACAGAATAACATTAAAAAAAAAACAAAAAACTGACTGGATTAAAGCTGAAGTCTACATAGACCAATATTGTACTTCGGATTTAGTGTTTCCAACAATAGATGTTCGGGGAAGGATATAGAGCAATACTTTCTGGTGATACCCTGAGCACTAGTGGTTTCCAGATCATGTGCTTTTGAATCAGACGTGATATCACTCTACTGAACTATATTGGCTGGATTTTTCTACCATTAATTCTAAATGTGTCTGAGCTCATGCAGACTTCTAAATTGCACTGTGTCTTATGAAATACTATGGCAGACAGCACTGTCTCATGTAGCATTGCTTTTTGTTGTTTCAAACCTACTACTTGTTATCTCCTGATCCTTATTCATCCTCTTCTAGGCCACTTAAAATTTTATAAACTTTTAATGGTTCCACACTGAAGAGTTTAGGTTATTTACTAGGTTAACATATCAAAGCCCTACAGTGTTGTTGCTTATGAACATGTTTCAATTGTGCTATCTCCTTTTTGAAAACCTGGAATAGGATGCAGTGTTGCTTGCCTTACTAAGGCTATGCATTTGATGAAGTTCTAGCTAGGGTATCCTGGTTCTCTCTGTATTTCTGCAACAGTTCTTACCATTTTATTTTCTTAAATGCTGCTGATGTGATATTCTTATAGATCTACCTACTACAAAGTCAAGATCTCATTTGTGAATACTAATATTCACCTTACATGTGTAATTTTATCCCAAAGTTTAAGTTTGCTTTACCACCTCATATTATTTAGATCTCTACAGTAATCTCCTCCCAAGTATGAAAAGTGGTTTTGTTTTCTGTCTTTGAACCAGTTATTTTGTCTATGTTTATGCCTGTGGGATCTCCTATGTATACTGTCTCATTTGAAGAATGTGAACACAGCTATGAGGAATCCCTTTTTACAAAAGACAGATTTGTTCTTCTCTAATATTGTCTAATATAAGTGTCCCTTATTTAATATTCTTTGGAATACTTCCCATCAGTGTCTCCCATTGGTAGTTGTGTTCTCTAAACAACTTCTACAGGGGCCACAAAGGAAGACAAAGATTCAGAAAGAGTGAAATAAGAGTTTGACATTGACTTGTTACACAGCACAAAGGAAGATATATAATAAGTAAGATGTTCTTCTGTAATGGGAAACTGTAGCATGTATTATAATTGTGAAAATGCTTTTCAGACGCACTACGCTGGCTTCTTTTATTTCCTCCAGATTCCTTCAGATAAAAGGCTTTAGACATACACTAATAGTGGAATTTGCTATTTCTCTACAATTCTCTGAATAAGGAAGGAAAAATAAGCTCATTCTTCTTGCTTCTCTTGAAATAGGGTAGTGAGGTAGGATACCATCAACGCTACATAAGACATGCCTAAAGCAAAGCTTCAGGTACTAGCACAAGCCTGATGTTTCTACTTGGATTACTCAAAACAGAAATGAAATCTAAGTCATAGATCCTTATTAAAATGAGACTGTTTTATTTTGCATATTTATTTAGTGAGGATAATATTTAACACTGCATTATAGGCTATGATAACTCTTTCTAAACAATAAAGAAACAGTAAATGTGCACTTAAGATAAGTGATTGCCTGAGCACTGGTGATGAGACATTTACTTTCTACAAATTAAATATAGCAGTAACTAGTAGTATATTTTCTGAAATAGAAAAAAATTCCCAAATAATAACAGCTGGAATAATCTCAGAGACATCATAGTCCTTGCTTCAAAAAACATTTCTCAGACTTAAATTCAAAGCAATTTGGACTGAAAAGGAATACGTGAAAGCACAATAAAAAGAAACGACATACAAAAGGAGAAAGCAATATCCATTTATTAACAATTCATCTAATACAACTTAACATATTTCAGCAGCATACAGTATAAGAGGTCAAAAATATCATCAAATATGGAAAAACACCATTAGGGGGTTTTATAAGCATACTAAGAATGAAAATAAAACAAAACTGTATAGTCAAGAGTGTCTAATATTTCCTTGTGTCTGTGAAATGGAAAAGGGGACTATATGCATTTTTTATCTCTGACTTCAGAAAGTAATCAGCTACAACTAGTTTCAAAGAATTGAAGTTGGGATGCTTTAAGATTAAAATATTCCAGAAAACTAGAGCCTGGAAAAATTGATCTTGAGGTAAACAATAGGAATTATTTAAGAAATTCCTATGACCTTAAAGACATGAAATGACTAAAGATACAATAAATGTAAATCAATCTGGATTTTGTCCAACAAATTTTGCTCAATTTGTAGAGCTGAGTGTCGATAAAGTATATCAGCATTTTTCAAGGCACTTATTTTAGTTCCTTATGATGTGTTTCTATTTAAATTGATTAAAAGAAAAAAAAACAAAAGAGAGTTCATGAAATGGTTTAAGAACTAGTCTGTTGATGAATCTTAACGTTGGTAGGGAAGCATCAAGCACCTGTGAGTAAAAGCATGTACTAGAACATTTCTATAGATATCCATTAATTGTCCAATACTACTGAATGATTGCCTGACTAATTTAGAGGATGAGAAATTTCTTCCTGAATATGGGAGATCAATGAAGGGGGTCAGATCACAGAGAGATGATTTCTCTGAATCTTCTGGAAGGTGACCACTTACAAGACTGTTTTAAGACATGTCCTAGTTTCTCTCTGTAGAATAAATTCAGAGTTTTAAAAACCATGTTCTTTGTCTAACTCAGTTTTTTTAGACTCAACAAATTGGAAATGTGACCTATTACACATCATAAGCCATCCTAATAATCTTGTGATCCATACTGGTCTCAGATGCCATGAACTATTAAATATTCTAGGTGACTAAAACAATAACTAACACAAATAATATACTTCATTACAAAGTTCAACAAAATATTGAAGTCCTACTTGCAGTTCCAACCACTGTGGGATCTGTCAAAATCACTCAAAGACAACAATACGAAGTCTGATAAAAGCAGAATTTTCATACAAAGAAGGCACTTTTTTTCATGGAGATATTATTGTTTTTCTAAAGCAATATCAAATGAAACATCACTATATGTAATACCTAATAGGAATTAAGTAACCCATCAGAAATGCTTCTTCAAAGAACTTTAGAATTAACTGCTCTATGGATTTATCTTCCACTGGAGGGAGGACAATAAGAAATACACAATTGAGTTTCCACTGAAAAGGAAAACTGGTTAACATTCACCTAAAACCATCTGATACAAACTGCTTCTTACATTCAACTTCGCATAATTTACTCATGATTCTCCAGAGGCCAACGTGGGAGAATGAAAACTGTGGGTAACAGATTTTAAGTTGAAAAACGAAGTAATCTTCAGCAACAAGATTTTTGTTTGAAGAAGATAGACAGGACAGGGAAAGAAGGCACTATTCTATGACTTAATATGCTATCCATTCACTTTTTGGGGAAAATTGCAAATATTTGATTGTGGAAACAAGTTGGATGCTGCTGTGTAACAATAGCTGAATTTCTGATATAGAATGTGATCCAGGGAAAACAGAAGAAAAAACTACACATAAAAATCCACATTGTGGATTATTCTTCTTTATAATGCATTTAAAAAATGAAAACCTAGGTTCCTTAAAGACCAAGGCTACATTTATTCCAAAAGTTTTTAACATTCTAAAAGCGTCAATTGCAAAACAAGTGTAAGGAAATGTGGATAAAGCATCTTGATGATCTTATTTACAACTTTTCTTTTACAGACATTAATCCTGATTACTAGAAGATATCCAAATATAGGCTCCAGCCCATTAATAAAAAAAATTAGTTTACAAAAGATCAACAATATAGTATACAACACATTGGCAGCTGCACCTGTTTGACAGTACAGCTCACTCATGAGTGCATTTCAGCTGAATTAGCAAGGATTTTTTTTAGGACAGAAATTAATCACAGAGTAGTTTTTGATTGAATAATAAGTCTTTAAAAGCACTTTGACCAATCCTATTTTGAATTATTACTTTTTGGGTTGAGTTGTTTTGTTTTGGTTTTTTCCTAATATCAGCATTGTCTTTAACAAATAGACAAATGCAATTTAAGAAACTGAAATGTTTTACTACCTATCATCACCACCAGGGGGGTTAATCTGAAATTCCCTTTCCTTGTTTTTTTTTTGTTTGTTTGTTTTTGTTTGTTGTTTTTTTTTTTATTGGAGGATGAATCTTACTCCATAGAATGCAAACGTGTACAATTTACCGGGTTGATATTTTGATATTTCGTTGATATTTCAGTCCACATAAGTACCCTTTTTTTTTTTCTCTGACATTTACCTAAAACCGTTACAGGAATTTCTTTGGGCAGCAGGATTACTACTGGAGCTGTAAGAGTGAGCCAACATACAAAAAATGAAATAAAATTCAGTCTATATTTTCAACTTTTGCCATACCAAAAACTAAGTCTTGTCTCATTTAGTTTCTCCTAAGGTTGAATATTTTAAATTTTATTCAAGGCAAAAATGAAAAAGCCAAACTTATATTTCCTGTGAAAACACATATTGTACAAATTATAAATTAAATTATCTCTGTATAACAGAAGTGAAAATGTGAAAATAAAAAAATATGCAAGTTAACAAGACACACTGTATATCAGATTGTTTTGCATTTTCAAAAGTCTGTGTTTTTCAACTAAATCTTCACTAAAACCTTAAGTAGAACAACTTAATTCCACCAAATCATCATCTTGTGATACATTGTTTTTTCTTTCAGCAAATCTAAATTCTAATGTCACATATCAACCTAAAATGGAATTTCAAAGAATATTTAAGGAAGTTATGTTCATCTATGAAGGTGTTCTTAATTTTAATTTTCTTAGGTTGGGAAATTTATTATTCCGTGTTCTATTTTTTTAAACCAAAATAAACAAATGTACCACGGGTGGGAGAGAGGAAAAATAGCAAAGAGAGAAACAGCCACAGAATCGCAGAAAGGTACAGGCTGGAAGGGACCCCTGGAAATCATCTGGAAACCCCCTGCCAGTGCAAGTTACCCTACAGAAGGTTGGACAGGAACGCATCCAGGTGGGTGCTGAATATCTCCAGAGGAGACTCCACAGCCTTTCTGGGCAGCCTGTTCCAGTGCTCTGGCACCCTCAAAGAATCAAAACCAAAACAACTACAATATATTTTATTCTCAAAAGAAACAGAAATCATACACAGAATACTGTCTTTAATTCATTTTCTATCAAGAACAAGTCATTTTATTATGCTGTACATTCTACAATTAATTTCTATAGTAAAATGCAATTTAGTTTTACTACCAATGGGCTGTACAGTCTCTTAAACAATGGCCATGTTACAAATGAAACATGTTGTTTATCATGGGGAAATTTCGAGCAGTAAAACTGGTGTTTTTTATTGTGAACTTTTTTACAATAAATAATAAATAACAATAAAATAAAATAAAAAACTGGTGTTTTTTATTGTGAACTAGTGTTTATTATTGTGAAACTGGTCATCATTGCACAGCCACAAAAAATCACAAATAGAAATTAAAAGAGCCACAATGATGGATGATGAGAACATAGACTTTCTTATTTTCATTATGCACATGTAGGGAAAATACTTTAATAACTACTTTGTTCATCTGTTGAAAAGTATTTGGAGGAAGGTTTCGGATTTAATCTGTTTTAAGATTAAACAGTTTAGGTTTTCAAAAGTACCATATTGATCACCTTACAATTTTAACTTTGAGACAAATAATAAAAAAGAAAACCTGAAAAAAATACAAACAAACAAACAAACAAATTAACGAATTTCTGAATCTGAGAACAAAACAGATGTTGCTTTCATTTAAATAACATTTTCACCAAAACAATCAGTATGTTGTGAAGGGAGGGAGGTGTGGAATGTGTAACAGTGTAGTCATACACCGCATATAGATGAACTACATCGCATTTGCTGAACAGATGAAGCAATGGGATAATTCTGAAATCCAGCAGTTGTCAAGCTTAAGACGCCTTTTCCAATTCAGTCCAAGTTCCCTTGGGGATGTGAGTGCTATTCATTGGCATGATGTGTAATTAAGGGATGGTATAAAGTTTTAGCTTTCTGTCATTCTTAATGCTCTTTCTCTGCACCTAAAAAATACACCTCCCTGTTTTTCATCTGTGCCAAAGATTTATTTGGTATTGGAAGCAAAATGGAATGACATGGAGTCAAACAAAAGTGAGTGCTCAACAGCAAAATCAAGTAGTTGTGTTTGCTCCTCCTGTTGTTAAAGAACCTTGGAGATGTACCTCTAGGCAGAACCACGTAGGAACTTCTGGTTTCTGAAGCCACAAAGCTGCAGAACAAGATTATATTTTGGAATAAGATTATATTCATAGGCAGTGTATCTGTCCAAACCCATTAAGAAAAACAATCTTCAAACACCACATACAGACACAACATTTCAAACAGAAATGAAAAAACTGTTAATTTTCTGATACATGGAAAATAAAAATAACATAGTGTTTCTTGGCATCACCTTCTCCAAGATGTTTTATCATCATTTGTTGCTTTCTAACCCATAACAATTGCTTGTCTACTATCACGCAGTTGTAAAATCAAGGTTTGTTGAATGCGAACAGGCTGAATAACAGGGCTTAAGAAAAGGATGCATTTACTTACTACTAGTACAGCCAGAACTTTATATACAAGGTTGTTTATACTCTAAACAGAACTTCAGGGAACCCATCTGTAGTAATGGTAGGAACTGCAGGTGGTCAATCTCTCTGGAGTACAGAGAGGAAGGTGGAAACTAATTAATATTTCCTCAGTATCTAACAGTGTTAAAAAAATTAATACAGTTACTTTGCTTAAAGATCCTGTGTAGGAGAAACAACAGCAGTTGTCAAGAATACGCATGTAAAGCAGCCAGCGCTACTCACAAAACAGTATCATTCACAGCTACATTGCCATTACATATAGTTGCCTTATAAAGCATCTTGATAACTTCTTTGACAGCAAGTGCGACTTGCTTTGTCACCTCAGTGGACACTTTCTAAAATACCATTCAAAATACCTAATTGAGAAGTAAGGTGATTTAAACACTTTGTCATCTGTGGGATCCAATGATATCACAAATGTATTATTGTTTGGCTTCAGGAGTGTGGCTTCTCAGAGTATTCAGAGTTTTTTGCTGAGATTATGAAGACTAGCTAACGGTGTTATTTCAAATGTGGGGATTCAGAATTCAGCAGAATTCACTTTCTACCAGGACCTCACTGTGACTTGATACAGTTTGTTAAAACAGAGAATTTACTTTACAAATATACTGTTTTGATTGCCCAGTGTTTGGGATACTACCATGCAGAAGCAGTGATTACTATCACTGGCTCTTTGTTTGTGAGAATTATCTAGGGCACAACTTAATGTAAAACTTATGTGTGTTTCCATAAAGACAAACAAACAAACAAACAAAAACAAAGCAAAACAAAACAAAAACAGTTTTAATCATCCCAGGTTTAATTTAAGAACCATTTGATATAAGACTAAGACTAACCTCATACTTCAAATAAAACTAATAAAAATCAGTAATTTCCAACTTTGGCTAACTGGTATCTGTAGACCCAACAAGAGGTGGAAGTCACCAGCGCTGAGCAATGGCACTGGGACATTGGCAGAGACAGGAATTTGTTCACATGTCACTGACTGCATCTGATGATTCGCCACAGTCCTCCATCTGAGTGATTCTGACAGAATCCTGAACTTCTTTTTACATCTCAGATGAAAATGTGTCATAACAGATCATGCACAACCTGATTTCAAATAATTCTGGTTTTTATTTCATTCTTTAGTACCTGGTGTAAGCAAGGCATGGGAGATATGTGTTAAACTTATTTTATTGAAATCTTTCCTTTTGTGTGTGTCTCTGTGTTTGTGTAGTGGAGTAGCAGGAGGAGCCAGAAAGATTTATAGACTTTATTTTCTGATAAGTCTTACAAAGGAAAAGGTCAGAATTTTCAGCAACCTGGAATCTAAAAAGCAATAAAATGTACAGACAACTCTCTCTTAAAAGTAATAAAATTTAATATTGTTTTCATGAGTATCTCTTACTATTACCTTCTTTTAAAAATTCTTTTTCCCCTCTCTTTTTTGTAGTTTTCACCCTGCTACATCCAATGGTTTAAATTTAAATATATTCTTGGTTCAGGAAGGTATACAGATTTTCTTATCTATCTGCTACACTATGTTAAACTTTTTTGTTTCCATTTAGCAAAGGTAGTTTGAAAATGCCAGACTAAGTTTTCCTTTAAATACTCTCAGAAAGAAATAGAATGTAAAGTTCTATGACATGAAGAAGACCAAATGCAGCCAGGACTAAAAGACAAAACCAAAACCAAAACAAAACAAACAAAACAAAAAAAAAGCAGAAAAAAATATCCGTTCTATCCACCAGGTAATGAATTAATTAAATTTAAAAAAAAAAAATGTGCCATGGAAAGACTTATACTAATTCTAGCAGAATCCTATAAGATTTTATCGAATTGAAATCTTCCTATCAGCAATACCAGAAGATCACTAAGATTGAGAAAGTGAGATGATGATCCAATTTCACATGAAAGCTGTTTGTAAAAGCTACAGCACTACTATTCAAGCAGGAGCTAAACAGCAAGACAAATTAAAATGCAGGTCTGCCATAGCCATACAACTTAACTTTTTGATGGATAATTTACATCATATTTAGACAGGCAATCCGTGTTTATTAGTTGAAATAAAACCAGGATTAATCAGAAACCAATACAGGAAATGAAAACACAAGTGAAACAAAGAATAATGTGAAGGATTGAATGTAACTTGAGAAATAAACCACAGATAAATTCAAAACTAAAGTAAGCAAAACTGAGAAAAGATGATTTCAAAATTAATGAAGAAATGAGAAATAAAAAGTATTTTTAAAATTTACAGAAATTAAAATATAATTTACTAAGACACTCTCTTCTTATTAATTTACAATTCATATAGGCAACATCTACCCTTCAAATTAGTTATGGCTGGTTTTACTACATTAGGCAATCTATTTCACAACATTAGTTGCAAGAGAAGCATGTACGTGTTACTACAAGGCTGATCAGGTACATTTTACCTCACATTTGCTCCAGCAGTTTAAAAACAAACACTGCAGACTGAAAAGATATTTTTCTGTTGAATTTCCCCTGCCTTGGACGGTGCATGGACCATTTTTTCAATATAAAATTAGCATTGGATTTCCACAGGACATAAGGGTTTTAGAAACTTGATCAAAACAAGTTATCACCAGGGTTCCTCTTTTTTTTTTTTTTTTTTCTTTAATATCAATTCAGCAATCTTCTAGGGAACAGTCTGGATCTCCACAACTTCTAAGCGCTTGGAATAATTTGCTGTTGTCTCAACTGACACTTGTACTCCTGTTGTCTTTCAGAATACTGATAGTGTTGTGATGTTAAGCAGAACTCTGTGGTTTATTTTGTGCTTTCTTGGATTCCATGCCTGTAATTGATTCACAGTTTTGTGAAAAAAAGATATTTAATGAAATACCAGGAAGGTACAAAAGAACATTGGTGTGCAGGTTGTGGAGTCCCCTTCTTTGGAGATTTTCAAGACCCGCCTGGATGCCGTCCTGAGTAACATGCTCTAACATGCCCTGGGCAATCCTGCTTCAGCAGGGGAGTTGGACTAGATGATCTCTGTGGTCCCTTCCAACTCTAAAAAAAAAAAATATCAGTGATATTCAGTGAAATTCAGATTTACACATTAAGTTAGGTAGCCGGGTAGATGAGGTTTTTTCATTCCTATTTCTGGGGATATATTCATTATTTCACAATAAATACTAGAATTGGATATATAGATACAGGATCTTGAAACGAGACAGGGAAAACATCGACATTGTTTGCATCAAACTAATAATAGATAGATAGATAGATAGATAGATAGATAGATAGATAGATAGATAGACAGACAGACAGACAGACAGATAGATAGATAGATATAATAAATATAGATAGAGTACTATATTTAAGTATATTTTCACAGTATCACTAAGTCGTCATGGTTGGAAAGGACCTCTGAGATCACCAAGTCTTACCTTACACACACTAAAGACCACCACAGTCTCAGGCACTAGAACATTCACTGAAGTGCCACATCTACATGTTTCTTAAATACCTTCAGGGTTGGTGACTCCACCACTTCCCTATGCAAGCTGTTCCAGTGCTTCACCATTCTCTCAGGACAGTAATTCTTTCTAATACCTAATCTAAACCTCCCCTGCCACAACTTTAGACCATTTCCTCTGGTCCTGTCATTATTCCCTTGGGAGAAGAGGCCA
>JAOTQQ010000019.1:75127723-75146669 GCA_026546715.1 Gallinago undulata | reverse complement strand
GGTTGTTGTGACTGAAATGCAGGACCCGGCACTTGGCCTTATTAAACCTCATCCCATTGGCCTTGGCCCATTGATCCAGTCTGTCCAGCTCCCTCTGTAGAGCTTTTCTACCCTCAAGCAGACCAAGACTCCCACCTAGTTTGATGTCATCTGCAAACTTACCAAGGGTGCACTCCATCCCCAATTTTGTCTCTTAACTCTTTGATTGCTGTAATAGCAGCAATCTCAGCTTGAAAATCAAGGTGGAAAAAGGTTTATCCTACACCACATCTTCCTATAAAATTATTCACATTGGATTGTGTGTGGTTTTATGTAGAAACCCCCTTGGTCTTCAAATGAAGAGGAGGTGAACATGGACCAGATAAACAACATTAAACTTCTTTGGGTGTTACTACAGGAGGAATAGCAGGGAAGAGGAAACACTAACTCAGCTGTCTTCTATTAGGTAAAAGAAAGTATTTTGATCCCTTTACATAGAACGTTGTCCAGTTTGGAGGAGAAGAGAACTACATACTTCTTTTCCTTACCTATTAGCTGTCAACTTCCCACTGTACCTTCCTCTCTATTGATCTAGCATACCAGCGCAGAGAGAAAAAATTTCACTGTATTTTTCTCTGGTAAGAGAAGAAATTTATAGCATCTGTCTTCTTCAGTAAGCTTCCTTATTCTCACTTGTGGCTGAAAAACTGCAAGCCCTTTGAAATCTCAATGTAAATTTTTTTTCTGCAGAACCCAAAGAGTTGTGTGGGCAATAGTGACAAGAGGCAGAAGTGTGCTTACCATCTTCCTCTGATATACAAGGTGGAGACAAAGCTCTGCAAGCTGAAAGATCCTCCAACATCCAAAAATCCACTAAGTCTGTGGATTTTCCCAATCCCAGCTGAAGCATCTTTTTTAGAACCCGAAAAACATAAAAAAATGGCATTTTTATTCTCTCCTAATTCACACTCACCTCTCATTTGCATTTTAAAATACATTACGTCATCCTGAACATTATTTTTCTTCTCTTTGAAATGCCTGTGTTAAGTTTATGTGCTGACCATTATTTTACGTACATTATCTAGGTAGCATAGGCATCCCATAAAGTTGCTGTGTTGTTTTTTGCAGTAAATCACAGACCTGGCCATGAATTAAACAATAAGTAGTATGAAATAGCCTTCTGCTTCTCAGCCTGGATTAAATACCAGCTGCTTTGATCAAACATGTAAAAAAATCTATTACTTTCTAATGGACATAATGTTCTACAATCAACTTGATTTGTATTATGTAGGGAATTACAATTTTGTTCATTGTTGCTGGGAATGATATATTCCACTACGGCGTCAGCCAGGCCTCCAAGATAAGAGGCTTTAAGAGTTTAATTGGAAAGGTTTTTAGTCTTAAAGATATGCAAAGAAGATTAACAATAGTTGGCTTGAAAGCTACATGCGATCTCTGATGACAACTGCTGCTTTGAGGCAAATACTTGTTTTCTAATTAAAGCCCACAGCACTAAAAATACTTTGAAGAGGGCTCTGCAGCCTTTTTATTCTCCAGTTGCAGTGACAATCAAAATATTGACACTAATCTGGATCTCTGCACTCAGAGGTGCTGATGGAAACAACTGAGATTTGTAGCATTTGTCTATGGAAATTTCCCACAGACTTTGAGCTACCTGCCAGTTACAGTAATCACCATTATCCATATGTGATCATTACATATGTAAGCCATCACTAAAAGAAAACCACATGCATCAGATGTTTTTGGCGTAATTGATAAAAATTCTGGTGTTTACTATGCAATTATTAAAGATGAATAATTGGGCCCGTCTGATTCTATCATGGGAACTGTTGTGAAATAGTGAAAACATGCCATTAGTATATATAAATATATATATTTATGACGATATAAATTTATTAGTGTATATATATATATGACAATATAAAATATTATATTGTCAGTCAAGAGCTTTATGAAAACGCCACTGAAAGGACACAACTGGAAGGTCTATTCCATTGGAGTAGAAGTCTTAGGACAAACACACTGCAGTTTATAATATGGGAATGCCTATAATCCTAACAATGTTAGTTTAAAACTTGAACAATAATTATATACAAAGTTAAAAGTACTGAAGATGGAATAAAAGCTTTCTGAGACAGGAATGGTGAGATCAAATCTTACAAACAGAATGGGGAGAGAACAATGGTGACAGAGTCGAACACATCTGTATATTAATTTTCTAAATGCATTTTGTAGATGCAGATGCGTGGAGAACACATTACTAAACCAGCTTTGTATTCTAATCTTGGATTCTTCTCATATGGAGAGTGATTGTGGCAAATACACCTTGTTCACACTAGACAGTAAATAGAAGTCTTTAACAGATGTCTTCCTGACACAGTGAAAACTGCAAGAGTTATAATAATCTTGGCAGCTAAACAGTCATAATTAGATGTCAAAGAAGTCCCATTTGAATAAACAAAACTTTTTGATGCCACTGTGTGCTCCATATATTTTATCATAGTATGTTAAGTGTCTGTTCTGAAAGGAATAAGATGGTAAAGATTTTGATGATATAAAGTGGTGTGTCTTACCTATGAAAACTGCTAACCTTGTTTCTTGAATGTTTAGACAGCCATGGAAAAAGCAACAGCTCACAAGGAGCGTATGTCTTTACCTGAGGCAGCTGATATCAGCATTCTTAAAAAAAAAAAAAAAAAAAAACACGAACAAAAAACCCCACAAAACTCCCCCAGTCCTGTTTCTGTATATAAAAAAAAAAAACAACCCTAATTCATACTAGCCAAAGGCATAACACCTTTAATCTAAACATCTGATTTTAGCCTGCAGTGAGGGAGGAGCTTCACACAGCAAGGGCACAACACTTAGTTAAAACATGCCAAATACTAATAGTACACCAATTTTAAATCAAATGGAGGAGAAATTTCAGTTGGCACAAGACTGCCCTAGGCCTTGCAATAGTCTCAGTCCAGGAGTGGTACCTCAAAGGAGATAGAGTACAGGGTTAGTCCACAAACACTGTTTGAACACAGCTTGATTCATTCTAATCAATGCTCAGCTCCTGCTGACAGTACCCTCACACGGTGTACAATAGCCTGATGTATTTCCTTGGTACTGGCAAACGTACTTGAAATATATTTCTTATGTCTGTATGACTATTTCAAGATCGGTTTTCTTCCTCACTTACCAGCATATAAGTTCCCCAACACTAATGTGCACTGGCTGGTCCTATAGATCTCGGCCAATATGGGGCCACCTGTAGCATTTCTTTCTTCTTTTCTCTTTTTCAAGTAGAGACTTTTTATGTATGCTGACAATTCAACATTAAATTTGCAGAGATAGTGGTAGCAATTTATCTACCTACTCTTAACTGCTCATCTTTCCCCTCCAGGTGTATGTCACTCCTTCGTCCTCTTACTGTTTACGAACTAAATTGCTGGACTGTAGGCATAAATTAGGAAAATTTTGAAGGGATTTCCTAGCACACCACAAATAACGTTCACTTTTGTGTGATTTGATGGGAAGGACATGGTGAAGATGATAGCAATCATATCACTAAACTTCAGAATAACACTCTATACATTGAGCACTGACTTGCATGTAGCAGGCACCTACAACTCGGGCACTTCCTAACTTTGACATCATTTCAAAGCATAATTATCTTTAATGCAGATGTAATTATACCTTGTGTAAAACAGATCTTAAATCTCTTGTTATTTAGTAATGACTATGGAACTTAGAGGTTTCAGTTGCCTAGGAAAAAGGTTATGAAATCGAAAAGGAGAATCCAAGTGCTGAAAAGAATCACCAGGTTTGCATGCTTCCTCAGCACTGGCAGAACCCTTTGTACTGTTGGTCAAGTGATTAAGCTATGAATGGTTATTGCTCACAGCATCACAGTATTTATTCAAAATGCATAGAAGTTGTCACATAACCAGATTATAATTTTCCATATCTGCAGTCCCAGTACTTCAGTATACTCTTTCTCACTAATGATATTTTTCTTATTAAGACCAAGATAGTATGGAATTGAAGATTCTATATAGGTGAAAACCTGGCATTCCCATAAATCTTCAGATCATAAACACCGATGTTTGGTTCTGTGTCTCTTTCCCGTCATTCAGAGAATTACAAAATGATTGAGGTTGGAAGGGACCTCTGGAGGTCATCTTGTCCAACCTCCTGTTCAAGCAAGGTGAACCAGACCCAGTTGTCCAGGACTATGTCCAGCCGTTTTTTTAATGTTTCCAGGGAGGAAGACTTCACAAACTCTGCTCCAGTGCTCACCCTCACAGTAAAAAATGTTTTTCTTTTAACTATGTATTAACTTAAATTGTTTATTATTGTTTATTGACATGGACCTGTTGGAATGGGTCCAGCGGAGGGCCACAAAGATCATCAGAGGGATGGAGCACCTCTCCTATGAAGACAAACTGAGAGAGCTGGGGTTGTTCAGCCTGGAGAAGAGAAGCTCTGGGGAGACCTCATAGCAGCCTATTGATATCTGAAGGGAGCCTACAGAAGAGCTGGAGAGGGACTCTTTGTTGGGACATGTAGTGACAGGACAAGGGGTAATAGTTTTAAATTGAAAGAGGGGAGATTTAGAGATTAGATATTAGGAAGAAATTCTTTCCTGTGAGGGTGATGAGGCACTGGAACAGGTTGCCCAGGGAGGTTGTGGATGACCCATCCCTGGAGATGCTCAAGGACAGGCTGGATGGGGCTTTGAGCAACCTGCTCTAGTGGCAGGTGTCCCTGCACATGGCAGGGGGGTTGGAATTCAAAGATCTCTAAGGTCCCTACCAACTCTAACCATTCTGTGATTACCTGGATTATTTTTGCTTTTTAACATAATAGTTTTTTCTGCATAAGTTCATACACAATGACCCCACCTGGAGTACTGCATCCAGCTCTGAAGTCCTCAGCACAAGGACATGGACCTGTTTGACCAAGACCAGCAGTGGACCACGAAGATGATGAGAGGGCTGGAGCATCTTTCCTATGTAGGCAGGCTGAGAGAGCTGGGGTTGTTCCGCCTGGAGAAGAGAAGGCTCCAGGGAGAATTATAGCCCCTTCCAGTCCCTAAAGGGGGTCTGCAGGAGAGATGGGGAGGGACTTTTTATCAGGGAGTGTGGCAATAGGATGAGGGGTAACAACTTTAAACTGGAAGAGAGGATATTTAAATTAGATATTACAAAGAAATTTTTCACTATGAGGGTGGTGAGACATTGGTGCAGGTTGCCCAGAGAAGCTGTGGATGCCCCTTCCCTGGAGGTGTTCAAGGGGAGGTTGGATGGGGTTTTGAGCAACCTGATCTAGTGGAAGGTGTCGCTGCCCAGGACAGGAGGGTGGGAACCTGATGATCTTTAAGGTCCCTTTCAGCTCTAACCATTCCATGAAAAAAAATAAAGTCTGTTGGAAACATTCCTTGACATTACTACAGAACCAGAAGAAAAAGAGGACTTCCAGTTTGCTGAGCTTATTTCTAATATGTGAAAAGTGGGTGTTGTGGTTTAACCCCACTCGGCAACTAGGATGATGCAGCCACTCGCTCACTTCTCCCCACCTCCAGTGGGATGGGGAGAAGAAACAGAAAAAATAAGGAAAACTTGTAAGTTGAAATAAATGCAGCTTAACAGGTAGAGCAGAAACAGTGCACACAAGCAGAGCAAAACCATTCACTGCCACTCATGGGCAATCAGGTGTTCACTTTTCCCCAGTAAGGCACAGCTCCATCACACATAATGTTTACTTGGGAAGACAAGCATTGTCAATCTGAATAGCTCTGCCCTCTCCAGCCTGTCCATCCTCTTTCTCCAGCTTTATATACTGAGCATGACATCACATGGTATGGAATATTCCTGTGGTCAGTTGGGGTCAGCTGTCCCAGCTGTATCCCATCCATCTTCTTGTGCCTTGCCTGGTCCCAGACTGCTTGTTGGCAGGGCAGTATGAGAAGCAGGAAAGGCCTTGATTGCATAGCAACAACCCCAAATATCAGTGTTTTACTGACACTATTTTCATCCCAAATACCAAACTTAGCTCTATACAAATTACTAGTAAGAAAGCCAACTCTATTCCAGCTGAAACCATGACAGTCGGGAAGATGGGAAAGACCAAGAGAGGCAAGTCTGAGTGACTCAAACAACAAACATATCCCCATAGATTTGTTTCTCACTGTAAGAACATGTAACTACAAGAGAGATATTCCCAGTCTAGGAGCAATATATGATGTTCAGTTGCAATACTGCCTACTTCCCCTTGATTTGCCAGAGGTATCACATTTGACTCATTCCCCACTGAGTCACGATTTAACCTAGCATCCTAAGGCAACTCTGCACAGAGTAAGAAAATATTCTTGGCTGTGTTTTGCCTCCAGTTAATTTAGTACTGAAAGATAGGAAAAATAGAAACATTGGTACTGTATAAATGGAAAAAGATAGAGAGTCAAAAAATTTTCAAGGCAGTTTGCTTCAAGTGTATGACAAAGACAGGATGAAAGAAATCCATCACAGGTGAAATTAATCATTGAAATAAGTTTCTTTTTTGTATAAAAGCTATGCATTTATTACCAGTGGAATAAGTTGGACCTAAAGTTATAAAAAGTTTATAAAGTATGTTAAACTTCTACATAAGTATGTTGGAAACAAGGGAACAGGGTGAGTTTCAGTAAATGAATTATGTGTGCCTGGTACATATCTGTACTTATTTTACTACATAGTAGAAGACTATACATTCTTTAAGTTTAGTTATACCCTGGCACTTATAAAATGGGGTTTTTGGTAGGCATGTCCTTCTATATCGATGAACATTTCAGTCATTGACTGCACTTAAGTCATCATAAATAAGAGCTTTTAAGTATAAGTCTTCTAGCTTTTTAAAAAATGACTAATTTTCAGGTTTGCATTTTTTTTTGTTTTTGAACTTAAACAAAGGAAAACACATTTCAGAAGAATTCTGAAAAACAAAAATTTTGACTGTCAACCTTTCAATCCGTAACAAGGAAAATTAAAAACCTAAATGAAGAAAATAGCACTCAAAATTTTTAAGCCTTATTAAGTGATCATTTAATTAACTGAAACAGTGTTTGTACAAAATAAAATCAGTTTGTATATTTGTATTTCTATAGATACCTTTATTAGCATTATGTAAGCAACTTTCAGCTTAACAGAAAATCTCCTGGCTAAAGTTTTGTTCCTGTGTTTGATGCTTTCATGAAATTCTGAAGCCTTTCAAAGTGACAAAAACATCTGATATTACAGTTATATACGATATTACAGAATATATGTAACTTACATATGTGTTACGCTTATGCACTAAATCTTAACAAATGGATAATTTGCTGGAATGAATCAGTATCAGTATGGTTATTTGGATTTGGGGTTTTGAAAATCACTATTTTAAATGTTTATTCTAAAAATCCATGTGAGACATTGAAACACCTTTTTTTTTATTATTCCTTTATTTTTTCTCCAGTTGGTTTAACAATATGTAAGTAAGATAAAAGAAACCAAACCAACAATCTGTAATTAAGTAACAAGTTGTAAATTAACTACGTATGTAAATTAGGAAGTAATCATTTGTAGTTCAGGTTTAAGAGAAGGATGTTAAAGGAGTTAATATGGAGTAGAAGAAAAGAAGCTAGACGATATTCTCATATTATTGGGAAAAAACATTGGTCAATTTGGGCAAATTAATTCCTTGGATTACTTTAGAAAGATTTTTCTGATGTTTGTTCTAAGCACTAAGAGAGCAGCTCTGTTAAGGGAACTTTAGAAGAAATTAGCACTAGCACAAATGATTTCAGACATGTCTGAAGGCAGAAAGAAAGATTAGGCAGGGCCATGACAAATGCAATTAAATGTCCAGGTACAATACATGCCTTATTGAAAAGGCTGCCACAAATTTCTGTGAGGATAAAAAGATGCTTAGCTTTTCCTCTGATTCACTTGAGTTCACACACTTGAATTAAAAAAAAAAAAAAAGAAAAAGAAAAAGGTGTAAGAGGGATGGAGCATCATTTCCTAAAAATTTTTGAGCTTTTGTTCAAGCGATTCTCTAGTCTTGAAAAATTTTCAGACCTGATCTCCATCATCTTTACCCCTCTAGTCCTTGACTCTGATTTTTTTTCTCTCCTCATTACTTATTCATTTCTTGTCACTTGATGGGGCACTTACCCATGTCCCATGTTAGTTGGTATCAATTATGTGTTGCCTCACAAAAAGTTAACTACTCCTGGCAGCTCACCAGTGAGGTCACCCATTTGAGATCATGTTTTTCCTCCATGCCCATTACACAAACTAAAATTCTCTCAAAAAGCAGTTCACTGTGCATGCAAAATGTAACCATTGTGAGTCAGGTTCCTCACTGCTTCCCAGCTGCCAGAAGCAATGGTGGATACATGTAAAATTTCACCTTAGCTTTGATTCATAAAAATGACTAAACTCCGTATCATGAACACCACGGAATACAGAACTTCAATGTGCTTTTAGAATTTTACATCAACCACTTTGCATTTTAAATTGTTTTAACTTATCACCCTATTTACATTATTTTACATCTATGTATTGCAGAAAGTTTCAAACATACTCATGTAACTTTCTTCCTGTTTAGCTATTCCCAGTATTGGCAGAAAAGATATTATTATTAATATATTAATGAACAACCCAGCCCTACTCCTTTAGTATTCTCAGCCAGCAAAACATGAGTGCACTCTGAGACAAGGTTTGTCATCTAACTTCATGCATTTGAAACTACAGGATGGCAAGAGGTACATACATACACATGCTAAAGACTACACAAAGCTGACAACCCTGAAGAGTGTCATTATCGTTTATTATTATTACCACAAATTAAATAATATTCCTCTCCAAAAGTGAAAGGTTAAACGGTTGAATGTACCAGCATACTGAGCTTTACCTTCTGTTTTACTAAGGATACTTTATGTTAACCAGGACCATGAATCCAATGGGACTGTAACAAATTAAAATATAACCAAGTTATTGCTAGATTGTACCACAATGAATGATTTCTTAAGCCCAAGGCAAAAAAACCCCAACATTTTATAAAAGCAATCTAGAATCCAAATAAATTCTCTGCATTAATCATAACTGCATAATTCTTACATGGCCAATTTAAGTTTACACAAGAGACCAATCTAAATATTTCCATAGCATCACTTTCTAGGAAAAAGATTTTCCTTATGTCTGAACTGTCCAAATTTCCAGCATGCATGCAATATCCCTGCAGTTTACCATTTTCCTATTTATGGTTATATAAACCAAACTGAGCATTGTTCAACAGAAAATCTGTGTGTTTAAAGTGTCCTGCTTCAGAAAGCATTTAAAACAAAAACTCATATGTTGATCATGTAGATTAATTATTTATGAGGAAATATATTAAAGAATAGCAATTCTTTTCAATGACTTTGTGATATTTTCATTATATGTTATGCTAGGAGCAAGTGATTTTCAATATATATTGTGCTAGGTGCAAATGAAACATTCTTTCTATAAGGAAAATCACAGTGAATATCCTGATTTTTCTCATGCTGCTGTAACAAGTACTTTTTGTATAATCAGAAGTCTTTTTGTCCCCCAGGATCATACAAAAACAAACATATTTAAAATGTTTGCTTTTACTAAGAATGAACCAATGTTTACTGCAAATATTCAATCACTTATTAAAAAAGAGCAAAACAAAGCAAAAGCAAATACAACCTCCGCAATTATAAATAGAAGATACATCATCCTCCACATTGAAAAAGATAAACCAATGTAATACGAATTAATGACCAAAAAAATATTGATAAAATTCTAGATTTTTGAAAGAGCATTGCTAATGAAACATGACTGCTGCAGAAAATGTGAAATACAAAAATCATGATGTGCATACAACAGATCAAATCACAACCATAAAATATATATTTGTTTAATTTAAATTTCAGCTAAACCTTATAATTCATCTCTGTAAATTATATATTTCAAATAACATAACACTAGAGTATAAACTTCCAGAAATGTATTCTCACTAATAGCAGCAAGTGCATAGTCAAAAGACCAAGAACAATCTATTGCTATTAGTTAGATTCAATGTAATTAAGCTTGGCACAGCTGCTCAACAGTATGCATGCTATAAAATAAAGTAGAAAAAACAACAGTGCAATACTTCGGTGCAAAACCACCGAATATGTTGTAAAAACATATTTTAGGACCTCTTTTGTGGTATTTTCAGCTTGTTGGACTTAATTGCAAAATGTTTTGGGTCCCCAGGTAACAAAAGATGCAGATAAATTGGCATACATTCAGCAAACAGCCACCAAAATGCTTGGGGAGTGGAACACCTGTCCTGTGGTAGTCTTTTTTGTAAGTGGAGGAAAAAAAAATATTGGAAGGCCATCAAACATCAACCTCCTAATGCCTATGAGAGTATTTCTGAGAAGACAGAGTCTTTTTACTGATATGATTTCTGACACAAAATATAGAAAATAATAATAATATTAAAAAAAATAAATATGAGGATAATTGTGGTCACCAAGACAAATTGTTTCAGTGTTCAATTAGTCAAAGCCCACAACAACTAGATGTGAATTTATTGTTGACGCTGTTTAGATCATCATTTTGGACTAAACAATCTCCTGAGGTCTCTTCCGTCCAGAATAAATCCAGGATTATTCCATAATATTGAGAAAAGTTAAGGGGACGGAGAGGAAGACTTGGAGTTATTAAGAACTGATTTCTGTAAAAATCCAAAGCATAAAAAAAATTCAACCTAAGAGGGTGACATCTGTCTACATTTTGCTAGGAGAAATAGTGCCTGTGATCAGGGATCAGACAACATCCATGTAAAATAAAAAGAAAATATGAATCAGCTGGCAAAAGAGGAGCAAGAACAGCTGTTGGAAACAAAAACTATAGCAAGTCAAGAGGTGAGATGCACAAGTCAGGCTACATGCCACGATAGAGAAGGGGACTATGTGGTGGGAACTGGGGATGGGAAGTGAGCATAAATATGAGGGCAAGAGGATGTAGGAACACTAAGGGCAAATAAGACTCAGAGAAGAAGAGAAAAAAATGTCAAAGAGAAAAGTCACTTGTGGAGTGAAAGACAGTAAAGAGGGTGATTCTGCTAGATATGGTATTTGAGACTAGCACAATAAATCAAACAAAGGTGAAAAACAATGTGATGCTTCAAAAAATATTTAAAAATTCCATCATGTGCAAGAAATAACAAATCTTGGAGGCATTGATTCATATTATTTTAATTCTGTAGTGTCTCCCATCAGGAGTGATACTAGGCTTCTTACTCATGATGTATGGAGCAATTACAGAAATTATGTCAAAACCAGAGATTGGTGAATGCCAGAGATTAAGAAATTGAGAAATTGAGTATTGAGAAAGTTTTATCAAAACCATTGAGTATGAAATATTGAGAAACATGTGTGATTGAACTGAATAAGGAAAGACATTCTATTTTTAACTATTGACTGACAATGATATTAATTAGAACTCATTTTGTACTTTTTAAGCTATGGTTGCAAATGAAAAGTTGAGATAAGATTAAAAGAGTTTAACAGAAATATGAGGAAAAGTCAATTCTAAATAACTAGTATAAAAATAGCATAACTGAGAAGAATTAAAGTAAATTCATATGCTCCCTACCAATTAGTCTTGTACTCTGTGTACTGGCAAAGTTCATCTTTTTAGATAATTCACTAGATTGACAACAGAATTTTTTTAGTTGGAATACAAAATCCAATAATCATTCTCTTTTTAATTTTTATTTTACATTTGAGCTATACTAAGATATAAGACCTCCTCTCTGGGGACCCAAAATTGTGTTTCCTTGGAGGCATAAATCTAGAAATGCTGCATAATCTAGAAGAAGCAAGAGATTTTAAGATACAAGCATATCTCTGTACAAGTTAAATCACAAAACAATTCCTGAACTATACTATAAACAACAATAGCTTAATTTTTTTAATTGAGGCACTGATTATGGTCAGAACTAGCTCTCAGACTATGTTTGCAATACTGAGGTCACTCCTTTACTCATTAGCAAATCTTAAATAAATTACTTTTTCTCCATCTGCATAGGTGAACTCTAGTGCAATTATCTCAACATGGAATCCTACGCTTCTGTTTGTGTGTTGTACAAATTTCTTCTCATAGTTTTAAGTCCTGTTTTAGAAATCCAAGACCTTTGTACACAGCATTATATACAACGTACTGTGCAATTAAGCAGCATGTGGCATCAAATAAATATTATTTATTTTCCTTTAGCTAAAAGCAAGCTAAAAAAAATTTAAAGAAGAAGCTTGTGGAGCTTTGTTCCTTTTAGTAGTATAAGAATTTAAAGTAAATTGCAAAGAGTTGTCAGTAAACACTGGGTATTATAACATTTTGTCACTTTTAAATTCAAGGTTGTATATTTTTGCTTCGAACTGATTGTTTCAATTAAGCAATGCTGCCATTCTCACATAATTATCTCCATATAAGTTGTCATTTTACTTTCAAATTGCAGACTGGAGACTACTCAGCTCCAACTAGAAAGAACAGTTGTGTTTTTAAGTAAACAAAGATATCAAGAACTGAAAACATCCTTATGCCACCTGCCAAAAATTACTGCAAGTGTACCGGGATTTTTAGCTATCATTCCATCGCTATCATTGATGAAGTATGTTATCAAATATCATATACTTACATATTTTTGGGCAAATTCTAAGGATCTCTAATGTTGACATCTGTAAAGCAGATCATTGAAGAAAGATTATGTATTGTAACTAGACCATTTCCCTCTGTTAAAAACATATTAAAGCACTCACATTTTCCAAATATTCCCACAAAAAAAAAAACATCCCACAAAAACTAAATTAGCCACTCTTGTAATGCTCTTCACTGATATCTAGAATTTATTTGTCAATCAACCACGTGAACCCAATACATCACTCTTTTTCTTCCATATCAGAAGCTGCAGACCATACAAGATATTTTTCTACCTGTCTTTTAATTTTTCCAGTGTCATGTGGCAAGGAACTGCCCTCCCCCCGAAGTTAATTTGCAAAATATTATCCTCTCCTTGTAATCAAAAAAAACCCAAGCAGAACCGAACAAACAAAAAAACCCCTAACAATAAAAAACAAACAACAACAACAAAAAAACAAGCAGGAGAAAGGAGGCATACAGTGATGGACACACACGGTGTGAAGGAAGCACAAAATCATAAATGGAATACTGTTTTTTTTTTGTTCTCAGCACTCACCATGCACAGAGAAATTCAAAGATAACTCCAAGAAAGGCAAAATTCTAAGGTTAAGAAGAGAAAATGTCAATATTATACTCAAAACTTGATACACACATACTGAGTCACAGGAACCCTGTTTTCTAGAACCTGCACGACTTTGATTTGGGGACAGGCTTCAGAGGCATCTGTTGTCCCTGGGTGTGACTAGCAGGGATCCTTACACTGCAACGCACCAGTTTTGTCCATTTTATTAGTCTAAATATAAAAACAACAACAAAATCTGGTTTTGTCAGGAAAACATGACAATCCCCACTTCAGAATATCTGTTTGCTTGCTAAATAGGCAAATTTCTAAAGGATGGTAGGCAAAGCAAGCACACTAAATGTGACTCATCTGCCAGTTATAAGTAGTTGTCTGGTTTTTAACCATTTTCATAAGTGTTTAAAACTTAATAACAAAATAAAGTATTAACACCTAGAAGTATAATACCACATACTAAGTCAATTTGTCCTAAAAATATTCAGGCACACTAAGTATATTTATCACCCAGTTTATGAATATAGAAAGGTAAGCACACTACGAAGTTGCCTGAGACATCGGAGAAGTTTTGGTAAAGCCAGGATCAAAACCTTCCTGTCGTTTAACCTGCAGTCCATCTTTTCAGCTTCAGCTAATCCAGCCAGTTGGCTAAATGTTAATCACCACTCCAGAGCAACGGTTTACGATGTTCTTGAGAGAAAAAATTAACATATCTATAGCAGTCTGTCCTTCTCCCAAGCAATTAGCACACTCCACTCTTTACCAAGAGGCCACATCAGGACTGGAATATGAAATATTACAGTGCCTGTGAAGTGTTTCCTTATGAAATTATCGAGATGACATCCAGCAGGAAACGAGCAGTCATTTGGTCATTACCATGTCAAATTGCTTACAGAATAGGAGCAAATTACTTCAAACAAATGACTACATCAGGGAGGGGGCTCAAACAGTTTTAGCTCTCCTGGTAAATCTCCACCTGACATTGAAGACAGCTGGCAGGGTTTCACTGCACACCTTCTAAGCCTCTCAGGAGGAAAGGATAACATTGTTGGCAGGAGCTCCTGACAAAACCATGTTGAGTGGGGTGATCAAGCAGCTTTAAAGCCAAAATGCAATTTCCTCGCTGATCCTCCACATTAGAATAGCATCTTGGCTGTACCCTGAGTCCTTTTTGAGCCAGCAAATATCTCCTTAGGGATAAAGCATGTATCAAGCAGTATTAATAATCGTGTTTTTACTGTCTCATGGACCATTTCATGGGTGAAGAGAGCTTAGGTCACTAAGAACCTGATTCCAGGAAAGCTCATAAGCTTATGCATAACTTCAGTCACATAACCATTTATGTTAAAGTCACAGAATAACTTGCACTTTAAATTTAACATATACTTAAGAGATTCAGTCAGTTGAATCTTAAAGAAAGGGAAAAGAAAAATAGGTGTTGACATAATGTCTAAATGAAACAAATTACAAAGGTTGAAGAGATAAATAGGGAATGTCATGAGAAACTGATGTACTGGATGCAGTCAGAAAACACTTAGAAACTTTCTACTTTTTTCACTGAGATTTCTTGTTCAGCAAATAAAAGTTTCAATTCTAGAAGTATTTGCACAAACTGAACATGGGATTGTATGCAAATTTACCTGCATGTAATACCAGATAGGCATGCCAGTCATGAATGTAGGCTTCTCTAATTTTTATTTGCATGAAGGTATATTCTGGTTTGGGTTCTTTATAAGGAGCTCAGGTTCATACAAAGCAGTACAGAATAACTTGTACTGTTTTTGCTGTGAAAAACTAAGTTTGAATGTCTTACTACCAAAAGACTGACTCTTCTTCAGCATCGTAAATTGTCGAAAGACATTCACATTTACATTTTCAGGACAGATTAGAAGTATTATAGCAGTTATGAATCATTGTTCATGCTAAGCTTTAAAGTATCGAAAAGGATATTCAGCATGACTTTTGTACATATATGCACCTAGTGCATTTGTCTCTTTTTATATTCAAGAGGAGCCTTATACCCATATCTGAGCAAAGTTAGTACTTTAGAACTGTAATTCCATAGCTCTACGCTGATGATGAAACAATGTGTTCTAATCTACAAAGCATATCCATTTTCATAAGAGTTAATATATATTTCCAAGGGTTTTTCTAATTACATTAAGTCCATTTAAACCTCTGATTACTGCAGTGAAAATGTGTATTCTTTAAAGGATCAGACAGAGCAGCTTCCAGAAGCAGATGAAGGTACTTAATTCAGTTTGCATTTCCACTAATGCACACTTCAAAATAATTTAGAGACATACTCAGCAGTGTCAATTCCCCTATGTTAAGAGACATGTCTGTACCTTTTTTCATTATCATTATTTAGTACTTGTTCAAAGGGAAAAAAGCATTATTTTGTAACTTCACATTTTATTTTTCTGATACAAAATACTCATAATATAGTATAGATTTGGAACCTGGGTTATTTGCAAAACTAATGACAAATTCCAGATAAAAGATTAATAATGTAATGCATCTTTGCCTTACATTACTTTAAGAAATGGATTGCTTGCAAGTTTGCTTCTTCTCAAGCAGATATTCTGCTTGACTACTTGAGGAGATCGGTTAATCTATATCCTGGGCTCCACTTACGTCTTTTACAACCGTGAAAACATCCAACAGTTATAAAGACCCTGGGACACTGTCAGTGCTGAATCCTACAGTGAAGAGAACTTCCTACCTATATGTTAAGGTAGCTTGGATTTATTCCTCTCGAAAAGGCAATAAACCTGTAGTTAGTGAAGATTTCACGTTCATAAATTCTTCACAACATCATTCCTGGCCATAAAACCTCATAAAAGGAGAAGGAAAACATTCAGATTTATGTTCTGATTCAGCATAAAAGTTTGAGAACTGAATTCATTGTAAGGACTGCAGAATTTATGAGAAGAGGGCAACAAACAGAAGTCTTGAAAATAGTTGGGTAAACTTTCACCCCCAACTAGTTATCTCAGGTTATACATATGGATGTTAGGCTTCAGATATGGAAGGTAAATGCAACATATCAACAGTGAAGTCAATACAAGAAAGAAATCAATTTTTCAAAGGAAAAGTAGATTGGGGCCTCAACTCCTTTATGGTTTTAACAGGCAATGGGATACCAAGTCCAAATACTTACTGACATATTTAAATGTTTTGCTTTTACTCTAGGTTGGTTCTTCATTTATCAATTTGGCTTAGGATATAAGTAAAATAGATTGTGCTGCTTCTAGTAGTGTATTGTAAGGATTTATTACATCTAAATTAGCCATATTAGGCTATTAGCCATGCTCTAGGCAATCCTGCTTCAGCAGGGGAGTTGGACTAGATGATCTCTACGGTCCCTTCCAACTCTAATAATTCAGTGAAATTCAGTGAAATATGTCACTCTGATAAGTGTCTGGGATGACTTATTTGTCTCTGCTATGCAACTGCTCTTGGACCAAAACATGGCACATACAAAAACAATCAACTTTTTTCCATTCAAAGGTTTGAAAGCAATCTAAGACCAATAATTACACAGACAAGTAAGGCACTTAGCAAAAATTAGTTTTGATGTAACATATTAAAAAATTACATTATATCTGGAGTAACCTACTGTACATTTCCAGCAATATATTAGAGAGGACATCTGAAATGGTGTTCTAGTTCAGGTAATCATATTTATGTGGAGTTGAAAAGCATTGGCACAGACTTGCTATCACTTAAAAAAAATAATAAACTCTTTGACTTCTGCAGAGCAGCTGTTACCTCAGTAGTTGGTAACTCACAACTTTTGCCCTGCTGTGTTAACTTTGGTTTGAAAGCATAAAGGTTTGAAGGAGTTGGAAATCATTGGAAGGACACTAAAACAGCGAATGTTTATGCTGAGGAAGGCTGTGGGAGCTCAGTTTGTTTAGCCTCAAGAAGAAAATGTTAAGGGGGATCTAGCTGCAGTCTTAAATTGCCATAAAGAGAAGAGCACAACACAGGAGACTAAGTCTCAGAGAAGCACAGCTAAAAGATAAGAGGCACACAAGTTGCATAAAGTGAGATTTCAGCTGGATCTACATAGTAAGGAGAACATTTTCATTGTTAGGATGATTAAGCACTGGAACCAGTCCGAGAAAGGTGGCAGAATCTCTGGGATTATTTTTTTTTATTCCTTGACCAGACAAGGTCTTGAGGATACCAATCTAAGTTAGAGTAAGCCCTCCTTTTACTAACACGACCCCAGAGGTCCTTTCTGGTCTACACTACTTTATGATCAGATCTTGCAATCCTGCTGGACTCAGCACATATGAAGCTCAGACCCTCCTGAGACCATGACTTCGTATTCATAGCCTTCCTTTTATGAGTATGTTAAACTTGAAAATTAAAGTAGGCTTTTTAGAAAACACTTCTTGATCTAAGAGAGATCAGGATCCATCCCTTCTTGTAGGGTAAGCAGTAAATTAGAAACTTGCCTAAATATTTCCAATTTTTTGGTGTCTTCCCTTCCCCAGAACATCTGAGGGGAAAGGAAGGTATTTAAATATTTCATTTCTATCCAACAAGGCCTTAGTGAAAACATGCATATATTTATTAATAATTATATGTTAATTCACTTTTGCTAATTCTCTGGAATTAGTAGAAGTATATGTGCTATCAGGTGCAAAGATATACATATATTTCTCCAAAGGGAAGGCTGAAAAAAGTACTGTTAATTATGAACTGTTGAAACTTCATTTTCCTGACACACAACACCAGGAGCTGCTACTGCACTTTGTAAAATACATCATTCTGCAACTGATGTTTCTTTTGAGCAAAAGTGAAGGGGAAATGAGACTTGCACGAAATATTATATTGTCAGTTGGGATTGTTTTGGTTTTGGTTTTGTTGGGGTTTTTTGTGTGTTTTCTGTTTTTTTTTTGTTTTACTTTTTTTTTAATATTTGAAATATACTTACAGGAAAAATTTATTTGTTATTAGACTGTGTCCCTTTAATCAGTCCCTTTAGAATTCTATGAGTAGGAAGAAATAGTGATACCTAAAAGACTCAATTTCTTGTTATGGTTGGGTTTTTCAAGACAATAATATATGCTAAACTGGTATAAATCTGAGTGTATGATTAACCTAATGAGTTAAACTGTATGTAAAAAATGAAGCCTACAAGAAGTAAATATTTTCAAAGCTTGGTTCTTTCAGCAAGGAAAAATAAAATAAAATAATTGTCCATTTTTGAAAATTTATATCATAGCAGTTTTTAATGTGTTGCAATGATTATGTAAGCAGGATTGCAAAATAAGGAGGTTCTATAAAGGCAGATTTCCCACATGTAGTTTTTCTTGCCAAAGTTTCAAAGTTAAAAAAATGATCATTCCTAATTATGGTCTTCCTCTGAACTCCTTGAATCCTGCCAGTTTGCTTTAGGCTATTTGAATATTTTTATTGCATTGTTGAGTGTTAAGTAATGTAAAATTATTGTATCAAATTCATATTTCCTCCACTACTCTGGTGAGGCCTCACCTGGAGCACTGTGAGCAGGTCTGGAGCTCTCAATATAAGAAGGACATGGACCTGATGGAGTGGGTCTAGAGAAGGCACACAAAAATGCTGAGGGGGTTGGAGCCCCTCTGCTCCGAGGACAGGCTGAGGGAGCTGGGGTTGTTCAGCCTGGAGA
>JAOTQQ010000019.1:75082652-75113305 GCA_026546715.1 Gallinago undulata | reverse complement strand
GTTTAGATTAGATATTAGGAAGAATTACTTTACTGAGAGAGTGGTCAGGCACTGGAACAGCCTGCCCAGGGAGGTGACGGAGTTGCCATCCCTGAAGGTATTTAAGAAACGTGTAGACATGTCACTTCAGGGTATGCTCTAGTGCCAGAGGCTGTTGGATTGTGTCTGTTTGTGGGGTTTTTTGTTTGGTTGGGTTTTGGGTTGGCTTTTTTTTGTGATTGGGCTCAATCTCAAAGCTCTCTTCCAAACATGAAGATTCTGTGATTCCATGATTCTGTGATTGTTTAAAAGCCAAGGGCCATTGCCTTGTCTGTATTATAATTTATTTATTTTTTCCTGTAATAATGCAATTATAAAAATGATTCTCAACTAGTGTTTTGTAGATTAAAACATTCGTGAAAATAAAATTTGCCTCTGAAAAAGCTTGGGATACATAAAGTAGGAAGATACACACTGATATGAAATGAAAGCTAACCTCTAACATAGTTAATCAATTCCATTATTAGGATTTATGTTTTAGTTTATAAAAATTTTAAAAGAAAATATTACCTGCTGTTTAATTACCATGTTACAGTATTTTCAATAGCATTCGAAAGTAAACAAAAATTGACTGTCTATGGTAATTGCACACTGAAAGAGTCCAATTTTCAATACTCTTTTAGCAGCTTTTTTGATTCAATTAGTTTTTCTAATTTCACACTGACATTTTCCATGACAGTTGTTAGCCAACAGAGCATTTTTTCCCTGTTTGATGAAATTGGTTAAATTAATTTTAAGTTATTAGACTGTAAAGAAAAAAAAAATATATATTTCCTAATTACAAAACTCTGTAGTATTTGGGCTGAATCCTGCATGGAAAGTTGTGTGAGGAACCTACAACTATGCAATAACACTATTTTCTGCTTAGGGGCTTTGAAAAATAGTTTCAGATGTAAACTTCATAAAACTCAATCTTGTAGGTATCACTGAAATTTAAAGAAGAGATTCTGGTTCAGAAAATAATAGGAAGAAAATTAGCATTTTTATAGTCATTACAACTTGAAAAGAAATTAAGATATGCTACATTTGTATTTTTAATTTACTTTAATTTCCTACTCCAGTAGTTTTGATTTTATGTCTGATTTTCACATCTGCTCCATGAAAGTGTTCTGTTTGCCTTCTATCCTCTCCAGATGTAGTATCTATATCTTTCAAACTAAGTTTTAAGTGTTAGTTTTAGAATAAAGATTTTTTGTTTCTAGAATATTCAGCAAGAACAGTCAAGCTGGACAGCTATGAGTTCAGACATCCAAATTCCTAAATGATTTTTTTTAAATATTGTTATACCTCAACATTTAAAAAAAAATTTATATACACCCAAAGCTGGTTTAAGTATAACTATAATAGTAATTGATGACGTGTAAGAATAAAGAATAAATGTATTGTGTTTTGAGGTCATCAAGGAGGTGGCCTACCACCCATCCCTCACCCCCACCAATGTTCTCACTTGAATGAGGTCGGGATTTTTATGTTGAGAGTCAGAGAGAGGAGTCAAGATTCCCTCCGTCATAGTCATTTATGTTGTTTCATTACAAAGTATAAGCTCCAATTCAAACATACAGTACATACTGAGTTGTTATTATTCCTGCCAAATTAAACAATTTAGTATTTTTATGATATTTAGTTGATTATAAGGTATGAGCAGAAAGGAAAGGGAGGTCATTAAACTCATGGTCATTCCGAGCACTGGAGCTCAAAAATATTTCCTTTGTGAAACTGTAACCTTTTTCTACTACACAACTTCACTTTTTTCTTCTATTTGACAGCTATCTGTGAATTTAAATAAACTATTAACACTGTTTACCATTCTTACCCAGAGGTAATATTAGCTTGCAGAGCAAAATGCTGTTTTCAGTGTCCATATTTCTATGTCCATTTTTAACAAAATGACTACTTAACTTCAATAAATATTTTCTTAATGTGTGTCTAGGACTCCCAAAAAGTAACAAAAGTCAAGCAAAAACTAACAGCACTCTATAAAAAGCATGAAATAGGATTAAGATGCTTGGTACAGGAACTGTTACTAACAAATGTGATTTGTCTAATCTGCACATTTGATTTATTGATGGATAAATCAGATGTAAGAGAGATGTGGTGAACTGAAATGGATGCGTAAACACTCCAGTAGCTACATTCGTCTAACTTCATAGCCAGTATTTATTTAGGAGACTAGTCCAGAGAACATAAAGTTGGGTTTCAACTTTAAAATGCATGGCTATAATATAAATGTTTGATGGATTGCAGTTTTGTTTGATTTGCACAGGAGGCAGCTATCTACATTTGAGTGGGAGGATGACAGTGTGTGCTGCTGAGCCAACACGGAAAGCTTCAGCATCCTTGAGCCTGCAACACCTCTTTCCTCTACCTGCAGCTGAACTGAGTCCTGTATGCTAGTGTACAGGAACTCCCACACTATCTGTGAGTGATGGACAAGATCCCTTTAACTCAAGTCTCCTTTGTAACATTAGGTAGAAAAGCCTTCAGACCACTAGTACGCAATCCTTCCCATTATTAGAGATAATACGTGCATGTCCTCTACCACCTCTCCTCTTTCTCTTGCCCCTTTCAATCCTGGGAAAATCAAACCCCAAAGTCTGGTAAACATGAAAGTACTATCTGTCATTTTTGGATTACAAATTTTTGTAAACATTCTTTGAATAGTAGTAAAGAGTTAAAAAAATAATAATAATAAAAATAAAAGTAAGTTAATTTTCCTAATGTCTCTCAATCTGGGCTCCAGAGGAAAAGAAAATATTCTTTTCTCTCCCCCATTTTTGCAGAAGTAGAAAAGTTGATATAAAAAGCATGAGGCCTTGGAAACCACAGAGTTAGGATAAGAGTTAGAATCTCAGATGACAGAAGATGTACTTTTTCTTCTTTTTACCCTTCTGGCCATACCCAAACTAAGGGATCTAAAACACTTGCACAATCTTGGTTCTAACCCCATCTTTGCTTTCTGTGAGCACAAAGCTATGTATCTGTGTCCTTTTCCCATGGAAAGGAATGACACAAGTATGGGTTAGATAACACCTGCAAAACAATATATATAGTAGAAAGCAGATGATCCTGTTGAACAAAGTTTGTTCAAAATGCGTTAAGGTATACACACTAGCTAATTGCAATCTTTTTTCCCTCCAGTAATGATTTGTGTAGAAGAGAGATTTGGTGACTGACACACAGTCATCTTAGTATCTTGCCTGATAAAGAAGGAAAAGTGTGTGATAGTAGAGAATGATATTTTCTGTGATACAACTGCAGTAGGTAAAATTTCTGTGGTCAAACATTGACTGAACCATGGTGCCTGTAAGTAGGAAAGAGGAAAAGTGGGAAAGAAACAGCTCTGTGATGAAGGTAACATTGCCAAATACTGTTTCTAATTCTAAGCACCTACCTCATGAAGGGCACTGCTCAGTCAGAAGTTGCCCAGAGGAGAGTATAAACTGCGGATTTTACAAAAAGGGAGTTTTACTAAAAAAAAAAAAAAACAACCAAAAACCCAAACAAACAAAAAAAATGACATTTTGTGAGACAGAAAGATAAAATAATGTTATCAACATATTTTTATAAGCTTAAGGATATTGAAGAACTTAAGAATACTGTCAATACTCTGCTTTCCTGTGTCTGAGGAGGACTCTCTTCATTTGCCTTTGATCCAAATTCATGCATTCCTGACTCCAGATCTGAAATCCATTCCTGTCCATTGCTGAGTGCAGTCTGGAACTTCACAAGTGCCCGACAGTGATGTGATCATTATCCTGGGAGCTTGATACAGTTTAGTATATATTGTATATATTTTCTTACTTTCTTTTATTATTTTATAAATATTTTCTTTGAAGCATTTTAGTTTCTTCTAAACTCATAAATCTCTTTATCTCTATCCCTTCTCTCCTTGGAGAGAGAGGTGGAGGAGAATATCTTTTGTTCATTGCAGTGGCCAGTCCTTCCCAAACAACAACAATGGTTCAAACCAGATATCAATGAAAATTTACCTTCTACAACACATCCTGGCAGTGAACTAAGTCTTTTATAGAAATCTGCTTGAAGTGGAGAAATAATGAATATGCTATAGATAATTCCATATATTTGTTACTGGTTTTTGATGTATTAGTTTTCTAATCAAAGTTATTAATTATAATAACTAATAATTTAATAGAGATTTTACAAGAAAATTTTGGAATTGCTCTCATTCATTTTATTTAGATTATATATGCCTGAAATTGGACAGAGTAATCCAGTTTAAGGAAGGGCAATAGATTGATTAAATCCTCAAAATCTTTATTTTTCTCTTCTCTTGGATTGGTCTGATGAATCTCTGAATTTTCACAGGATTGCATATTTCCCATGGCTGGCACAGGAATCATGAACTCTATGTCAACTTAGATACCAATTTGAGTGATAGTTTGTTAAAAAGGTAACATCCCATTACAAAGCACCATACCAATAAAACGTTTGTGATCCATGACAACAACAACAACAAAAGTTGTTTTTCTGCCTGAAAACAGCCTATTTCCCTCCCCTCCCACCTGCAACAAAAAAAAAAAACAAACAACAAAATGAAATTGGAAATACTCACTGATTTGTTCTAGAAGTATCTAGAGATAAAAAAAAAAATCAAGTGGACTAAGTCCTTTTCTGAATCCCTTCTCTTGCCTTGTTTATTTCAGCTAACAGCTATTTTCACACTATTCCTTTCAACTACTCACATGAGAAGAAAGATGACTTCTGACACTCCACTCCCAACATAGTTAGAAATTTTATTACTGAATTACATCATAATCCACATGGTTTTCCCATGGTATCATCTTGTCATGATAGATTCTATCAGTTATGTAGCAATAATGTTATGCACATCATCTGATGTTCAGACACAAGAATGACAGAAACAAAAGGAAAGACAACAGAAGCTGTAATTAAGAAAACATTGTTCCATAACCTCCAGAAGAATTTCAAGTAGCAATCTAAGTTTATTCTCCCAGGTGAGTAAGAAAGATGTGAGAGATATTTCTAACCTGACGGAGTTACTGCCAAAGCTTGAGGGGTTTAATTGTTTATATGTATGTTTAAGTTTATTCCTTTTTTCTCTTTTTATTATTTTTGTTCTAAAAGCATTTTGTTGATTACTATGTTTGGAGTGCTTGAATTAGAAAGAAGGTAAGTTTTGGGTTGTTTTTTGTTTTGTTTTGTTTTGTTTTGTTTTTGTTTTTTTTTTTCTCCTAGGTTTGGGGATGTAAAGAACAAATCTATCTCACATAGAAGAATATAGTGCAAAATGCCCAAACTGTACTGTGCTCAATTCAAACCTGGAAACAATAGGGCCAGATTAACAATTTATTTTTTTTTTTTTTAATATGAGTAGACTACTAATAGATTGGAATAAGAATGCTGGAGTGTGCTCTGTAATTATATGAGCTTGGGTATGTGCGAATTTATGCATCTCATCTTTTGTAGCAAAGACAATGCTATGCAAATTTACACTCCCCATCATCTCATTGATCAAGAACACAAGAGGATGCAGGCTAGATTTAAGCAGAAGTTAACACCTTTATTAAGCTAATAGTGAAAAGGGGTTTCTGAAAATTATTAGAGGCTATTGTGCATGTGTCCTATCATATCAAAAAATTCCATTGTTGTAATATAAACATTACTGATGTGTCAAAGGAGTTTTTAATGCATTCAATTACAAATGGTTAATTACAAATCTGTTACCTTTTGTGCATGAAAATTTCTGACTGTAGCCTGCTTCCACTTTTTTGATTTTTATCAGAAGGTCTTAACAGAACATTCCCATTACGGCAGAGATGAATATGCCATGTGTAATCTGTTTAGAATAAATATTTTCCTTTTAAAATACACCTTTAACATTATGGGTGGTAGAATGTTTTGTTTTTTCTCCCTTTCAATGGAATATAGAAAATCTCAGTTATAGTCAGAAGTTAAAAATCACTTTTGTCAGAATTGTTATTTTTTACTCTGAAAACTGACCTGGAAGTCTTTCTACACATTTTCCACATCCTATTTTTTTATAAATTTCATTTTCATGACAGCCGTATTTGTATCAATACAAAACTTACATTGATACTTCTACAGAAGCAATAAATACCAGAAAGGATATATAAGCTTAACAGGGTTACTGTGGTCTACACCTAACAATCTCATTTTGCCTAGACATTGGACAGCTTGATAACATCTTTTAAAACTGCAGAGAACACGTGCTCTCCTTCCAAAACCACCTCATTTTTTGCTATTATTAAATACTATTACTTTAAACTTGTAAGTTTCCTTAGTACCACCATAACTACACTTAAGAACATTCCACTGATGAAGGCACAGTGTGTGTTCATTTAAAAACAGCAAGCAGTCTGCAGTAATTAAAGAGTGCTTAGTCTTTCTGTTGTCCAAATATCTCCCACATAAGGAAATCAAGTTTTCTGCCTCACCACTTGGGCTTAACACTGTGGTTGTGAGTTCATGTTCTTCTTCCTAGATATTTTTTTCAGTTGACTTGTTATGTTTGACTGCTTTCACTTTACTTGCTTCTAAGGCTTGTATATACATAGATATTCAATTTATATTATCAAATAAATATGTGAACAGAACTACACAAACCTGGAAATACCCAGATGTAAAGAGATATTGCATTTCCACCAAAAAGAATTTGTGAATGCAATCTGTGTTCATGATTGAGAATAAGTCTGCACACTTAAATAATACAAATTTTATTCAAACTCTTGAAAAAGATTTAAGTCTATAAATATTCTTTTCTCCTGTTTCATTGTGCTTATATAACTTTCTCCTGGCCGAACCATCAAAAGAGATTATTGATTCCAATAGTCTAACATCTCCATAATTTCGAAAAAAATAATCTTATGAATATCTTATCTCCATATTCAAATCAAGTATAATAACCCTATTCTCTGAAGGTAAGTGAAAATGCATTCTGAAAGATCGGTTTTGAAAGGTCAGATATTCACAAGTGAAGGTCAAATGTGGTAGTCTAGTTACTAACTCCTTCATACTTTTCAGGCCAAATGCATCATTTGAGAATCAGGCAGTGATAGTTATTCACATTTTCACCTTGATTCCTTAAATATGTGAAGGAAAATTCAGACTTTTTAAAGGAGAAATAGCAGATAAAAGTACAAAAATTGTAACATCAGAAATATAATTGATCAGAAAAAGAATAATCCATTAGCTTTTAGGTTTTTGCTTTCCTTGCTCTCATCTGATTAGGAAACACTGCTACTCAAAGGATGAGAGAAAATTAAGACAGATCATAAAGGTAATAGTGTAAGTAAATTTATTTAGATTAAATCAATAAATCTCTGAATGGTATTTGTTGGGATTGTTGCAGAAACTTGAGAACAACTACACAAAATATCTCCATAACAGTTAATATCTAAGTTTAAAAAATAAAGTAAGTCAGTTTGTACATTCAGTATTTTGTTGTAGAATTTCAGGGAGAAATGCATGTGCAGTAGCTGAACGTGCACGAAATGATTGTACAAAGGATGTGATATCACTTTAATACATATAAGCTGTATGTGCTCAGTGTTTACTAGAAAGAAAACCAGGACACAAACAGTGGAGCAAAACCCAGAATAATGTTCATAATTACCGGGTTGACGAAATGCGTTTTCCCTTTAAAATGAAAAGCAGTGCAGAGTACTTTGCTCCTTGCAGAGTAATTAGGTTAAAAAGCTACATAGTTCCTATTTAAAAATCCTCTGAATTGTCCCCATATTAGCAGAACAGCATATATCTGAGCCTCAGTATATTTGAGAATCTGACACTTAGTGACACTTTTAAGATGTAAGTTTACACTCTGAGTAAAAATGAAATCTTAAAGTGAATGGGTCATCTAAGACTTTATTTTCAACTTAACTGACAATTTGGCTTCTCACTTTAAAGCATAATAATATTGACAATGTCTAGTCATTTTTGTTGCAGGCTTTAAGAAAACGTTCCTTCCAGATTTACAAAACCAAATATTTGGGGTTTTTGCAGATAAGTCAGGATGAGTCTTAATTTATAGGAAATAATATAATTAAAAATAAATTCAACAAGAACAGATAGAAAACCAATAACAATTCCATGTCAGACAATGGGGTTGCAAGTGAGGATGATGTAGCTACCTCTGTGTTGATACCAGACTTAAGTTGAAGTTGGCATGCATAAGACACACAGAAAGTAGGCTTTAACTTGTCTAATTATCTTGTTGGAGTGATCAGAATGATTGGAAATGTTCAAATGGTGGCTTGAAATACAAAGTAGATGTTTTTTCTATCATTCAAAAAGATCATTGTGTCATTTGAGTTGTTATTTACAACACAGAGACATCATATTGTGTCTGTGAGATTGCCATGAATACTCATTAGAGTATTCACTCACTCAGAACTGTGAGTCTGGTTAACTGATTCATTATCTTCTTCTGGTGTAACATGATTAGGTCTGATTCTATGAAGCTCTGACAGTAGCAAATATGAGCTGAATTTTGTTCATCTGTTCTGGGCTGTATTCGGGGGGTGGGGGGGGTGGGGGGGGTGATCTCAGCAGAGCTCAAGGGCCTCCAAGAAAGAGTGAATTTCACAGATCATTGCTTTGGGATCACATAACATTATTTATTCAATTACTTATTTTTAAGAAAAAATGCGTCCTGAGACAAAATCTTTCATCTCTGTCCTTAGGAAAACAGCCCAATGAACCTTTTAAAGACAACACAGTGAAAATTGATGCCATGTTTTTTTTCAAAAAAAACTCATTTTGTTTTTTATGGTTGCATTTTTTTATTATTTTTCTCTGGTATCATTGCATTACTGCAAGGGTCTTTTTGGTTCTTTCCTCTGGCATTTTTATGCATACGTCATTATTATATGCCATTTCCACTCAGAAATTTAGAAGAAAAGTATGCTGGGTTTTATTTTCCACAATGGCAATGTTGTGTTAGGAGTAATGAATATACTTGAAATTGTACTGATACTGAACTCTTTAACTGTCACATTGCTCCAAAAAACTTTTCCAGTTAACATGGGAGAAAAACAACACCTATACAAAGAAATTAAATTTTTCTCCCTTGGCTTTACTTATTCTATGATTTGATTTAAAACAGGACACACCTAGGTTCTTCAAAGAATGTAATCATTTAGGTTAAAATTTCAAGCATTTCAAAATTTAATGAAACAGTTATATATGTAATATGTAAAACTGAAAAAACTGAACAAATCTGCAAAATTGTTTTTTTTTTTTTTAATTTTGAGATTCTAGCTTTTGGGAAAAACAGAATTAATTTTTTTTTTAGCAGTCTCTAATCCTACTGATGTTAAACTTTTAAATCTAGGAAAAAGCAAGCAAAATTAAACAGTTATAGAATGATCTGACTCAGAACTATAGAATATATATAGATTTATATAGGAAGCAAAAACAAGGAAGCATGTTGGTAGTAAAAATCTCTTTCTTCACAGTAAGATCACATTTCCCTCTTGAAATAATAACAAAGCATTGAATATTCACTTATAACTTCCCTAAAAATAATCTTCTGAAAGAAATTTATTATCTGAATGAAATCTTTAAGTCAAGTGGGTTTTGGGACCCATTTTGAGAGTTTTAAAATTCCATGAGTAACATATGAGAATTAGTAGAGTATGCAAATGATTGATTTCACAGATTACTGCATGGCACATTGGTTTAATAAACAGCACCTGGAACGTTCCTATATGTCATAAAGTTCTGCATGGACAACACTGAACACCATCACATTCAGCATGAGCCCCAGCCACAGCGACAGTGAGATCTCAGGTCAAGCTTCACTTGGTCAAGCTTTTCTGGGTTTTGTAGAGCACATACAGGAAAAGGAGATTCCTCTCAGGGTTAGCCACAGAAACTGGCAGTTAATATGCTTTCATCAATGAGTATTATATGTATTGTTTTGTCTTCCCAATTCCCCTGAAGTGTATGGACAATTTTTGCAAACAACAGTTAACTACTTGCTACGTGTGCTGTTCAACAAAAGAACCTGCTTAGCTTGAGCACTCATATGTCTGCTTGAGCATGTAAAGTTAGGCTAGTGAATAGGAAAAATACAACAGGTTAAATTTTCTTCTTTACATTTGATATCAACATCTGAAGACTGTTAGTAGCTTTTATATGGCATGAAATGGCAATCCATTTTTACTTTCCTGTTTTTTTAAGTAATTGGTAACAAAAAGCTAGTTTTATTAAGTTATGAATGTTATATTCTCTATTACCGAAAAGAAATACCTTTCTCCTTTGTATTTAGGATGAGAAAGCAAATGGAGTATGTATTTCTGCAAGACTGCAATTGAAATTTAAAAGCAGCTAAATATTTTCTTTACCAGATCTGATAGATGAAATTACTGGAGCAAGTAAAATTTAATTTGGAAGTAGGAATTTTCAAGAATTAAACCTACAGAATTTTAATATAGTGATTATATTGAAACTGAGGTATATAGTGCAACCAACGGAAATTGTACGGATAGATATAGTGCGTTGTAAATGTAAATGAAATTTTATATTAAAACAACCCTAGTAAAACCCAGATTCATTGCATCAATAATTATATTCAACAGCACAATAGTATGGTCTGCCATCTACACAATATTAGATGTTTATCAGTATGTCCACAATGGGGACAGACCAACTATTTCCAGTAGACACTCTTATAACAACAAATGCTCATTCTTGTGACATAGTGAAAATATCTTCTGCCCTGGAAAATACATGTTTTCTGGGCTCCCACCTGGACTGTAAATAAGAACAGTTTTCATCAGCTTGCTTCGCCCAATGGCATCTTGTATGTGTATGCATGTATTTTCTTTTTCTTTGTGCGTGGCAACATAAGGGTTTATGTTGGAGTATCCTGCAATTCTTGGTGCCTGCAGTTTGGACACACTGAGTTTATTTCCACAGCTACAGCAGGAGAACAGACAGTAACAATAGTCTTAATGAGTCACATAAAATGGTTTCTCTCAGTTCAAATGCATTTGATACCAATGTGAATCTCTGTTGACATCAGCTAAATTTCTCTCATATTTACTAGTTAACAAGAAAAGAATTAGGCCCACACATATTAGCAGTCACAGATTCCCATTCTCAAAAAGTTAATGCATAGATATCACTGCAAATAATTATTGAGACTTCAAAAGACTGTAAATGTCATGTTAATACTTCTATATTTAATGTTGTTTTATCTTCAAGAGTTGCAACATAGTATATATTGTGCTAGATTTTTATTTTTTGTAGAAGAGACTGGGCAGATTACACTAGCTATAGCTCTGACTGAGATTATTAGTAATGTATATTAAAGATATTTCTGTATACTTATACATATGTAAACACACACATAGATATAGATATAGATATAGATTAGATATAGATATAGATATAAAAACATGTTAACTCAGGATTTGCCAAGAAGTAGTTAATCAGAGGACTGAATATCATGGATTTCCTACACATATATCAGATCAACAGCTTTCCAGAGTCAAAACAGATAACTCTTTTCCCTACTGAGCTTGAAAGTCAAAGTCTATTATGGTAGTTCCAATGTACTCAAGAAAATATTCTTTTCCGCATACTTGTGTAGTAGTTTCTTTAGTCTAGTGCCCATTTCACAGTAGAGTTGCAAACTCCATAGCAGGTTGCGAGGGAATACTGACGGACTTTCATTTATACTGCCACCAGACGTAACTTTAATGCTGTTCTTGCATTTAACATCTTTCTTCAGTTTACTGAAGCATGAGTCCTATAGTGTACCTCATTGAACTTACCACTACCTAAGATAGAAATACATTTACAGAACAGCTCCCAAGAGATTAAAATGGAAAATCAGTTCTTTTATTGTAGATTTACCAATTTATAGTATACCATTAGTATAAGCTTTTCCATTAACTCACTGAACACAGTAATACCGAAAAGCATGTGAATTGAATTTCTTCTCCCCCTCCCCAGTTTTCTTTCTATTTCTGCAGCATAATCAGCTTTCAAAGAAAATGTTTTGCAATTGCAGTAAATGATAAAATTGTTTTAGAAATACGTAATTGAAATGTATGTTTCAAAGTCAAAGGGATTATTTTCACTACGATATAGGAGAGCAAAGCTTTAGTTGGAAAGATTTCTTGTAGCTCTCCTTTCAAGCCAGTTCTTCATAACATAAAACATTTGCATACGTTTCATCTTACATTGATCTAAGTCAAATTTTTTCTAGTGAGGCTGAATTGAGATGAATTCTCGACAGAGAGTGATAGGGAGAATTTGTGAAGACGGGGGAACTTTTTTATTTTTTTATTTTTTTAATTTTTGACAAGAGGTTAAATGACAGAGTCAATGAGAGATTGAGTATCTGGGGAGTTAGTACTGCAAAGAATAAATCCTTTTTTTATTTTGCATTCACACAGTTTTTGCTCAGAAAAATAGACAACCAACCAAGGTAACATGTGAATGTTTCTACTTTGTATTTGTTTCTGCATCTCTTACTGCTAACTAGTTGGAAAAAAAAAATGGAGAAAAAATATATTTTTTTCCTTTTTACATTTGCACAGATATCCTTCCAATTTCAATTTAAGAAAATAAAACTTTTTTGTTTTTCTTTATTTCAAAAACAGTTCCATAAGACAGCTTTGATTTCTCTAACTTCTGTGATACAAATACGAGATAAATGTATCACAAAGGATTGTTCAAAATTATCCTGTTTATTAGCTTAAAGGCAGGAATAGAATTATGTAACCCAAGTAGAAAACAGATTTCGAAGGTTTAATATACAGTCATGGATTTTATCTTTATTCCAAAAATAAACCTCACTTACAGCTCAAAGCAGTAATTTTTGGTAGGAAAATAAGAATATGGATGGATATTTAAATGGATATTTAAATTTAGCAAAAAACAAAATGTAATAATAGTGTGCAAGAATGTGGTAATGTCATGTTACACTGTTTTTTTCTTTTGAATTGTGACAAGGTACACACAGGCCAATTTTTTTTATCATTTTCATTTTCACTGAAGTAATGAAAGAAAATGAGACAATTTTTCTTTCTGTTTTTAAGCTCATAATTTTAAGTCTAAAAGTCAAACTGAAAACCTTTGATATTTACACATTTTCTTATTCTGCTTGTGGAACATGACTGCTACAAGTTCAACTGTGACATTTAAGGGAAGAAAAAAAGTTTAAAATATAGCTGCCTCTCACGCTGCTAGCCCACCAAAGAAGTGTTTCTTTTGCTGACCAGCTGACAGCCTGCTGGTCTTTAAAAACAAAAATTCCTGCAAATATAGTAACTTGATAGACAAGGCACCACAGTAACACTGTGGTGGGTTGATCTTTGCTGGATGCCTGGTGCCCAGCAAAGCTTCTCTGTCACTCCCCTCCTCAGCTGGGCAGGGCAGAGAAAATATAACAAAAGGCTCACAGGTCGCGATAAGAAAAGGGAGATCACTCACTCACCCTTTGCTCGACTTGGGGAAGTTAATCACCAATCAAATCAGAGTAAGATAATGAGAAATAAAAATTAAGACACCTTTCACCCTCCCTTCCCTTCTTCCCAGGCTCAACTTCACTCCCCATTTCTCACCCTCCTCCCCCGGCTCCTCACGAGTGGTGCAGGGGGATGGGGAATGGGGGTTGTGGTCCGTTCATCACACCTTGTCTCTGGCACTCCTTCCTCCTAAGGGGTGGATTCCTCACATGCTGGCCCTGCTCCAGCGTGGAGTCCCTCCAACGGGAAACAGTCCTCCACAAATTTCTCCAACATGAGTCCTTCCCACAGGCTGCAGTTCTTCACCAGCTGCTCCACCCTGGGTTCCTTCCACAGGGTGCAGTCCTTCAGGAACAGACTGCTCCAGCAGGGCTCCCCTGCAGGGTCACAAGTCCTGCCAGGACCCTGCTCCAGTCATGGACTTACCACTGGGTCACAGCTTCCTTTGGGCACCCACCTGCTCCAGCGTGGGCTCCTCCTTTACTAATCTTGGTGTCTGCAGGGTTGTTCCTCTCATGTATTCTCATTCTTCTCTCCTGGTTGCTGTTCCCCAGCAGGTTTGCCCCTGTCCCTCCCCTTCCATCTTAACTATGTTATCCCAGAGGCGCTACCACCATCACAGCCCTGGCCAGCAGTGGGTCCCCCTTGGAGCCGGTTAGCGTGGGCTGTGTTGGACGTGAGGGAACCTACTGGTGGCTTCTGTAAGAAGCCTCCCCAGTAGCCCCCCTGCTACTAAAACCTTGCCATGCAAACTCAAGGCAAACACTTAGAAACAACCCTTAAAAAGAGACTTGTCCTGTTTCTGCCCTTTAATTTACATAATGATTTTCACTGAATTTTGATTATTGTTCATTAAAAGAAAAACTGCTGTTATATCCCTCTATTACTTAGCAGAACATGGTAGGCTGGCAATCTTGTTACAGTCTCCTTAGTAACAGAATTATGTTGAAACAGCTATTGAACAACCCTCCGTGTTAGTCTTCTACCTTTGAAACAAAATAAAAAAACTTTCTGATATAATATCAAGTAAGAATGATTGTTCAAAGAATATTTTATTATTTGTTTGTGGCTTAGGGTTTTGTTGTGTGGTTTTTTTTTCTTAGTTAAAACAAGTTTTTATAAAAAAGTACTGTGATTACAGACCAGTCAGACAGATTTAGCCCAAATTGTCTAAACAAAAATCTCTAAGGTTTAGGTTTAGAACCTTTATAAGCTGAAATACCATATTCTGCATGAAAGCTGTTTGACTGAACAGGTAGCAAACTACCTCTGTTGCCATATGGTTACAAAAAAAATCAAATGAGCTGCAGTAATCCAGAGCACTGTCATTCCCTTAATTCCTTTTGAAAAAAATGGTAATGTCTCGTAACTGACTAGGAGAGAAACTTCAGCAGATCAATAAAAATGCATGAAGGTAATAACCACAGCTTCTATACAGAATTAACTGAAGAAAAATAAGGCACAGTAACCCAGATAAAGTTTTCTATTGAAATATTTACACAAAGCCAGTCTTCTTTATACTTGTCACTATGCCAACTGTGAGGTGATATGACAGACTGTAGTTTATTATTTTATTAGCTTTCAGAGGGCTAAATTGGTAAGGGTAATCCATAGCTTATGCAAGAGAAATCACAGTTTTTATGTATTTTGTTCTGCTTGGTGGCTGAGAATCAATTTCACTGTGAGACAATAAATACCCAGACAAGATCCAAAATGTTTAAAAGGAACATTTAAAAGGATTGAAAAGGAAATAGACAACAATTCTCATCAATGGGGACTTTTTTTCCTCTCCAATGGAGAAATCTGTCCTCAATGGATAAAGGTTTTCCTGTTTCATTTTAAGCAGATCTGTTACTCATTTGGTGATTTCACCAAATTGTTGCTTATGTAGAATACAGTTATAATTCAGCAAAATATCACTACTAACTTACAGATTCTATAACTACCTGCACAACTGCTGTCAAGAAAAATAACATTATTCATGTGGCATTTCATAAAGTCTTTATCTACTTTCTATGTAAAACTACATTCCTGTGCCAATAACATTTAATTTCAAGTATTAAAGGAAAGTTAGAAGGATTAGTAAACCAAGAACTTAAAGTGAACTTGAGAAGTGACATGAACTTGTATTCCTTGCTTGTGAGATATTTAGTCTATATGCTTAACCAAAAAGGTTTTTTTCTTGTTCTGTTTTGTTGTGGACAGGGTAACAAGAAAATAATGACAGGTGCTACTGTGTTTCCAAAAATAAAACTGAAATAATGTGTACCTGAAAAAAACATTTTTACCACACTCTATTGGACACTGTTTTCCACTCATTTTATATTATCTCAAGCAAAAGTCTTCTCAACTCTCCAAGCGCATATGTGACTCACAATGCTCCTAAAACAACAAACCACGAATTTAGGTTAATTTAGATCCTTTTGTTGCAGTGGCTGTCCTGGCAATCTTTTCCAGAGTAGAATGAACATGTGCTATAGAATAGTCATTATGTATTCAGATGGAATATTAACATCCTTAATATTTAAATTTTAATAAAATGTTAACATGTACACATAACTTTTCCTTAAAGTCAGAAAGAAAGCCATGCCAGATTTGCTTTATAACTGGTAATTCTTTTTAAAGCATTTTCCCAGGTGCCTGGTATGGCATAAAGGATATGTGGCATGTTTCGTCTCTTCTAGTGCCATTGACCACTAACCCAATGTAGTAATGAGTTAGAAGCTGTCAGGAGGTCTTTGGCTGATAAATGACACAACGTTGATTTAAGAGAATAATTTCAAGCTCCTCCATTAGTATTGTGGCCTGGCTACATGCCTGGAATGGAGAGAATTGCCAGCCTACGATGGAGAGAATTGCTGGCTAAACCATGTATATCAGGACACGTGACTATATTGGGGTTATCATCCCACATGATCTTTTTCCAATAGAAATATGAGAAGGGCAAATAAAAGTTTTTTGGTGGGAAGTAGAGTAAAGTGAGAAATGTGGCCAACTTGGTTTTTGTTTTTTAAGTTTAAAATAAAAAGGACATTAAAGTATGTGATACACTGTCTTTTGATATTAGTTTTTCTATGGAACTTAACTGTCAAATAAATTCTCTGAGTACGTATCAGACATATTAGGTATCGTGTCATACCAAATTAGATGGTTAAAAGATGAAGGGAGAAAGACTAGGGTACAATAATATTTATTCTATGCTTTTGGACTTTTTTTTCCTATTATAATTATTGTGTTGCCTTTATTAGTCTTTACTTTGACGATCTGCTAGAAGAGTTCATCAAAACTTTCAGAGGAAAACTATTGCATCACAGATCCCGTCTATCCTTGCAACATGCCCACAGGGACTTTCAAGTAAGACTTGCCAAACCACACTATTTTTGTAGTGTAGGTGATATCCAATGTGAACAGAGAAAGGTAAAAAAAAGCTGGTAAAACAGACTAGTAAAAAAGTCCACTGAGGTATACTTATATTGTATTTAAGTGCTTCAGTGTCCCACAAGGTGCAGAAAGCCTGTGATTTTTTTTTAATTCTCACAGCTGCTCTCTACTAAGATATTCTTGTTTTTAGACTTGTTACATTTCTGCAAGTCAGAACTATGGTTGGGCAATGAATTTAGCCTCAAGCTGTTTGTGGTGCACCTGATACAGCTTATATTGAGTCAGATAATGCCCAGAAGTATAATAAGACATTAATTGAATCCCTATTAAAAAAAAAAAAAAAAAAAAAAAAAAGATGAGGAATGTACTGTGTTGCAGATTCTGAGCACAGAAAGAAGTGAATAGTCTGATAAGAGATTCATTAAAAGAACTCTGACCCATTAAATTAAATAGAGCTGTGTAGGAGGAAAGATTCTGTGACAGAGCTGGTAGCAGACAGTAAGAGTGGAGGGGGAGGTTGGCTGCGTGGGAAAAAAAGATCTGGAGGCCAAGAATGAGAGGTTCTCCATATTCTAGAGGAGCATACAGGGTCTGCAGTGTTTAACCAAATTACATCTAGGTTTTCACTTTAAAAGCCAGTACTTTTGAAATTCCCAGCCATTTTTGCAAAAGTGTAATTTTTTTTCTTATGGTTTAAATAATGTTTCAAGAAGCACTCTGGACTTGATGTCCATACATGCCAACACCAGAAAGAAGACAGCCCTCACAAGGCAGCAACATAAAAGCAAAACTTCTCTGATCTTGGGTGGATTGTTGGTTTTCTGATACTGAATACTGGATTTTTATATTATATTCCTATTTTCTTTGGAAAAAAAAAAAACATTTATTCAAGAAGAATTTTTTAGGTCAGTGTTGACAACCATTAATACAACTGAGTTAAGGACAACGTGGTTGAGTACGACTTAGTTAAGGCCTAAGGATTCAAGTGTCATTTAAATCTATGCTTATGTAATAAGCACTTCAAAACCTGGAAAAATAAAATTCTCCAATTCTGTATAACTCAAAATCCTTTTGCTGTTCTGTTCTTACTCGTACTTTCTTAGAAACCCATACTCCAATGTTATTAACTGTTTGAGTAAGCTACAACAGAGGTATGAAACTGTAGAAGATGACGACTCAGGAGAGAACATCAACACTAGTCCAGCTTTGGTGATAAATGCTATTGAAAACAATAAACCAAGGCCTTTTTTGGGACAAAATGACCCTGAGTCTTTAAGCACTAAGTTCTAACACCATGTTAACACTCAGATTGTTGTTTCTATCTTACTCTGTGCTAAATTAATTCAATATCAGTGCTCCCACAGCTGTACATACCAATTAATGTGATTAATAATTCAGTAATTCTATATTTTTTGTTATGTCTGAGAAAGGTGTATTATAGGTAGGTAGGTAGGATTACTTCAGTTTAACATTAAATGTATGAAGTGTACGCACCCACAGCATTGCCCAGATTATTATTCTGTCTGCAAGTTTTAATTTTACCATTATACAATGTAATATTTTGGTTTTAACTTTGCTAACTTTATATAGAAAGCTTTACAGAAGAAATTTAATGTTATCTCAGATTAAGAATTTACTGAGAAACAAGGTATATTCAAATTTACAATAGCAGGAATTCAATTTTCAATTAGTACCTTACACTAATTAGAAATGTTGCTTAATTTATTTTGGTAGGTTGTGTGCTTTCACCTGTGCTGCTCTTTCTTCATTTTTTAACCTTATCTGCAGCACAGCAGAGAAATCATCCCACTTTAAGGCTTTTATTTAATTATTTTTTTTTTGGTTAGAAGATAGAATGTAAATTAACTGTAACTAATGTCTCTGCATTTCTATTATGTCAAATTGAAATTAGTCTTAAAAGATAAGAATAAATTTCCTATGCAGAGAAACTTGTTATCAGTTCCTAATGCTTTTTTTTGTGATTAACTAGATCCTGTCTCTTTCTTGAATTTGATTCCTATTTTTAACAATCTGATATTTATGTACATAATATGTAAAAGTAACTTCTGGGAGAATTATCTCGAATTCCCTAAGCTAGCCCAATACTGGGAAGTCTTCTAATTACAAAATCATTTCAGCTGGTTACAAATTTGTACTATTTTTGTCTGGTTACAGAGTGTGCTATTTTTCCTATGGAATATTACAACTCAAATGTTCTATTTCCCACGATTCATTTAAATTTCACTTTGTTTAATGTTATTGGTCATCTACTAGACAACCCCTTCTGGGTATTGAAACTATAGCCATCCACAAGCTAGGATTCAGTACTAGCCCGATTGTACACATGGAAGTACATAAAACAGTCATTCTTGGTTCAATGTTTATTTCTCAGGTACCTCAGGTCTGGATTAATGATCTCCAATGGTGGTTACTGCTGTCTGACATCCCTTCCTGAGATTTCTCAACCATCCCATTGACTTTGCAACTTCCCCAGCTCCTTAACTCATTCCCAGCCTAGTCATGTGAACTCGATGACACTTCTCTTGGCTTATGACCAGACTCTCATTTCACTTTCTGTGAGAGACAGCAGCAAAAACCTCACTAAAATTATAAGAAAATGCATATATTTTAATGAAGAAATTAATTCACGTTAAAGGCAACTGTAAAAGAATTCATAGAATCATAGAATGCTTTGGGTTGTAAGGAACCTTAAAACCTTCTTTCAACCCACAAATTTTATTTTGACTCCCAGGTATGACAACTACTGTTTTTGTTTATTTTCCAAAAGTAGTTACTCATCCATGTGAAAATTATTTCTTCCTTTATTTGAAATCAAATGTTTATTAGTGAGTACTTAAAAAAAATAAAAACCCACAGAAATTTTGGTCAGAATTTCTATTTTTCAGGCTTACTTCTACATTAGCCCATGTGAATGGTAGTCCACAGGTAGCTAGTACTGCTAAACAGATGGAGTATACAGAATATTGTAAGACTAAATGGGCAAGCACTGACAGCTCTTGGAACTCACTGAGCCATTTAAGATGAGCAATGAGTCAGAGCTGGAGTCCTACTGGGAAAGATCAATGGTGAATGCATTATCATAGTTATTTCCAATGACAGGAATAATAATGCAGTATTTATTTCTGGCACAAGGTTGCTTCAAGCATCATTTTTTCCCCCCTCATGATTTGGGTTGTGTCTCATTCTAGTGCAAAATAGAGATATCTCACTGTGCTTAATACTATGATTCCACTCAATCTAGCTACTAAATACATTTTTTTCACATTATGTTGGTTAATTAAACTTTCTGTGAAGATTGTGGTAATTGAGTGTAAGGTTCTCATTAACGGCAGCAAGACTGCAAGGCAGTAATGCAGCCTTCTACAGTTTTAACAGTCCTCTCTGTGAAATAAAGGGGAATAAACAAACAACTAGCCTGTGGCTTTATGTATGCTGAAACAGGGGGAAAAAAAGCAAAAAATCAACAGGAAGGTGAAAGAAATCAAAAACATTTTTCCTAACCTAGGAAAGAGATTAGAAGGAGTCTACAAGGAGAGTAAAGCTAGAAATAATGATCAAGCTGGCCTCTTTTCAGTGGTTTCCAGTGATAAGACGAGGGGCAATGGGCACAAGCTGGAACATAGGAAGTTCCATTCAAACACAAGGAAAAACTTCTTTACAGTGAGGGTGCCGAGAGAGGTTGTGGGGTCCCCTTCTCTGGAGATCTTCAAGCCCCGCCTGGATGCAGTCCTGAGTGATGTGCTCTGGGCAATCCTGCTTTGGCAGGGGAGTTGGACTAGATGATCTCCAGAGGTCCCTTCCCCTCTGACAATTCCATGATTCCATGATACATTACCAGGTATTAGTATCCCATGGCAAAGATCTAGCATCTGCAGTTAAGCGTGTCTTTCACTTCTTTCTGCCTCAAGGCTGGGTTCACCATCACACAGCCATGAACAAACTTGGAACATCCTCCACTGTTCCCTGTAACTTTGCATAGAAAACTGCCTTCTGTCCTTGCCCCAGTGATAGTCTGTTCCCTTATTCCCTCCTACATGAATAACAATACGAAAACCTGCTAATTTTCTAGAATTAAAAGATTAAACATTTTGAAAACCACACAGTTAAATGAGTTAAATGAATGACCCTGGATTAAGTTCAATAATTACAGTGGACTGACCTACTGTTACCACCAAGTCTTAGAAACACACATAGTATCTAAGAAGGTTGACCAAAGCTAACACAACAACCTGGTAGTTTTTTTCTCAAATCTAGAAGCAAATAAGTTTCTGAATGACCACAGTCATTTTAAATATCTTGAGGTTGAAACAAACATGATCATCAATCTTTTTTATGTACTCTTAAACAATTCATTTCCAATAGTTCAAAGCAATTGTTAATTAATTTGATGACTTCTGAATATTCCCATTGGATGAATATCAACATCAGAAAAATAAACCCTGCAACGCAATTATGGCAAGTAATTAAGAAGATGTATGAAGATTGCAGTCCTGATGTGGTTGTCATGCCAAATAAAATGGGATTTTCTAATCTGCAGCCATTATTCTGCCACTTTGTAGCTGCACTTGTGAACTACATATCTGAGACATATATATGTATTTAAATAAATAACTGCAGGAAATAGAAGTACAAAAATGTGTTTGATGTGCTGGATTATGTTTATTATGAGTAGTATAATGGATTACATATACTATGTGTATTTTATTACTCTTTGATATTGCTAACTTTTGAATTATGTCAATATTTTTAGGTTCCCTAGAAGTTTTCGTTGTTCCACTCATTTGTCCAGTCCAATTATTTTTACTTAAGTATGGTAGATGGCTATATTTCAGAATTTTCTCAAAAAAAAAAAAAAAGGAAATCACAATAAATCCCTACATAAATACTATAGAAAAATGTCATTAAATACAAACCCTTTATTGCAGATATTGTAGCATACTGAAGATCAGGCCACCTTCTTCAAAATAATAAAGCTTTCACCATGCAAAGACAATATAAATTATTTTAATATTTTTTGCTTCAAATCATTAAAGATTAAAATAAAATAAGGTAATAAAATTAAGATAAGAACTGAAATTCTTATATAAATCAGTAAATATATAATTTGATATTCTTTCTTTCTGCTCCTGTGCTAGAGTCTTTGAAATAAATCAACATCAGTGCCATGTTGTACAGTTGCAGCTTTATTGGTTACTAAAAGCAAAGAATCACAGCAAAGAATCCCAAGAGGAAAGGAAGATACTTTTATTTAGATAAAAACATTTCAAGCATAATAAACTTTGAACTGACCAGCAGAAACAATAAGAAAAATCAATAATTGTCCTAGTATCTTTCAGGTGAAAAAAAATATAAAATAAAAATGGCACTCTCTTCCCTTCACACACACCCTACCTGAGACCATTTAAAAAATAATTACACTTACTTTGTACTTAATTCCTTAGAGAGACTTCTCAAAAATTACAGCTTATTTCTGAAGTAATTCTGCAAAGTGACCAAATGCCCCCACTTTTAATGGACTGTATCAGCTTCAGAGGGATTATTCCTGGAACATTTACTAGTCCCTTTTAAAGCTACAAACTGAAAAGGCACAGTATTTGCTGACTTTTCCAAAGATGACAACCTAAAGGATATTTCCTCATAACCCAAAACCCAGCATTCCATTTACACAAGAAAGTTGTTGGGAAAGCTTCACCCTTTTCTGGATGCCGAACTGTCGAACTGAACCCTACAGATTCACGATCTGTGTTTGCGGAAGATACTAAATTTGTGTATACCACCAAGAGTAGTTCTCCACCAAGAGCTCAGAACAATAAAACTTGATGGCTTGGGGTTGTCCATTTTCACCTACAATGAAAAATCATAAGGATCTCATTCGGTTTAACTTGTGATGTACCAAGTGCTTTTTGCCGGATATCAAATAGTTTCAAACTTCATAAAGTAAGCAGAAATGTCTGAATAAAGATTCATATAGCATAACTCGAAAGAACATTTCAAAAGTAACTGTAACAATAATCACAAAGAAATTTGAATTTGACATGGAATCCTTTAAAAGCAATAACATGGCCTCCTTGAAAAAGCATTCTGAAAAGAGAACAAAGAAAAATATTTTATAGAAAAATGTAAAACAATCATTTTATTGCTTCTCACTCTTTTTAAAATTAACTAATTATTGAATAATTGATTTAATTGACTAATTATTAAGCCAACTTCCCACACACTACAACAAATGTCTCGTGCAGTAGTTACTACACTGTAAAAGAAAACAAGATGACATTTTACCCACATCCACAATTAGAAGTTTGGCAGGAAACTTTCTGTCACACTGAAAAAAATATATCAGGGAAACAGGAATTTAACAGGGAAATACTGGAGAGACAGTATTGGTGGGAAGAATGTAGCTAAAAATTATAGTTAGTAAGTGAAATCAAAGTCAGTAAATTAAATAATTTTCTCTCATTTCCTACAAGATAGAACTATAAATTATGATGGAGTCATTACATAGACCATAAAGCTAGTGAGAGGTCTGGTGCACAAGTATCATGAGGAGAGGCTGACAGAACTGGGGTTGTTCACGTTGAAGATAAGGAGGCTGAAGGGAGACCTTATCACTGTCTACAACTACTTGAAAGGAGGTTTTACAGAAGTGAGGTTCCATTTCTTGTCCCAAATAACAGGCAATAGGACAAGAGGAAACAGCCTCAAGTTACACCAGAGGAGGTTTAGATTGGATATTAGGAAAAATTTACCTACCAAAAGGGTGATCAAGCATTGGAACAGGCTGCCCAGGGAAGTGGTAGAGTCACCATCCCTGGAGGTATTTAAAAGACATGTAGACATGATGCTTAGGGGTATGGTTTAGTGGTGGACTTGGCAGTTCTAAATTAATGGTTAGACTCCATGATCTTAAAGCCCTTTTCCAAACTAAACAATTCCATGATTCTTTTTCCACATGAATAATTCAAAATATTTTTAGCCAAGATATCACTCCTCAATAAAGCTATAGAATTTAGTATATATGTGCATGGTGTCTCACTATCCAATTAAAAAATCAAGATAATCTAAGCAAAAGTTAATCTCAAGCACTTCATAACTAGGCATGCTTATGAGGTTTTAGAACAATTTAGCTTTATGTACATTGGAAAGAGAAAAACTGATGTTCTATGCTCATAATATGCTGAAGTTATAAAAGAACTTCATATTAAATGAGCCACAAGAAATTAAAGTCAATCAGAACTGATAGCATTCAGTTTTGCCATTTCGATGTTTGTTTCAGCATCAGTTAAGATGAAAGTGCTAGACAAAGGGGATAGAAAAGAAATAAGAAATTTTTGCAGACAAAAGTTGATACTACAATATGCAGACAAAGCACGTTGCTGTACCACTCCAGATTGTACTAATGTTTTGTGAAAATACATGATGAAGAAATAGTTAGAGTAAATGATATTCAGGAGTATGGAGATCATGGAGACGCCTAAGATAAGAATGAGTAAATCTGACAAATATTCAGAAGGAATGACTTTTCACCCACACAATATGGAAGACGTTTAGAATTTTTTTTTAATGGAAAAAAACCCTCAAATGAATTGTTCAGAAATTCAGAGGAGAGCCTTACCTGGATGAAATGGGTCTTGTATTCAGGTCAGTAAATCAGATGCAAGGTGATAAGAAGTTGGTGAGACTTGTATGACCTTAGGTCTGATGTCAGGACCCTCCAATAAAGATCTGCCAGCATCCTTCATCCAAACACTCTACATATAGAGCTCTGGGGAAATGTGACAAAAGCTGCACTAACATTTCAACTCATCAGTAGTATTTGAGTAGAGAGTTTATATGGGCAATATATTTCTCCTTTCCCAATAAAATAATTGTTTACTTTTTACATTTTACATCTTTTTACTCTTTAATAAACTGACTCATAAGTATGGCAATACTATGGCAATACTGGAAACAATTGCTTAAATCAACCCTAACCACAATGATCTATGCCTCTATCATACATTATGAGGGAAAACTGCTTAAATGACTGCTATTAAGCCTAGCAATTTGGTAAAAAAAAATCATTTCTTGATATCAGAAGCTAATTGCCTCTGATAGCAATATGTGGTCTGTTACCCTTTTGATAATTGTCAGCTTTTCATATCATTTTAACTTTCATTATGATTCTCAAGTTAAATGAAAATCTACATACGAATGATATTAAAAGCATTCAGACAAGTTCTAGTTTCCCTAAGTCTACACCAAAGAAAATCAGCAGCCCCAAGCATGCCTTCTTATTCTCTGTGAGCCAATAAAAAAATTAATTCATCTTAATTTGCAGTAGGGCAAAGCCCCTGTTCTTTACCAGGTATCCCAGAGATTCAAGGTGGGAGAAACAATATAGCAACACCGGTTTTAATGTATGTTTTCATGTTTGTATCTAGCCTTAAAATTTTTAAATGGGCTTAATTCTTTTTTTTTCACTGATCAAAAAAAAAAAAAAAATATTGCAGAACAAAACCAGACTGTGATAAAATTGAAATTTTAAGCAACTGTATAGTTAACTATTTAAAGTCAAGCATAAGCTGTCTTTCTGAAACTGCACAAAAGATGTGTATTGGAATTAGGATGTTTCATCCCTCATGTTTTGACCAGCTGCTCAAAATTACTATTGTCTTATGAATCTTTTTATTATTTCTCTTTTATTATATACATAGGACTTGGACACAAAAAAATGTAGTATGAAGTTATCATTAAAAATAAAAGTTTAATAGTCCCACTTTAATAAAACAGTTAGTTACTCCACTTTCCCTTTTCAGTTCTCCAGCTTAGTGTGCAGAAATGTTTTTTATTTTACCTTCTGTATACAGCTTCTCATTTATAAGTTTCAAATCTTTCTCACTTGGCTGAAGTCTCTGTTACTGCTCTCTGCTCCTCTGGTTCTTTTTCACAGCCAAGTTGATGCTCCAAATTGCATCTCCTCTTCTAGTTTAATCATGGGCAGTCTTTACAAAGCAGCACCAACAAAGTTATAGAGCAAATGACCAGAGGGAAAGTTTGTTTACCTATTGAATGAAGTTCACATTTAGTAACTATATCCCAAAGCAGTAAAGCATTTTACTTAGTACACAATCATCCTCTGTCCATACAATTTCAGGTCTTTTACAGCCTACCACTTGAACAGAAGGTATCAATCCGGTCAGACAGTTTATATGCCAAAAACACAAGGGAAAAATGAGGTGAAGAACAGATTCCCCTCACAGTCTGGGGATATAACTGAACTTCAAATAATTAACTTATTTTAAAGTACTTAGTTTCTGCTAAATAGTTTGAAAGTAAAAAAAAAAAAAATAGTTTACTAATAAAAGTTAAATTCTAATAGTTTTTGTATTTTAAGTCGAGATAGAAAAATAAACCATTAACTCACACTAGCTTATTTCTAAAATACAAATAGGTTTAAAAATCCTTCTTTCTTAAAAAAAAAAAATAAAATTCCTGCCATCTGATGTTGACAATATACCTTTTATGAAGAGTTAACACTATTTATCAGCAAAAAAGCAAATGGAAACCAAGCAATCTTGGTATTTGCACAGAAAAAGGAAGTGGTTCTTTCATGGGGTATTATATTGGATACCTAAAGAATATTTGATTAATGATTCTCTTTTGTAGTTTTCATAGACTAATTTTTACTACTTCTTATCACACAGAATTCTGTGACTGCCCTCTGACCCTGCTTATTCTGCTAATATTGAAAAGTACAATTTTCCATTACTAAACTTAAAGTCAGGAAAAAGAACTTCTGAATATTTTTATGAATATTAATGTGAAAAAGTTTTAGTCTTTTTTAAAATTTATATATGCTGTGCCTATGGATTCCACAAATTCAAATGTACTCCCTGATAAAGCAACAATGGTGCCCTGATCAAATCATGGTACAAAAAATGTAATTAGATCATAATTCTGTATAAAAATGAGTTGTGAAAATATTGTTTTCCTATTTCATGAAAGCCAATAAGCTTAGTTAAGCTAACCATACAATAGTACAAATTAAATTGTGTACGTTGTCACTATTGATTAAAAGCACAGATGATTATGTTTAACTACAGTGATAAAAAGCTTTATACAAAAAAAAAAAACAAAAACCCCACAACAAAACCAGATTAATACATATAGGCAGAATCTAGCCCCCAAATTATGCATGGATTGAACCCTATAGGCAGTCCAGTGTGTTAATCTCCTCTGTTTCTGTGACTTGTGAAAACTGCCTCAATAAACTTGTTTAAATATTGCACTAACACTGACATAATCTATTACTAACTTTTTCATTTAGGGTAGGACACGTTTTGATACAACACTTCATATATATAAACTCACTTTTCAGTATCACAGAGTCAAAATTTTTGTTCCCTGCTAGTGAAGACTACTAATTTTCCCAATTATGGAAATTGTTTGCATTAGCTCATAGGTAAACCACATTTTTAAGTCAACCTATTCTCATCTTTTCAATTGCATTTGGTGTTGGTGTCCAAAAAGTTAAAAAGATAAAATGAACTATCCCCTTATACCTATACCAGACACATTTTCTACCCTGAAGATCATTCTCTTTCACCAGAGCATTGCAGAGAAACAGATATTAAAAGCAGCTGTATACTAGGAAAAACTTCGTCATTATGAGGGATGTCAGCTTTTGAATGTTTTGTGCAGAGAATCTCTGGTACCTTCCCTTGAAGGTACTCAGAACTCTACAGGAAGTCTCCAAGAAATCTCCTCTAACTGGAGCTACTTTGAGAGAAAATTGAGCTATAGGACGTCCAGTCCATTCCAATCGAAATTATTCTATTCTTTCATGCTTACACTTTACTTTTATTGATTTATGGGCATTTTTGCTGTCTTTGACATCTTTGATACACAGTCTCACCAGTTCCCTGAAACTTGTATAATCCATTTGAACTCATTCCTTTCTCATAACAGATTTATTCGGCTATTGATAATAAGAAATTTATTCTCCAATAAAAGTTCTTAGTGATGTCAATGGCATCATAAAATAAAATTATGGGCAATAATTAATAAAAGTTAGAGTTTCAGTAACAGCTCAGATCAATCATTTGGAAAAGCACTACCTCAAGATTTCTTGGTGATGGAAATAGAAATACACACTTAACTTCTATACCTTCTGTGGAAGACACTAGCTTCACATTTGACATCTTTTTGCTTAAAAGCACTTCTAGACTTGGAAATAACAATGAAACTTGAGATACTTTTCAGAAAAGAACAATGATGTTGAAATCAGAAAAACAAGTTATACATAGTCCTGAGAAATCTGTTTGCAACAGGTATTCGTGGGATCTGTAGTAAGGACAGAGAAAGACCAGACACAAGGAACTCAAATAATGCAATACAGACATCAAATAATGAGTTTGATACCAATTTCATCTATTCCAAAGAATATAATGAAAACATACAATTTGAAAAAGATCAGCAGGATCAACCATAATTTTCATTTCAATCCGAAGCTTTCAGAAGAAAACTTAGGTTGTTTAAAGTATACACAATACATTCTGTTCGTTTATAAAAAAGTACTTTTTCAAGAACTTATTTATCATCAAATTTATTGATCAACATTTTTTCTGTGAGCAAAGAAAAGCAGAACAAGGCAAAATACCCAAATAACAAACATCAGATAATTTTTATATACTATTGTCAATATCTATTTAGTCTATCTCTCCTTATTATTAATTTTAGAATGTCGAAAAAATATGTCAATATTATAATAATTCAATATAATATATTTCAAAATTTCTATTTTCAAGCATTTATGTGGCCTTTAATTTTAATTTTTTTCTACCTGTCATCTTTAAGAACTAAGCACAAGAGCATTTTATGATATGGAAATGAAATCTGGCAATAAACCCAGGAGAAACAATGTGTTGTTTCTGCTTTTTCTTTAAATAAAAATTCTGTATCACTGACTCTTGCTTGCTTGTTTTTCTCCTACATGGTTGTTCTACTTTTAAAAAAAAAACTAAAAGCCTTTTTTAAAAAGTGATTAGGATCTTTTTTTGTAGGGCTGAAGCAGAGAAGAATAGAAAATTATAATCTTCAGTAAAAACATTTTAAGTTTCTCTTATATTGCTATAAACCAGTCTAGTTAGGTATGGCAGTGACTGAACATTAGCTTTGTTTGAACTTGCCAAACTTTTCCAAGATACCAGGTGACTAAATTGCTTTAATAAATGAAGACAGAGAGAGAGCCCAGGTAACTCTGGCCTGGAGCAGAGTCGAACATGATTTTGCAAATAGAATATTCAGAAAGTTATGAAGTGTTAAAGTAGTGAGTTGACTTATAAACAGGCATTCCATGTGTTTTAAAATACAACATCAGGGATTATTCTTGAGAACCAGATTTTTTGTTTATATTAAGGATTCTTTGGTTAGCTTCCATGAATATCCCATTATTTTGAATATCCTTCTAAGACTGTAAACCTGGAAAAACTAGTTAGTCTAGTTCCCTCCTTCCCAAGTTTGTATGGTTTATTGTGAAGATGAAATAGTTCACCTGTTGTTCAACGTTCTTAAAAGAAAAGTTTGTTTTTTTCCTGGGACACTGGATGCAATAACATGATTTTTTCAATCTTCCTGATTAGAAAATCAGAATGTACTGAGCTATAACTGCAAAAATTATTCATGCTTTATGTTAGTATTCACACACTCACACACACACTCACAAACACACATACACACACACACATATTTTTTTTCCTCTCAAGTCTTTTGCTGAGGTAAAAATGGGTACCTTTTTGGTATTTAGATTTTAACAAAAAATCTGTCCACAAGGGAAACAAACACAGAAGACCTCACTTCTAGGGGTCAGATGGACAGAAATACTTTTTACATACCTATGCAAGGAGTTTGGGAAGATTGTCTATATATAGTTACTTATAGAGCCATTTGAAGAGGTACCGTTTACCAAGATGGATCTACCACCTGCCATGGAAGACCTGTTGGTTACGACACAAGTTGCCTCAAAGAGATGCATTTCTTTGGAGAGGTAGCTGGAGGTTCAGTAGGATATCCTAGAGCACCTAAAATGGCACTCAAAACCTGTGATTAAGTAAGTGACCTCTGGCTTTAACTAAGAGAGCTCAAAACTTGTTGAAAGTCAGAAGACCTCAATAAGACATGCAAGAAAACTAATCAGAAACAGGTTAGAACTCTCCTGAATTTTTTAGACTCTCCTGATCTATTTCAGAGATATTTTATATCTGCCAAGGGGTTTTCACATAACTTCATATACAGGACACAAGGAAGGCAAAACACAATGTGAAATCCAGTGAATATTCTGATAAATACCCACTGCTTCTATTCATAAAAATAATATTCAAAGTTATCACAGCTTTATTGGATTCCCTAAGCAGAATTCAAAATTGTTGTCTCAGAGCAATATCATTTTTCCACTCACAGAAGTACTTTAGGATCATAGAATCATATGGGGTTGGAAGGTACCTCTGAAGATCTAGTCCTACCCACCTTGTGGAGCAGGTCTACCTAGAACATGTTGCTCAGGAACTTGTCCAGGCAGGTTTTGAATGTGTCCAGAGAAAGAGACTCCACCACCTCTCTGGGCAGCTTCTTCCAGGGCTCTACCACTCTCACAGTAAAGAAGCTCCTCCTCATTTTTAGGTGGAACTTCTTATACTCAAGTTTGTGCCCATTTCCTCTTGTCCTGTCACTGGGCACCACTGGAAAAAGACC
>JAOTQQ010000019.1:75068837-75082552 GCA_026546715.1 Gallinago undulata | reverse complement strand
TCAGCAAACTTGCTGAGGGTACATTCCATCCCTTCGTCCAGGTCATTGATGAATATATTGAAGAGGACTGGACCCAGAACTGACTCCTGGGGAACACCACTTGTTACAGACTTCCAGCTGGATTCTGTGTTCCTAATCACAACCCTCTGGGTCCTATATATTAGTCAGTTTTCAATCCACTTTACTGTATTTATTAACAACACTAAGATGTTGAATCTCTGAATGTTAGACTCATCCTGCAGATATTCCCTATTTCAAGGGACTACAAAAAATGGTTGACCTTACCCTGATAAGTGAGAGGGATGGAAAAATGTTTTTAGATATAATTTCCCTCCAGCTTTTATTGGTCCTGATGGTCAGGTTTTTGACAGCTCATTTTACTCTCCATACATTACTCTGGCATGCCTATTATTTTATTCTACATATATATATTTATTTTCATGGTATCCATCTCAAATGTCCTTTTCCTAGTACCACTGCAAATAAAAAAAAAAGAAAAGACAAATGAAATTTTTAAATTTACCCTTGCTAGTCCTTAAAGGATCTACTATCTTCTTCACTGATTCCTTTCCATTTATGCTACTCATACATTTATTCTTATTCAAGATAACCCATTAGTGAATTTTTCTTTACACTTACACCTGCTTTACAAGATCCATTTAAATCATAAAAATACAAATAAACTCACTGATATTTCGTTGTGGTTTTTCTGTTCAAAAATTTATACAACTAGGGAGACTTAAAAAAAAAACAAAGAAAACACCTTCCTGAAATCTTTCTTGGAGAAGCATACCCTGGAACTGTCTGCTCACAGGGCTTGGCTGCTGTCTATGGGTTCTAAGACAATTAAACACAAGATACTTCTGAGACCAGAGATACCTCCAATGAGTTACTTGAGTTCAGCAGCTGTTGACTAATGAGTTGTGACTCTTTCATAATGTTGTAATTTTTATTTGATAGAAAAATAATTGAGCCTTTATTTAACCTGCACTTGTAATTAGCAGTGTTTTGTTTCTCAGTGTTTTCTTTGTGAACTTAAGACTTTTGTCTGCTCTACTTGTCTGAAATGAAATTTCTCACAAGGGACAGGATTTGTTTCAATAAAGGAGCAAATACAATTGACTAAAAGATTGAGTTTCTCTCCTATAAAAAGTCAGTATGTTAACTATTATATAATGCTGATTTAGGGTAAGTATTACTTGACAATAATAATAATAAAAAAAAAAGACTAAAAAAAACCTGGAACTTTCAATGAAATTAAACCATTTAAATACCTCAATTAGAACCATGAGTTCAAAATGAAAATTATCAACTTGCAAATAAGTGTTTCGAATCAAAACCTTTCCTTTTCCCATGGAAAATTCTAATTTTATTAAGTGAAATGTGATGATTAAAGGTGTTGGATTTTTTAAACTGTTTTGGCTAAGAATATTTCTCCAATATCTCCAATCCATATCTTTCAGGGTAACTAGACCTGAATTTCATTCTTATTTGTTAGATGAATCTATTCAAATATATTTTCCAGCGCTTCTAAACAAAAGTCTGAAAGGAAAAACAAAACTGTTGACCATTTTCAATGAATACATTAATAAGTGGAACAAAACTGAAATGTGAAAATTTCTAAAATTTTATTTCAAAAGAGTTATTTCAGTATTTAATAAGATAATGGTGTCAGGCATGAGATTATAGATGTGAATGCATATAGAAGTATATAGGCATTTCCTGGTGTTGCAATAAGGATATATTAAAAAAGGGCAACATATTTTTTATTATTGCAGGAAAGTAGGGTTTTCAGGATGATTGAGGAGATAGCTATCAGCAGCAGGCTGGAAGAGAAAGGTCATCTGAGACACACAGAAGGAGCTACAAATGTTTGAACAAATGCAGGTAACAACTGACACAGAAAAGCTGGAAAGCAAGTGACTGGACATTAGACGTGTCTATGTGGTATAGTATGCAGGTGAAAAATTGTATTTTTCATGCATCTTTGAAGGCTTCCTCTTATTCCGCCTGAAACCAAGTATATATATATAACCATATATATATATTATGAAACATACCAGCAGTTTCATAAAATCATCTTTTAAATTAATGGAAGAATAAACAGATAAACAACTTAAGAAACTCATTAGCCATGAGAAGCTTTTCAAATCTGTGAGACAGCATTTATGCACAGATTTGTGCTGGATTTAGCTCCAGGAAGAACCATGTTCCTATAAACTAGGAGGCCATAGATTAAAAAAAAAAAAAAAAATATAATGTGTGAAAGACCTGGAAAGTCTTATTAACATTAAGACAATGCTTCCATTTCAGCACTTCTCTGGATGGTAAGTATCGTTCCATATATATCATCATCTTCCATTCTCTCCTGCACATCTGATATTGACTGTTCTAAAAGAGAAGATACAGGATCTCATGGCTTAAGGAGCTGTGCATCTCAAAATATAGAAGTACTTGAATCCTTCAGGCAAAAAAAGTTGTTTCTAAGGAAGGCAGGTTCTAAAATCTTTTAAACTGCTTTCAGTCACTCAAAGCTCCCTGGATTACTCTTTAGCTATGAAGTTCTTATTTAGCTTCATTGTAAAACTCCATTTGTCTTCCTTATACATTTCTAAATTTTCATTACCCTGTGAAGAATAATTAAATCAAAATGTAAGTAAAGCTGATTCAGTGTTGAATGAAAGGCCAATGCTATAAAACAGTATTAAAAATTGAAACTGAACAGTTTAGCTTTAGCACTTAATTTACTTAGGTATCACCCTAAGGCATCACTATTGCTGTAGTCTCACATGTTTGCACCATCACTGGAAACAGAAACATTTATGGAAAACATATTAGGAACTTAAGGGAAATACAAGGTAAATATTGAGATGAATCAGTAAACACATAGAATATCTGCAGTTGTGCATCATTTTTTTTATTTCAACCCAATATCACTGCATGTTATTATTTCAGCTGTACGTGTCTGAAGTATAACCCTTTCTTTCTAGCTTCTCAGAACCTTCCCTTTGTTAAAGTTATTTGCAAACTATTGAAATGGAAATGGTGATAAACATTGAAGGATCACGCTAATAATATTACTGCAAAGATATACACATTTTAAACTATTTAAGGTTTTGTACTTCTGGAAGTACATGTCTGCTAGTTTCAGGAAAAAGAAATATTAAATATTTGTCATTTTGTGCAGAAGTTCATGTATTAACAACCAAACTATCACAGCTATTTTATACCAAGATCACTGTAGCAAATGTAGAAACTCTGTCTTACTGAAGTCATTAATCCTTCTCTCTCATTGAAGATATTTCTAACTACTGGTCATCAAGTGATAATTTTCACTATCTTCAATGATGAAGAAGATGTCAGGCTACATTAATGATATAGTAAACTCATTTGCCTGTCAGATTATCATGTCCAGCAAGGTCAAGCAGTTGTTAGGGTGTTTTTTTGTATTTCTGAAACCATATCCAGCCAAGACACACCTCAGCACAAGACAAGCCAAAAACATTATTTGATGGAACTATCCGTTGATACTTCCCAAACTGTTTAATTTTTCCCTGGAAGTCCAGCAATATATATCTCTAGATTTACTTGTATCCTTATTTACATAATTACTAGAATTTCATTTTACACTTCATTAGAAACCACAGCCAATCCTAATATTCTAAATGAGGAAAAGCTCTTCACATTTCTTTTAATCATAAGCACTCATAATTTTTCTGGGTGATGGGGTATATCTGAAAATGAACATAGTTCCAATATCTCTAATTTACATCCAACAGAGTTCTAAATTCTCCCTAACCATGTTTCTGCAAATGTACAAGCAGCAAAATAAATTAATATAAGAATTTCAAATGCATTTCAAAACTTTCTCACTGAAATCATCATCACTGAACTCTTCCCTCGTTTCCTTTTACAATGTGTTAACACAGAACCATGCTTTTTTGAAGATGTACATCTTTTTCCTATGCATAAAGATAACAGAATTTCTGGGTCAAGGCACGTTTTTCCAGCATTTACTTTGTTGGGACATAACTACACTTCTGTTCCACCACCTTTCATTATTCAAAATTCTCACTCTTTGAACTCTCAGGTTTTTCCTTACTTTTGTTTGGTGGGATTCCTTTCTGCCTTCACTGCTTGGAAGGGAGCACACTGACAAGCCCAGTTATATCTCTGTATGAGACTAATGTTTTAATTTCACGTCTTTATGCCAATAGACAACCTTCTGGTCTATGTTGGCTTGAGGAATTCTCAAAGGAGAAAGGGAGAAAATATCTCTACTGCTGTGCGAACATGCAGGTCAATTAGGCAGACCACCTGGAGAACATGGGTCTGGCTCATATCACTTCAACAAGATGAACTTGCAAATTCAGTCTTAAAGAAATCATAGCTGTGGAACATTCATTCTGATCTATGTTGGGACACTGCAAGTAAAACAAGCTCGTTGTTGCAATGCAAAGAAGAAAACAAATGGGAAACAATTTAAATCTTAATACAAAGTTAGTCATCATGTACAATGGAAAGATCAACAACTGAAAAAGCCATAAAGATAATAATATTTAGCAAATATTTAGCAAAGCGCATGAGAAAAGGAAATTCACCTTAAGTGCACTTTCTGAAAAATCTACTTTCCAAGAGCAGAAAGTGCTCTATTATTGACATACTAGAGACAGAAAAGAAAGAATCTGAGGTTTGTGTTTGTTTATAAATAATGTATTATTGTGACATCATGTACTGATTCACCATACTGATCTGTGCAAAGGATCATATAATATCTAGTAGTATGGTACAGTATATCTAGTAGTATAGTATCATATAATCACTATACTGTTATTTACATTTCTTACAGAAAAGGAGAATTTTTGTAAAACAGAAATTGAAAGTCCAATCGAGTATTTCACATCTTGGTGGGGTAAATATACAATCTTTTCTTTGATAGTATAGACAAATATACAAATATATTTAAGACAGAAAACAAACAAAATCAATGAAACAAAATAATACTTTCACATAACCAGATAACAGGCTCAGAGTTCAAGAAACCACATACATACAAATCTATTACTTAATGGCTTTGCTACAGTTTCTATACTTTTCTTGGAAGTTTCATAAAATTATTTTAATTTTGCTCTTTGTTTCATCACAGAAATGGGGTTAATCAGCATTTCTACCATATACTTCTACATAGAATTACATTTTGGCAGTTTTGTAACATTTCACTTCACATTTAACAATCAGTTTTACATTTCAGAAGTGGAGAGTTCATTTCTCTCAAGCACTTTTGTTTTGAACCAGTTTGCAGATGCAAATTACTAGTTCACAAAAATCTTGGTGTTTTACCTGTAATGGTATATTTTTCTCTAATTAAAAGGCCACTTAGGTTTCACAAAAAAACTGATCATATTTTATCTGCAGTTACCTTTGGGTAACTGATATCTGATGATATCTGAGATATCATGTTTCTAAGAAGCAGATACAATACATACAAAAAAGTGAAAATGCTCAGATTTTTCTGCATTCTTTTCCTGCATAGTATTTACTGTACTATATTCTGGGTATATAAATCCCCAAGTACATAAAAATGTCATTATTTTGTATTTTATCTTCATGTCACATTCTATTACCACAAAGAAAACAACTATTTTGTGTTACTTCATGTGAAAGGTTTCTTTAAAGCTCTTGTCCTTTGTAGAATATGCAGATCATCCAATCAATTTTTGACCTTAACAAAGATCTTGCCTTGACTTGCCTCTTTATTAACAAGCTGAATGATCAGGCTCTGCACTTGTAGCATTAAATGCTCAAGTATGGCTGAGTCAGAAGTTGCTTATCTATTATATTGTTTTAGTAATTACAGAAAATTAGGACAATTTAAAGATCGGAGGGTTGCAAATCTTTTGGGGCTATATAAAATATTTTATGGAAGAACTATTAAACAAGAAGGTGACTCTGGAAGTATTGTAATGTTACGAACTGAGGAGCACGTTGTACAATTGCTGACTCTACTTATACAAAAAATTTCCTCTCAAGATCCACAGAACTTTAAGTGAAATCTGTAACATTTATTCTCTCTTTTCTTTGTTAATTTTCCCTTTGTTTTCCTTCATTTTTAAAAACAGTTTACATGAATCCTCTACCTAGGCATCTACATTTTCCCTTATTTTCCTAGCATGTTCTGACACTTTTCTTCAAACTCTGATCTGACCTGAAGACACCAACCATCACCTTCAATCCTGTTCATTGCCTCTTCCAATTGCCAGGCCCACACAGATGAATGGCAGTCGTCCCAGGAGTGACATACAGCAATTCGTCAAATGGATCTGCCCATTAGGCACATTTAGACAATCCAGTGACAAAACCACATAATCTTGTCTTCCTCTCCCCTGCTATACCAAGTGTAACAACACCACATGGAAACAGTGCACATCACTATTTAATATGAAAAACATTGAAGTATTTTCTGTTCTTGCCACTGTTTCATGAGTCTTGATCTCATTTCATTTTAATGGACCACATTCCACCCTGCTTATTATGATTATTTTCATGAAAAAAAAAAAAAAGCCTCTAACACATTCTTTCTTCAATAACAACTAATCAAGGCAGTTCACATCTAGAGCAAGATAGAACCACTAAATCCCTCAAAAAAGTGTGCAAAATAAGAAAATTACTCTTTCCTATATAGTAGGAAATGCTGTAGAGCTGAGATATATCTTTTTCATTGTGATCATTATGCAGCAGAGGGAAGTTTTATGAAAAGTATTGTGCTCCTGTAAGTTGTTTTTTTTTTTTTTAAATTTGAACTATTATTATTGCAGTAATGCAAATTTAGGCTAGGAAGATGTAACCTGTAAAAAAGGACAAAATAAAAAAAAATTTGGTAACCACTTTGCTCAATTTTATGCTGAGAACATATATGTAGTGTTACCTTCCTACCTATAGACCATTCAGGAAATGACTGGAAGGTTATGACACTGAAGTTATGGTTCAAGGTGGACCTCCCTCGAGGAGGATCTCCCTCAATGGCAAGTTATGGCTTTTCTTACTGTACGATACTGCTTTTTCAGGCGAGTATGGTGACATTTGCTAACATGATCCAGAATCTGGGGGGAAAATAACCCTAAAAGTTATCTCCAGAATAGTCATGGAAAGTACATATTGTTGTAGGAGAATAAATTTCAGGAAAAGATCCAGAAAATCCGTTTTGAAGATGGAAGACATACCAGGGCTGATATGGTAAATTTGTAATAGTAAATTCTTAAAGGAAGAAATAAAAAAAAAAACAACAAAAATACCCACAGCAGAAAGTGAATGAAAATTTTTCAGCAGCAACAGTCTGCTGAAAGAGTTTCATTAGTAAAGTAGTTCAAAATATATTGATTCAAACACTTCTCTTTAGGCACAAAAACTGCAAATAATATACTGAGTTCCCTTGCTCTTCTACTCGTATAATATCCTTCAGCCTAGGAAGAAAAAAAATCCTTATCAAAGAATGCACTTAAAAATAAGATCTCCTAAGTGATATTTTTGTTTAAAAAAAAAAATTATATATATATATATATATATATGCATAATTCAGCTCCAGATTTCTTTACTACAGCAGAAGCACAGAATACAAGCAGGAATGATTTATATTTTCTAACAAGTATATTGTCTGATAGGTAAAGATACTCAGTAAAACTGTCACATAGTGCCATTTTCTTACCTTGATCTAGTTTCTATATTAAATACCTAAAAGCAAAATTTTGTTTACATATTTCCTTTTCTCATATTTCTTTTTGTCCTTTCAGCAACCTTTCATAACATATTTGTTCCCATTTAATAACATTCAAATACATTTTCCAAGGGTCTTATGTAATAAAGGTCTAGGTTCATTCACCTGTTCATTCTCTAGGCCAGGACATGAGAAACGGTTAAAAAGCAATGTATTTCATTTAAGTTAAAACAGTAAAAATATAATTTACTGGCTTTTCATATCAATTATATCTTTAACAGTGAAAGTGACTAAATATCAAATGTAAGACTGTTTTCTGTTATGACATGCCCACAAGAAACTTCAAACACATTTTTCTCAGCCTGTATTGCGTTGATCAAAGCACATCTATTTCAGATCATACTTCAAGTGACACCAAAGCTTGTCTCCTCTCCAAGCTGAAAGTTATTCTGAAAGAAGAACAGATTCAAAATCTTCTGTTGAAATATTACATTTTCACCAAGGTATTAGAGCTTGCTTTGCCTTTACTAACATAAAGTAAATGCAAGCTTCATCCTGCAGTTTTGTGATGTGAAAGTAGAAAATCTTAGCCCCAGCTCCTGGTTGAAAGGACTGTTCAAGTATTTTATCTCTTTCTTCCATCTCAAGAATCCCTTTAAATGGAAGAATGACATGTTTCAAAAATAAGAAGCAGCTACTCTCCATCATGTAAAGGAAAAACCTCGAGAAGCTCTGAGAGTATTGGGTTATGAATTCTGAACAAAAATTAGTGCCATCTTCATGCTAGAAGCAAGCACTTGAATTCCAAAGAATCAATTTTAGCAATGACTCACTGCCTCCAGAGCTTCCCTTTGGGTGGTCTTTGTCTGTGGTCATGCTGTCTATGGGTGATAGCTTGGTTCACTTCTACATGTATACTATTCTAAGGCACTGTGTGAAAACCCTTGCAGACTGAATACTAGTATCTAATAGTTTCCATACAAATTTCCAGGTGCAATTATATCGCATCTTACAATGTTTGTTTTTACTGTTCATTTTTCACATTTCCTACAATTTCTACATTTTCCTGAATTTGCGTTGACAGAGAAATCCTGACTCTTCTGAAGTTAGATTTTTTAATCCTTCAATAAAGGCTATAAGCCAAATTTAAAAAACAAACAAACAAACAAACCTGGTCAGTGTAAGCTCTGTTTCCTCTGGAAACTCTTTGAGCCATTTGTATGGAGAGTTAGTAGAGAGAATGCCAATTCAAGTTTCTACATAACCTTTCTTAGCAACGTCTTTCAGCTATTGATTATACACCTAATGAGAAAAAAAAACTTTATTGGCATGTATCCTTTCAACGCTGTGAAATCATTAATCCCAGTTTAATTGCAGGACCAACAGAGTCATTTGTGACATGGATTCTTCTCTGTAAGACTTGGCTGAAAGTTGAATTGAGCTCCATGTATGCTTCGAAGCTGGTTTCACAAGAAAGCAGACGAGAATCCAAGACATGTATAATCTTACATGGGTGCTTTTGAGACCAAGGCAATACAAAACCATGCCGGTAAGACTAATAAACTCAGACTGAAAACAGCATATGACTTTGTATGTAGAACTTGCATGTATTACTTTCCAGTCAGAGCTTATGTACGAGTGGAGAAGGATTAAAAGACAACGATGTTGACAAATGTATTGACAAGCTGTTTCCCCAATGGCTCAAGACATCTCTGGTTTGGGGTCTTGGGATATACAAGGTTGGGCTTTAGATAAAAAACAATCTTCACTTCACTAGGGAGGTATGACAGTACTGGAGGAGGTTATGAGAGAGCTTGCAAAATTTCCGTGCTTGAGGGTTTCAAGAATTAGCAAGAAAAATCCTCACCAGACTTCATCCATTGCCAACAATATGCCCCTATGAGTGGTGTGTTGGACTAGGTGACCTCCATAGGTTTCTTCCAAGCAACACTTTTGTGATTCCATTGTCTTTCTACTTTGTGCTTCACAGTATCACATGTTCATAGCAGGGACCCATTTCACTTTACCAATGCTTACCTCTCAGGGTGCAATAAGTTCAATAGTCTTCAACTTTCCAAAAAATATTTAATTCTCTTTGTTTAACCATAGCATGTTTTTTAAACAGTAGTCACATTCAGCTATGAATAATTATGCCTTTGGCTCATGTTTTGTTAAGGTAAGTGACCTTAACAAAGACATCAGCTACGAAAAAACTGTTAGTACTACTATATCTCTAATTACATAGTGCATGAAAAAAACAAGGGAACTATCATAAATATTTTTAGAGAATCCAAATATTTTAAAGTCCAACACTACTGCTAAACAAAAAAAAAAAAAATCAAATCAGAAGCATAGACAATACTTAAACTGAAAAGTTAAAATCTTTTAAAATTATTGAGGAAGTGAGCTAAGTAACAAGTATTTTGTTTAGTTTGAAGATCAACCCAATTCAAAAGAGTAGAAAAGCAAATAATCTTCTTCCAAAAGTGCATAGTGAAAGCTATCACAAAAAAAAAAAAAAAGCTTAATATATATTGACAATAACAATCAGGGAGTACAGGTGTATCATTTCTATAACTTAAGAAGAAAACAGAACAGATTCAACAACAATCATTCTATTATGAACATATAGGAACAGTTTGCTACATTTTAATTAACCTTTCAATAATACAGACATTTAGTTTATTGAGCTTTCATTGAAATCAACATTAGCTTTAAAACATACTTCAAAGGGAAAAATAGTGGCCCAGGAGCTATGTACAGATCCTCCTAAGTGTTCACTTGGCTGGCAGTCTGGAAAATGTCAGCTTCCATGGATTAGAGCTTTATTTGAGAATCCTAATTTAAAGTGTTACTATGAGATGCTGGTCATGGCATGAAATAAAGTAGAAAGATGTCACTAACCTTTATTGACAGGTCCATGAAATGTAAGATTAAGGCAACCATTGTGATTTTGCTGCAGAGCCCTTTATCCCCTCGGCTCCCACTTGATTTGGTTTAAAGGGGCAGCATATTTCTAGCACAGTAAAAGATTACAGGCTTCTCTGGAGCAGTGCAGCTTAAGAGTGTGTTATATCACTTGGCACAAAAGTTCTCAAGGCTTCCTTCAATATTTGCGGAATAGATGATTCTTGGCAACATCAGCAATTATTTTTACTTGGATATCATCCAAAAGAGAAGACAAATTGCAGTATTCAGATCTAATATCAGTCCAAGGCAAAATGTGGGAAACTGGTTTCGATCCAGTGGGTCTTGAAACGACTGCAGTTACCATCAATATTTAAAAAATTCTGGCTTTCTTCATGAAGGAGAATAATTGGGCTATGAAACTGAGGTTCATATCTTTCTCCTGCTTAAGAAAGCTGAGACCCACTACTTCTCATTGTAAATTGATAATAATAACAATAATAGAGGTATATGTGCAAATGATTAAGTTCTCATATCCCATTTTCACTACCTTACACTTTTTCTTCTTCGTTCTGTACACCACAACTGAGAAAATAATAGAATTAATTCTGACTTCTTTGGTCTCTAATGGATTCACTGGGGTATACCAGGATTACAATTAGTTGTCAAAGGCTACAATATAAAAGAGTGATAAACTGTTAAAATAAATGCAAAATTTCACAGAAAATTCACATGCTGAAGCCTGTGAAACTCATAGACAATGTGAAAAGAGAACAGCACAAGTCAATAACAAATCATTATAACGTGTGATACCATTGCATCTGGAATCCCTTATTATGAATCAGAACTCTCATGTGCAAAAGACTTAAGGGAATTAACATGCAATTATTGGGTCAGATACTCTTCTCATATAAAATGCTATGCTCCATTGACTTTGATGTCATGTTGATTTATACCAGTCAAGAACTTCTTATCATGTACTAAAACTGTTTTCAGGTAATTGAGGCATCTGATAATTTCTCATTTCTTCTCTTAGAAAACTTTTCCTTAGGAAATGGAAAATTCAAAGTCATTGAATCAGCTCTGTTAGGAATTAAATTATAAATGCAGCACATAACACTTAACAGTAAAGCATATAATGATAACCAAAGCTTAATGTATTGCAGTCCTAAGGGGCAACAGTAGCTATTTCATTCTATACTACTTCTTGCTTAGATTGAGCAGTGCATTTCATTGTATATTATCTTTTCATTACACTCATTAAAATGAGTGAAAAGAACCCAAGATACATTTTGTATCTACATTATTTGAGAAATGCCACCAACCATAATTTATAAGACCTAGTTAAGAGCTTGCCTTCATTTTGAAAGTTAGAGTTTCAAAAGACCTTCACAGAACTAAAGTTTGGCAAAACTACTGTCTAAGTAGTTTCCTGTTATTTTATAAAATACAGGACAGAGAAGTAGCTAGGAATTGCTCTAGGGAGAACGTAGTAGAGCTTTAAAGCTCTCGGAGTTCACAGGTAATAAAATAATTCCATAACTTCCTGCTATTCTGAAATGTTGGCCCCTTATCAATGTCACTGGTTATTTTTTCTCTACAGTGCTGAACATTTAAGCTATGTCTTCAACTAAAAGACAATTTAATTTCTACACTTCCATTCATCCCTAGAGAAAATCTCAAACAGGCTCAACCATACGGAAGATGTGGTTCACAGGGCTGAGCAGGTTAAGGAGCAAGGAGGGACTCTTTCTGAATCTCTAAAATACAGAAGGAGGGGACATGCACATTTATGCTTCTGGCAAGGGAAAGTTGGTATCAGCCAGATGAAGGACACACATAACAGGTTTCCTTTGAAACACGGGAACACAAATCCATATCTGATTCATACTGTCATAGCATGCCGAGCCCTCCCTGAAACACACTTAGAAAAAATGTTCAGCATCTCTGAAAGCAACCACTAGCTTGGTCTGACTCTTACTCTGGAGAAGAGGTTCACACCTCAGCAGGTAGCACCAATTACTTGCAGTTAGTGTTGTCATTTGTAACTACTAGTGTTTAGCCAGTACTGCAGTCTCAGAAACCTCCACTCCAGGTTAACCCTGATCTTATTTTCTAAATGAATGATCACAGCTGGCTTTGATGACAAAGGTTTGGTTGAGCTTATTGTCAGCAAGGAGTGACGCTAGCACAGTATTTTCGGCAAACAGGACAAATGTTTCAAGGTGTCAGCACAAAGCTGTGTTCTCTGAGCACACAAAATTACATGGATTTTGTCTTCCTTTTGGATGGCAAGTTAAAGAAGAAGTTATGCTGATCAAATTATATCAAACTATAATTAAGGTGATTTCTCAATCTGTTTTGTACCTCTTCTGTATTTTGTGTAAAAAAAAAAAAACAACAACTATCATTTAAATACTAAAAAAAAGAGCATTTCTTGTGATTATCGGTGACGCAGTCACAGAACATATATTGATGTCCACATACTGAAGCAAATTCATTACTGTTCACCTTTCCTTTATAAGAGAATTGGCTTTACATGAAAATAGTGATTGTTAGATTTGAATAATAGCTTTATACGGCTGGAGCAATCTCAATCCAATGTTCCCCATTGCTTCATATAAATGTCCCATTTATTCAAAACTCCAAGAACTCAAATCCAGCTTTTCAACTGTCACAGGCTCTGATAAAGGCAAAATCATGATCAGATCTAGTCTTGCAATTATGAATTGTACAGACAGTGCTAAATAAAGTCACTATTTCTTGCAGGGCAGCTTCTGTTTTTCTGTACAATATACATTGGGTAACTTTCCTTGACTATTTGAAAATGCATTACAGCATCATGGATCATTAAAATAGAATGGTACTAAGTTTGTAACTTTCTTATTAGCTTCTTTTCTTCTGTTAAAACCTTAATTTTGATTTTGGACCTCTATACTGAGACAGCAAAGGTGGGACATCGATGCAGGTGGGTAACAAAACCAGACCACTTATAGTCTTACCTGTAGCACCTTTTTAGATTTTAAAATGCAGAATTGCAGGTGAAACAAGTTTGATTCCAATTATTCCGGGGGGGGGGGGGGGGGGGGGCGGCGGG
>JAOTQQ010000019.1:75051933-75068336 GCA_026546715.1 Gallinago undulata | reverse complement strand
GTTTGTCCAATATATGTGATCTGTTTTTCACTAAGCTTTACTGAAAACTTCAGTTAAATGGGAGAATTGTACTCTGTGTGGGCACACGTGCAGGCAGAAAGGAAAGAAATTACCAGAATATCACAGTTGAAATTTCAAGTATAACATTGCCTCTCCTCTCATTACAGACTAATGGAGTATTAAACTTGTATAATATTTCATACTTATTATTGATTGTGCTTGCCTATTAACAAGTCTGATTTACATGCCCAATGAAGTCTTTTGTCAAAATTTAATCTGCTTTTGATCTCACTTCATACCTGTCATTGATTGCACATCACTCATTCTATTGATCATTTTGTATGCATTTACATCCTTTGCTTAAGAATTTTGTTTAATGTGATTATAACATACCTTTATAATTTTAATTAAAAATTTAGAGGTTTGTTAAATGCGTTCTTTGATAAAGCTTTTCTGCTCCCAAAATGATGACTATTATATGAATAAAAGAGCAAGGGAACTCGATATATTATTTGCAGATTTTTGTGGCTAAAAAGAAGTGTTTGAATCAATATATTTTGAAATTAGTTTTACTAATGAGAATATAGTCTCTTGCTGCAGATAACTTTAGGGGTGGAGTTTATCCCCAAATTATGGATCATGTTAGAGAATGCCATTGTACTCACCTGAAAAAGCTGTATCCTACAGCAAGAAAAGCTGTAACTATTTCTCGTCCACTACCATCAGGGTTGCAGAACAATATTAAGCTATATGTAGTTTTGAGAATAATTGAAAAGTGCCCAATGCACTCTCTTTCCATTTCTTTTTCTTCAAGGACTGAGGAAGGTCCAACCTGAATCAAAACTTCAGCATCATAAACTCCTTGCCACTTCCTGAATGGGCTATAGGTAGGAAGGTATCACTACATATATGTTCTGTACAGCATAAAATTGCAAAAACCATACAATGTATACTCTTGTAAATAATTAACAAGGTAAACATATCGTGTTTAATAGATGATAAAGATATTAATGTTTATGAAGTAATATTAATGATTATTGCTCTCAGAGTTACAATAGTAGCTTGGGTTATTTTGCATTCTTTCCTGCTAGTTACCTTGACCCTCTGCCGGCTTGTTAGAGGTAGTTGCCAAGGCTTATTTGTGTATGTTAAAGCTGTGCTGGCATATTACCTCAATATCAGCACTCCCAGCAAGACAGTCACAGTTAATTAATTAAAGTCTATTGCCCTTGAAGTCAAAAAACCCAAATATAAAGAATAGCAGCATTTGTCTATAAAATCAGATAAAAAAAAAAAAAAAAAAAAAGAGAAAGATGGTTGGATTTTGAAACACTGAGATGTTATTTGACATCAGATCTTGCAGAAGTTTGCATCTCTACCAAGACTCATCCAAAAAAATTTGCAGACTTTCAGAATAAAAGAAAATTGCTGTAAAAGTACATGTTCTCGAAACAAGCTGTTTAATGTTTGGATGGATATAGTTAGCATAGGTTATGCACTTGTCATGTGAAAAAGAACAGAATCACAGAAATGCAAAGGACATGTCTACTAGCTGCAGTATGATTGAAGATCTTCTGCCCGCACCCAGATCTGACAAGACACCAGCCAAATTCTGTCTGGGTGCCATATGGCACGCTGTTGTGCCTCAAAGACTAGCACCTGCCTCTTGGCATCTCTTTAACTCTCTTCGTTTTTCACACAATGGCACATCTACCTACACCTGTCTGGATAAACACACTGTTCCATCATCTGGCCAAAACTGAGTCTCATCTTATGTCTGGGAATTCAGGTTTAGCACTTATACATAGCTATGTATCTTTAATGTGCAACCGTAGCAATTAGCCGTCATGATCTGTAATAGGTCAAAGCTGTGGAACTTTCCCTGAATTACAAAATGTAATTTTGAAGTGATAAATTGAGAAATTGGCAAAAATCATAGCTGAAAATTAAGCAACGATGTATTAAACTTCAAACAGAAAAAAAATCTGAAAGTTTATGGACTTGGTCATCACATAAAAAAGAAAATCTTTTGAAGAGAACTTACCTAATAAAACCCCTATATATATATGTCTTCATTGTTCAATAAGTTACATACTTAATAATTCAAAAATAACAAAGTACAGTTAGGGAGAAATAGGTAGTGATTAGGCCATTAACTTAGCATTGGGGTGGCCTGAATTCAGTTTGCTGTTTTGAAGCAGCGTTCCTAGGAAGTTTTAAGCAGGTTATAAGGCACAAAATTTTTTACATCATTTAGGTAACTGGTAAAATCTTTTTTGATTTTTTGATTTCTGCTGCAATTAAGCATTGTTGAAAATCCTGTAAGGTATTGCCTAAAATACAGATATTTAAATACATTTTATGTTAAGCATTTATCTCTGTTCAGATGGAGTAACTCTCACAGATGTCAGTGCTGTGTAGATAGAGACTTTTTTTTGATCAGTCTATCTGAGCTTCTGTTCTTTATCACAACATAAAATTAAAAAGGATTTTTTGTTTTGTTAACGAGTGGCTGAATTAGTAGCATTTAAAAAATAAAGTTAGTTAGGCATCCATAAAAAGGAAAATTCTCTAGGAAATTCCTAGAAAAATAGGAATTGCTTGACATTTTGAGGGTAAGGACCTGAATACAAGCTGCATTTGGTCATCATGGCATGACTGCACAGCCCTGGTTTTGGTTAGAATATGGAAACATTTATAGCACTCAGTTCAGGCACACACAACATCAGTGAAAGAGAGCGTCTCTTTCTCCTTTAGGTACTTCATTTGGCAAACATCATTGTGGCTGCTGCTGAGATGAACTATATGAGTCAATCTTATTCTTCCTGTGCAGTTATTTCCCAATGTGTTTCCCACATGTACCAGGGATAGACCCTGTCATGTCCATATAGAATCCATACATATATTCTCTTAATACAGACCCTATTCCTTTTTCCCAGTTCAATTAACACTTCAGAGAAAGCGTTGCTAAAATGTACATGAATAACAAAAATAGTGTTTCTGAAAGCAATTATGTTATTCTTGTCAGCAAGAGCCTTTATTTGCTCACAGCAGATTTAAAGGTTCTGCCATCTAAATCCTGACACAATTCAAAATATTCTGTGCTCTGGGCTAAACAGATTTAGTGCAACAGCTGGTCAGGATTTTTCATACTGCACAGTTTTTCCACAGAGTAGGGTTATGAATCTGAGATTTCTGTCCGAAGGGCCACTCACCTATGTGCTGTCATAATCAGCCCCATGCTCATACATCCTTGCCATGGTCCCGAAGCAGACTTGGAAATCTTATCAGTTTGAGCAGGAGGAAACTTTGAATAGCTATACATATCACACTTTTATGAAAATATAAATGAAACCCTAAACAAGTATTTAATGGTGTAGATACTCAACCAATACACAAGCATATAGGAAATTTGAAAGTAGAAGGAATCAGCCAAACCTTTAATTAATAATGACTTTGATCATGGAAGGAAAGGTTCTTGAATCTTCTGATTTATATAAATTATTAAATTTTCCAAGAAATAAGAAAAAAAATCTGTCAAATATTCATCTTCCTCAGCTTCACTATAAAGAGCTTAGGTAGGCAACACTGCAAAAAATCAATAAAAAGTGCATTTTAAAATACTTACTGTTATAGAATCGGTATGAATTTAAAATTAGATTTAAAAAGGGAAGCAAAAGCTACACCTACTCTTGAATGGAATAATTTGAGGGACAGACAAAGTTTATTTTCTCCTGCCAAACTAAGCAGTGGGAAAATCTATTTAGAATAATAATTTTTGTTTCAAAGAATGACATGAAAAGATAAACTATGCAGCACATATAACAATGCAGGAAAACAAACAAACTAAAAACCAACCGACTTCAAGGAAATGATGCATTTTACATGGAGAAAATGGGGAAAATACATTTTATTCTCCTCTGTAAAACTGAAATGAACAGGAACTGTGATGTGATTGCCAGTTATTCAAACCTCGAGCAAAAAAATCAATTCTTTACAAGTCTTGTATGATAATGAAATGTTCAGGATAAACAGAAGTTTTAACCATTCATCTAAAAGTGGAGTTTTGTTTTAGACACCAACTATTTTTCCCAAATCTATGCAGAACACTATCATGCTTGAAAGAAGATAAAAGATATAAAGTGCTTTCCAGTTAATCTGTCCCCCCTTTCAGGCTGATTCAATTATCTCGTACATCATACATTATAGTAGATATAAATTTCTCTGAAATCAGGAAAACTTCCAATCAGTTACACATTTGGGATATTTCTCTGGTTCACTAGAGGCAGCTGACAGGAATATTCTTTAGGACTTCTAAATCATGTAAACACCAGCTCATACTATTAAGAGAAACAGTAACTTCTCAGTGGTTAAGATTTTATGCACCTCTAAAAGCAGAGGTCTGTTTCAGCTGCCATGGTGTTTTATTTTTAATAATTGATGATCCTGAATAATACAGTATTTACACTAGCAGCATTTGTTTCCACAAAGTTTGAAAAAACTCATATTTTGAGTAAGGCATTAGGAAATATATCAGTTCTTAAATGTTTTTTATGTTTAGCTAAAATAAAATCCATTAAATTGTTAAATGTACACAATCCATGTTTCTTAAATTTGAGTGTGATAACTTGAGAGTATTATTGTAGATGATAAACTCCATACACATTTGTGTTAGATCAAACTTCATTTTCATAGTCCTAATATCTTTTTTTTTTTTCGTTACTCTGTTGTAGATTCAAATTCCCAGAGGATGTAGTCTGTAAGTAATATACTTCTGAAATAATACTTTTCAGGGAACAGAAGAATTAGCTGCCAGCAAAATGCTGGCAACAAAATAATTGATAATGGGTTTACAATTCCCTAGGAAAGTCCATCCTTGGACAGTCATATAAAGAAAGATTTGTCAGATTAGTCATGAGATGAGTCACCCTAATCTATTGCAATTACTTGGATAAAATGTGAGCTGAATCAACAATGTTACCAAGTTACCTGCATATCTATACTGTAACTGTCCATCCCTCTCTTAAAACACACAGACACCTCAAGGATATGTGATCGAGAAAGTTACCAGAAATTTTGTTCCAAGGAAGATATGGACATGCAATGGCCGTTCACTGGTAGAATGATGCATGTGATGGCCCTGAGTGTACACCCAGCATATGGCACAGCCATTGAGATGGTCATGGGCTAATCTTATATGTATGCTGCTAACATGATTAGTGTTTTCCACACATTTATGGAAGGTCTGACATCTGTTCAGGACTACTGCCCATAAAATGTGGTGGTTTGTGGAAAGCAAGCTCTGTCCCATCTGTTGCTCCAGAGAAAGAAAACATGGGAGAAGGTCCCTTTCTGTCCCATTTGCAGAAAAAGTATTTTTAGATAAGGAGTCAGCGTTAAAGAAAAATGATCTCGGAAATAATCTATAGGTCATTAGTAAAGTTGTTGGGGTGTGGCATGAAATTCACATTTTCACTTGGTATGAAAAATGTGCTAGTTGATATAGTCAATGTAAGATTTATGATATCCTTAGCTATTCATTTCCTTATAACAGTTTTGTAAATAATGTGATACTAGTTTATAGAAAACAAACAGCTCTCACGTTAAAATTATAATTCAATTAATATTCTTATAGAATATTAATTAAATTATATTCATAATTAAGAAATGTAAAGGTAAGTCACGTTAAACAGCCAGAATTGTGTTTGCAGCTTAGAAAGCCAACCATATGCTGGCTTGCATCAAAAGAACCATGACCAGCAGCTCAAGGGAGGTGATTCTGCCCCTCTACTCTTTTAGACTATCTTACCTCATCGGAGAGATGCTCCAGCCCTCTGGTCATCTTCATGGCCCTTCTCTGGACTTGCTCCAAACAGGTCCATGTCCTTCTTATGTCGCATGCCCCCATGGTTGATGTTGTACTCCAGGTGAGGTCTCACAAGAGCAGAGTAGAAGGGCAGAATCGCCTCCAGTGACTTGCTGGCCACACTTCTTTTGATGCAGCCCAGGATGCAGTTGGCTTTCCGGGCTGCCAGAGCATATTGCTGACTCATGTTGAGCTTCTCATCAACCAGCACCCCCAAGTTCTTCTCTTCAGGACTGCTCTCAATCCATTCACCGCCCAACCTATATTTGTGCTGTGACACAGGTGCAGAATCTTGCACTTGGCTTGGCTGAACTTCATGAGGTTCACATGGGCCCACCTCAACCAAGCCTGTCCAGGTCCCTCTGGATGGCACCTCTTCCCTTCAGCGTATTGACTCCACACAGCTTGATGTCATTGGCAAACTTGCTGGAATGCTCTGTATCCCATTGTCCATGTCTCTGACAAACTTGTTGAACAGCACAGTTCTCAGTACTGACCACTAAGGAACAGTAGTCATCACTGGATTCCACTTGGACCTTGAGCTACCGACTGCAACCCTTTGAGTGCAGCCATCCAGCCAGTTCCTGGTCCACTGGGTGGTACATCTATCAGATTTCTGTCTGTCCAGTTTAGAGACAAGGATGTCATGTGGGACAGTGCCAAACACTTTGCATATCTCCAGGGAGGTGATGTCTGTTGCTCTCCCCCTGTCTGTCAATGTTGTAGCACTTTCATAGAAGTCCACCACATTTGTCAGGCATGACTTGCCCTTGGTCACCAACCACCTCCTCATTTTCCATGTGCCTTATCAGAGGTTCCAGGAGGATCTGTTCCATGATCTTGCCAGTTACAAAGGTGAGACCGACCAGCCTGTAGTTCCCCTGGTCTTCCTTCTTTCCCTTTTTAAAAATGGGGGTTATGTTTCCCCTTTTCTAGTCAGCGGGAATTTTACCAGGCTGCCGTGACTTTTTGAATATAACAGAAAGTGGCTTGGCAACTTCATCCGCCAGATTCCTCAGGACCCGTGGATGGATTTCATGAGGTCCCATGGATTTTTGTACATTCAGCTTCCTTAGAAGGTTTATTTATTATAATAAATGATCCTATGTTATAAATATTGTAACTTTTCATATTCTCATAAAAAAGGGTCTTTGCCCTATGTGACAGAGTCTTATGGCAATATTTTGTTTCTAAAACCATATTTTCTATCTCCTGTAAAACTATAAAAGTCCACTGCATACCTGTGTTTCTGGGAGACTTTCAGGAATGTGTAGAGTTATTAATACTTTGTGGCTTGTTTATATTTTGGAAATTAATTTACTATGATGTGATTCAGAATAAACTGAAAAAGCATTCTAATAAAGGTTTTACCAATAAAAAGTCTACAGTTGATACACTATTGGTTTAAACAGGTTTTTTAGGACTTGGTGTTATAAAAAGCTCATAGAATTTGTTAGTGAAAAAAAAAAAAAGCCAGTATAATACTTAAAATATAAAGTTGTAAGCATAACAAACTTGTTCTTTGTAGTACGTCCCTGCATTACCACTATACAAAATCTATTTTGTAAAGTCTTAGAAAATTCTTTATAATTAGAACATCTATATCAATTCTTTTGAATAATTTCTCCCTGAGAGTTTTTCAAGTGAAAGTTGCTAACTCTGTCAGCAGTCTTCTTATAATAAAAGGAAAAATAATGTCAGAAGATACTCTGAAGTAATTTCACAAGTATCCCAAGTAGGTTTTCATAATGACGAAGAGGTTTGCATGTGAAAACAGAAACTCCTTGCAAATTAAAACATTATTTGAGGTCAAGAAATGTAATAACAAAATAATAGTTTCAAGAAGTGAAGCAAAGTTAGTACCTTGTCAAGTTCAATTTTAAGATTCCCAGTAAGTTCTTCACCTATACAAGAAATAATTAAAAAAAAAAAAAGAAAGTAAAAAAAGTGACTGCCATGGACTAAGAAGGAATAGATAATTTAAGTACAGATAAAGAGTTCATAAGCAATTGGCTTAAGTTTAAAAAAAAAAAAAAAGAGAACAGCTTTAAATCAGGAGGAAGGCTAGTGAGGGTAATGGAATTTAAAAGAATATATATATACAATAAAGATATCAAATTACTGTGGCATATAAAAATAGTAACATAGATGTAAGAAAAAAAAAATAAATTGAATTTAGTTTATTCCAGAATAACAAACTTTCTCCCTCTCTCTTGCAGCAAGGTGGCTGACCTGATTTTCTAGACAAAATCAGCTGTGTAGATTCAATCACTTCAAGCTTAGAGCAACTGATGTGGGACCAGGTGAAACACCATTAAAGAAGTTAGGGGTAGATTAATGTAGGAGGAACTTGCAGGGGCTGAGGAGGAACATGAAGACAGGTAAGAAGGAGAAAATTAGAAAGGTGGATTGCTAAACTTAGCCTCACCAAATAGTGAGTTTTGGATATACTAGAGATTTATATCTTAACAAAATGTGATGTTGCCATAAAGAAATAGCTGTACTTCTAGGGAAATATGTATAAGGTGAACAAGATCCATGTTAGACTTGTCTGAAAAAAACTCTGGATGCCAGTGTTCAAGAAAGAAGTTGAAACCAGAAAAGGTTCCATAAAATATATGTAGAGTTCTTAGGATAAAGGATACAGCCTTGAGCAAAGATCAGTCCAGCTTGGCTGTTTAGTCTAGCTAAACAAAGTTTAAGTAATGCAATGACTGCAGTCTATAAATATATTGGAGGTCACCTGTAGACCAGAAAAAGATGTTTTTAAGCCAAATTTTGCTGGTATAAGATTAAATGGATGTATACTATCCATGAATATATTTAGACTGGGAATACAAACTAAATTTCTGCAGAACTTTCCAACAGAGGAATGGAGAAATGTATGTGTCAGAAACACTGATAATCTAAAATTTTTCAAAATAAGCAGGTGTGATAGTCTTTCCCCAAGAGAGCAGAAAACTTAGTGTTCTCAAGTAAAAAACCTGGATTACAAGCTGTTTTCTGAAATAGAAAATTCTTATTAGTCAGTGGCTGAGCCTCAAGTTATAACTCCTGTTAAGAAACTGCATTTATTGTTTAAAGATTCTTGCCACATTTGTTTAGAAACATGACTATTGCATCAGATCCGTGTTATGGCTATTTGTCTCAGACTACAGGCAAAGCAAGCCTGAGATAGCTATAAAAATCACATAGCTGTGAATTTTGTTAGTTCAGAACCCATTTTTGTTAAGCATTGCCAGAGCTAAGTAATAAAGAGTGAGTACCTATGGTGCTCAGTCTGGCCCCACCAATACACGTGTCTCTTCCCTTGTTCTTTAAAATCATAGCTGCTTTATGAAATGCTCCTTATCTATATGTCAAATCCCATGTTTTCTCGTGAGTCCTTCCACTCCTGAGAGTACTTCTACTCTCTTCTTTTCTTCCCTAGATCAAAAACCTTTCTATAACACACCAGATGAACTTGCTTCTACAGGACGCACTGCATGGTATGCTATACCAATAACTAGTTTCCTGCAGCCCAGCCAAAGCTTCCTTAGCACTGCAGTGGTGGAAGGACCAACAGCTCCTGCATGCAGTACATCTGCTCTGTCCTGCATTCTTGAATGGTGTTCCCCTTTCTCTCTTCTGCCTTCACAATGCTATAGAATTTATTGTAATAGCCAATTTATTCTAATAGCATGCATAAAGCATGCGCTTTCTCTTGTATACATGCAATGCTGTTAAAATCACAGGAACTTCAGTATACTATCACACTGTAAGTTGCAGTTAAAATACATTTATACAACAAATATAACATAAAATCACCTCAGAAAAAAAAGAGGACATTGTTTTGGCATTAAAAGCTGCTAATTCTTTCAGAACTCATCTTGAAGATATATCATATTCAATTTAAATTAAGAGAAACAGAAATTATTGTCAGAATTGGAAGGGACCTCTAGAGATCATCCAGTCCAACTCCCTTGCTAAAGCAGGATTGCCCAGAGCACATCACTCAGGATGGCATCCAGGCGGGGCTCAAAGATCTCCAGAGAAGGGGACTCCATGACCTCCCTGGGCAGCCTGTTCCAGGGCTCTGCCACCCTCAACAGAAAGAAGTTCTTCCTCATATTTGAGTGGAACTTCCCATGTTCCAGCTTGTGCCTGTTGCCCCTCGTCCTGTCACTGGGAACCACTGAAAAGAGTCCAGCTCCATCCTCCCTCAAACCACCCCTTAGACACTTATAAGTATTAATTAGGTCTCCCCTCTGCCTTTTCTTCTCCAGGCTAAAGATTTCCAGCTCTTTCAGCTTTTCCTCATTAAGGGAGATGCTCCAATCCTTTAATTATCTTTGTTGCCCTATGCTGGACTCTTTCCAGTAGTTCTCTGTGTCTCTTGAACTGGAGAGCCCAGAACTGGACACAATATTCCAGTTTTGATCTCATCAGTACAGAGTAGGGGGGAAGAATGACCTCCCTTATTGTCATAAGGCAAGTGAGCAAAACACATCACTCCTAGAAATGCTTCATCTTAGCTGGTCAGTAAAATTTAGCTCAAATTGGTAAATAAGTCTCCACCATTCATTATATCCTTCCAGAGGTTTCTGATAGAAAACAAAATATATTTTAGTGTTACCTAGAACTTTCAGTCAAGAGTATTTCCAAGAGTGATTTTGAATTAGTGGTAAATGGAGGATAGAGTTACATTTCAGCGTGATATGAAGTCTGATTGTTTGTGCTGACTGAGATCTTTTGACAATTTTGTATTGTTACCTGAACTAGATGCCTAAAAATTTTAATCTGTCTATTTTTCAATCTATTATTACTGTTCCCATCAAACTGGAAAGGTTTCTCCAGCTGTCAGAGCTTCTAATCAAATGCTGCATAAGAATTACTAAAAGTATCCCAAGCATTTTCAAAAGGAAAAAAGATGTCTTTATCTCCCTAATGGCAAACACTGAACAATTCAAAGGAAGCTATAAAACAGTGTACAAACCTCCACAGTCACACACAACTGAACTGGAAATTTCATCTTAATATCTACCTGACAATCAGTTAGTGTTCTGAAACAGGATAACTAATTACATTTCTTTACTAATATTTTAGCTGATGTCCAATAATCATGGAATCACAGAATGGTTAGTTAGAAGGGACCTTAAATACCAGCTAGTTCCAATGACCCTGTCATGGTCAGGGACACCTCCCACTAGACCAGGTTGGTCAAAGTCCCATCCAAATGCACCTCCAGGCATCCATAGCTTCTCTGGGTAACCTGGGCATCTAGCTCACCACCCTCACAGTAAAGAATTTCTTCCTAATATCTAATTGCTATTTAATGGTTATTATTTTTAAAAACTAAAATAATAGTTAAATATCACTGTTACTCTTCAGAATGCCTCATCATATTGTCCAGGTTTGCTAGAGATGTTAATGGAGACTTTTCTCTTGTATGAAGAAGGTCATGATTTGTAAGTTCGCTAATGCAACAGTTGCTAAAGGAAAATAGGACTTCTCCTGGGATAAAGAAAGCAGAGTAGGAAGGGGGGGGGGGTGGGGGGGTGGGGTGGAGGGGGGTGCAGAAATAGCCCAAAAGGTACATCTGTGTTAGTGTGAGTACCTTTGAACGAAACTATGAAAATGTTGTCCGTAATGCAACCAGTCCACAGAGCAAGACTAGAGCTTGTTAAAATATGCCCCTGAGACGTGCACAACCAGGACATTTGTTCCTCTCTATCACCTGCTCTAGATCACAGTCTTGCTAATAAAGCCATAACCAGTATGAGCAACTGGAAGGTCCAGATTCTAGTGCATCACAGATGTAACCTGAGTCAAATCTTTCAGATAAAACTGTTACTCCTTTTTTTTCAAATATACCCCAAATATATGCTGAATAGTATAGAAGAAACATAATCAACCACACTGAAGGCAGGGCTGGTGGGGTGTGGGGGGAGGTTGGGAAAGGAAAGAAACTTAGCTATTATTACAGGATCAAACAAGAACTACAAGAGAAAAAAAAACTCCCGAGGGGAACAGCAGCATTACTTATCTTAGAGCTCTGTTGGTTTTTTCACTTGTTTATAGTTTTTAGTTCTCTCCAACGTTGTCTCCAACGTTGTCTAAACCACTTACCAGGATCCTGTCTTCAAATTCACAGCACTTGTCACATCCTCAGCCGAAATATGAAATTTTAAACACATTAGGCTTCGGTCTGTTCTTGTGTAAGAGAAAATTTTCTAGCTCCATTTGTCGCATTCAATAACCATAACCTAGAAAATGGAGAAAATAAGAAGTCTCATCTGAAGACATCATCCTGATGAGGTTAACCTGAAACAAGTGAGTCAGCAAGAAACATAGACCGATCATTCGTACCTGGGCAATTAGAGACAATGCAATCAGTGACTGGAAATCCGTTCAAACAGATGGAAAGGTATGATCAAGACAATTTTCTCTATAATATTTACAAAAATATTTAATACTGAGATTTTGCATTAAATTTATTGAAATCAAAATAATATCTCCACTGAGGTCGAAAGGTTTTGGATTTGATCAAGAATGGTGCTTAGGGCAAAAAAAATTGTCTCTGTATGTATGTGTGCTTTTGTGTGTGTGTGTGTGTTTTTATACCTACACATCCACATGTGTGTTTGCATGTGTATGTATGTCTATGTGGAATCATTAAGTATTAAAATTGATTCAGAAATAAAATCTGGTGAATCAGATGCCAAAGGACAAACCTTTTTTTGCAGAGATCACAGAAAGTCATTTAATGACCTTCTAGCATAAAGCTCTTTCTTTTCCTACAGATATGGCTCAAAATCTATGAAGAAACCTATGCTCTTAACATAGTATGGACTCTGGGTTTAGTTCAACATCTTGAATGAAAATAATAGTCATAGTTCTTTTTAAAAAATCATGTCCTCTAATTCCCAGTTTTGGACATATCAAAAAATCACACAATGATTTGGGTTGGAAGAGAGTTTCAAAGACTATTTAGTCTAACCAACTTGTCAGGGGCAGCAATATCTTCTACTAGACAATGTCGCTCAAAGCCCCATCCAGCCTGGCTTTGAACACCTCTGGGGATGGGACATGCACAGCTTCTCTGGGCAACCTGTTCCAGTGTCTCACCACCCTCACAGTAAATAATTTCTTCCTAACATCTAATGTAAATCTGATCACTTTCAGCTTAAAACCATTCCCCCTCATTCTATTGCCACACTCCCTGATCAAGTGTTCCTCCTCTTCTCTTCTATAGCCCCTTTGAGGTACTAGAAGACTGCTATAAGGTCTCCAAAGAGCCTTCTCTTGTCCAGGCTGAACAATCCCAACTCTCTCAGACTGTCCCCATAGGAGAGGTGTTCCATCTCTCTGACCATTTTTCTGTCCCTCCCCTGGACCTGTTCCAAGATGTCCATGTTCTTCCTGTGCTGAGGACTCCAGAGCTCAAAGCCATACTCCAGCTGGGGTCTCACCAGACCAGGGTAGAGGGTCAGAATCAACTCCCTCAACCTGCTGGCTGCGTTTCTTTTTGTGCAGCCCAGAATACAGTTGGCTTTCTGGGCTGCAAGTGCACATTCTCTGGTCAGATCATGTCCAGCTTTTTTATCCACTGGTACCAAGTCCTTCTCTGCAGGGCTGCTCTCCATCACTTCATCACCCAGTCTATATTGATGTTGGGGATTGCTCTATCCCAGGCGCAGGACCTTGCACTTGGCCTTGAACTTCATGATGTTTGCTCTGGCCCAGTTCCTCAAGCCTGTCAGGTTCCCTCTCGATGTCGTCTCTTGCACCACTCACCTTGTCATCACCTGCAAAGTTGCAGAGGTTGGCATTGTCTAATCGCAAATGCCATCCAGGTTCATGAGTTTTTGCAAAAACCATCCATTGGTGCGCTCAACAATGCCGTAGCCCTGAGGATAGTAGGGAGTGTGAAATACCCACCAAATCACTTCTTCTTTGGCTCAGTCTTGTACCACTGTAGCTGTAAATTGTGAACCATTATCACTTTGGATTTCTTCAGGAAGAGGAAGTGTGCTGAACTGTCTTTTTAGGCTGTTTATTTGAAAACTATTGAAAACTATTTGAAACTCCTGACTCCTGACTACCCTGAAACCATACTAAGTGGACTGAAAAAATCTGCCCCTTCACACCACAGTCTCTGATAATGACCCTTGGCACAATTGTCAGAATATACTGCAAGTATTAAAACTAAAAAATAATTTAAATCTCTCTACTCTAGTCATACAAGGAAGTGAAATATACTCCAGAAATAAATGGAGATGGAAAGAATCGCTCCAAATGGCTAAACTTGAAGCCATCCTTGGAAGGGAAACACAAATTGGTAGCCAAGTAATCAATGGGTCTATGCATCACAGACCAACCAAAATTAAAACAATCTCTGTAGACTCCACCAAACCAGAAAAGCATAATACTGAATGCTAAAAAATTCTGGAACCAAATTCAGATTGCTGGCACAACTTTACTTTTACCAAACCTATAGTAGCATATTGCCTTTGGGGTACCAAGGAACAGGATTGGGACTCCTAAATAGTATAGGTGTTGAAATATTTGCCCACAAACTAGTCACAACCACTGCTGATCTATACAAGTTAACACATACCCTACAGTCTTCCTTATCAGCCTTGGAGAACCACCAATGGTTTTTATCAAACATATAACCTCAGTGGGAAGAAACAAGTGAAAAAGACCATCAGCTGATCTCAAATGCACTTGATATAACCCAAAACAATGTTTCTTTGGCTCTTAGTTCTATCCAAGCCCAGTTGTGGATACAATGGATGACAGCTGCAATTATAAGGAAAGGTAAAGAAGGCACCTTGTCCACCAAAATTCAGAAAGTAATAATGGGATAACACAAATAAGTTTGAAAAGAAATTTCAACCCTGGCGGTATCTGGTTAATTTCACCTACAATCCCACTGAAAGCAAAGCCACTGCTTTTGTCTTAAGAATACTCAATGCTTCGGCATACACCATATACCAAATCATTGCGCTGGGGTTGAATCACCAAGGAGTTATACTCTATCCAATAGAGCACAGAGTCTTGGCACAACAAAATAAGAATAAATGGCAAACAGTTGATGTTGATGGATTCATCACACAAGACCAACAAGGATTCATTTGTGAGAGTAATACCCTCAAAGCACAAAACATTTGTCTTGACACTGATCAAAATGCTTGCCATTTTGAGATACATACTAATAAACTCCAGAAAATGTGCTTGTGTATATTGGGAAAGGGTGTGTCTGTATGACTGCATGAGATCTCCCTGTAGTTTTTATTTATAGATAACATAGCAGTAGATATAAATAATCACTCAAATCTTTGTGCTTGTAACTTTACTAACACTGTTGGGTGTGATTTCAATTATTCAGCTCCTATCACATTTTATCAATTGTTACAGTCTAATTATATGCTGATTCGTGATTTATTATTTGCCTCTATTGGAATGAACATTACATTGGTGAAGAAGCTGCTACAACATAATGACTTGAAGCGACTGTTGAAAGAGACCCAAGAAAACAGAGATAAGACTCTAATTACCATCCATCTCTAGTTTGAGGAGATACACCGAGTGTTGGAAAGAGACAAGAAAGATGGAGAACATGAATGGTGGGACACTGTTTTTGGATGGTTGCCAACAGCTACAGGAATCTTTAACAAGATGCTCCACCCTGTCATTGTTTTGTTAATACTCACTGCATTGTGCTTTGCTTTGACAATCGCTTTTTATGTTAGAGTTTGGTTTATTATGAAGAACTTAATTTACTTGATAGTTCCACAAGATATATTTGTACTTGACAGCCCTCACCACAAGAGCATCTGTGATATTCTTAATCAGTTTCAAATATCATGGAGCTTGAGTGATGATAGTTATGGGGTGGATAATCAGTTCTTAATCAGTTTCAAATATCATGGAGCTTGAGTGATGATAGTTATGGGGTGGATAACGTGGAATAATTCCTAAAATAAAAATTATATCAAAAATATAACATTGTTCACAGATTAAGAAAAGGGATCATCTTGGGTGAGCTCTCATGGCAAGTGCAGGGAAGGCAAGGGATCAGGGCCAACCAGCATGGGTTTATGAAAGGGAGGTCCCGCTTAACCAACTTGATCTCTTTCTATGACCATGTGACCCACTTGCTCGATGAGGGGAAGGCTGTGGATGTTGTCTACCTGGACTTTGGTAAGGTCTTTGACACTATACCCCATGGTTTTCTTCTGGAGAAACTGGCAAATACTGAATGGATGGCTATGCCCAGAGAGTTGTGACAGATGGGGTGAAATCCAGTTGGCGGCTGGTCACCAGTGGTGTCCTTCAGGGCTGAGTTTTGGGCCCAGTCTTGTTTAATATCTTTATTGATGATCTGGATAAGGGGATTGAATGCACCTTCAGCAAGTTTGCAGATGTCACCAAACTATGTGGGAATCTTGATCTGCTTGAGGGTCAGAAGGTGATACAGAATCACAAAATCACAGAATCTTCTAGGTTGGAAGGGACCTTAAAGATCATCTTGTCCAACCGTCAACCTAAC
>JAOTQQ010000019.1:75040602-75051833 GCA_026546715.1 Gallinago undulata | reverse complement strand
GTGTAACTTGAGGCCATTTCCTCTCGTCCTGTCGCCTGTGACTTGAGAGAAGAGACCGACCCCCATCTCTCTACACCGTCCTTTCAGGTAGTTGTAGAGAGCAATAAGGTCTCCCCTCAGCCTCCTCTTCTCCAGGCTGAATAACCCCAGCTGCCTCCTATACAGAGGGATCTGGACAAACTGGATCAATGGGCCAAGGCCAATGGGATGAGGTTTAATAAGGCTAATTGCCGGGTCCTGCATTTCAGTCACAACAACCCCGGGCAGCGCTACAGGCTTGGGGAAGAGTGGCTGGAAAGCTGCCTGGCAGAAAAGGACCTGGGGTGTTGGTGGACAACCGGCTTACCACGAGCCAGCAGTGTGCCCAGGTGGCCAAGAAGGCCAATGGCATCCTGGCTTGTTTCAGGAATAGTGTGGCCAGCAGGAGTAGGGAAGTCATCGTGCCTCTGTACTTGGCACTGTTGAGGCCTTACCTTGAATACTGTGTTCAGTTCTGGGACCCTCACTACAGGAAAGACATTGAAGTGCTGGAGCGTGTCCAGAGGAGAGCCACCAAGCTGTTAAAGGGGCCAAAGAGAACAAGTCCTATGAGGAGAGGCTGAGGGAACTGGGCATGTTTAGTTTGGAGAAAAGGAGGCTGAGGGAGGACCTCATTGCCCTCTACCACTCCCTGAAAGGAGATTGTAGAGAGGTGGGCGTTGGCCTCTCCCCTCCTTGAGTCTGTGCCCTGAATTTTTCATAAACTGTACCTTCAAATGTGAGGCAAGAGAATTTTACACCAATCCTAATAAAGATGACTAGAGTCAAACTCCACCTTGTAGGTAAACAATAGTATAATAGCCCAAGAAAGAGGGGATACTAGGGAAGACACCATCATGAACAAGTCAGGGAGGATCCCATCATGGACTGCCTTTGACTTCCAGGACCAGCTGATGGGCTGAGCCTTTCTTCTCCCCATAGGGATGCCTTTGGGTAAGACTTAGACTGTACTGAGTGCTTCCTGGAGAAACTTAGAAATCTGTCTCGAGGGTTACCTTTTACTTTTATAGCCAGGCTGTATTGTTTGTAACTTTGTCATGAATTTGTACAATTAGCAATATTTTAACTTGCACATGTTTTTCAGACAGTGCATTTATCACTGGCAAACCATAAGAACCTTTATATCTGTTGCTTAAATAAACTGCACACTTAAGTAGCTAGCTGTTTCAGGTTCTCATTGAAAGCGATCAAACACTAGAGTGTGGCCGTGCTAGTTCATGAGCACCACTAGACTGCAGGTGCAGTCCACTATTAGTGTATCCAGAATCATGATAGTTTAATATATTAAACATGACTGGACTGATAGTGGTGAACCGGGCATTACTCAGAATTTAAACCTAGCCGCACCTAGCCTCCCACCTCAGTGAGGAGTGTTAGAACGCAAGGGGATTTGTTTTCTGCCAAAACTATTTTGCCTCAACTCAACAGGAGGGTGCACTTGATCCCACTGTTCATGTAATTGGGGAAGGTATTGAAAAGTAATAGTTTTGAAACCTGTAATGACAAGAAATGTAACTATTGTAAACACAGATAAGGTTATTATAAGGTGATATAGGGAACACTATAATGGATAATCACTCTCTTAAGAATACATGAATTACTAAGTTTTAATAAGTGGAATAACTAGAAATAAATGGCCCTAAATGTGTTATCATCCACCTGATTTCTTTCATTCATATTCATCTCTTTAACATGAAAGTATTTTTAATTAACTATATATTCGTTTTAAAATGCTGAAGCTTATTATAGTCAACCTCTCTGAATGTATTTTTCATATCATTTTTTTTTCCACTATTGGCAGACAGAATACCATTTATGAATGAGGCACTACAGGGTAAACAGTAGATATAATGATACAAATTGAGTGGACTGACTCAACCACTTGTTGAGTATGTATGAGTATTCATACAAGTCAGATTACAGAACAGAAACTAATTTTGAGTATACAGAAGAGATACAGAAAATTAAAAGACTTAAGCCTCATGAAGCTCCTTGAAACCTGTGTTTAAAGTACTTGCAGTGACTAATGAGAATGAAGTACATCAAAAGCAATTATAAAAGCCTACTAATATTTTACTTTTGTGTCCAAAAATAATGCCCAAAGAAGCAATATCTAAAATACTTAATGAATTGCAGAAGTATATTAGCAGGGGGAGGTAAAACTGTAGCACAGTAAATAGTAACATGCACATTGAATCTAGGAATCTACTATGGAAAAAAAAAATGCAGAAGATTATTCATCCTCAACACTGACCCTCTTCTTTAGTTTCTGTCACCTCCAAACTCTTTTCCATGCTTCCATTTTAGTGCTTTGAGAGCTTTACATTATATGATGGCACCACGAAATCAATTTTTCTGAAATAATATGACTAGAGACAGACTGTCTGGCTCTGGGTCCATGAGGTACTGTATTAAAAAAAAAAATAATCTGTTTATTCTTATTCAAAATGTTTGAGTTCCCTGCAGAATCACTTTACATACGGAAGTACGCAGAGATCATCTGAGGATCTAGCACTGAGTCCTCAGGTACTTGTCCTTGGCTAATATACATAAGTCTCTGTTTGCGTTGCCAAATATAATTTCTTTCTACTATAGATATGTAATAACACAAACCACAGAAACCTGAAGCAGACAGAGTTTCTAGAACTTTCTGGGGCTGGAAATCCTGAAAATCTATCTATAGAAACCAGTAAGGATCAGGACAATACAACCACTGGAAAACACACATGTAAGTAAGTAAAACTTTAGCCACAATTCCAGTAGAAAGTCAGATAATGTTGAGTCATACACATACAGATCCACAAAAATCATATGATGGTTAAGGGGCAGGAGGAGTAGGAGAAGGTGAGGTGCTTTTGTCTGAAAAAGGCAAAGAAATGCAGAAACTAATGTTGGGTGCTTAATCTAAACATGACTAGTTTTACTTAATTACTTCTTTTTGAGCTTGAATGTTGGAAAGTATCCTATGCCATTGCAGTCTAAAGGAAAAGGATGAGATGGAAGACAGAAGATTCAGGAATGTCTTGCTTAGTCCATGGCTAACTAAGAGGAGAAAAAAAAGGAGTGAAAAATTACTGAGGGAACAGAAGCATTCAGTCCGTAGTCAGCAAGCATTTTTAAAGACCTTCACTGGGGAGGAGAGTAATATTTTAAAATATTTACTGTTTTTTAGTGTTGATAATATTCATATACCCATGGCATGTTCACACAAAAGTCAAATATAGAAAAGCTATAGGAAACTAATACTTTTACTCTTTCTGATGCCTTAGGAACTACTTTCTTCACAAATAACATAATTATTAAAAAACATGTAACCTAAAGAGATCTTTAGAGTCACTCCAGAGGCCTTCCCCAAATCTCTTAAACGTAGATAAGGTTCAAATTGTCATTGAAATTTTGGGAAAGCTGTGTAAGTACTGAGTTCATCTCTTAATGTCAAGAGGTCAACTCAAAAATCAACTATGAATATTTGCTTGAGAACCTACTGGGTAAAAGTGTGAAGAATAAAGAAACACAACATACCTCACCCTTTTTTTCCCTGAAATGTTAAACATATTTCACAAATCTATGGAAACTTATTTTATGAAGTTTTTTATAACAGAAAAATACCATTTTCTATTGTAATCTTAGCAAATTTATAGATATGTAGGTATTGTACAATGACTTCTGTTGAGCAGAACAGAATCTTTTAAGAGTGCTAACGAAGAAGCCCTCGCTAAAAAATGTTTGATATATTGTTGGCACCAACCTCTGTACCATTGTCTGAACCATACTGATGAAAGTTTAAATGGATAAAAGTGACAGCATTTTGTCTATATATATACTTCTGAGATTTAATGACCTTGCAGAATTTTATGTAATGGAATTCTTGAAGCACAAAATTCAGCACTTTTGCACAATATTCAAAAATCAGATAGGCAATAGCATTTCAAGACAAAATGAGCTGACAGACTCATTTCAGTCACATAGTAGACTCCCACATCTTGTGTTTAGCACAATCTGTTTTGCATTCTCTAACTACCAGAACTTTTCATTTTAGCAAGTAAATTATTATAATGTAGGGACATCAGTAACATTCCAGTGCAGCCTATGGGTGAATACAGGTTGGGGTTTTTTTTTAAAATTACAAAGCATTCAGGGTCTGTCTCACTGTTTTTATGCTTCAAATTTGTATTTTTGATCTATGGACTACAGTAAAAACTCAGCTGGGGAAGCCTTTTGTAGAGATTATGTGAGTGACTGTTGTGTTTACTGCTCAGTCAAGCACTAGAATGCACACCCTTAAAACAGATTAATCAAAACTGTGATTATTCAATCCACCAAGGTGCAGAAGAGAGAGCAAGAAAAATATGTGGGAGAGATCTCAATCTGAACAAACATAATTCCAGACTTCTGTATTAGAAAGCAATTTCAGTAGGATAAAATGAAGACAAACCATGGGATATACCTAACTTCATTTGAAAAAAATATAAATATTTCATTGTTGTATTTCTGCAAAAGGAATCTTACTGTCTACCTATAAATACAATATTTGTATCTGTGAAATTGACTTCTTAACACTCCCCTCACCCTAATTAAATAAATGTAATTTGTTTTGAGAGGGAAGAAGGTACTTTAATGTTTTATCACAATATAACTGTAAGGATTTTTTCTATTTAAAATTGCTGATTTTGCATGCTTGATCCCCACAGAATATTATAACTTGTTCTACATTAAAAGATTTCATTTCCAAAGTGTTAGAGATCCAAAGTTTCAGACAATGGCTGAAAGAAGACAGTTGCTACTTGTATTCTTGTGTCTTTACAGTGTGATATAAACTTAGTATAGCTTAAAAAGAACATAATTTTGAAGAATAACAGGTTTCTCTGGATTTAAAAAAAAAAAACAACACCAAAAAACCAAAGCAAAAACCCCAGTATTTGAAAACTTCATGACAATGATTACACTTGTGCATATGGTGTACTCAGCTGTATGGATATCAGAACAATTTCAGCACCAAAATAGGCTTTTTCTGAATCTTCTTTCAGACAGATTGCTGCTGCTAAAGATACACCAAGAGTACTATTAACATCAAGAATTATGTATTATCCAGTCAAAGCCGTGATTGGCAGGAACTACCAGAAATTTTAATACAGGTTTTAAATTTGCCTTAAATGTTGTTATACTTTAGATTTAAAATATATAAATCATACTTTTCAGTGCAGAAGAAGAGTGTTATTGAAACTTATGTTAAGACAAAGCAGCACTCTTCCTTAATTTACAAATTTACAAGGATTTAAATAGTTTCACAGCATGGTCTATAATTAACACTAGTGAGTTTCAGAAGTTTATTCTATCAACTGAGAATTGAGAGGCAACATAAAAGAATGAAACACCAAGTCTGGGATGGAAAGAAGATAGCTATATTTAATTTAAATGTAGTAACAGCTGCAACATCTGGAAGGCCCAGCACATATAACAAATAGCTTACAGATGCTGTAGGTGTGGTATAGTGTGAGAGAATTTGGCAATGTGCATGATGAAGTGGATTATAGTCCCAAAACAGATTCTTGATGAAAATTTAAATAAAGAGTGGACGCAGACTTTTCAGTATTGTGTAGCTTCTATGCAACAAATCTATTAAAATGAAAAGGCCAAGGTACTCAATGACTTCTTTGCCATGGTCTTTACTGGCAAGACTTCTCTTTACTGGTCTTACCTTTCACAATGTCAGACCCCTGAGGTTTAACCCTTTGCCTAAGCAGAGTAAGAAAACCAGATATAACTTCAGACATATCTTTCCAGAAATTGAAATCTCATTGGACAGTTTAATTATATAAAAATATATACCATTAATTGGCATGGGAGTTGGAAATCCATAGGCAATCCTGTGCCTAGACTAAATATGTGTTTATTTACTCTAAAATAACAATAAATAAAGCTAAAAATAATAGCTTTAGTCTGGAATACAGGATTCTTAAGAATGACAAGCTCTGATGGATTTATATTTTTGACAGATGCATCTTCTTACTGAGTTTCTGAAACTGCCTACTAACATGTCATGATACAGAAAATTGTCAGCTAGCCAATATGATGAACCAATCAGAGACGGTAAAAAAATTTGTTTTTCTACCCACAGAACAGATCTCTCACTCAAAGTGAAAGACTGTTTCGAAGCACTAAAGACAGCTATTTAAGATTCACAGTAATACAACAAAGAGCAGACATCTCCTTTGTTGAAACAACCATGCCATAGGAAAAAATGCATCACTTGAGAGCTGTAAACTAGCATATCTGGCTGCAAAAACGATGTAAGAGGTAAAATTGTTCTTTGCCTTATTATTCGGGAAATTCTATGAGACATGGGTTAAGTATATTTATAGATAAAGTTGTAATGTTCTTGTGTTGCTCAAGCAGGCATTAACTTTCTCCAGAACATGACACTCCTTGCATGGCTCCAAAACTCTGGTAAGTTATCTGTTAACTGCAGAAAGAGATATTTCTTACTCTATGTCTTTTGTCCATCAAATTAAAATAGTTTGGCTGACAGAAAATGCCTCTGTGAAAGCCAGAAAACCTGGAACCATTTAAAGTAGTGGGAATTTTGCCCATGCGAACAAGATTTCACCTTAAGTGCACATTCTGATCACCCCTAAAATGCTTTCTGCCTTGATGGTCCTCCTGTATCAAACTAACAAAGGAAGTTTAACAAGAAATCTGATTCTTTTATTGGACTTAAATGTAATTTAATCTTGTTTCTTCTTGCCCTTTCTTACCTACAGCTAGACCCATCTGTGAAGCACCTGATATATTCCATGCACCAGAGTTTTGTACTGCTTTGACCTTTTCAACATCCTGTGCTTTAATTGGTTAAGCCATTCTGTGGTTTCCCTACAGGTTAGATGCCTGCTGAGAAGGAAAAGGGGTGGAAGAGAGCATCCTATAGTATTTGTGAACATTGAAAAGGTCAAAGCTGTACAGATCACTCCTAAGCATTAGAGAATGTAGAAGACAACAAAATCCCCCCACTCCGCTCATCTGGTAAATCCTGTGATGTGAAGAAAAAATAGGATACATTAGTATCTTATGGCAATTTTGAAGATGACCACAAATAGTTTTAAATATTCCTACAGTGGTTACAATTCTGTGATCTTTTTGCTTGTGGAATTCATTGAACCTGATGAGCAGCTATGTAAAATGCCTGGTAGGAAAATCAAACTAAAGTACTGGGTAATTAATACTGGCTTAACCTGCATGAACATTTTAAAGAGCAGTTTTCAAAGGGTAAAATAAATTAGCATTCTTTAAAATGTATTAGTAATATTATCGTATTAATATTCTTTACAGAAAAATACTTAAAGGATATTACCTGCCTACTGAGTCAGTCCCATGCTGCTATCTAGAATATTTCTTTATTTTTTTAGTTTCTTTATTTTTTCCTTTTCATGGAAGGAAAGAACAATATTTTTACCAATGTTATGCTTCCCTGCAAGTCTTTATGTGTCTCGGTTCCCTCTTGTAGAATGGGAACTGGGTCCTATTTTAAAACGGTCTCATTCTATACAGTATTTTATGATAATTCACAGTGCAATCACGTAGCTAAAAGCATCCCCTTACACATACTTGTATAACTTTTTACTTTCATCAAAGCACAGTTACAGGAAGCGTGGGAACAAGAGTTCCCAAGAGTCATAAATATGACAGGTAATCCAGCCCTTGACTGGATAGACTGCATATCTATGAAAAAGTAACATCCCAATATTTCTTCATAGCTGGAATTTGGGTTCAAAATTATTTATCAAAAAATATCAAGTACAGTTTCCAATTTCAGATATTAAGTTGAACAAATAGGCATGAAGATGAACAGATTATGCACTATAAACCACTTTGAGAGAAGTAGCTCTCAAAGGCCCTTGAGATAAAGTGAAAGATGACACTGTTATTAAATAAAAGAAAAAGGAATTATTTTTTCTGTGGTTGAAATTAATGTGACCAGTCATTCTAGTTATGAAGAGACGATTCTACAGTTGGTGGCAATTCTGACAGTTGGTTTTGTTTTTTCAGATTCATGATACTTGATAACAAGTAGCATAGGATTAGACTAGTGAATATTTGGTACTGGGTTTATAGCAACAACAAAATATGGAGAATTTAGTGTGAATAGAATTGGTGAGAGGTTTAGCTTATTTTGCTTGTACAACAAATGCTTACCAGAAACATGGATTCAGGTCTCATTCACAAATTCCCCAAAACAATTGTTATTGATTTCACACTGTTTTGTTCCTTAAGAGATGTAAAACATAATGCAAAGCAACTAGTTCTACTGACAGTCTCTGGGTAGGGATAGAAGTGTCAAAATGTTTTCACAAGGAGCAACAGCAAATGTCTGAGTAAGGCAAGGTTTTTTTTGTGAACTCTGTACGCATAAATGTCCTGAACAGTTCCAAAAATCATCTTAATGAATAGCTGCACAAAGGGCTTATATGCGGCTTAAACAATTATAAGAGCAGTGCCTGATTGGTCTAACAGGGTTGCTGATGAATACCTTTACTCCAGGATTAATAAATGCAATCCATGTAAACAAGAAAAACAGTTTCCACTGTTTTTCAAGTGGAAAAACTTCCACTTTGATTTTCAATTTTAGAATACCTCTAGAGTTTAAGTTATCACTAATTCATAACTGTTCGAACACAGGGTTGGGGGACTGCAGGGAGGGTTGTGGTGGGAGGAAGAAATTGTTATTTCAATTTCTTCAAGAAACTGACCAAGCATGGTTTGGTCTAATGGCTCTAGCCTGAGTTAGTTAATGTGCAAATGATGATTCAGTCAATTTGCTCTTCTAAGCTGACTAGCGTCCAGGCAGAGACAAATGAAGTACCAAGTTTTGAAGAGAGAAATTGAAAAATACTGCCTGAGTTAGATTTTACAAGGTCTAGAGACATTATTCAGGATACTGAATAAATTTCTGTCCATATGGCCTCTGATCAAGCACTGTATTGGTGAAATGTTGGCTTATGATTGACCAACATACCCAATATGATTCTTGTATATACACATATATAAAGATCTGACACCAATGGGAAACACGAACTAAAAGGTCTGAGATACTAGATTTTTCTGCAAATCATTGCCTAAATAAAGTTAGAGGGAGTTCAAGGGACCAAAGGGTAGCAGGAAGAAGACTTATTTTGATAAGCATTAAAATAAGGTTTTTGTAAAATATTATTTTATTAATGTTGTAAAGTTCATATCACTTACAAATTTAAAACATAATCTTATGAGGCTGGAAAATACTATGTTATTTCTAACGAGAAATAAACCATAACAGGGAGATAACCATCCCAAATAATTAACCAGGAAGTCTTCCAGTAATGGAAAATATCAAAAGCTTTAATACTCGAGATGAAACACATTGATTGACTCATTTGACCTCATTCAAAGGCCTTACATGGGGGGGAACCCTGGAACTGCATCAACCAACTATCCGATTAGGCACGGAGCAGAAGTTTAAAAGCTTTGACGGTCAATACACTGCCAGGAAAAAGTCGGGGGGGGTGTTGGAAACTGGCAGGTTTCTCCATCTAGGAAGCCAGCATTTATTTGGAGTGCCAGGTATATATACATATATACATATAAACTATTTTTAATATGTTCTCTGACAAGCAATTTTGATCAGAAAAAAATGAATCCTTCAATTTGTGCAAACTGTCACACAGACTTTGACATTGTCGTGGTGTTTCAGAAAATAGTGTAAGTATTGACAGAAATTAGATCCTGCAGAGAGAATGGAGGAATTCAGAGCTTGCTGGGGAGCTCAAGGGAGCTTTTAAGGGGTGATTTCAAGTAGAAATGTGTTTACCAGACTAGTATATGGGTTAATAAAGCTTGTTTTAAACAAGTAAAAACCATTGGTGCTCTCTTTCACCATTTTTACAAAATAAAACTTTTGTCACTATGGCTAGACAACAGTACAAGGGGTTGGTGCCAATTACACATCAAAGATTTTTTAGCACGAACTTCTTCATACCAGACTATGTAAATTCTATCATAAATATAATGCTTTCCCATTCCATCATCACTTAATGTCATTCCGTGCATTAACAATGATTTCCTGAGACCATCTTTTGTTTTATTCTACTATTTGATTCCTCAGGTACAGATAAAACTTACATGTTAAATCACAAGAAGCAAATAGCTTATTTACAGGATTGCTTTGCTTAAGGTATCATTAAAACTTCTAATAGGAAAAAAAAAAAAAAAAAGCAGAAATACTATATCCACTTCCCTTACTGATTTTCCTTATCTTTCAGAAATATTCTTTGTTTAAAAACAGTTTTCTGAGGATCTGGGGATCCTTTTTCACAGGAAGTTTTCCATGAGTTTACAAATAAGAATGTTTTCCTGAATATTTCTCAGAGCTAGCTTTTCCAAGACAGATCTTCACTCATTCCCTCTGCTACAAAATCACAATCCCACAAGCATTTAATTTGTACACTATTTCTCAATTTTCTCGTGACAGTCCTAGCATGATGAAAAAACTCCAGTGTCCAGGTAATTCTCTAAAAGACAAATTTTAGCACCAATTGTTGAGGACTTTCTTAGATATAAGAGGTATTCCCAGTAAAGAATGTGACTGGCGAGATTATGCTTACTTAATCTTGGATAAAGCATAGAAAACATAAACTGAAAATGGTGAGAATCCTGTCTTAGGAGGAGAGCAGATAAGCATGTTTTCTATAAATGATATTAAGCATTCTTTGCTTATTATTGTCAAATTATCACAAAGAAGGTATGAAGTATGTAGTACATGTATAGTTAATACAAGAGAAAATTAGTGACATCATTGGTGTTAGGGCATGCAAACAGTTATTTTTGCATACTTACTACTAGGCATGGGAAAATGTTAAACCTGGCACATAAGACAGAGAAACCTTTTATATCTGTGCAAAAGGCACAGCTGGGGATGTGAGGGATGGCTGGGTTTTTCAGGAGGTTAAGGGTCAACTTTGTAAGACACAACTAAACTTCCCAGATAACTGGGGGTAAAGACTGGGGTCTTTTGGGGAGGTAAATCTCACAAGGCCCATAGCATCCGTATTTATGTACCAATAGTACCTTACTCAGTGACATATCATGTCATGTCACAGAATCACAGAATCACAGAATTGTGGTGGTTGGAAGGGACCTCAGAGATCATCGAGTCCAACCACAAA
>JAOTQQ010000019.1:75028348-75040502 GCA_026546715.1 Gallinago undulata | reverse complement strand
GATCCCCTCGTCCAGATCATTGATAAAGATGTTGAAGAGAACCGGCCCCAGTACTGAGCCCTGGGGGACACCACTCAGTACTACTGTCATGTAGTAATATCATAAAAGACTGGTAATGTTATCAGAAACGCCAAATCATAGAATCACAGAATATTCATGGTTGGAAGGGACCTTTGAGATCATCGAGTCCAGCTACAAAAAAAAAAAAAAGAAAAAAAAAAAACCACCACGCCCACACACCTGGGTATAAATCTAGTAAAGCAGTAAAGCTAGGATGAACAGGGAAAAAGTAATTAGGTATGCATTGTTTATTTGGGAGGAGACAAGATTTGAGAAAGGAAGGGGTCAAGCTGGTTAGTTGAGCAACAAGAATTGGAAAATAGAAAAAAAAAAGAACAAAAATGGGTAGTTCAGTGTGATTAAGCTACATGGTCTGTTCTGCCTTTATACAGATGGAAGCACAGATATTGCTCTGTGTTGGTGTCTTTCTGCTTCTCTGACCAGGGCTCTGTGGGGCTGGAAGGAGACCCACTGTTTTAGACACCAGCAAAGGGGGCTCCAGTGGGCCAAGAAGAACACTCCCAGACTGCCAGGTCTTGGCTTCCTTCAGCACACACAAGTAGAATGACTTATCCTCCGTAATACTGTCAGTCCAGGCTCAGCAGAAGACTGGTTTTCATCACAGAGATGAAATCAGCATATAGGTTTCTGCAGTATATCTATATGTAGGGAAAAGAAGTTTTAATTCTTTTAAATTACAGTGTATAAAGCAGTACTGGCATTAATCTTCAGCAAAAAGATGAAAACTGTAAACTACAGGGCCCTTTCCCTAACTACAGCACTATTATTAATGATGTAAAAATATCTACAAGGTACTTTAGACCTACTGACTAATGTGTCAGAGAAATAATCACATTGCAAAGGAAGAAATGCATTAGTGAGAAAACAAATTTCTGTTTTCCTGCCAAACACTGTAACAGTCACTTTAAAAACATTTATAAAGACTTGAAATAAAATAAAAGCATGCTCTTGATATAGTCTATTTCTGAAATAATCTACCTATCTGATAATCTCAAAATGTGAAACCAACCTTTACTCAAGTAACTTTCCTGAAATTCACTATGACCCTTCTTTCTTTTTCTCAGGAGGTAAAGATTATAGTGTGCAAAAACATTAGATTACAAAAAACTCTCATCAGCTATATGTAAACACATGTATGATAACTATTGTAAATACAGGTATCAAAAAGAAAGTGCAGTGCATAAGGCAAACAAAGGAGATGTATGTGCCACAAATACATTACTCTTATATTGCAAATATAAATGATAGCAATTTTTAACAATGAAGCTAAACTAATTAAAATCTCAAAACTCTATCAGTCAACAGCCAATTAGTGGTATGTCACAGATTTTTATATTTAGGGAAGTCTGCAAATAAAAAAATTAAAAACAAACAAACAAACAAAACCCCACAAAAACCCCCAACCAGCCAAACAAAAAAAAACCACCACAAAATGCCCAAGAATTCAAACAAACAAAAAAAAACAAAACAATTTTCTGAAACAGAAATTAAACTTGTTAACTATATAAGGCAGAAGCTCTATGATCTTCAAAATCAAAAGCTATAGTGTGGAGCATGAAAACACATCTAGGTCACCAGCATATAAGTGTCTTTCATGTCAGAAATAAACTACAGAGAGATTTACTACCCCAAGATAAGCAATTTATTAATACAGCATTACAAAAACCTAAATCATTTTTATAATTTGGCTATAGAGCCAAGACTTTAGTTTTCTTGTTCTTATAACCTCACTGTTCATTTGCAAGTCTTTAAATCCATATATTGCACAGACATAAGTTAATTTCTTAAAGCATAGGAGCATCAGCTTCTTAATTAATTTTGGAGTCCTTAGAGTTGTGACTCCTCTCCTACTTCCGTGCAGCAAGACATGAAGACAATATGCATCAAAGTACGTTCCTGCTACTTTTCCCTTACTGCTTCAGAGTGCAATGCAACTCAGTATTGTAAATGAACCACTGAAGAAAAGCAGATTTAGATTGGATATTAGGAATAAGTTTTTTCCAATGAGGGTGTTGGAGCACTAGAACAGGTTGCCCAGGGAGGTGGTTGAGGTCCCTTCCCTGGAGACATTCAAGGTGAGGCTTGACGAGGCCTTGGGCAACCTGGTCTAGTTGGGGGTGTCCCTGTGACTGCGGGGGGGTCGAACTAGATGACCTTTGAAGGTCCCTTCTGGGCCAGACGATTCTATGATTCTTGTGCTTGCTTATCCTTGATACCCCTATGAAATGTATATTTCTTCCTGAAAGGAAAGATTTTCTTTATCTGCATTTAGTATTTTCCATTAAGCAAGAAGTCAGATTAAGAGACATCCACATTTTTCCTATAATTCTCTGTAATTTAAACTATAAATTTTATGACAGCAATCCCCAAGAGCTGATTCAGTATCATAACCAGAAAACATGGCAGACAGATCAGCAGGACCAAAAAGGAAGCAGATCTTCTCTGAATCCTAGCAATAACCTAGAGCAGACAATGAGGGTGTGGTCACTGCCAGGTTGATATAGATGGTCCCTGCCTTCAGGTGAGTGCCTTCTGCCTAGCAAAGAAGGCTGGGGTTACAGCTAGGTGTTGGTGCAGAACTAAAGCCAAGATTTTGTCAACTCTCAAGAACCGAGGCTCCTAAAAGCCCTTCATATGTCAATACATACCCACAGTGTAAGTATGAAGAGGATGATCAAGTTCACTCAGATTTGAGCCATTCTCTCAGATATTTCTCTCCCTGCACTGGAAATAGAAATGTAATGTGAACAATGTATTATTTTAGACATCTCTGATAAATGCCATGGCAGATTATTCTGGGCCTAAATAATTACTGTACATCAAGTTTTAATAAATATCCATCCTTAGAAGAAAGAAAAAGAATCCCCCACCTAGTCATACATCCACTAAGAATGACTCAGTGCATACAGTTCTGCCTTGGAGCAAGAGGATGGACATCATGACCTTCTGCGGTCTAGGCCAGCCTTATTTATTATGGTTCTGAAAAATAATAAACTGAAAAGGCTTTTCTTGGAATTTGAATTTTCTGGGATATGGATTTTTTATCAAAATTAGCTCTTTCTATAAGTTAAGACTATTACCACTTTTTCAAGACATGGTTGGTTGAGAATTTAAAATATTTTGAGAATTTAAATATTTAATCTCTAAAATATGTTCACAGAGATGGACATTTCCATTGGAATAACAGTGCCTTTCACTCCCCTAACTTTCAACATTAATTCAAACAGTACACACAGTTTGACTTTAGATTTACATGGGGAAAATAAACAAGAAAGAAAAGGACAAAAAATTAAAAGAAAAATATTCAGAAATATAAGTACGTCTTGTGCTTACTCTGTAATAAATCTACAGTTAGAGTATTGTTCTTTAATTTGGGGCCATCTGGAAAAGTGTAACCAACCCAGTATATGATGATCAATATGGGAAACTTTAAAAAGCATCAAATTAAAAATATAATCACATTGATAGAGAAGAATGATTAGTAGAAAAGCTGTGTTAGCATAATGGAGAGAAAAAAAGAAAGGCATTCAGACTTCCTTTACACTAGACAGTAATAATTTTCTTGTCTTTATACAGCTGGAAATCTTACATTTTCCCATATTTTCAACAGAGTACGTGATCAACATTTCTAACACAACAATAAGATAGAAGTGTTGGATTGCATCAGTGCAAATGTTGAACCTTAACAATTCTGAGATCATGTTTCATTCATTATTTTTGTTCACTCATGGGAAAAAAATGTCAAAATGAAAGAATTTCAAAATTAAAATACATTGATTTAATTAGAACCTTTTTCCACAAAACCATTTTAAAGATGTGATTTTTTTTAAAAAAATACTCTTAGAGCTTTGCAAAAACTGGCCTGCTGTAGATGGCCCTCATCTCAATAAAACAAGGCTATTTTCATACTGTAGGTGCAGGGCTGTTCAATCATAAGACTGGTATTTCTTAAGGAAGGTCCCAGGACAACAAAATGAATAAAACAAGATACACTGTGATGTTTTCTACACAGTTTCTTTATTTAACATGAAAAGCACAGAACCACGTAAACTGAACCAAAATGCTGTGTGAATGGCCTGTGAGAAATATTTGATCTTTTAAGATCAAAGGCAATCCTAGCCTTTTAAGGCCAGGCTGGATGCAGCTTTGGGCAGCCTACTCTGTGGAAGGTGTCCCTGCCCATGGCAGGGGGCTTGGAACTCGATGATCTTTAAGGTCCCTTCCAACCCAAACCATTCTATGATTCTATTATGTTGTACAAGATCCACATTTTTCTATTTTTCTTCTCTCTTCTCAAGTTGTACAGAGGTGCAAGTATTGTTACAGGGCTTTGATGCTTCTTAGGCCAGATGGGAATTTCTCTGTGTCTCAGTAGCAGATGATGAAAACACAAATGAAAACAAACTACAGAATAAATATTAAATTTGCCTACTTATCTGTTCCATTTAGCTATCACAAGCATTGACTGAAGCACTGGTGCCTGGACAAATATCTGGTTCTGCATGATATTGCTCAGCCTTTTGTGATTCCTCATAGTTTCTCCAGTATTAATTTTTCTTGAAGCCATATCTACTTAGCCCTGAATATTCCCACTTTCTACACTCCAAAATCTCTTGTATGTTCTATTATTTTTCAGATCAAGAACATCTTGACATAGTTACCAACACCTGTTATGTTACACAAAGCTAGTACCAATATATGCACTGTGAATCTTTCTTTTCACCTCACAAGCTGGTAAAAGTAATTATTTCAAAACTTACACCTTTTTGTGAATGTCTCAGTCTTTTTTATTGGAGCAGAAAACAATAAACTTTCAGAGCATCTGGAACTACTGAAAAGGTTGTTTAAAGTGACTTAGAGATAGATACAGTTTTCAGGTGAGTTGTTAACACCATAATATTACCTTTGCTCAGTGACAATGTTTTAATGTATGTGAAAATATGTTTACAAACCACTCGGGACAGGTGGTGTCATTAACTGTTGGGACAAATGCAACAAAAAACTGTTGTCCAAATATAACCCCACACACTGTATTAGCTTTATAAAAACCTTAGGTAATTACTTTAGCATTCACATCAGGTAATACCTCAGTTTTGTTTTGTTTTGTTTTGTTCTCCTATTGCCACCAACAGTATGTTAAAGAGGCAACACTTACATAGGTTACACAGTTTAACAGTAAGAAGACTCTAGTTGCTTATTGCCTGTATCAGTCCCTGTTTTAGTGGCATCACCTTTCTCTTCAGCAGGAGTTTTTTTTTTTAAAAAGGCAGGTTTTTGCTTCAGCAGTATTATCATACAAAATATGACTGCAACACAGGTATACAGCACACTCTGGGGATCTTCTGGATAGTGTCATGCTGATAGGCGTACACAGCAGAACAAGGCTGTGCAGCAGTGCTGACTTTGGACCAGACACACTCCAGCCAGGAGGATCGTGTCTGAGCTTGTCCACCCTGCAGAGGTGGCTGCTGCTAGCTCTGGAGCCAGAAACCCTCCCACGAGAAGGAGCCTCTGCTACGGTGGCATTTACATCTCCATACACCACCATGACAGTGCAAGTAGACATCTTTCCGTTTAAATACTCCTTTGTAAGTCAGAGCTTTTCTTCTCACTCTGAAATAATATAAATATTCCTGTCCATTACAGCAGCCAGCAATATAAGCCTGTCCTTCCTCTTTGTGCTTCTGCCTAGATCTTCTGCATCTGTGGGTGCAACTTCTTTCATCAAAAGGGGCCAACGCAGCCCTACTGGGGAAAAAAGTCAACAGAATACAGATATCTGTCAGACCCAATTAGGAAGACGGAACACTTCTAAAGCTAACATTAACATGAGGACAAAACAAACCCTAGGAGGTGCACATAAGAACAAAAGGAATCAGAACTTCCCCACCCGTCCTGTTATGTGAGACTGATGTCAAAATGCTTGAATTTCTTTTTTAAAGTAATAACAGGCCTCTAGGAGAAATTCACTTGAAGTACAATTTTTTGCCAAATTTTAAACAACACAGCAAATGCACAAGCCACTGACCTGAAGAGTAAAGATTTTAAAGGTGCTACACAGACTATTTTTGTACTCAGTGCCTAAACTGGAAAAAACACCCAAACCAAACCAAACCACCAAAAAACCCAAGTTTTATACAGTTTTATTTTTAAAAAGATTAAAATAAATTCTGAATTGAAATTTCTTGCTGTCTGTAACTAACAGTTCTTTCTAAGACATTGAAAACCTTTGTTTTACCTAGTAGCCTAGAGGTTAGTATCCTTACCTATGACTGGGAAGACCTGAGCATGTTTCTTTCTGTGCATTTGCCAATATCCAAACTGAGTGCCTAGAGCATCCTGACAAATGCTCTAGGCACACAGCAAGGTCTCTTTCTTTCCCTTTTTTGTTTTTTTTTTTTTTTCTCTTGGTACTGGTGCATGTAGTACAGTTCTGAAATCCAGTACAGAAGCAAGGACTGTTATTTCTGAACAGAGCTTCCTGCATCTGGACCTGTGTGGTTCTCTTCAGAGGGTTGCTTCATGTAGCCACCTTCCCTGAAATGAGAGGTCAGTTGCACAGTTGGGAAAGATGGTAGGGCTAGGTGTTTGCATAGTATGAAATCCTTATGTGGGAAATGTAAGAATAAAAAATGGTAAGAGAAAGAGCTGGTCAGTCCTGGTAAATGGTTTTTGCTGAGACACAGTGTAGGAGATTATGAGACCTACATCTACTGGATCATCCAATCTTATTTGGGAGTGAAGTACTCCAGTTCTAATATTTAGAGTAAGCACACAAAATATTTAAATGCCTCAGTTCTGGTATCTTCAGTACTTATTAAAGAGATTATTTGATAATAATTTTAGCAGAGTACTGAAGAGTCAGCAAGGGGAGGGAAAGACTTATTTATGAAGCCTTTGTTTCATTATAATTGCCTAGCAACTCCTTATGATATTATACTTCTACTCCACACATTCTTATTAACCTCTTAAAACACTTCCTTTTTAAAGATTAAATATTCAATAGTGACATTAGCAATTTGAGAGGTATTTTTTGGAAAAATCAGAAATTTGCTTTCCAATTCAAATATGATATATTATCTTCCATAAATATTCAAATTAGTTTCCAGATTCCTATAGGAAATTTAGGACATAACGCATTGACATTCCTGGAAAAAACACTCCAAATCACATACATGCTCTTGAAAATTCTGTTCTTTTTCAATATGCGTTTGCAAAAAGCCAATTCTCCAAATGCTAATTCCAAGCTCCACATCTAGTTTTAACATTCAAAATTTCCCATTTTTCTTGTACTTACTATTTACATAAATTAACCAGCCGAAAGCAGAAGTAGCATCATATGACTTATAAAACCAGTCAACACACTCTGAATTATGAATATTTATGGGAAATTCTTTGTGCACTAGACATGAAAGAGAAAATTACACATAGAAATTAATGAATATTTGTGAATAACTCTTAGTGGTGAATTTTACAATCCACTTGCAAACAACATGTAAAAGAAGAAGCAATGAATGTTAATGAATATTAATTAGTACTCCTTCTTTTGTCTGACATACACACACTCACTATGCTATTCAGTTCAGTAAAGCAGTGTAGTTCTACCAGATGGCAAAATTTGGTTCACAATATGGGTAGCAATTTGTATTCATATTTACACAGAGCCACATTACAGCATGCTCTCAAGTAGCGTGTTGAAAAGAACATGTATATATGTTCCACCTACAGTAAGAGAGGTCAAAATGTAGCTTAATGCATTGTTTGAAACTGCAAGACTTTTGGCTGTGCTATTTTTTGAAAAGGTCGTCCAAACTGTTGGGCCTGTAGGCAAGCAACAGAAATTTTAAAACAAACTTTGAAATAGGTTTTAGCCTGACAACATTCTGTTTGTCAAATTATCACAAGACTTGCTTAAACTCTGGGGAAATTTTTCATTTAAAATCTGTGCTTTTAAAAGCATTACTATTCCATGTAATCAAAATGATATAAGCAAACCATCTCAGGTAAGCAGGCATAGAAAAACAATCTATAGATCAAAGAACCAAATGAGAATCTGCAGGCTAAATTTCAAAACAGTTTAGGTAATGGGAATCTTACACCTTCCCATAAGAATGTTTCATTAGTATTTTCATACCATTTTCTATCCACAGGTTGCATTTGTCCTGATTTCTTTATAACTGGAAACAAAGGTTAATAGAAACTATCAGTGCAGCATGTCTTTATACTTTTGTTGAGTTTTCTTTCTGTATTCAAACTGAAAAGTACATACTGCAACAACATAAACAGTGGCTGAAGTTACCCTGTGTTTAGGCTGTTATCTTCTTGGTTCTTGCCTGAGGATATCCAGAAAGATCACTATTTTTCTAAAAGGGGTAGTAATTGCATACCAAAATATTCTGGATTTTAACTAAGAATAGAAAGCCAAAAGATCTCTTTTATTTGCAAAGGGAGGCAAATATAGAAGTTATGATGTATTTCCACTTTACCAATATGCTAGTCCAGTAAGAAACAAATAATTCCCTGAAGTAAAATACACAGCAGTTTTGATGAATTCACCACAGATGAAGACTTTGAAGATAGAAAAAAATAGTCTTGTGTATCTCTTGAAAAAGTCACAGACACAGTAGTAAATCCTAATTAACAAATGCAGCTTTGGGGTCATCATGCAAATTGTGTTGTTCCCTTTTAAGTTACACTATCATTTACCATTATGGATCCACATAGTTTCCTAGAGAGAAGATATATCCTTGATGCTCATGCCTAGCCATGCCAGTAACATTGTCCTGATCTCTGTCCTTTTGTCCGTGGTCCCATACCTCCAAATGGACACACACACTCCTCTCCTTTTTCTGGATGTGACAAGAGGAGAAGAAGCAGCTGACCACTTCGACCTCACTCTGATGCAGACTTGAGACATGCTTAGAACATGACTTGCACAGAAGATGATGTTCCCACAGTTTTTATGTAGCTTCTGGGTGCTGCAGCTGAGATATTAACCTCTGAGGTGTAAGACTTAAGTTATGTCTTAGGAGTGTTAAAAAATGAAAGTCATCCATGTTTAGAGCTGTGTCTGAAGTTAATATATCACAGCCACCTTTTCTGCAGTGAAAAACTTCCCCATTTTTAATTCAGTTGTCAGGTTGGCTCCCTTGAGAACCCATGACAAGCAAAACAAAACATCCTATTTCTGTTCAATAACATGTTCAACAAAACTAGAAAAAAAACCGACTTTTAAACAAACAGCTTTCATATATATTTGCTTTTGTCTAATTTTATGTCTCACTACAAGCTGTTAGAAGATTTCTTGAATTACAGGAAAAGTTCATATTGTAGGAAAGCTTTTGATACCTGTGTGCATAATTCGCACATTCTCCTGCCTCTCCCAGTGAGACTGAGTTTTGTTTTAGGAAGGTAGAAATGGGTAACAAAGGAATCTGAATCTGTGAAATCCAGGACTTAATCATGTCCTATTCCAGTTCCTAACCAAATAAATTAATTTTCTCTTCTCACTTTCAAAACCAGCAATATTACAACACTGTTTGTCTTCTTGTTCCCTTCTGCTGTGTGCTTGCAGTTAGCTGCACTGCGTTTTATGTTAGAAACTAGAATTTCACCACCCGTCTATCCTGTGTGCTTGTGTCCCTGTCATGCCCTTTCTCAGGTCAGGCTCAGTTTCCCCAAATTACTAGTTAGGTTCTCTGGTAGAGCATCTTCAGTGTCTTGGAGTAGTCAAAGGCAAGATGCCTAAATAAAAACCCTGAGAAAACACTCTACTGTCTGAAGTCTGGGATACATATCACCATTCACATAACCAGATTTTTCATCTTCAACATTTATCACTAATCCCCTAGTTAATGATGTCCATACTGGGGTGAACAGAAGGGTCTTAATTTCCTACTAGATCTTGCAGGTCTGATTTTGATCTTTTAACTTACTTTTTTTAATGATCGTTTAAAGAGTCAGTGTAAGAGAAAGCAGTATCTGACATATAATTTCCTTTTGCAAAATCAGTTTGACAACTATACTCATCAGGTTCTTTTTTATTACTATTAGAAGAATATTAAAAAAAGTATAAATGCAAGTTTTAGTTCAAGACATGTTTAAGGACCTCTAAATGTCTGCATGCTAGGGTGGGTACTGTGCAGACACCAGACATTCAGGAAGGGACTTTTTAGAATATACTGCATGACTAAGAAATAAGAGAAATCCATAAAATTGGATAACCTCAAGCACAAATTAAAAAATCAGCATCTGAGCATAATCCTTCTGTCAAGCCCTCATTCTTACATTACCACAGTCAGCAGAGCTAATGAGCAACATGCATTGATGACCAAGGACAAGCTTTCTTAGTTATTATTGGATGCTACGATAGAAATGTTTGCATTTTTATTTCAGTGATTGTTTCAAGGATTTGGCTCTGTCCTGGACAGAAAGATGAGTATTTTAGCATTTTGGGGGAAAAGTTCAAATTACTCTATTTATTTAACCATTATCATTTAGAAAGAAAAAAAGAAAAAAGAAAAAAATCTGAAAAACACATATCATGGAACCTTTGTAACTTCTAAGAGATAACTACAGAGTAGAGGGAAAATATAGCTTTCAACAACCACAGGCTATATGATGTAAGAAATTTATCATAACAGACACCACTTCTGAAGTGTTTGAAGTTTTCTTCATTCACCTATCAATTACAAAGACAGATGTGAATTAGGATCTCAGATTATAGCTCCAGAACAAATGATACAGAAAAATTTGGATGACATGGATTTTATTCTTCGATGAAAAGTGGCATTGAAACCCAAAATAATTTGTGAGATTTCACACTTCTGAGACACAGAGTGGAAATGGGAGATGAGGTAGCAATAAATATAAAATGTAAACTAAGGTGATAGTAACCCCAAAAGCAAATTATGTTTACAGTATATTTAGTTGTTGCAGTGCTTTGTATAATCCGTGTTACCATGGAAAAATATATTTTTAAAATTGAAACTATAAAATCTCTTTAAATTCAGTTTTCCCCAGAACTTCAAATACTCCTGGAACTTTTCTGCAGACATCTCCTTGCAGCATTTATATTTCTCAAAATATTTAATGCCTAGTATGTTAATATGATTGCATTTATTTTACTTTATGGGGTACATTCTGGCTGGTTTTACAGTACAGAATATATTGAAGTCAAAGTTTTTTTACCTATGAAACTATGTATATTTATTGTTGCATCAGACAATTACTAGTTCTCACAGAATTAAAGCTCATCTGCAGATTACATTAACTTTTTTTTTAATATTGAATGACTTCTTAATATTTAAATTTTTATATTGTTTCATTGGCCTCTTAAAAGCCATTCTCAATATTAAAAAAGCAAAATATAGAAATACAATAGTTGAACGATTAGCTAAAAAACTATTAGAATTAAGAAATACATCTGATTTTTAGTCCAGCCTACACCAAAATACAAAGCGGAACCACAAGATTTTTATATGCTCCTAAAACACGACCACATGTCTAGTACTACAGGTAATGCATAATTTTGGGATATTGTTTAAGCAAAGGGAGACAGTTAAAAGACCAGATCTTCCATGTCCTCCTTATAGTTTCACACATCTGGTAAAAATGTATTCATTAGACAATAATAATAATAATATTGATTTTCTTGTACATTTAGCAGGGAAAAAAAACAAAAACGTTCAGAAGCTCTAAAGTGTTCAAAAGGAGTAAAAGCTAGCATATTATTTTCAGAGACTGCTTTCTATGCTTCTGTAGGAAATGTACAGAAAAAAGTACAGGAAAAACACAATCAGACTCACTCCAGAACATTCACACAACCTGTTGAAGACATTTGTCTGTTCACCAAATTCATCAATTCCTGTATTTCAGAACAAGAGACAGAGCTGGTTCCAGAGGTCCTCCAAGGAAGCACAGGACCACCCAGTATCTCTAGAGCTAAGCAGTGTCAGAGGTGTTAGAGTTTACAGCTCATAATCATAGAATCATATAATCATAGAATCATCTGGGCTGGAAGGGACCTTCAAAGGCCATCTAGTCCGGCCCCCCTGCAGTCACAGGGACACCT
>JAOTQQ010000019.1:75000316-75028248 GCA_026546715.1 Gallinago undulata | reverse complement strand
TCCCCGGAGCCTCCTCTTCTCCAGGCTGAACAACCCCAGCTCCCTCAGCCTGTCCTCATAGCAGAGGTGCTCCAACCTCCTAATCATTTTGGTGGCCCTCCTCTGGACCCGTTCCGTCAGGTCTATGTCCTTCTTATATTGAGGGCTCCAGACCTGCACACAGTGCTCCAGATGAGGTCTCACCAGAGCAGAGTAAAGTGAGAGAATCACTTCTCTGCACCCGCTGGCAACACTTCTTTTGATGCATCCCAGGATGCGATTGGCCTTCTGGGCTGCAAGTGCACATTGCCTGCTCATAGCCAGCTTCTCGTCCATCATCACACCCAAGTCCCTTTCCTCAGAGCTGTTTTCTAAGACCTCATTGCCCTGTCTGTACTGATGGCGAGGATCCACATTAGAAACATGAAGCAGGCAGATCATCTTGAGTGTAAAACACCCCAGGTGTAAAATACCTGTTTTTCTAACTGGTAATCTCTTAGGAGCAATTTGACATACAAAGCACACAGCTCAATATGCTGATTATGCTATACCCTTTGCAGATACTGTTTTACAACTAATGTAAATGAGATCATTGACAGATATGCTACATTGCATTAGTTCATCTGAACTACAAATAAAAATGTGAATTCTCAAAATACACAGGACATTTTAAGGCACTGACATTCAAAATGCACAGAGAATGCACAGGCTGTATCTGCAGATGTTATACCTTAATAAAATCTCATAGCACTGTTTGTTCTGTGCATAGTCAATAACTGCAGTACTTGTGGAAATTGTTGCTTTGCGGAAGCAGGAGCATCTTTCTTCTCAGAAATGCTCCATCTACATATTCAGTTACATATACTGGGCTTTGTGACGAACATAAAAGTTTACATAAAATTTCAGTGTGGAACCAACACAGCTAAAAATGAATTAGCTGTATATTTTTTATACATATTTATATATATATTTCCATCAGTTGTGAATCCTGCCACAAATCCTCCAGCAGAAAATGAAAATATAAAAGTAACACTATGTTCTAAAGACTGAACAATTGCATGAATGTAACTAAAGAGAAAAACTTGTGTAAAAAGAAGTTTATTGCTAACCGTGGTAGTTTACAGCTCAGACTTGTTATTAAAGGAGAATGAGAGCAAATTCAAGTCAGACTGTAATTTACACACCCTTTGAATGAATTGATGGTTTTGAATTTGAACCTCCTTAATTACTTTACAAAAAATATCTAGTACCATTGAAATTTTCTCCTTCTCTGTTTAATTTTAATAGACAGATAAGCAACTGAGACATCAGGAAGAAGAATTTTTGCTAAATGTTACCCAGCAAGACAAAAATGATGGGAAGAACAATAATCAACCAATTATCCTACCACACAGATCCAGTAGTGTTTGCCTGAAGACATATGAAGCTTTTTATAGTATTTTTTTCATGGTGATATTTCACAAAAGTATCAACAAATTAAAAATTATATTCTTGTATGTATGAGAATAAGAAATATTTAACAAAATTACATTTGCACCGAGAATAAAATTCAATCTATTGCTACCCACAGGTCAGAGTGGACCAGCTCAATGTAATTTGCTCTTGCTTTCCCTCTGCATTTTCTTTCCTCAGTATTTCTATGTAGTTGTCCTCTACATAGAAAAGAGAAAAGTATTATAGACAAAAAAAATCAATACTGTTAGAGACTACAACATCCTCAGTGTCTACATACTGGTATTTCAAGATCACCCATGCTTGTCCAGGTTATAGAAATATTATGGTGGAAGAGTGCAGGTGAGTAGTGTGTGCACATCTGTGTATAAAAATACCATTTCTGCTACCTATATTTGCACTTATTTTGGAGTCCAGTTAGTATTTTCCCTAAATTCAATCCTTAACATTTATACATTCACAGTCAATAAATTTTGAACATTTATCATGAGGATGGAGAATTCAGAGTGCTAAGATTTCAATTTGTTTTCTGCTGAGCTAAGGCTTTTTATAAAAACAAGAGCTTGCAGAACTCTTCCATGCAGTGTTAATCTTTCACACAAATAATGACCAAAACTAAATCAACAGCTGAATTTTGAGACAGTTTTAAGAGTCACCCAACAAAAACAGAAACAAATATTGGGCCCTGTCAGAAAAACACCCATTTTCTTGGGCAGGTATTTAGATTATTTTAAAGTGATCTTGAATGTGAAATTACTTATATGCCTATAAATGATGCACAGTAGCATTTTCAAAAGGTTATTAAAATTCATAGAAATCTCAGATTTATGTATCTTATAGCTGTTTCATCTTATAAAATGGAACACAAGGCTATTTCATTTAAAGCTTTTTTGGTCTGTTCCTTTCGGTCAGAGCTCTACAACTCTTCTTTTGATGCTCGTTGCCAATTCCCACATATTTCCACCCTTAAGAAGAATGTCCTGCAATTTTTCCTCCCTTCTTACTTCACCCAGTCCTCGCTTGAACTCAGTTTACTAAGAAAAACTAAAGAATTCCCTAGTCTCCTCTTTCAGGCTCAGAACTGAGATCTTCTGTTCCTTGAGTCCCTCTCTTCCTGACAGGGTGGCAGACACTTTTTTATCTCCATCTTTACACACAGTACACCTGTCAGCTACATTAATATTGCCTTTGAAGGACACGATTAATTACCAGCTTATAGAAGTAACGAGTAACTCTACACTAGCAAACTTCAAAAGGGTATTAGAAGAGGGGAACACAAACACACCATCAAGCACAGCAACAGATTCTAACAAAAACAGCTTCATTTCAAGATTCCACAAATGTCTGAAAGTGTCCAGGAAATAGATAAAAGTTTGTAAGTGTGAACAACATATTTTTTGATCAAGTCGCAAAAATTTTTTTCATGCAGAAATCAACGGTACACATTTACATTTATATTACAGGGAAACTGCTTTTTAGTTCAGAAGCAGACTGATCACAGATTGTCTCGTGGTAGTGGTGTTAGCAATTTCCCTAGACTTTCACTTGTAAAATGGAAGTCCCACAGCCTTCTTTCCACTACTTACTCTGGCAGGGAAAGACAGGCAAGCATTTGCGAAAGGAATAGGGTGTTCAGTGTTTGACAGAAATACAACATATTTCTCTTTCATACATTTTCATTAACTTGAAACAATAAAATGATACAAAGATCAACTAATTACATAGAGAGAGATTAAAATGAAAAATTATAAAAATACGATTTGATTGCAGTAGTAAATATTTTGATTGCCTCATACTACTAATTAACATTGCATATTTAGCCAGTATTTTGCAGTGGATTATGTTCATATCTTCTGGTCTCTTAGAAGAATAAAGACTTGAAGATAATCTACTTTAAAAGAAAACAACCAAAACTGACTTTGGCAAATACTGGTATTTTCTACTTAGCCTTGCAACCAGAATTAATTCAAACAGGCTCATCATTTAGAGTGAATAAGCTATGATTTCGTCAATATTATTGTTTGGTCCCAGAAGAATATCAGAATGGACATATGAATATTCTTTAAGTATGATAGCTGTAGGTAGGCGTGTAGGTATGCAGGTACCAGTATTAATTAACACACTGAAAAAGCAGGAGAGAAAGCATATCAATAGCATTACTGCTTAACAGCACAGAGGAAACAGTACTTTCAAATACCAGCCAAACATATTCTAAAATCTACTAAAGGTTCTAAGTAAGAGAAGTTAAAGCTCATATATAGTATTTTCTACATAATTAGATGTTTGTTTTAATGCATAAGAAATGTATTTTCTTGCTTTGAAGATGGTTATTTTTAGACTATCAAGAAACAAGCACAATGTTTAACTGAATAAAGGCATGCCTATATTACAATTTGCTATTCACCTGCTGACACGGTAATAAAACAAGCATATTTTTCACCCCATTATGAAACATTAAGTGCTTGGATGAATGAGTATGAGAAACAAACTACCCTCAGTGCCACAATCACGGATTAAGGAAAATACTTAGGGCACTCCACTCACTGAGCTTGGCCTTTGAGTGAAGGTAATACTTAATCTTCAAATATCTTTAGGAAAAATGGAAAACATGACAGAGGAAAATCTCTGTGCGATTTCAGTACTCTCTGAGCAGGTTCTTTTAACTATTCTACACCTGGAGTGCGTAGTGTTTAATATCAGATTTCCTTATCTGAAGACACCTGATGCTATACAAAATTCCTTTTGCTAGCTGTCTAGTTTTTATACTTTGTGTTGGGCTGAGCCACAAGTTCACCCTTCCCATGCTGGTTTGGCCACCTTCTGGACCTCTTTGTGTTGAGATAAATTTAGCTTTCTTGCAACAACTGTGCTCAGTCACACCCTACATTATTCCCTGAGTTTCAGTGGTAAATTGTCCTTTCCCTTGTCCCTTGATCCTCCTTCTAATTTAGGGATTTATCAGGCAGTCACTTTCCACCCCTTAGAGTTCAGTCAGTCAAAATTACCAAGTTAGCAAAGGCATGGAAAAAATTTAAGGTTTTTTTGTTTTGTTTTTTTGTTGTTTTTTTTTTTTTCCTGAAAATAGAATCTATTTAGAGTTGAACTAGAAGAAAATAATAAACTTTTAATGGAGCCATATCTTATCAAGAGTCTGCAGATTTTCCACCAGTAGGGTGTTTGTTTAAACAAAGGTTGGATAGTATTTCCAAAGAAAATTTTCTAGATCATGACAGATATCTCAAATATCCGTTTGCCTTTTTAGCTGATGTGTATACAAAGTCCAAGCAAAACTTTGAAACTTAATAGAGGAAGTGTTCACCTCATTTCTGAGGTAATTCTGAGAGAGTTTTGCATGCAACTGCACTTTATTGCTGTTTTTCACTTTCTAATATAATTAAGCTTTCTTTTACTGTGAGAAGAACAGTATCTTAAGATGATGCAGATAAAACATTATGACTAGCAAAAAATAAGAGTAACTGTCTCAGTACCTTGGGTCCTCAAAAAACCACTGTAAAACAGTTTCTGGTGTCCATTCTCTTCATTTCACTCTAATAATGCTAGAGGGAAAAAGAAGATCAGAAGATCAGAGAATCCAGGCACAGGATTCCCTAGTTCACCTTCTGATCTTTCTCTTCAAAGCATGAGACCACACAGAAGCAGCAATATCTTTTCAGACAGCATAACAGGGAAAGGGGCTTAACACTGCTTAAAACATTTCCCCCAGCTATTGAATTAGGTACTCTGTCTGCTAAACTGCCTAGATACATGAGTTGATCCTGCTCCATTTCTCTCTGTAATGCTGCCAGCTTACTGATAGAGATTTGTTACATACTTCAGTATTTCTTATAGAAAAATAAATCCTATTTTGTAAACCAAGCCATGGAGGAGACATGTATCATACATTTTAGTTTTCTACAGGTGAAGGATGTTTTTCTGTCTTTCAAAAAAGAACAGGATGACACTGATTTTGTTCATATTCTCTACTCCTCTTCCACACAATCATATGTATTTTTGCTGGTAATGAGTAGGCTGCTCTTGCTCTTTAATTAGAGATGGGGCAAAAATGGAAATGCAGATCCTAAACGTAAATATCAAGTATTGTAATCTCAATGTTGTCACTCAAAAAGGTTCACTGCTCATAAATGGCCAGTAAATGTAATTCACAAAAGCTGGTGCAAAAACATTGCAGACATAGGAAAAGATGAAACACTCTAATTCACTTTGGCATCACCCAAAATATTCAGCTGATGGTAAGATCTCTTCCAAACATGCTTGCTTGGCCTTACCTATAAAGGTACTCAGTATCTCCAAAGATGTTAATAAAATAAAAAAAAAAAATTATTGAGATAAATAGATTGATCAATACAGTTTGTTTTGGACACCATGAAGATAGTAATTTGGAAAGAGAATTCCTCTCAAGAATTCACTATAGGTAGAAAAATTGCAGATGGTTCTTATTTATGAAAGTAAGTCTAGAGAAAACTGGATTTCTTTTTAACCATCGGTATACCTTTTTATAAAAAGCTCTTGAAATTAATTAGGACAGAATCTGGGTGGCCCTACTTTATCTACTCTAAAAATCTATTCCTATGTGGAGGAAAGGACATTGTTTTACAGCTTTTAAAAAATTCTATTAAATTTCTGCTACAGAAATGTGTCAATTTAAGAATGAACATTTTTCTTGTTATTTAATTCTGCAAGCCTTTAGCTCTACTGAGATGTATCAGGGCAAAAACCTATTTGTCAAGACTTTCAGCCGTATTAAGCTGAAGAGATACAGTACCTAAGTCATTAAAACAATATTCTTTTTTTTTTTTAGCAGAAAATTGATGTACAAATTAAATTATCAAAATAATTGAGGTTAACTTCTATGATCTACTTGATAGGATGGTGACAGTAGGACATTAGCAACACGACAGCACATTGGCATAGGTTTCAGTAGTTGCTATGCTTTAGAGACCCATTACGCTGCTTCTTTTTGGGTCACAGGAATAGTTTTATTCTTGTAGACTTCTCTATAATTTTTTCCCTAAATGGTGTCACAGATTCAAATTTAAACTTAAAGCACATTATAGACCAGAGTCATTTGTCATCATCTAGGACAGACTGTTATTAAGCTACTGCTATTTGTATTGAATAATGCTATTCAGCTATGAAGGTCTACACAATATGAATGTCAATACATACAGCTTGCATCGTTTATTATAACAGGCATTATAATGAAGTAGGCTACTAGTTAGCTATTTACTTCTATTTAGATTCCGACAGACTAACCACTGAAAAAAAGAAACAGAAGTGTTCCTTTCTTTGATACCTGCAGAAGAGAACAGATGACACAGAAAACAGCCATCCCCTGATGAATCAAAATAACTAAACAGATGTGGGACAAGACCAGGACAAAAAGAAAAGCATTTCACAGGGAATAACAGAAATTATTCTAAATATATGAGCTACAAGTACAAAGTCATTAGTGTCATTTAGAATAAATCTCCTTTAGAAGTAATTGCAGTCCTATACATCCATTTAGTATTTTGAGAAATGGAAGACTTCTATTTTTGCCTCTTCCATTTTGATATTTCTTTAAAGACACCAAAAAAAATCAAAATTTTTAACTAAGTGCTTTGATATGCTGTGAAACAGTACTAACTTTTAGCAACAACCCTAACCTTTTTAAAAATAAATAAAACCCCAAACAAAACAGAAAAGTAAGATTTAAAATTACAAACACAAACAAGAACAAAACCAAACCAAAAACAAAAACAAACCCAAACCCAACACTCCTCCTCCTCAAAACCCCACCAATCAAAAAACCCAAACCTGTTGTCATCAGGATCTTTCCCTTTCTCAATTACACTAGATTCCTAGGAGACACTGGAAATCTCCCGTAAGGTGAGAAATAAAGTCTATAGTGTGATAAATCTATGATCTCTATACTATGTACAGCAAAATAGAGAATGACTTTTTTTTTTTTGAGAAGTTCTTACTATAAGGAAATCTACATTTGTGTCAAAATAGATTTTTGTAGAATCATACAACAGAGAAAACCCACCCAAATCAGAACTCAAGGAACACAAGAAATTAAGAGAAGTAAGAGATAAGTATTTGTAATGTGTCCCAAATCACTAATATTTTTAACAACTTTACAGATGCTTTATCTTATAAAGAACTGCTGGAGCCACAGATATTTGCACTGACAATTTCATTTGGTTTTAGTAAAAATTTTGCTACATTTCAATAAACTGAACTTTTTAATATATTATTACCATTTATGCAATAAAAACTCTGCACACTGTAAACCCCAGTATTATTCTAGTTCCTAGAATAGATTGTTCTTGTGGTTGGAAAAAGAGTAATATTTCAAACTGCCAAGATGCAACATTTAAAGATCTGTTCATTTGTACTAGACACACACACGTGCACTTGCACGTACACACATACAGAGTCTGCCAAATTGTAGCTTGTTTGAAATAATTATTTTTAATTGAAAGCATAAATCAATTCTTTTCAAGCACAAAAATAGATTCCTTTTAACTATTCAAAATGGACTGGTAGATAATTAGATGAAACATGAGTTCATAAATAAATATATGCTTTATTTATTACACATGACATTTCAAACTAAAGCAGCTGCAGAATTACTGAAAAAAATGAGATTTAAACATTCTCTGGCATCTTTTATCAGTAACATAGAGCAATAGAGAGATTTACTTACACTGTCACAATTGATCTATTAAAAAAACTAAGAAATATTATACATCCAGGGGTTTTGTAGATGATCATTACCTCAAGAATCCTTAGGATGCTCACAAACTTCAGGTTATTGCTAAATAAAATAGTAACAGGGATTGACTACAGTGTATGCCCAGATGCTATACTTTGTCACCAAGATTCATTTTGATAAATAATCTACACAAATTTCTCATTTGCTACACTCATTTCTGTATAGAAACTATAAGCATAAGACTTGACATATCCTAATGCCTTTGGAAACCATGAATTAAGGTGCTATACGAATATAAAACTTTTATTTTTTCATTTAATATCCATTTTAGGTTTGATAATCTTATAAGTTCAGATGCAGATTTTGTTTGGATAAGCATGATAACAATTTGCAAAAATATTTCTAAATTAGATGAACACACTTGAGTATCCACAATTTGAGAAGCACCTACTGTTTCATGAACAACTTCCTTTATAGAAACAGACCTGCAAGGTTCCTCCTTGCAGAGGAGGAGTACCTCAGAATTGTCTCCCAGAGGAGAAAAAAAAAACATTAAAAACTGCATCAACACAAAATACTGGATAAATATTTGGTTAAATATAACTTTGTAAGAATAATAATGTGAGACAGAAAAAATCTCATGAGAAAATGTATAAATATGTATGTGTGATGTATGTGTGTTTGTATTATGTGACCACTTGAAGCCCCGTGGTCCATTAATCATGGTCTTACCATTGCCTGTAATGGGCTAGGTTGGCATCAACATACACCTCAAGGCATCTGTGTGTATGTCAGGCTTCAGCTGGGCAGACCTCACCTGCCCAGAGACTTGCTTTGGTTTGTAAGAACATCTATCCAATGTTATTTTATGTTTAGCTTGTTTTAGCTTTTTGCTTAGCTAACTACAGCAGCGCATTGTAGCACAATGTGTATCTGCAATTAATAAATTAATTAAAAGCATAGGATGATAGTAGAAGCCTAAAAAGGGTAGGCACAGACTGATGCAGAATGACTGGGTCCATAAACAAGTCTTCTGTGGTCAAATACCACCCAGAGAAATGCAACCTTAGAAGCTGGGTGAAAGAAGTTTTATGGAAAACAAGTAATGAGCAAACATAAAATGCACCAAGTACAGTAAATTTGGATGAAAAGTGGAGCTGCAAACCAGCAAAGAAAGAGTGTAGTGTAATCTGTGGCAGCATATTATTTACAAATGACCTAAACCAGACCCTACAGTGAGTAGGGAAGGGCCATCATCATCAAGCCCTTCTGGTAACAATCTCAGGACAATAACAACACACGACGCTCCTCAAGCTTCTCCACCTGACCCCAATGACATTAGAGGGGAGATGAATCAGTGAGTGTAAAACAACTGGAAGGGATAGATGACAGTAAACGTGTATATAACAATCTTAATTGTACATAATCTGGAGCATCAACATCACTGTAACTGGAACAATGATAATAATTTAATTCGCTTGTTAATTTAATTACAATTTTAACAATAAATTCTTGACTTCATTTAATTCATTTGTTTTTTCCAGCAAATTCAAGCCATTCAGTGCAACTCATCAATAACACTTGTAAACTAGTTTAACCAAATCTCAATTTTAAAACTTTGTCAGAGTAGACATCTAATTTACATTATTTCATAAAACATTTCTCAGTTCATATAATATGTAAATATACTACTTCACAGAATATTTTTATCTTAAATTCTGTAAGCCTGCATAATTTTTCTGCAAGTACAAATCTGTAGACTTGATTACAGCATTTTAATTTAAAAAAATATAAATTAAAGATGGACGTACGTAATGAGTTACTAATTTCTTTTCCATGAGCAGTTTTGTCTAAAGCACTAAAATGAAATTATTCAAATATACATTTTTGTATACACTGTTTTCTCCTAGAAAGAAAAGTGAATAGTATCAAAAAGATAATAGCATTCAATTACAATGTACACTTTTATTAGGCTTCTTATCTATTATTTGCAAAGACAGGAAGAGGCAGTTAATGAAAGAAAAACAGGTGAACTAATAACAACTAGAGATGATTATTTCTTACAGTCTCTCAGACTGTTCCCTCAGTTGCAGTTATAAGGAATCATTCAGCTAACCAAAGTGATACGTGATTTCTGCACGAAGAAAATCATTTTCAGTGGAGTCTGGAAAAACCCCTTGTAGCGTGTGTGAAGGCAGGGACCCCCGTCGGAGGTGCAACCAGAATCGTTTATTACAACGAACACGCAGCTTGTATAAGTACTATTTCCCAACCGACACAGCCCTGCAGCCCCCGACTGTCAAACGGGCAGAATTCACCTCAATCAGCAGGGTCGTTAGGCGCTGTTGATGGGTCCTTAGGACTTGATCACGGGCCGTCCCCTGACAGTGTTCCTGCTTCTCCTATTCCTTCTTCTGGTTTCTGCTTCTTCCACAATCCTGTTCACACACGACCGCTTGCAGACTTACCTAGTTTTGGAGTCAACTTGTGAAGCAAAAACAAAAAGAAGTAGCAAAAAATATGGAGTTCAAGTAGGACAGGAAAGTACTGTAAATCTGCTTTTACCAGCTTAGCTAACGGTACTAGATCAACCTTTGTCTGATCCCATTCAGCTTCTCTTCTGATCTAGATGAATTCAGTTCCCTTCCAAATAGAGGAAGATTTTTCATTACATGGAATCTTTTCTGCTGCCTCAGAAGATGTTCTTCCTGTAAATGAGGAAAAAGCTCTATTTCCGAATTGTAAATGCATTATTCAGGCTTTGTTTTCTTCATGGCGGCATAGTAAAATTCCTCACTCGTAATCAAGCAATGAAGTTTAAATGGCTAAGAACAGCACAAGTGTGCTCTTTCAGTATTTGGAGAAAGATAATGTATTTTATGAGCAAAAGAGCTGTAATAGTGATTTTCCCGTGATACAAAACTGAGAGATTCTAATAAGATTCTAAAGTATGAGTGATTTCTTTGTTTCAGACAGGATCTATGTTGCAAAAGATGATTCTCCTTATCAATATTCAAAATGAGACGACATTGATATGACAGCATTTTACATCATAATCACTGAATTGTTACTGTAGCAGAAACACATTCATACAAAATGATTAAAGTAGCAGTAATTCTTTGTATCATTTCAGGACTATTTTTTTTATTAGGACAATGTACATACATACACACACACATACACACAATGTACATACATACATACACACAGGTGTGTGTACATAGACACATATATATGTAAACATATATACACACATATGGACAGACATGCAAACACAGAGAGAGACGTGTGTAAGCAAATAAACCGTAAACACGTTAATGAAAGATGATTAGTTATTATACTTAGAACATTTATGGGAAACACCCTCCACTTTCCAAAAAAAACCCAAAACAACAACAACTAGGAAAAAAAAACCAAACAAATAAAACCCACAACTAAAACCCCCAAACTCCCCAGACTCTTCTTCTTCTTTTACAGTTTGTTCATTTGTTTGTTGTTTGGGGGATGGAGGAATCTTTTTTGGTTTTTGTTTTCCCTAAGGGAAATCTCTGTTCAATTGAATATGTTCTAATTTTACAATTTTAACTTCAATTTTAATTAAAGTTGATGTTCAAACTATTAGCATTTTGTAATTACAGCTACGAACTGTTTTGTCACTTGCAAGATGAGGGGAAAAAAGAAAAGGTAAAAATCTTATTAGGTCCTTTCCTTAAATGGAATTCATTTTTCAAGAGATGGTAATACATGTTCTTCAAGCTTTTTGACTTTTTTTGAATTACTGCAATATGAAAACTGTTGAAGTAGCAAAAAAAACCCCAAAACCCAACCTAGTGATACTGTCAGTCCCTAATTTTAGCAGAACACATTTGTCCTGAAAAACCCTTCTGTGTAACTTAAGATTTTGGAAATCCTGCTAAAGCACGGGAATGAACAGGGAAATGAAGTCTGGCTTGAAATAAAGTAAGAAAAGGAAGAGAATTCTCTACAGACTTTCTGATGAACAATAGTAAATGACTACATACGCTTTATGTAAACTACACAATCTGGGTAAAAAGAAAGCTTCATTCTCTGCCCTAAGTAGAAACTTAAAGGCAAAACACAAGCAATAGTCACTTTCAGGGAAGATTTTGAATAAATTTGTGTTTCATCACTCTAAGAGTTCTAATACACAGCTTTGAATTATACATATAAATTTTGACTCCTTGTCTATTACCATATTAAAATTGGAGACCATTTAATTTTATGAATTATAATAACTATTTCTATGTTCTATTTAAAGACTTTTTTGTTAACTATCATATTTTTTCATCTATTCTATTTATCTTAACAAGATGCCTCATCTCTACAGACCGTTACTGATTTTACTTTTGACAATTCTTACTTCAAGTGTTTCTATTACTAAATGGTAGAGATAGGTAGTTATGTGCACTGATCAGTTATTTATCAACTTCCTAAATTTAACTTCTTTAACTGAGATGGCTATCCCTAAAAGTTACAGATCTTTACTGGAAGACAGTTACTAAACATCTCAGTAAGACTTATCTTGACAATATTTCCCTTGTTTTACACAATTTCGATTTTCTGGATTTAACAGATTCAGACATATTTTTAACTTAAAATTAAATTTAATCTGAAACAACTTTTTAGCTCTTCTAGATAATCCCTATTTTTATCTTAAAATAAATTAGTCTTTTTTTTTGGTCATTCTGCATTCTTATTAACCTTGCACACAAATCAAATTGTTGTCACTCAGACAAGCTCCACAACTTTATTTGTTCAAATAACTTGCAACTGAAGATATTTCAGATGAACAAATAGTTTTGGTTTAGTGATAATAGTGTCCTTAATCCAAACATAATAATAAATAGCCATATTACTATCCACATCAATATAGGCACTTATTTTCTTGTGTTCATATGTGAGCTGCCATTTCATAGAGAGTAAATTCTTTACCGAAGGAGTTTGTACTCTGACCGTGTGCCTTTAACCCAAGTTACCTCTTTTTGACAAGGTAACCTAAATCAATTGAAAGGAACCATGCCCCACAGGAGCTGGACAGACTGGGTGTGCTCACAGGAGGACCCAGTCTAAACTAATCTCCCTGCCAGGACAAGTAATTCAAACTAATCAACATCTTGCAAAGGGGTTCCTGAGAACTGAGTGATGGGCAAATCCTCAGGCACCCTCTGCTAAGTCACTAGTGGCATTCCCTCCTATTTTAATCTCTAGCGTCACTAAATTTCAACCTCGAGTTACTACTATGTTAGTCCTAAAATTGAAATCTGAAAAAAGAAAAAATATATCCCAACTCTCTTTTAGTGGTACAAGGCAGCCCTAAAAGAAAAAAAGAAAAAAAGGAAAAAAAAAAAGATGATAAATCTACACAGGAGCATTGTTTTATATCCTGAAAATAGTGCAATTGCTTTAATGTAGCATTATGCTTTTATGCTTGAGCTAATGCTACGTGTTTCAGGATAGCTAATTAGTACATGTGCACTGCCGTGAATATAGAACTGTACTGCTTCTGGCTCCCTAGCTAGCTCATTTCCAATTAGGTGAAGTATCTCTTCATAATATTAAATTGTACACAAGTCACCCTCAAGCAAGGAGGAATGATCTGGCATACTGAGTCAAGTGCTGTTATTTTAATAGTATGTGTCAAGAAAAATGGACCCATGGAGAGCTTTTCCTTTATCTTTCTTGTAAGGACAGAAAGAATAGCTCGCAGGCTGGTTACTTCACTGTGCTTACAAAGGACAACAGAAGTTAAATTCAGAGACAGTTTAAAGTACAAATTTGGATCCTTAAAAATCCTTAACAATCATGCAGCCCCTTTGATATCAACAAGTCTCCTTACAGGACATAAGATCTGATTTTTTAATTACAAAATTTCATTTTTTGAACACAAGCAACCTGCAGTCCACTCCTAAGTCTCTATGTAGAGCTAGGGTATTTTTTCTGGTGACAGTTCTTCTTGTTTGAAAGCAGGCCAAGGTGAATTAGTAGCCTCACTTGCATCTCTTCACTTTGAAAGTCTGACAAAATATTCAGTGGTTTTGCTCCATCATTTTTTGTAAAACATGTAATAACCAATAGTTTAATTTCATAAATTAATCTGGGATGTTTTACTTTGTATGGTAGAGCTCCTTCAAAAGTGTTTAGAACAGGGGGGAAAAAAAATCATAAATAAAACAGGGAAAATGTTTTTTTGTTGATGAACTTTTTAACCATGCTTTTTCAAAAGCTGTTCCACAAAGTTACAGGAAGAGATCTTAAAAGACATAAAAAGAAAATACATTGTTCCATACCCCTGCACTTCCAATATCCTATATCCTGCAAGAAGTACCAAAAATACAAAAGATCAGAAGCTTTTTCCAACTACATGCTGCTAAATTTAGTGTTATACTTAGATGTTGATGTTCGTTATGGTCATGTATGCTCTGGAGGTCCAAACTGAAAGTGGGATAGACCTTGAGGACAACCTCCTCTTTGTGAAGAAGGTGAGGGTTCCAGGGCTCTTTCAGGAAGCAAGTCTTCCTCTAACCAAATGCTTTCCTCTCCTGAGTAGATGTTTAATCTAAAAGATACATGGTAATTTCAGAACATAATTTCCATTCTAGATAAAATACATTTTATTATCAATTTTTGTACTATGCAAGCCCCACAATTTCTAGATTGAGCAAAAGGCTGCTTGATAAAATAAATACTACATTAGAACATGAATGCTAGAAGTATACGACATAGAAATGCTACATTGAAAATATGGAAAGAAAAAGTAGATTGAAAGAATGATATCTTGTTGTCCCTGCCAAAAAGAAGTGTTTCCTTCTATGTAAAAATTCTATCCCATTTAAGATGTTTCTAGGACATTTGAAAAAAAATAAACCACAAGACAAAATAAGAAAGTTATGTGAACAAAACAAAAGCATTAGTATCATCAGCTTTCAGCCATAGCTCAGGATGCAGAAAAGTAGCTAAGGAAGTGATACTTTCAAATTTACTCTGTCTGTTACAGGAAAGAGTCTTGAACCAAGTTCTCACCTATTTAACTACCTGAAGAAGTCATAGTGGTATTCTGAATTTATTACCACAAAAGTATCAGTCATTGGGATGAACAAAGTGATCCCTATGGTCTGATTGATTTATGTTCTGGCAAAACCTTTTGGCACAACTCTGTACATAGTACAGACGAGTGTTGAAAGGAGTGAATGAAAGCATTTTGTAGCAGGACACCATACGCTTGACAAGGAACTCTTCAGGACAGGAAAAAACTTGATTTCAACACTAGCTAGAAGGGAGAAAAAAAGGAATTAAAACTTCACTGGGCAGATGGTATCTGTCCATTTATAGTTTACTGTGTAAGATATTTTATTTTTTTAATAACTTTTTATTCTTTTCCTCTCTTCATTTCAAAGCAGTAGTTTTTAGATTGATTATAGGATAGAGAATGCTAAAGAGAACAGACCTGAGGCCAGCTTTCAGAGTTGATAGCTAAAAACCTGGTGACTACAGAGATGTTATGAGACAGAGCTGAAAACTAACGTATTACAAACAGGATAAAGGAGGAAGTAAATCTACTAAGTGTTGCCTGTCGTTGGCCTGGCGACCTGGTTCAGGAACGGCACGGCGGCCAACCCCAGGCCGCTAGGTTCATCAGCTCGCTGACACCAACGTGGTGGACGGCAAATGGCGTTTATTAGTGGGTAACACCGCATTATATAGCTTTGGTTTACAACCTCACTTCTGTCTGCTTACATCATGAACTAAATGTTACAGGTAGAGGGGTCCCTGTCTTCCCGTACAACGCGATATCTTCCGGCCGCCAGACCCTGACTACTTACAACTAAGCTATAGTGGACAAGCAAGAATTTTCTCAAACATTCTGCCTGACACTAGCCATAGCATTTTTCTATTTTTCTAACATAAATTTTTTACAATTTCTCTATTACTTTTCTGATATCCTTCTATTTAAAAAGCAAGTTTTTCTGAAACTTGCTTTAGGAATTGAAAGCCTTTCAGTTTTCATGCTTTAAAGGTGTTTGGTTTGTTTTGTGTTGTTTTTTTATTAAATTAGCTTTGTGGGGTAGATTAATAAGCAGCTTTTGTTTATAAGCTCTGGTCATCTCATCTGGTCATGTATCAAGGCTTTCATGCTCAGAATTACTTGCCAAAGTTTCACAGGTGCTGGAGAGGAAGATGAACACAATATTTGTCATGCACACACATCTGAGTCTATTTAGTAATTAATTCAAAAGATGTCAAAATATCACATAAGATTATAGACATTTTAAAATAAAAATATAGGAAAAAAAAAAAAACCAACTACAAGCACGTGTCTTTTCTTGATAACCTAACAAGTACTTTCCACTTTACAAGACTTGTTAATAGTGTGTCACCCAACAACTTCATTTAACATCCTATTGCAGGAGTCTTCTTTCTAGTACCAAATGTTCATTTCCAATTTATGACTAAAAGTTAATTTACTAAAGTAATTCTGACAGATAGCAACAGATACCAGAATACCCTGGGTACAGAAGCAGAGGCATGCAGAAGACACCATATTACTACAAGAAAATAAATGATCAACACTACAGGTAATCCAATTCCATTCAACTGCAAATCACCATAGTCAAAGCAGTCTAATTCCACATGCTGCGGAAGAGTTCTTACTCTCAGAAAGGATTCTGTCAAATGCCTAATAAATTAATTTTGAGCTTCTTAAGGTTTTTGAGATATGAGGCAACAGGCAGAGCTGGATAGAATATCAGAGTGATTAAGTCTTTAATTTATTTCACTCCTGTTCAATTATGCTAAAAAAATAGACACACTTCTTGCATTGTATCAGCTAGGGAGTGTATGAGCCTATTTCTACATATATCAATTCTAATTACCTTTGAGCAATTAATAAAGATAATCTATCACAACTTAGAGCAACATGTTTTAGGTGCACTTTGTCAAATTAATATCATGAATATGCAGATCACGCTCATTTTAATCAGAAAAAATAATGATGACAAACAGCGATCATTTTTCAAAAAGAACCCTTATTATTCAGGAGCAGATTTCTTTTTAAAAAACAATATCCTTCGGGAATATGTGAATTGCGTTACATTCACAATGTTCAAACTTTGTGACAAGAACATTAAATGTGGCTCTTCCACAAAATACAGAGTTATTAATTGCTACTATGCTACAAATCCCAGGAAAAAGATTTGAACAAGTCTAGTTATTTAACAAGTGGAACTACCTCATTCTACCTGGTACTGAGGTAATCTCTCTTCTACCATCAAGAGGAAAGAGGGAGATTAATCACTTGTATGCTTAAACAATGCTATCTCTCCAACTATTTAAAAAAAAGAAAATTAACAGAATTACACCACTTGCATTTTTACCCTGTAGCCCTATCTATTTAATATCATTTTTCTATGAAAACTAGGCAAACAACAATAAAATAAATAATATTTCAGTCCGGAATACAAGATTAAGGTGACTCTCAATTGATACAGCTTTTAAAATTCTATGTATAAGATTCAAAACTTCTCACATCATTATGTAGAATAACAAAGATAAAATTACCACAAAAAATTATATAATGTTATTAAAAAAATATATAGTCAGACTAATGCATATCCATCTTTGGGCACTTCCTTCACTTTATGAGTAAAGCTATTTATTTCACTTAATATTTCATATTTTCTCCTCCATACCACATATCTTTGAATTATTTTAAATTTAAAAAAGATTGACAAACATAAGTCACCTCATTTTTTCTCAAGTCCGGAAGTGGAATCCATGGAGCCTTCACTCAGTTTAAACACAAAAGGTCCTTTTGTATCTATTAAAGTTCCCCAAGTATCTAAAACTCTACTAAAGGGTACACTGAGTCTCCCCATCTAGAGAACTGAGGATCCACAAATTAAATGTTATTCTTTCCCCGCATCATAGTGAATTAAACCTGACAGGCTAGGAATATCTTGAATACAACTGGCAGGATCAAACCCCTCACAATTCTGGCTCTCTAGTCCTCTGTTGTGAGACCCCACCTGGAGTACTGGGGTCACCTCTGCTATCCCCAGCACAACACAGACATGAACCTGTTAGAACAAGTCTAGAGAAGGGTCAGGAAAATGATTGGAGGGCTGGAGCACCTCTCCTGTGAAGAAAGGCTGAAAGAGTTGGGGTTGTTCAGCCTGAAGAAGAGAAAGCTCCAAGAAGACCTTAATGCAACCTTTCCGTACTTAGAAGAGGCTTGTAAGAAAGACAGAGAGAGACTTTTACCTGTGTGGTCTGCAGGACAAGGGGAAGTGGTTTTAAAGTGAAAGGGTAGATTTAGCTTGGACATAAGAAAGAAAAGTTTTACAACGAGGGTTGTACAACTGGAAGAGATTGCCCAGAGAGGCTGTGGATAGTCCATCATTGAAAGTGTTCAAGGTCAAGTCAAATGGGGCTTTGAATAACCTGTTTTAGTGAAAATTATCTCTGCCTGCGGCAGAGGGTGTTGGACTAGATGATCTTTAAAGGTCCTTTCCAACCCAAACCATTCAGTGATTCTTTCATCCACACTGTGTTGGACGCAGGAGAGGCAGGAAGATAATATAGGAGACTGAACCACAGAAAAAGCTTTGATCACAGCCTGCATTTTTAGTTGCTAAAGTAAAGCAGTCTTCAGACAAATCTGGAGAAAATCTGTCTTCAGTAATGCTTACTATTAGAGATTTTGTTAGCATGAAAGATATTGCACAGTATTGTATTAAAAGTAACACAGAGAAGTTTTAATTTTTATTGTTCTACTTTCTTTTGTATAGTTAAATGAACACAAAGTCTGTGCTTTTCCTTCGGTCATCACTGAATATCCATTTCCAGTTTGGAGCAGAGGGAATAACCTTGCAATAATTTAAGCAGTTGATATTTACTCTTTTTTCCTACTTGAAATAGCCAGACTTCAGCAATTTCTCCTCACTTTTGCTGTTATGATATTAATTAATTCAATGAAAAATATAGTCAGATCCCCAAAATCAAAGGGTCTGTGATTTTATAAAATTTTCACTAGCATCCAATTATTTGTAGGAGTAAGGATGTTTTAAAAACCGTATGCTTCATATCTGGATTATTTCAAGTGATAGTGTTTAAAATACTGTCATAAATATTTATTAATTTAACAACAATCTATTACTAATGATTTTGTTTATAATTTGGAGTTAATTAAAATGTGTTAGACTCAGTGTTGCTCCTTATTAAGCTCATCATTATTTATTCAATAATTTATTGATATTTAACAAATACAAATAGTGTCTTAATATATCTAACCTAAACGCCTATCTGATTACAAACTAAGCTGTAACAACATACAGCAGGGCAGTAGCCTCCACTCTGTTTACAATGCTTTATTTAGGCCCTGAACTTTATTTCTTTTACGATGCATAATTTACTTGTACTAAGTTCTAATGCAAGATTAAAAAAAAAAAAAAAAGATAGTTAACACCTTTATAAAATCCAAGTACAGCAATTTTATCTTTCAGGAAGTAGCTGCAACACAAAATATATTTTTTTATCATAAAGTTAGTCTTTCCTTGTAATTTCCTCATTTCTGTCCTTGCATGCTGCATATTTTACTTTTAAAGTAATTATTCTTCTTCAGATAAGTACTATGCATTGCTTCAGCAATTCCTACAGACCTTCCTAAACGCATCCAAGGACGGCTTTCAATTACACTAATAGGTAGAAAAAAAAATCATTTAGGTAATTGTCTTTAAAATATATTTTGTTATCTTTTCATCTCATTTGGGTAGGGTGCTTTTGATGACAAAAGATAACGAAACTATTATTTGTCTCAATAGATTTTGAAATACTCGTTATGACCACAGGTAGATATTGCCAAAATTTATAACTTTTGGAGTTCTCACACAGAAAAGATATTATTGCTAGACTAAAAAACTTTTGCCTTTCTGGGGTGATCATGTGGCACTTGGCCCCAGGAGCATCTCTGGGAGTACTGAGCAGCAGAGCCCAGGCGGAACAAAAAGGTTTTCAGGAAGTTCACAGCAGCTGATAAGTGGTGGAAATCTGCTGTTGCCTGAATTTAGGTCATGATTTCAGTATCAAGATCTCACCCTATAAATCTTACAATTCAGGATGGAAGGAAGCTCAGGAGGTTTCTAGTCTCCTACCTCCTGCCCCGAGCAGGACCATGTCTGACATCAGACCATGTTTCTCTGGGTGTTACCCAGTTGGGTCTTGGAATCTTTTGGAGTGGAGGTGATGCAATCTCTGGACAACCTGTCCTCATGGTGATTTTTTCTTACAACAGCTGATCAACATAAACACGTAAAACCTAACAAAAAAATAAACCAGTAAAATAAAAACATACTCAAAATAGATGCCCAGGCAGTCTTAAGTATTGTTGCCACTGTATAGAAATATCATTTAAAGAAATGAGGGCATTTAAAGCAAGAACAATGGAGAACTCCAACCCTAAATGAACTTGATAACAAAGTTTAAACTAAGAAAAAGCTTTAAGAATTTTAACCTGTTATGACGTCTACTGTTTGGCTTTTTTAATTAGAACTTTATATGCCCTACTTGTAATCAGAGAGCCACAGAGCTTGTTGATAACATGGTCTTTAAAGACCTAATTTATTTTCATGAAGACTGCTAAGAGGATGGGGAAAAAGTAATTAAGTATTATCTCTTTTTTTTCCTAATAACCATAAACTTATTAAATGACTAATAGTCAAAGCATGCGGATGTCACATCCGTTTTAGCATCATTTAATCCTGAACAATTGAAGAGAAAATGTTTGAGTTAACAAAATAAAAAATTATTTACAGAACTATAGTAGTCCACTGATAGCATAGCATTAGCATATACATGTAGTCTGTCTTTCAAATGGAATGGAGTTTCAGGTTCTTTTGAATCTTATGAATAAAATATACTTCTCTTTACAAGAAGCTGTCAAGAACTTTGTCCAGCTGTTTTGTTCTTACTCTCTGCTAAGAAGCTCCCACTTACAATCACTGCGCTGTGACTTTAGCAAAACTTTAGGTAGTGATTTCAATAGTTGTTGAACACATAGATGCCCATGAAAACCTACTTAGTCAATCATTTGTGTATTTATATACTTTCAGTCTGATAATAGTGTTAATTATGAAAAACATTTGGAATTCTTTTTTGTATACACACACTACCATGAAAAAATTACACAAAGTCAGAGAATCACAGGATCACAGAATGGTAGGGGTTGGAGAAGATCTCTGAAGATCATTTAGTCCAACCCCCCTGCCAAAATAGATTTGTCTAAAGCAAGTTGCACCGGATCACATCCAGCGGGGTTTTGAATACCTCCAGAGAAAGCGACTTCACCACTTCTCTGGGCAGCCTGGTCCAGTGCTCTGCCACCTCAAAAATAAGATTTTTTTCCTCATCATTCAGATGGAATTTCTATATTCCCATTTGGAACTCCTTGTCCTGTCACTGGGCACCTCTGAGAAGAGTCTGGCCCCATCCTTTTGACAACTACTCTTCAGACATTAATAAGCATTGATAAGATCTCTTCAGTCTTCTCTTCTCCATGCTGAACAGACCCAGGTATCTCAGCTTTCCCTTACAGCAGAGATGCTCTAGTCCCCTGATCATCTTCATAGCCCTACAATGGGCCCTCTCCAGCAGTCCTTCTTGAACTGGGGGGCCCAGAACTAGTCACAATACTCCAGATGTGGTGTCACCAGGGCAGAGTAGAGGGGGATCATGAGCTCCCTCAACCTGCTGGCCACTCTCTTTTTAATGCACCCCAGAAGATCACTGGCTTTCTTGGCCACAAGATCCCATTGCTGCATCATGGTAAGCCTCCCGTCCACCAGGACTCCTAGGGTTCTTCTCCACAGAGCTGCTTTCCAGTATATCATCCCCTAACCTGAACTGGTGCCTGGGGTTATTCTACCATAGGTGCAGGACCCTACACTTGCCCTTGTTGAACTTCATTAGGTTCCTCTCTGCCCAACTCTCTGCCCAACCTGCCTGTCCAGTTCTCACTGAATGGTAGCACAGCCTTCTGGTGAGTCAGTCACTCCTCCCAGCTTTGTGTCATAAGCAAACTTTCTGAGGGTATTCTCTTTCCCTTCATCCAGGTCATTGATGAACATTGTTGAACAAGACTAGACCCACTTCTAATCCTACTTATTGCCCTTGTTCTTCCATGCAGGACCCTGAACTCTACCATCTCATGGTCACTACAGCCAAGGCTGCCCTCAGCCTTCACATCCCCAATTAGTTCTTGTTTGTCACTACAAGGTCCAGCAGCACACCTGTCTTCGTTGGCTCCTCCACCACCTCCATGAAAGAGTTATCAATGCTTCGTGGATACCTTCTAGACTGTATATGCCTCTCTGTGTTGCCTTTCCAGCAAATATCAGGGTGTCTAAAGTCCCCCACAAGAACCATGTCCTGTGACTGTGAAACTACTTTCAGCTACCATTGTAGTTTACCCATCCCATTAGCATCATTTTACCTCCATTTCATTAGCAAACCACAACATGTACAGGTCAGAAGTTTTTTCCATAAAGCTGCTACTGGTGGTGAGCAAGTGAGGTATTCAGAAGAAAACAACAAATTTGAGAAAAAAATGCTTCTCCCAATACGGACAACAAGAAGATGTGGCTAGGTATTCACCAAAGTAGACTAAGAAAGCATTATTCCATGGACAATTTTAGAAAAATGTTAGACTTCTGAAGAAAATAAATATTTATGTTAAAACTTTTGTTGAAAATTCACTGTCGTGGTCTTTTGGGATCACCAATGAAAAGTAACCAAATGTCTAAAGATATTTATTATTTTAATTTAAAACTGGGTGATCTCCCAAACACATTCAAAAGTCATGGATGTAGACCTTGCCCCAGCCCTCTAATGATGCATGTATCTGGCTACTTCCATAGCCAGCATCTTTGTCTTAAGCTGACCCCTTCTTTTAATATGGGTGAACTGCTTTGCAGGTGTTTATCCATGGAGAGTTGGGAGATGAAAAAGCTCACAGAAAGTTACAGCACTCTTCTAGTTCCCCTGACATGCACTACTGAACTTTTCATGGGGAATTCAATCTTTGAGAGATACAGAACCTGAGATGTTATCTATCCTGGAGTTGCTATTGACTGCTTTGCTAAAGGGAGAGGAGTATTCTTTGTTACAAGCATACAAAGGGCTGCCTTAGTAGTCCTTTGATGACTTCACTGTTAGATGCAATCAAAGGATCCAATATGCCTTCTAAACCTCCCCTGGCATGATGTGATGGGAGTGCATTCAGTTAGACAAAATAGCTAAATCCTTATCTATAGTTTTGAAATATGTCAAAACCACTGTTGAGTCATGCCACGCAATAACTATTTATGGTTCAAAATCCATCCCTTTAAATTTTATGTAACTTGAAAGGTTATTGGAATAACTTCATTAACGAGTCTAGATTTCATAAGACTTCCATAAGACAAAATGTGCTTGACATTTTTTTAATTAAATTAAAATTAACTATCACTACAGGATATAGAAAATTTATTTCATATCCAAGAGTTATTTGGAAAAAGACTTGATTTAATTTCATAAGAAATTGCCATTAAAATGCATTATTTAAAGCATTTCCTCCTAGCCCCAGATTGGTGCAAGTAATATCACACCTATTTTATACATAACCCTCATACGTACCAATACTACCAAAATTTCCTTCTCCCCCCAGAAAATCTATTCCACTTGTTTGGAAAGGAAAGAAAATAATTGTAGGCACAGAATTTGCACATGGAATTGGTAAAGAGGATCACTTTTTTTTTCCCCCTCCAAATTGACAAACACTAGATGTTTATTTATTTCCTTTCAAATGAAGTCAGAGACATAAGTGTATATTTCAGTTCACTGGCCTTCCTTACTTTATTCCACTTTGGAGAAAAATTATGAAAGTTGCAATTATTCAGGAAAGCAACAGCACTAGAAAAACTTAAAATGCATGCAGTGATAAAAACAGTTCTGTTCAATTGGAAAGAATGTTCTTAGGGCTGTTTACTTCCTACATTTCTTTTTACTGATTTAATTATACCCTAAAGCTATCTCAGATATTACCATGAAAGTATTTAAAGATGTTTATCAGGTTATAATTTTCCTAATTATTCTGATACTGATTTTTCCTTAAAATTCACTTTGGTGTGAAAACATGACTCACTCACTATTTAAAGTAAAGTAGATACATTTTCTCAAGACAATTAATCATCCAGGTTCAACAAGAAGTCTTCATTCTAATCATTGAAATGTGCTACTAACCTGGCCTCTCCGTTTCAGTAAACATTCAGTTCAGGAGAATCCTTAAGACCTCTTTCTGTAAACCCCTCATACATGAGGATCACCCAGTGATTCAACTGATGGACAATTCAGATGAGAGAAACTATTTTAGCCCTGAACTTGCTGGCGGGACTCATAAGATACTTGAATTTATTATTCATAGCAATGGCATCATCAGTAGCCTTCTAATAGCCTATAGCTTCTAACTCCTTAAGATAGACCTGAGGACACAGGTGTGAAAGAAATTTCCAGAGAAATTTCAGAGAAAAAGGATATAAAGAATATGAAATAAGGATACACCGTTTTACTATTCTGCTAGGTTTATTCTATTTCCAACACAGAAATGCATATGAAGCAAAATTAATACAATGACAACACAAGTAATTAGTAAATTCTGTGTATTCCTGCTCATAAAGTTCCATATAATTTGTCTTAATTGCTATAGCATTATATTATTGATTCACTGCACTTTATTAACTGATCCACACTAACTTTGGTGCAATGATGGCCTTTAACACAGTTTGTACTTTTCAATGCATTCATTTAAATAATGACTTCTGCTGCCACCCATGCTTCTGTCCTGTTACAAAGATGAGATCGTTACGGCCAGCCTGATCCCTGACACAGTGTAAGAATCCTTCTCAGCAAAGAAATTTTTTCTTACAGATACTTCATAAAACAGAATTGTCCCCACATCTGTACACTCTTGGAGAGTTAAACAGCTTTGTCCACATTTCCATATGCAGCAAAGATGAATGTAACCTGTTGTCTGCAATTGGGGTGTATATTCTGTTGTCTACAACTGTGGTGTATATTTTCAGTACAGGCATCCTTCCCCTATGATTATCTGTTCTTTATGAAAAATAGGCTACATGCAATAGCTGTGAAATATCTTCTACTCATGTTCTTGGATGCTTCCACTGTTACATCACTTCCTTCGTCAGTGGTTGTATATTCTTTCTCTTTGAATATACAAACTGAGCTGCTCGGCTCCTCCCAGCTCATTGGCATCAGTTTTAATTTTCCAAGAGAAAATTTAACTTTTATGCTTTACTATGTGGCCACCTTACTATGTGCAAGAGCTTTGAAAGATCTAAATAAAGGATTTCAAAGTTGATATGTTCAGATGATTTCTAAATAATGTGATATGGTTTTTGTCCAGCACAGATCTTCAGAAGAGCTATCCTTTTTAAGACACTTTAGACTGCTTAGAAAATAAAGTCACTTTTAATTCAGAACAATACATTTATATAATTCAAACATTTAGATCATTGTACAGAAATCAGACCTCATATTTACTGTTTTTTGATTGTAATCATTAGAAATGTAAAAAATCAGTCCAAATAATGTTGTCTCCTTTTTTAGACAAATTATTTATTATCATACCATCCTGAGGGACTAATGTCAATAGCAAAATGTACTTTTTCCCTCCCACCCTGTATTTTTAATAAGGATAATCTCCTGAGGCTGAAGGTTCTGCCATGATGAACTCTATGAAGTTTTCTAAGAGCTGGAGAAAGAACAAGAAGGAAAACAATTGGGTTTGACACTACAAATAAGATATCCTTTCACCTGTCTTCATAGCTCTGGCATGTAGGCCTGAAGACTTAGTGCATGCTCAGTCCTTACACCTTACATTTGGAATATAAATTGTAAATCAACACAAGTATCTAGATATATTAATAAAAACTATGATAACACTGGTTTGGGGAATTATTTCATAATTAATTGTGGAAACCTCCATATCGCTGAAACTTGTTAAGCCCTACAAAACCCTACGCTAACCACATGCATAGAGGTCCTGCTGTGTCAGATGCTGCCAGATCATGGGATAAACCCTTCTCTAATGGCTTCCTAATACACTAAGTAGAAACAGAACCTATTCATAATGGGCAATGAAAAATCTAGGGATGAGGAAATGGAACAAGCTGATTACTTACATGTTGCAGCAATTTTTAAACTTTTTTTGTAAAGGGTGAAATCAAAACAAGAAAATATTTTTAAAAAAAAAAAGAAAAAAGAAAAAAATCAGAAAATCTGGGGCTACTGTCAGTGATATTGTGGAGATCTGGTGACCAAAAATTAGTATTCTTCCAATTCCTGCACAATCATCTCTAATATACTTACTATGTGGACATATTTTCTGGAAAAAAAGTCCATAGGTTACATGGAAGTCCATTTGTATCTCATGTTAAAAAAACCTGAACCCTCAAGCTTTCTCTCCTGAATTATTCTACAGCTTATACCAAACCATCGAAATAAGCAAAATAATTAAATCTATGTACAACTATGACAAATGTGTGAATGCTCTTTTAAATTATGAACTTTTTCGATAGAACTGCATACAGATGGGCATTTCTGCATGTAACTCCTAGTGTGATAGATTTAAACTATAGAGGCCCAGATAGACTATAAAGGGCTATTTTATTTATATGTGGAAATAAAATGCAGTTTTAGTCATAAAAAGCAAAGAACAGACCTAATACTTTGTGGAATTACTGTTCTGCAACACCGCTGCAAGTATTTCAAGATGTTTACATGTTCCAGCACTCTATGCCCCACGTAGAACTAATTTTATTTTAAAGTAGCCTCTATCTTTATGGATAGTTCAGTGTTCTTTCCTAAAATCTTTTAGACAGCTTCCACTTCCACATACATTTGTTGAAGGAGGATTGTACAATATTGACACAAAATATTAAGTGTCCTTGAAGCTTAAAAACAAAATATTAGGTTGGTGTTCATTAATAGGTTTTAAGAATGTAATTAATTACCCTTTGCTAATACACTATGTCATATGATTTGCAAGTAGCACTATAGCATATCATTTCCATGGAAACAGACTTATATAGAGAGTTAGTTTTAAATTTGTCTAAAGCAGTCAACAAATATGCATATTTGTTCACCAGTCGAAGCAGCAGTGTCATGCAGACTTGATTAATGACAAGTTTTGGAAGTTAGTGTTATTTCTAATTTAGACATAGAGGATTTTGTACAATGTAATCCATACAGTTTACTGGTTATTCAAATCTCTGCAGCTATTTCTGCTCTTCAATACAAAAAATCTACTGCAGATTCTTTACAGTGAAATACCACATTATAATACTGCACACCAGCCTCTACTGTGTGGGAGACCTTCTGGACAGCTGCAAGTGACACCATGTTCTGGTCTAGCAGAAGGCTTTGCTGTTGGAGAACAGCAGTACTTGGCTCAGTCTGTAAAGCAGTTGTATAAGCATTAACAAGCAAGAGTGAGAAATATACACGGCAAGTTTCAATATAATCTTTTAAATATCATGCTGACCAGATCTACAGCAGGAAAAAAAGCCAAAATGGGCCCTAGAGATCTACAGTACTTCTCAAAGTACGTGATGCACACAAGGACTGCAAAATCTTACATGAGGAGAGGCTGAGAGAGCTGGGACTCTTTAGTCTGGAGAAGAGAAGGCTGAGGGGCGACCTTATTAATGCCTAT
>JAOTQQ010000019.1:74950241-75000216 GCA_026546715.1 Gallinago undulata | reverse complement strand
GGAGTTGGACTAGATGATCTCTATGGTCCCTTCCAACTCCAAAAATTCAGTGAAAATTCAGTGAAATTCAGTGAAAATGCAAATAGTTTAGTGAGACATGAAAACAGGGCAGCTGGCTCAGGCACGTGCTGTGTTTAACTAGGATGTACTACACTGACCAGTTAAGTAGATTTGTGCATGTGAATTAATGCAAGAAAATGCAATTTTGCTACAGATTTTAATATCACACGTTTAATGCTTGTGCATGGGATAAGTAGGTGCCACTAGGTTTTCAACACAACTTCTGGAATGCAACTTTTTTAGTATCATGCTTTAGGAGAAACAGAACAATTTTCCTGTTTCCTGTTTTTTTCAGTTAAACTGCTTAGGATGAGGAACAACACTCATCTTGCTTTCAGGTAAATATAGTGTTTCTTGAAAGCATTCTCATTTGGGGTCACTGAATGATTTCCACATTGCATTAATGTATAAAAGCTTGTTCTGATTGGTTTTGTTTAAGAAATTTGTCTCCCTCACATCATGTCTCCCTCACATCATGTCTTCCCTCATCCAGTTGCAGGGAATAATAAGGGAAGAAATAGTAAGAGCCAGCAAATCAATAGCTGACTCCAAGCCTGGTGTTACCAGCAGAATTTCAGGGGGTTTGATCATGGGGTGGTTTGCACGACACCAGGCCTGCTGGCGACAGACAGGGTACACCTATCTCAAAGGAGAAAAGGATCTTTGTGCAGGAGTTACAAGAGCTCATTGAAAGGGCTTTAAACTAGATTCGACAGGGAAAAGGGATAAAACCAGGCTTGCTAAAGATAAACCTGAGGGTGGCATGGGAATGTTTGACAGATGATGTGCGAGCAAGGTCCTTCGGTCTGCCATCTCAGTGGAGGTAAGGGCTGGAGGTGCACGTGGCAGCAAAGACACAAAGGTTACCGACAAGAGGAGAAGAGAAGGCTCTGGGGAAACGTTATTGTGACCTTTCACTACTTAAAGGGAGCTTATAAGAAAGATGGGGACAGACCTTTTAGCAGGGCCTGTTGCAGTAAAACAAGGGATAATGGTTTTAAAGTAAAAGTGGATAGATTTAGACTAGATGTAAGGAACGCATTTCTTACAATGAGGGCAAGGAAACACTGGAGCAGGTTGCCCAGAGATGTAGATGTGCTATCCCTGGGAACATTCCAGGCCAGGCTGGATGGGGCTAGGAAGGAGAGGCGGTATGGTAGCCCTGTGTGTTAGGGAACATTTCAATTATCTTGAGCTTAATGATGGTGATGATAGCGTTCAGTGTTTATGGGTAAGGATCAGGGGGAAAGACAGCAAGGCAAGTATCATGGTAGGATGCTGTTATAGACCAGGATGAAGAGACAAATGAAATATTCTGTAAACAGGTAGGAGAATTCTCACAATCGTTAGCGCTTGATCTTGTGGGACACTGCAACTTACCAACTGTCTGCTGGAAATACAGCACAGCAGAGAGGAAAGAGTCTGAGAAGTTCCCAAGTGTGGAAGATAACTTCCTGACACAGCTGCTGCGGGAGCAATCTACGGAAGCTGCCCTAGGCAATGTGGGGCTCTGTCTCTTCTTCCAGATAATAGGCAGTAAGACAAGAGGAAACAGCCTCAAGTTGCACCAGGTGAGGCTTATATTGGATATTAGGAAAGATTTCTTCACTGAAAGGGTTGTCAATCATTAGAATCATAGAATTATAGAATCATTTGGGTTGGAAGGGACCTGCAAGATCACCAAGTTCTAACTCCCCTGCCATGGGCAGGGACACCCCCCACTAGAGCAGGTTGCTCAAAGCCCCATCTAGCCTGGCCTTGAACACCTCCAGGGATGACTTCCCTGAGCAACCTGTTCCAGTGTCTCACCACCCTCACTGTAAAGAATTTCTTTCCAGTATCTAATCTAAATGTCCCCTCTTCCAATTTAAAACTGTTGCCCCTTGTCCTGTCACTACACTTCCTCGTAAACAGTCCCTCTCCGTCTCATTCTAACAGGCTGCCCAGGGAAGTGGTTGAGTCATCATTCTTGAAGGTATTTAAAAGATGATTAGACATGGTGCTTGGGTAGTGGTGGACTTAGCAGTGTTAGCTTTATGGTTGGACTTGATGATCTTAAAGGTTTTTTTCAACCAAAATGATTCTATGATTCTGTCTTTCTTCCTGGCCTCAAACATTAAGGCCTTTGGTTGGTTGTGTTTTTCTATATACTGCTCATTATATCTTTTGCACGCAATTCCAGACACTTTGCCATCACAAAATTCATTTTTGATTCTCAGGAAGTTTCATGGAAGTGGTGCAAAATACATAAAAACTAAGTTACACAACAATATAAACAAATTAGGAAAACAGCAGTGTGCACTAACTGCACGTTCAAATCTTGGGCTGCTTCTGGCACCTTTGTGTCTTTTTCACTAGAGAGGCTCCTACATCACACACAGTCATACTTTTGTTTGAAAGCTTCATCCATACAGAGGATGATGCTGAATTAAAATCTCTACTTTTTTTTTTTTTTTTTTAATTAAACTATTAGAAGGTTGGGGGAACCCTCATCTCCCTTGAGGGTAAATAAAGGCATATAATTATAAAACTCAGATGTTCCAGAAACCTAACATCAGGATCAAACAAAACAATTTAAAAACCATCCTGCAACTGTGTTGAACTATTTTACATGTAATGTAGTATATCATCCTCAAATTAGTTGTATAGCTAGTAATAGCTAAAGAAAGTAATTGATCTATTTAAACCTAGTCACAGAACAGTGGCAGAACTCAGCAAATAAGTTTGAAATTAGTTTAATATCATAGTTACCAGATTAAATTATTCTTTTTCCCATGCCTCAATTTCCAACCTTCTTCCTGCAAATTAGGGAGAATATTTGCTTCACTGAGTTACAGTGCTGAGTTTGTGTTACAGAATAGGTTTTTATCTTCATCAACAATTGAAGGTTGAGTATTACTACTTCAGAAGAACAGCATTTGAAATAATACCGCCTTTAGCTTTACATTATAAATGTTTAGCTTAAATTCTTTTGAAAAACTGAAGAGCAAGCACAGAAAGACAAAGAAAAAAACCTCAGTACTTTAGTAGCTTTATTAAATTTATATTTTTAAAATATAACCTTATGATAGCCAATAGTTAAAAAGTGCAATTGCATTCCCCCGACTAAATTCACCTCATTGCAAAACTAAACCAAGTAATATTTAATCTTTCTCTTTTTATCCTACATGCCTTGACTTCCTTAAAATACTGTGGAGGACCAAACAACTGTAGAAATGGTATCACTAGATGACAGATCTCAACTCCTACTATTGGCTGTAACCACACAGCCATCTTTCTTCCCCACATTTCATTTTATCGATTTAATTAAACAGTCATCTGTTGAGACAGAGCATAGCTTCTGTGGATTGCAACACAGACCAAGATGTGACCACGGGCTGCAGTCATCAGCACTCTGCCAGCATGTGGATGACATCTAGAAGACGAGATGAGTTGCTGATTTATTTCCTTGGAGGCAACCCACACACTTTCATGTCTCTTTTTCCTGACAGCTGAGCTAAATGTGAGGCTTTGGGTCAAGTAGTATGGACAGGGAATTTTCCATTGATGTTGGCAGTGAGTTTCATTGTTTAATCAGTGTCAAATTTGACTAAGAATACACCACTTAGCATCATCATTGCAAGTTGTTTTAAAAATAAGTTAAAGTGGGTTCTTTTAACTAGTGTTCTCGCAGCTGAGCCAGGATAGGGCTGTCTGTTATCACACACGTTCTTTAGCAGCAGTTTCAAGTAGTCAGAAAAACACATTTGGCATAGCTGAAAAAATCCCAATAGAGAGTGGACAGAGCCAAGACTTCTGCTACTCCACAGTCTCCAATATTTCTTGGAGTGTGGAATTTCATCATGCAAAATCATCTGAGATAAGTTGATATCAAGCTGATCTTTTACAGCATTGTTATTCAGTCAGAACAGAACTCTGAAAACAGTTTTTCTGCTCTCCCCCATCCCTTTCCCTTTTTGTTTTTAAAATGATTTTTGTATAGGTTGATTTTAGCTGGCTTCAGAAGACTTACTACTTTCAAACTTTTTAATTCTGTATAAGAGCTCTTAGAACATTGATTTACAGTACACAAAGAATTTTAATTCATGCTGACTTAAGTGACCTTTTTGGAGTTTTCGATAATCTAACCAGCCTTCCTTTTTAGATTTTCAATTTTCTCCCTCTCAAGTTTTTCAGCTTCTCAGTCAGTTTGGATTATGGAATCCAAACATCTTTTGAAGCCACTTTATTAAGCTGACTAATATATACATCTCAAAAAGGTTAACATAATTTGAGTTTTACAAAAGCAGATTAATTTAGAAATTCTGTGAGCAGTGATTTATTTTATTTTTTTAATTTCTCCCTGTAATTATTTTTCTTTGGGTAACATAGCATTTAAACTAAATTGGACTGTAAATTATAAAGCAAAGTAAAACAGAATACTGATCATCTTTGGAAGATCACAAAAATGCATCTAATACATTAAAAAAATACAATCACCACTACCACTACACTTACAACAGAAGGATTTTCTCATTCCTGAAGTTTTCAAGGCATAAGACTAAGGAACATGCAGTGAAAGATTATCTACCCTCAGCACAGTTTCTGAAATGTTCTTAAGTCTTTGGAATGTTAGTAAGTCATAAAGAAAGTCTAAATAGTACTAGTCTTGGACATAAGTTTATTGGGAAACTATTTCTTCTTTAAAAAACTCATCGGACAAGTCCATGACAATGTTGTACAAGTGATGTTTGACAGAGACAAATCCATTCCTGATCCATCATCATTTGTGGGCTCCACACAAGGCTACATAAGCAAGCACTGGATTGACTTTTGATTGTTGGAAATGACTTCACTGACAGCAGTACTACTTCTGACCATATCTCATATTGCTTTAGTACTATTTTAATACTATGAATAGCTTTTCTGCACATCTTAAGTCACCTACAGTGAGGGGAATTCTTCTTTGCCATTTAACAAGAAGATGGGGGTGGAGAGGAAAGAGACTAAGGAAAGATTCACACAGCTTTCCTGAAAATATTAATTCGTTAAGAATCAGTTCATAATGGAAGGATTATGAAAAATCTGTACAAGAGCTCAGGATTAAAAAAAAAAAAAAAAAATCAGAAATAGTACCAGACTATAGAAAGATTTTCATTTTGGTTTAATGCCTTTGTACGCTGTTCAGCTATTACAAATTTCATGTGATAGCAGTATAACTGTTCACAATAGGCTTCTAAAGAGCTCTAAGTCAGAAGCACTAGTCTACAACTTTGAAAATTATTTTCTTCTTTTACCATAAAATGGGAGGACAGTAAGGGCATAGTGGAAGGAGAGAATTCAACTTAAACAATTTCAAACTAAAAAATAAATTCCAAGATGTTCTAAACTGTGTAATTCCCAGTGGTGTTCTTGTTAGTAGATTTGAGTATGCTTACATCTAAGTATACTCAATAAAGTATATTCAAAATGAATTTGAACATACTCAAATATTGCCAGCAGATTTGAGTACAGCAAAAGCTTGTTTTCTGCACTAAGTCTCTGAACAAAATAGTATTTGTTGTGGACAACTCAGCTAAATGAGAAAGAAAAGAAATAAAATTATTTAAATCCTTTATCTTTCTTATGATAGTTTCGTACACAACAGCAAGTGATATCAACCCTCTGATTGATCAGCAGTTGTTAAAGAAGTTAACACCGAATTATTTCCATATTTAGACTTTGGAAGAAATGTTCTCTAACAAACCTATATGAAGATAATACAGTATATCTAAACATCCAGCTGTAGCTGGGCCTGAGAAAGTTTCAAATAAGTACAACAGCAGAATCGAATTCTTTTCAGTGAGAAAAATATTTGTGTTTTATACTTTCATCCTTGTGCAAAATTTTGCATTCATAACATGCAGTTTTCCACAGCTATATAAAACTATCCTTTTCCTCTATCCAGGTTATTCCTTTGTGGAATGTGAGTCTTCTACTTCCTCTCTTTTCCAAGGAGAATTTTAAGGAGTTTGACTTACTTTTTCAGTTTATCACTCCTAACTGTCAGAAATTTTTTGAAGCACATTCACCTGAACCATACTGGTGCTTCTAGACGGCTGCAGCCTCAGGCATTAATTAACCACACAGTAAGTGTTATGCAGCTAAGCAGTCACAATAGTATACTTACTGTAAGCTATATCCAGTTGTATTTATAACACAGAACTGCTTCAACACCTTTTTTCTAGAAGCAAAATAGTTTCTCCAACATTAATAGATGAAAAACCTACTAAAACCTATGCTAGCACTTGCTCACTTAGCAGAATTATTTTAATGCAAAGAAGTTAATTCTAATAAAAGGCTGCTTGGTTACTGGGAGATGTAGTGCTGTTCCCACCTTTTGAGTTGGGGGGAGAAATCCCTCAGGTGTGTCTGATATGCCATAGACTTTGTTCTGCAGAGATACAGATCCATGGTTAGTCTGAAATTATCAATTAACACTTTTAGAAGTCTCATCTCTCAAGTATTAAGAGTGGACAAGTTGCTCAGCCAGGGTAGACTCCTCACTATTACTTACCAATTTTAATATATTAATTGAATTCCATTAATGACATCCTCTGAAGAGTGAAACTGCTGTCTATTCCCCAACACTCAAAATTTTCCTGTTTTAAATCCATTAAATTAAATTATGTGATACAAAGGTTAATTAATCATGCATACCCAGCAGCAGAAAATCAGACATATAAACAGAATATTGATTTTTCAAGGAGTCTGTTACTACTTGAAACCATGATGGAATTACCCACTGGTATGTTTCATGAGCAGTAGTGATATAATTAATGGTAATAAACTCTGGCTTTGGTAGTTAATTAGATTAGCTATGTAGAAAATTTCACAAAAGTGATTCCAGGAGCTCATGTCCTATTTTAACAACGGTAAGTCATTACCTTTTTCACATGGATACAGTTTGGAATATCAACCATTAAATAATGAAAGTTGAATAAGAAGTCATCAGACAATAGTTTCTTTTAAGAGTGCAGTGCAGTAAAGCTGACATCATAAAAATTAACATCCTAAAATGGTTTTATACCACCAGTGTAACAATATTTTACATTTCCTTCTCAAAAGCCAGCAGTACTACTCTGACTTTGACCCAGTATCATTGCTGCCATAAAACTCTTTCTTTACAACCCTCAAACTTGTCCGACCAAAGCTCTCAAAATCCGTCCTGTAAGCCTCATGGAAAGTTGCAATGAAATTTGCATCTTTCTTCCTTTAGAAACCATAAATGTTACTATCTCCAATTAAGTAATTGAAAACATAGGTTTATATAATCATTTAAGATGGTCAAGGTACCATAAGGAGGCTATATAGCCAACATCAGTATAATGTGTAGCCTGAATACACATTTTTATACATGTATATGTTTACACACATATGGATAAGTTATGTTATCTGAGACTATAGATGTTAGGGTGTATTTAAATATCAGTCACACACTCTGAATTCCTTTTCTTTTTATAGCCTACATTAGGCAAATGGAAAGACATTGAAACTGCAGAAGCCAGTATGGTCTCTTGCAGTACTCTCAGAGTTACAGTAAAGTGCAATATGCATTTGCAAACACATATAAACTCAACAGCACTATGAAAATAACTCCAATTCAGACATGTATTTTAAGACCTCAGTTAAGTCAGTGGCCTATTAAAGAAAAGAGAAAGATATTCAGATAACACTGCTCTCCATTTTTAACTTTCCAGAGTTTACTTAATTCTTGGAACCTTGTCCTATATCTCTCTATTTTTAATGTTTTACTCTTGTGAGAGAAGGATTTCATTTCCATTTGTTGCAAGGAATTTTATCACTCAAGAAATCTTAATCACAACAGTGTCCTCAATCTGCCTAGAAATAATAAAATTTTTAATGATTCCGCACTTTTAGAATTGGTTGAGACAGTATAGGACTATCTCATACCACAGAATCACAAAATATTCATGGTTGGAAGGGAACTTCAAGATCATCGAGTCCAACCACAAAAAACAAAAACAAAAACAAAAGAAAACCCAAATAAACAAAAAAGCAACCAACCCAAACCAACACACATCACAACCATGCACAGACAGACAAAACCCAACAATCTCGGGCACTAGAGCATGCCCTGAAATGACACATCAACACGTTTCTTAAATACCTCCAGGGATGGTGACTCCACCACCTCCCTGGGCAGGCTGTTCCAGTGCCTGACCACTCTCTCAGGAAAGTAATTCTTCCTTATATCTAATCTAAACCTCCCCTGCCCCAACTTCATACCATTTCCTCTGGTCCTGTCGTTATTCCCTTGGGAGAAGAGGCCAACCCCCACCTCTATTGTAGAGGGCAATGAAGTCTCCCCTCAGCCTCCTCTTCTCCAAACTAAACATGCCTAGTTCCCTCAGCCTCTTCTCATAGGACTTGTTCTCCAGACCCCTCACCAGCTTGGCGGCTCTCCTCTGGACACACTCCAGCAGCTCAATGTCCTTCCTGTAGTGAGGGGCCCAGAACTGCGGACTTTAATGGAGTTTCAGAATAGGATTAATGTGAGATGTATCAACTATACTGATAGTAACAGCTGTCTATAAGAATATTAGAAGCATGAGTGCTACACCGTGCTCAACCAGTTCAGTTCAACAGAGAGTTTTAAGCCTTTTTTAATGCTTCATCAGCCTCTTCTGCCATCAGATTTGTAGATGACTGGGAAAGTCTAAGCTTCACAGAAACCAGGCCTTCATCATGGAGATGGAAAAACATGTTCAGATAGCTGAATATGTGGAGGAGTGTGACATTATCTGAAGTCCAAATTAGTCTTGTAAGGCTTCCATAGGAAAGATAAACCTCCTGGAAAAGATGTGTAATCAGGAAATCTGAAAATGTTTAGAAATAATAAAAGCTTAGGAGGCTTAATGTTTGAATGACTTTAACTGCTACTGAAGAGGAAATTAAAAATAACTGTATTCCATGATCTGTAGGAGATGCAATAACATCCAAAATATCAAAAGAAAGGAAATGAACCCATACACACAAACAGTCCAGGCTGCATAAAGACAGAAACACTAAAAGAGTACCTATAACAGAATTTAAGGAGAAGATTAATTCCTCCATAAATCTTCCCTAGCCATCTCCTGACTAAGAAGGCCAGTGCATGGAGCTCTCTGTCCCAGCCTAAAAAATGAAACACACAGGTTTACTTAAGCTTCAATTCTCTTGATCTGGAAGCAAGCAGAGCTCCCAGGGCAAGAACTGAGGTGGTTGATCCTGCGCAGCAGTGTTGAGGTAGTTTCATTAATAAGGAAAAATTAGTAATTTTTTTTTTTTGTTCCTTTTGTTACAGTCTCTTTGTCAAAGCTGTCTTCCAGGGAGCCAGGGACCCAGCAGAGTGCCTGTGTTAACCTGTGGGCATGCAAAGCCACTTACAGAACTTACAGAAGACTGTTCTCACTGAACTGTAGTCAGTAAGTTTCCCACAGACCTGGACTACTACGCAGCCAAGAGGAAAATAACTAACTGGTTAAAAATACTCAAGTCAAAAGACTGGGCATGGGTCAGGTTCCCTGCTCCCCATGTTACGAGCTTGCTTCTTTATTCACAAACCACTGGAGAAAGCACACACAGTCAGAGGAATAAAACACTCTTCTGATTCTTTTCTTACCTGCCAGGCCTTAAATACTTGGCTGGAGTCACATAAAACGTTCATAGTATATGGAACAAAAAAAAATGTTACATCTTTATACATAGTGTCCCAGTTTTCTTAGAGGAAAGAAGAATTATATTATCAGCACAGTTTTTCCTAAGGATAGGAGAGACAGGATTAAAAACTCCTTTTTCCTTCCCTGTCTTGCACTCCAAAGGCTGAGGAGCTGGGGCAAGGCTTGCAGACCAAGGTTAGAAAACACAAGTTGGTCATATACTAGTTAGAAGAATGACAAAGGATGTGACAGATAAACAGAAGCTTTTGTGACTGATTTTCAATTAATGTAGTTAAAACTTGCTTATGTCCTACATTATACGCTTGAGACCTTTATTGGAACTAACTCCAATTACATTTTCCTATATTTCCTAATAATATAAAGTAACTAACCTTTGAAGAAGGACAATGAAATGTGAAAACATGAAAGCTAGAAAACGAGATAACTCTAATTCTAGGTATCACAAAAGGTTTGCCAGTCAACAAAACTGAGGATCAGAGTTGACATGATTAACAGGAAAAATGAGATAAATGGGACAATACTGGGTTCCATCTGCAAGCTAGAGACTCAGGGGAAAGAAAACATGCACCTTTATTTAACTTGCTGTATAATTGACCAGCTTTCATACCTGCTTTGAAGGTTAGACAAAGAGCAAAGCCTACAGCTGCCTTCTGGCATCAAACAAAACAAAATTCTCCCTGGCAGCAACTCAGGTTACTTCTGAGGCAACCATCTAGGTAACATTGCCCTTTGCGGAAATGCAAAGCTTCTTCTACATTAAAGTTCAAAACTTAAAGTCTGCAACCAAATAACATTTAATCAGTGAAATTACAAGCTACAGTTAGTGTTCCTCAAGAGAAGTTGTGTACTGGAGTGGGTTCAGCTCTTTGCTTGAGCTTTCCTCAGTCGAGCAAAGACTTAGCCTTAGTAACTCATGCACAGATAATCAATTAGACATTTGCAGTTGTTTCATATGCCCCAAGGAGTTGTGTTGTTTGAGTCAGTAATGGAAAGTGTTAAACCTTGTTGCCACAAAAACTTCTTGCTTTTATTTAGCACTTCTTGCCAAGTAGGTATTCTAAGCTTTGCAGCAGTACCAGCACAACTACGCAATAGATTTTATGCATTTTATTAATATCAAAATTCAAGCAAAGAAACTGCATCTCATGTTTAAATAGTTTTCCAAATTAATGCAAAACCAGAAGTGAAGTCATGTAAGAAAAAAAAATAGGAAAATATTGATTTTTAAAGTTAGCTATTATACAAGTATTGCTGAAAAGAAAGATTAGCAAAAGTTTCTAATCTGCTTTAAGGCTGGGTTTCCTAGGTAAACACTGCAGAAAAAAATCTGAAAATATTGATCTCCCATCAGTCAATGGGAACATGGTACTCATAACACTATTCCCAGGCACATTTGTCACTTTTTAATCCTATTGGTCCATGTTTTCCAGAAAATTGCTGTTACCTAACTAAAGGGAACTTAAAATAAATAGGACAAGCACAAAAATAACCTAAAAATCATGAACTACGTTTCACATTGCATTAGAGCTAATGTGTTAATATTTCTCAAACTTATAGTTAACCTTTGAGATTAAGCTTTTCTGTGTGTAATTTACTTTCAGAAAGCTCCTTCCCTGAATTACCAGACAATAAATTTGAAAACTATACTTAATAAAATCCACATTTAAATAAAATATGAACAGATCACCTTTATCCCACAGAACCAGGAGGAGGAGTCCAGGACATCTTTAGCCAGAAAACTTCCTGATGAAGTTGCTTTCTTGTAGCTGCACAAGGCAGTATGAGCTGGAACTGGAGGAGAATCTGTTTGAACAATGAAGCCCAGGTAACTTTGTACTCAAAAGAGTTGAGTCTAAGGCTCAAATTGAAAACAGGATTTACTCAACTTTATGAAGTAACAGGTGGGTGAAAAATGGTTTCAATTGCCAGAGACAAAGCGCTGAAGGACTTGTGACAGCTATAACTTGCATACATCTCAGCTTAACAGCAATGATATACTGGTCTCCATTGCTTAGGCCAAATACAAGACAACGTTCAAATAGAGTTGAACTCAAGCCATACAGCAGAAACAATCAGGGAACCCAAAGGCCTGTTTCCTTTTGTGTCTGGATTCCAGATTTTCAAGCCAATAGTAGAAATGAGACACAGCAATGGAATTGGTTTCTAGAAGTTTTTCCAGGTAAAAGAAAGAGCAAAAATGTGATTAAAGAAACTGGTGAAAAAGAGAGGCTAAAGAGCCTGATTCTGTACGAAAATGATGCATAATAAACATGAAACTTAATGTCAGACCTTAACTCTCTCAATGTACCACAACTGTTTCTAGAGAAGCCACCTCCAAGTCATAAGGAAGCAGAAAACAGGCACTGTCTGTATTGATACAAACACGCACAGAATCAGGAGGAACAGCCTTTCATGCCACCACTTTACAGTCAGGATCACATGAAAAAATGCCAGGTTGGTGGATTAGTGACACATTTGTCCAAAGTTTAAAACTATATTTGAGCATTAGTTCCATTTGGGACATGTACATCTACATAAATGAATACTTTCACTTTCCTTTTGCCTTAGAATCAACTCTAAACAAAATAACACACTATAAACTATTCTGACAATGTTCATAGTCAAAATATAAATTCCAAGGTGACAGACCCTGGACTTAACTTCCCTTTCCAGCAAGGAGAAAAAAATCCAATTAAAAGAGTCAAATTAACCCTGCCTCCACAAACACTAATGGCATCCCTCTACTGAGTATTACATCTCAGTACAGTCTATTTTTATAAGCAATTGCTAACAGAATGTAATAGTCACAAAGAGAGGCTACACCAAACTAAAAGGGGTCAGCATATGATCTTTGTCATAGTACTAAGGCTTTGGAGGATCAATATTTTTCATTTTGTTATACATGAAAGCAAATCTCTTGCCATTCACACAGAGACAGAGCATCTAGGTTCATTATTTATTTTGCTTCCTTGGAGGACATATCTTAAGAACATTCAGATATTTACAGGGCTTATCCTTGTTTAGTACCCTAAACCAATATTGTACAAGAATCTTCACTTTTGTTTCCATGTTCAAGAGATGTCTTGAGTCCATATTTACTTAATGTTTTGAAGTAACTTCTACGGCTATTATGTTATCAGAATCCAGAATTCAATACACCTTGCATTATTTATGAAGTTTCAACGTATAGATTTCAATGACTCTGGGGATCTTTCAACTTCATGTATTAGTGAGATCTTTGGGAAAATAAATTTCAGATTCAATAGCCAATAGGATGGTAAACACCCTTTGTAATTAATTGTGTTACATATGTTTCAGAGAAGTATCAGCTCAGAAGAGTGTCATTTATAGATCATACAGTTAGGACACTCATCCCGTGAGACCCTTGAACATGTCGTTCTTCCTTCATCATGCTACTTATTCTCTTTTGCTTAACAGAAAAATATATTCAGGACTGTCATGGTTAAATATCTGTTTCTAGCAAAATTTTTAAAAAGTGTTAGTTAAGACTCCCTGTACAGTCTGGACAAACAAATGCATTCAGTGTCCAGAGCAGTTTATCCCATCTATTTAGGGCACTAACCTACAGATGAATAACTCTGATGGCTTTTTATTGATTGTCTGGGTATCTCAGACCAGATGGTTAAAGCTGGGGCAATGTGGCAGTGCCTAAGGGTCATATCTTCAAAGGCCTTTTGGTGCCTGGGGCAGAGGTACAACATACTTGACAGACTTTTCACTTCTGTGAAGGCTGAAAAAGAAACTCTCACCCATCTCACTATACAGAGAGTTAGCAAAAGTAAGACTAAAACAGGATGAAAGAACTTACTGGCAAAGTTCCAGCAGCAAATTAAGAGAGACCTTAAGGAGAGAAATGAGCTACTTAAATCAGTTCCCATAAAATGCAAAGCCAAAACCAATTGGCAGGATTCTACAGATTTTATGTCTCACTGTGAAAATGGCTATTCGTATTCAGTGGGTACATACACTGCCTATTGCAACACTTTCTGACCTGCTTTTGAATCTGCACTTCTCTTTTCAACCAGATAACACAGCAAGGGTTGCATATTCACTTTGGAAGTGGTTGAAGGCTATTGTTTCAGGAAAGAGCAGATTCATCATGGAATCCTGTGGAGAGGTTATTTTATATTTTTAGTGCTGGATTCAAGTCTGAATTTTCATAGTAATCTGGGTTTGATGCAGCCCAGCTATTTTTACAGATGGTCGGAATTTTTCCCTCCATTTGTGCCTCCATAAGTGTAGAACCAGTGACGTTACCACAGTGCACCCTGGAAAATCAGCACACTTTCTCAGAAGCTTATTGATGTAAATATAGACCAGGAAAAGTGATACATTCTGTAATTTCCTTAAAAGACCAGTAAAACAAGAATTAAGTTTTGCCTTTATGGTTCTTTCTTACTGCATCAGCATAATAAACTTTCTCTAGCTTAACATTTCTGTCTTCAGTTTACTTTGTTCCTAGTATCAGTCTCCTCACCACTGCAGCATTACAGCCTGGCGGGGCTAATTTGGAGCCATCTCCAGAACAACAGCTTTGTTCCCAGTTTGTGGAAGGATTTTATTAAGTGTGCCAGGGACTACTAATATAAGGCTTAACACAGCAATGAGATTTCTCACGGCAAGACGTGCATTATTGTCTGCAGATAAATTTTAGTTAAACGTTGCAAGTGGTTGTCAGGAGAACTGCACTTCTATGGTTCAAGCCCGAGTTACATTAAGAAGACTTTTTCAAGCATACATCAGTTTGATTTTTATTCTGTCTCCAAGTTTTGGCTTATTGCATCTATAAGCAGTCAGAAATTGTTTTACAAATGTTTGAGAAACATCATAATAAAAATCTTTATAATTTTAGCAATTTATTTGCTTTTGCCATTGTCCTGCCCAATGATTGTTGCATATTTCACTAACAGCTTAATAAGCAGTAGGAATCCTTGTAAAGAAGACTTCTAGAACAGCCTGAATGAAATACATTGCCAGTGTCCTTCTCTAATGCAGAAATTCAGATTCTCCACCAAACCATGCCGTTATAACAATTATAATTGGCATACTTAGGAGATAACCAGGCATTGATTAATTGGAGAGAAGAAAGGGCGTGGGGGGGGCATAGAGGGAAGCACAGGGGTGGGGGGACAGGACATGACACTATTAACTGTGCTTTCTTTTGGTAGAAGTATTTGGCACCAGAGTCATAAGAACTAGCTGCAAGCCTTCACACATTGTGTGCTCCAGCTTCTAAAGTACACAAAAAGCCTCAACAAGCATTCTCCTACTCTGAAAGCCTTGACTGATTGCAAGGTATTTACCCCATCTTCTAAAACCCATTTTTTAAGGATAGGTGTAGGACTAATTAAGGATAAGGCATCCATCAGCGATAGTATCCAAGACTGACGTTATTTAGCTCTTGTTCAAGGCTAGTACAGAGACAAAAGCCTTAAAGTATATACCTTACCATGTTTATTATCAGCAGCTCAGAGGGTCCCATAGAGTCTTTTTACCATGGCTGTTCAAAAATAAGCCAATCTTACAATGAATCACAAATTTGAGATGCAAGAATTGTGCCCAAACTCTTACACATAGCAGAACGCTTACTTTTACTGTGCTGCATCTGGGGCACAAAAACAGAGGGCTCATAGCTCCAAGGTACCACTCTCACCATTTGCAGTTCTATATTACAGCAACTAAATCACAAATTATTAAAAAACAATAAACCTTAAATCAGTCATCGCTTGCAAAATTATCATATGAAAATAAATGTCATATTGACATTTACCTTTTGGAGAATAGATTACTTACATTTGCAATGCTGGGGCTTTGTCCTACAACACAGGCTGCAATTCCTTCTTACTGTCTTATCTCCTCTAGGACAAAACATCCACCCCACTACAACCTCTTCTCCAAATCCACAGGTTTCCAGTGACACTTCAAGTAAGTGTTATCTTACCTAGTATCTGCTGGAGAGGTGAAGCATGGTCTGCCACTAGCTTTCTCAGAGTGTAAGAGTCACACCAAGAGCACTTTCCTAGTTTTGCTGAGGAGGGTGATGGTGGGGACTCAGAGCATCCAAGATGGGTGACCAAGACTGGAATTGTGCCAGTGTCAAAACAGAATTGTTTGGTATCACATTCATGGAGACTTGTCACATGAAATGGTACAGGCATATTGTCCATCTTTGAAGTAGATTTCTTATATTTCTTCTTTTCATCAAGCTGGCTTATTTGTCTGTAGCACAGAAATAGCACCACATACGCAGCACCATGGATTTCATTAGCTTGAAGAAAAAAAGAAGCGAGGAAAATAACCACCACATTTGTTACTAAATGTGTGTTCCTTCCAGATAACAACACTGAATTTGATTAGATCGATAGCATTCACAGTAAGATGCGAAATGTATAAGTAGAACTACAAACCTGCAAATCAGAACTGACCTTCATTATTCAGTCATTTTCACTACTTAACAAGAAAGAGTACATGAAGAAGTTAACATATGATAAAAACACAAGAGCTACTGTGTTCCATTTCCAAAAAAATGAGCAGAGGGAAAGGGAACTTCCGGCAAAATACTCAGTTCTGTCCCATTAACATTCAGAATGTTAATGGATTAATTGGATTAATTAGTACTTATTCCCATAGAACATCACAGTATCATAAATACACAACTTTTAAACTGCAGAGTACCTAATGAACTGATATCTTTTAAAGAATCAATGCATTTCCATCAGTTAGTCAGCACTGGAGACTCAAATAAGTCAAATAAGTTATTTAGATGGCATTGAGATTTTATACTGTTATAGACAACACAGTGCAAGGTCTCAAGACCTGCCTTGGCCTGAGTGGCCTTGGACTGTGAAGTCACTCAATCACAAGAAAACTCTTTATCACTTGATTTAGTTTATCTTAGGCTCTTTGAATACCACATAAGGGAAACATTGGCAGGTACTGAATAACAGAAAAGTTTTTATAGTAACTGAGATATGGGAACAATACTGAGACAATTTCTGGCTTTATCCAAAAAAAATCATACCTATACATGTAGACACACACACACACACAGAGACGAACTTCACACTCCTCCTGGTGAAAGAACCTGGAAACTAATCATGACTTCTCCACCCCCAGGCTTCTTGAGGAAGGCTGAAACTGCTGACCCTAGGGCCCAGAGGAATGCTGGAAGGATGAGCATCACATAAGGGAAACTGAGATAGATACTAAGAAATCTGCTTACAATAAATTTAACTATATTATTAATAAAACTTTCCTATAATAATTAGATAATTTGGACTTACAATGATTGGATTTTAAATATTTGACTAAGAAACTCCCATAAAGTCCTTTATGGCAGGTGCATATATTTACCTGCAAAGAGATTTGAAGTGTCTCACCCGTACCAGTCAACTTGAGCTATCTTGTCCTTATTCACGATTACAATTTCCACTGTTCAAGTATTTGTACAGACTTACTCTCCTCCCCAGGGTTCCTCCTTGCATCTAAGTGAGTGTGTTTTAATATTGAGAAGAGACTCTTCAAGAGGAGTCATAGGCCAGTTACCCCAGTACTTTAAGGTAAGAACATTTGAGGTGTTGTTGCTAAAAATATATATGTGTGTGTGTGTGTGTGTGTTTAGGGCCATGTTTACAGACAGCACACATTGTGTTTGCTGTATGTGGTCTAAAAGAAAATGCTTATTCTCTGGTTACATTTTCATAACCGTGAAAAACCTTATTAAGATGTGCACTATAAAAAGTTGAAGTCTTCAGACCAGGTACAGACAGGTTTTGGTGTATTAGAGGTTAAATTAGCTATTGGACTCCTCCACTTCTAGTTGAATTAAGTAGAAAATTTCTCTGTAAACATGCTAAAATTTTATGCCATCAGAAACAACAACCTTTCATTTTCAAACTTGTGTACCAGTTCTTCTCTGACTGTCCTTCTATTCTAGGTTGATTCTACCTGTTTCTTTAGGGACCGAGTATCATTCTCCATCTGAAAAGAGAGAATATTGGCACATATCAGATAAGCCCTTAGATAAAATACGTAGACGATCTACCACATCAACAAAAAAACTTCAAGCTTTATTTTAATGTAAATGGAAACGTGCAACTTTCATGTTCTTCATGTTTATTGTTTTATGTATGTAACTGACCAAAAATTAGTATGAATGAATCATCCTGTATTTATTTTAAAAACATGAAGAAACTTGGTAATTATGAATAAGCACAGCCTATGTTCCAAGGGTATTCCACACTGTGGTGGTTGACCCTGTCTGGATACCAGGTGCCCAACAAAGCCACTCTGTCACTCCCCTCCTCAGCTGGGCAGGGGAGAGAAAGTACACTGAAAGGCTTGTGGGTCAAGATAAGGACAGATGAAGATCACAGAATCATAGAATGGTTCGGGTTGGAAGGGAACTTAAAAATCATCAAGTTCTGACCCCCCTGCCATGGGCAAGGACACCTCCCACTAGACCAGGTTGCCAGAAGCCCCATCCAGCCTGGCCTGGAACACCTCCAGGTATCCACAACCTCTCTAGGCAACCTGTTCCAATGCCTCACTACCCTTACAGGAAAGAATTTCTTCCTAATATCTAATTTATCAGCAGTCCAATCAGAGTGTACTAATGAGAAATAAAAACTAAACCTTAAAACGTCTTTCCCCCACCTCTCCCTTCTTCCCAGGTTCAACTTCACTCCTCATTTCTCTCCCTTCTCCCCTCGTCCAGAGCAGGAGGTTGGGGAATGGGGGCTGTGGTCAGTTCATCATACCTTGTTTCTGCCACTCTTTCCTCCTCGGGCTTGTTGTGGTTGGGGGGCAGTCCTCACACTCTCCCCCTGCTCCAGCATGAGGTCTCTCCCACGGGAGACCATCCTTCAGGAACTTCTACAACCTGAGTAATTCCCACAGGCTGCAGTTTTTCACCAACTGCTCCAGTGTGAATCCCTTCCACGGGGTGCAGTTCTTCAAGAACAGACTGCTCCATGGTGGGTCTCCTGTGGCGTCCTGCCAGGACCCTGCTCCAGCATGGGGTCATGGGGAATGCTCCTTCGGGCATTCATCTGCACTGACGTAGGGTCCTCCAGAGGCTGCAGGTGGATATTTCTCCACCACGGACCTCCATAGGCAGCATGGAGCCTGCCCCACCATGTTCTTCATCACGGGCTGCAGGGGAACCTCTTCTATAGCACCTGGAGCACCTCCTACACTTCCTTCTTCACTGACCTTGGTCTCTGCAGAGCTGGTCCTTTCACCTGTTCTCACACCTCTCTCCCAGCTGGTGTTCCCCAGCAGGTTTTTTCCCCTCAGTCTTAAGTATGTTATCCCAGAGGTGTTACCACCATTTCTGATGGGCTCAGCCTTGGCCAGCCACAGGTCCATTTTGCAGCCGGCTGGCATTGGCTCTGTTGGACATGGGGGAAACTTTTGGCAGCTTCTCACAAAAGCTACGCCCTATAGCCCCTCTGCTACCAGAGCCTTGCCACGCAAACCCAATACACACACTTTTCATAAGTAATTTAATCACTGGAGCATTCTGTAAGCGAAGATGTTTTTTACATTAATTAAACTTATGCAAGCATTTGAAGTGATTCTAAACAGGAACAGCTAAAACTTTTTTTATCTCTGTTTTGTGGAGCTGTACAACATAGTGGAGTTCTGAATGAGTTTCTGAACAGGAGGTCGTTGATTTGATTGATGGTGTGAAGTTTTTGTTCTCTTCATTGAACTTGTTATCTCACTGTGGATCATAAACTTTCAGAAGAGTCTGTTAACACCTTTTTTGTAGACACTATCGGAGCTCTGGGTGTACTTTTTCCTTGCCACCTTTGCTTCACCAGTAGAGTATGCCTGTTTCTCCAGACAACTCTAGTCTTAAAACACATTAAAATAATACATATCCTATCCATATCCTATTATGCAAACCAGATTCAAAGTCCCAGGGCATGTCATACACAATCAGAAAATTGGACGGGAGCCTGTAATATCTAATTTTGCAGTAGTCTTTGATTTGAGAGCAATCCTAAAATATTTAGGACCCCACAGAATATTTAAAATCTGATAAATTGCTTACTTTTTACCTTACACATTATCCTTAAAAAGTGAGAAGACAGGGCTAAAAATGTTCATGATATCCCAATGGGACAACTTTCTGCTGAAATAATGAAAAGAAAATAGAAACATCACTGTATATACATTTACCCACACCTACAGCTTTCCTAATGGAAGATTAGTATTATTGTTGAGAAAAAAATAAAAATAGGCTTAAATGAATTCTGCCAGTTCTCTTTCATCACTTTCATTTATTCTGTGTTCTTTTTACACACTTTGTTTGTCTGTAATAATTAGGAACAATCTATTACATACCCTTTCTGTTTACCTCTGGCAAATTACCTTATATCAGCAGTGATATGGAAATACAAATGAGCAGTATAAATCTTCTTGAAAATCATTTAAGATAGATTCATAAGAGCCCTGTTTATGTGAATATGAAACAAATGAGAAATATGATAAAGCCTGGGAGAAGGAAATTCATCAAAGTGAAGCAGTATCTATGTGATTTCATAAGCAATATAAGAACACTCAGAGGCTTGGAAGTCAGAGATAAGTTAACATCTGAGAATCTTCTGAAGTCTTTAGATTATAAAACTACACAACCTTTTAACTTCAGCAGAGCCATTGAATTTTCTCACTAAGAGTAAACAAATTTTACAATGGAAAATAAAGCAAAACCAATATAAAATTACCTGACTTGCAGTATTTCTAGGTGGTGTTCCTTGCAAATATCTTAATTCCTGTGAGTATGAGCTATTCCAGGATCCTGAGCTACACCAGGACAAGTAGACGTCTCTTGGGGCCTTCACCGACCACCTGCTGCTTGTGGGTCCAGGATTTACTGCCGAAGATCAGTCCCAGGACTTCAGACCTTGCCTGAGCTACAGTTCAGAAGTGCATGGCTGCAGATCATGCCTGTGCCTCTTGTTGGTCCAGGCCCTCACCTGCAGGGTAGTGATTACTGGGCTGTGTCTGGCTCTCGAAACTCAAGATTTTACTATTGCTAATTACTCAGTCCATCTTTTCCTGGAGGTCACAAATCTTAAGCAGATTGTACAGCCTAGAGCTTGTTCTTCTGTCACACTTGGCCATGATTCATAGTCCAGTGTATTGGGTAAAAAAATAAATTACAGGGTTTTCAGGAAAGCATCTTGCTGGAACATTTGAGCTCATCTTATGTTTTGCTCTTTAGCAGGTTATGGCTCAAATACACTGCAGGGACTGATAGCAGCATGAGCACTCCCATTTTGGTCCTTCAACAAATGTAATTTAAGGTCTTAAAAGGCTCAGAAAAACTCACCATTTTCTAGCAGAGTGTAGTTTGTTAACTTTTGTGGCTACCTCTAGATGTAAAGTGGTCTTTATTACTGCTGTATGGATGGATTTTCTTTCCTTCTAGAGCAAGAACATCTAAGGCTGATAGGTTAGGTCCACTTCTTGGTGCCTCCCAGTCTTCCTTAGATGGGGAGGACTGGGAAAATTTAAAAAACTGAAAAGAATCCATTAAGCAAAACAGGAAAGTGTAAACTTTATTGCTGCATAAGGGCGACCTTCTGCTTCACTAATACGCTTGTGATTATAGTGCTGCACTGCATCCCTTTGTGGCCTCAGTCACCTGTTTGTCTGAGAGAGACAACAACAGGAGCACCTACAAACCACAAGTGCAATAAAAGGAGGAATGCCTCTACCCTACAAAAAATTACATACACATTCCTGTGATTTGTAGAACACTCACTACATTTAATAAAACAACAGTAGAATTTCATAGGAAGCGTATGACTTCATAAATTACTAAACTTTTAAACTGAAGCTTTAACTTAATTTTTGATTCTTGAGTATTCAGAGGAACAGTATTATTATTGTTGAGAACAAATTTGTGGTTGAAGACAAGTCTTAATACTTCCTCTTAAGTTTGGTGTTTATTTACTACCTTACACATACATATCTATGCACCTATACATGTTTTAGACAAAGATTATGTCAGCTGCATGTGAGTTGATTGAACTTTGTCATTGAAAACTAATTTATTTCCATCAATTTTTTCAAATGCAAGAGAAGTTTTCTGGAATGTCTAAACAATATCTTTGACACTAGATAAAGAATTTAAGAGTGACCAGGTAAAAGTAATCAAAGATAAAACACTACAGTCTAAATGATCATAGGGAAATCTTTGTCTAAAATCAAGAACACAAAAATGTGTCAAATTAACTTGCCTCATAATCTTAAGAACTAAACACCCTTTTTTTTTTTTTTTTTTTTTTTCACCTCACTGCAGTTTCTAGTGTCTGATGAGTACGGATTGTCAAGATTACACTGTGATGGAAGGATATTTTCAGTGGATGGTAGTATAATTGTAAAAAGTTCTTTACTTATGCCAGAAGATCTATGTTTTATAAAAGGAGAAGATTCAAGACATCATTATTGGTGAAGGCAGTCAGCAGAGGTTTCCTGGGGATTTAGAAGGATAACTAAGTAGAAAATCAAACTGAAACTTAAACTAAACTAAGAGTATATTTTGCTAATGAGACTGTTGTATGAAAAGCTGATGAAGAGTGGTCAAAACGTATTAATATGATTCTTCCTTAAACATGGAGAGACAAGGGGATCAGAAAAACAGCAGCTGAACTGTAGAGGTGGTATTAATGAGAAAAATAACCTTCTTCAGAGAAATGCAAAAATTCAATTCCTGAGGCAACTATGAATAAAAATTTAAGCAACCTGGCTTGTTAAACACTGATGGATGCTCAGGATGTTCCTAAGCAGCAAAATACATAAGAGAACTATTCGGTTCTAGGATCCATCAAATGTGTGGATGCTCTTACAACTCCAAGACTTCGTAGTACTTCAGCAAACTTTGTAATACTGCAGAACAGCCAATGAAAGAAATACTTATTGTATTCCAGTATTACTCGAATATGTACTTGTATTATTATTGTCAAATAATGTTGTTAATTATGCAGCAATAGCAAATAATGTCATGGAGCTGAAGAGAGCGTGTGTTATATTAAAGCAGATTTATGGATCATCTTGGAGACAAGGACAATAAAGCTATTCTATTTCTGTTCTCTTTGTGGATCAGACTTCCATAGGTGTACACATGTACAGAAAGTCTCAAGAAGTTACTATTTTACTTCTGTACCTAGAAACAGAAAGGATATAACTTCATAATACATCATCCAAATCACTGATAAAGTGATTCAGAAAAGAGTCGGTGTAAGTGAAAAGATTAAAAAAAGCATAAATGACAAATACTTCATTGGTGTTGAAAGATAAGAGAAGTGCAATAAAGGCTGAAAAAAAACAGGACATGAGGAGGTGGCTGAGGATATTGATAGGAAAAGACTTAATATTACATTTTGTCAATTTTTCTTTTTAGAGAAATCAGTAATAAGCTCCTTAGAGACAGAAGCATAGGAAGAAGTGAACTGTCTGAGGGTTGAAATTAATCATACTAAAGAATGGGGTTGAAGATGGATTATTAAGTAAAATTAGAAAAATTGTTGCTTACAAATAGGTAAAGCCGAACCAAAGACAGAAAAGACATTTTCTGTTGGTGAAAGTCAAGCTGGTGGTTGGGTTCTTGAAGTGAATCATAGCAGAGACCCTGTATTGAGAGTAAATAGCCTTACAATCAATTAGCCTGTTCTAATTAACCTTGAAGAAATGGTTAATTTATTACATTTACTATTCTCAATTAATGAACATATTATCTTGCAAATGAATTTCTTTATCAAGTTTGTTTGATTAAGTCTCAGGTTTTGAATTCACGTTTTAATTTGGCTGTATGGGTGAAAAATGTGGGCATGCAAACGTAAAACAAAATGGTTTGATGTTTAAAACCATTTACTTAGATTCAACACAGAAATATCTGTTTATTATTTCACAGTTGCTGCAGAAAACAGCATTGAAGCTTCTATGAAGACTTTGAAAAGTGCTTGAATATTTTAACAGCAGGAAAACACATCACACTCTCCAGATAATTCTCTGATTAAATTGAGGCATTATGTCCTTTCTGAAGAGAAGAAATAAAAGGAAAAAAAAAAAAAAGAAAAAAGATATTACAAACATATACTTAAGAAATACTCCTGATAAACATTGGCTTTACTACTTAGTCTTTATTGTTTCTCACCTCAGGTAGTACATTTAAATTTGTCGAGTGGCTTTCTATGATTCAGAAACTAAGCTGCATTGCTTCTCTTTTAGCTAACAAACGTCTTAGCATATGGCTAAGTGATTGATTGGTCTGGCCTTCTTGGACTTCTTCTTTTTTTTTTTTTTTTTTCTTTTTCCAGTGTTAATATATTGAGGAAATTTCATTCAGATGTACTAATTTAGAAGAAAGTGATGTGGCAAGTACGTATTCAGACACTCACCCAAAACTGCAGAAAAGGCAACTCCTCTGCCTAACTCAGTGTCGTTAACAGAATTAAGTGGTATACCTTTAGACAGTCTGTAGCCCCCTGCTAGGATTTTATAGAGTAAAAAGATCTGAATATCATGCTTGAGAATTTATAGGTTACGATCTTATAAAGAGAGGGTTTACACTGTCAGGCATACCTTGTAGATTTAGTATTTTTGAACAAAGTTTGCGCATACTGTTACAATTAAGGTTAAAATAATGGATAGCATCCATGATACTCAAGTACTATCAGGGTTTTAATTTTAAATTCTTATTTTTTTTTATTTTTTTTTTTATTTCAAGAAATGTTTCACAGACTAGGAAGAATTCCAAGAAGCAAGGAAAAAATATATAGAAAAAGTGGTTCTGAAGAAAAGTTAAATACATGTAACTCAGAACCTCAGTGATCCAAAGGGTGGAAGATAAGATTTGAAGAGAAATGTAAAATTCTGTGAGTAAAAGGGACTCCAGAAAAAATGAATTCTGAGTGATTATAACTCAGTTATGTGTTGACTCAGCAGAGTATATTCAGTATTATAAACTTTTAATTTTTTTTCTCATAATTTTTATTTTATTTTCACTCTATGAAAGTTTTGACAAGTTTTGACCTCACCTGAAAACAGTATTTCTCTGACAAGATCAGCCACTGCTGTTAAAATGGATGGGAATTGTCCAAATGGAACAAGTGAAGATATTATCTGCTGCCTATTTTATAAAATCTAAACCATGGCAGCAGCCATATGTGCACTGGGAACCAGCTACCAGTTCTCCCAGAAGGAATGGAGTAATGGGAAGCAATTTTTACAGATTGCTCAGAGCTCTGTTATTTCTGTTTGTTCTACAGATGGCCCATCAAACAATGGCTTTTTATTGTTAGGAGAGTCTGGGAAAATCTTTACAATTTTCAAAACAATGCTAATCAGTCCTCTGAAGTGTTTGACGGGGATGAGAACATGATACTTCTCATGATTCCTTGCCTGAGACATCACCATGAGGTTCAGTTAACTCATGGAAACAGATGGAAATCCCTACTGAAATAAATAGCAACTGTTTCCATTTTCACCTTTATTATTCAGATGCTTTTCATTTAAAAATGTATAACAGAGACACAGATAAATCTATTTTTGACTATGTCTCTTGTTTCTGTTGATAATTTTGTACTACTGATATTTCTGTGAGATGACAATTTTTTTTGTATTTTTTAAACTTAAGTATTTTTAAATGTTACCATGATTCAGTCTGAATCAAGATGGAATTTTATCCATCCTTTTAACTTTCCCTGTTTGCTTCTTGTACAACATGAGAGATTATTATTCCTTGATTTTAGTACAATCCAAAGGAAAACCCTGCAGTTTCTAGCCATAATGATGAGAAGTTGCCATCCTGTAATAACTGTGGAACTGACCACAGGGAAACACCAGGGCACAATTGTTAGCTTCTGCATTACAGCTGCAAGAGCTGAAGTTTGCTGAGACAACCAGCAACACTGGAACCCTAGCACCACAGCTGTGCTACTATCATTAAATAAGCTAAGAAAAATACACTTAGCTTTACAGGTTCTTCTTGCATCTCAGCAATTACAGCAAGGTTTTTTTTGTATTGATTAGAATTCATCAGAAAGAAGTAGCTGAAACCTTGTTTGAAGTATAAGTTTGCTGCACCATAATTAAAATTCATGGTAAAAAAATACAAATGTAGATATTAATTTTTTTAGTGAAAAGGACTTGAAAATTCAAAACTGTTTGTCACTATATCTTGTTTTAATAATTTTAACATAAAATTTTGGTTTCATCTGGACATTATTTTGAAATATGAATTTAATGATATTTAAGTTTTTGATCAAAATGCTAAAATAAATGGAGGTATTCCTATCCACAGAAAGACCAGAGTATCTTCCAGTTGCAAGACACAGTACATACTTGTAATTTTACTGTCTATGTAGATTATTGGCTAAAACCAGCTGTCTTCATAATATTCTATACATTGCTGACAAAACACTTTTTCCAACCTGTTTGTGATAATGGGTCTTATTGATAAATAAAGATGAAAATATTTAATTATGGCTCAAAAGTCTTTCTTTCTCCCTCTCATCCATAAACACTGTAGCTGAATTAACCTCTTTTTCCCACTATTTTTTTACACATTATCTGTGTTCTCATACCCATGACTACTTTTCTTCCTATTCTTTTAAACAGTTACTGTCTTATTTCTTGACCTAAGAAAAAAAGAATCACTATGGTTTTCAGTGCCACAGCAGTACTTTCCTCACATATTTCAAATGTTTTTGTAACTGTATAAGCATGACATATAGTGAAGATCTAGAGCATGATCTCCTTCATGACATTACTCATGTATGTATCTAGCTGTGAATGGGAAAAGATCACATTTTCATGGGTCATAAAAAGTATTAAGATTATCCATCAATATAAGCAAACCGTAGAGGAGCAACTTCTTATTTTTAAACTGCAAATAAAATTCACTTCTACACGGAAGATCCAGCTCAAGACCTATCCACCTTTCATATCCCACTTAAGCTTTTGCAATAGATATAAAAACTCAGATGATGAGAAATTATCATAACTCTATTTAAGTTATATACCCCAAATCAATAATCATTTTCACAGTCTTGTCTGAAAGCCTACAGACCTTGGATACAAGTTTACAACAATATTTATCCAGGGAAAACTAGTTCTATTGAATAAAAAGGGTTGAGGTTTTTTAAATATAATTGCACATAGATTCATAAGAATTATTCTCATGGGGAAAAACAAACAACAAAACAGAACAAAATTAAACTAACAAAAAAAGTCCCCTCACAAATTGAATCCACCTTCTATTGGGAATTATTCTCACATCAAACTTTGCATACCAATTTCAAGCTCAGAGCTATCTGGAGTGATTTACTGAACTCTAGACAACAGATTGTCAGTTGTTGTCTCTAAGTAAAAAAATCTTTTCTATTCTGAGCTGTCTTTTTTACAGAAATCACATCTTGAGGCAGGGATTTGAAATGGAAAACATGTCAACTCTTTATACAGTTACTGTATTTGAGGAATGCCTGGGTCATAACCTTCTGTTAATGTACACTAATGACTGCAACCAGCCATTATTACTTTTTCATTTCGGAAAGGAGCAGTGCTGCTGTCTGTTCCAGAAAATTTTACTATTTTCTATGGGGAAAAAATATTCTCTGAAAAAAATATAAATATTCAGGCTTATACCTATCTCTGTAAATTATGCTACAGATAGATTTTCCAGTATGACAGCAGAATAAAGTTGACATGCAGCAGCTTTAATTTTTTTGTCCAAACTTAAGTTCCTCTAAAAAAATTTACTTTAAGAATGGCTTAACCATAATTTTAAAGTATCATTTATTACCATTTTCAACTAACTATTTGAATTATCTTTACAGAAGGATGAAGTTTTCTTTTTTCCAGGATAGTTGATCTCTTCTTGTGCCCTGAAACAATCTTTCTCTGCATGATGGAAGAGTGAGTAATTTCATATTTGTTATCTAATTATTTTAGCATTTACAATTGTCACATTCATATTTAAAAGTATAATATTAGATGGCAGATTCAACAATATCCTTCTAAGCCCTATTTTAGTGGTCCAGTTCCAAAGGTACTGCTAAGATTCAGTTATCCATATATATGTATATCCAGCTTTGTCAAAAAGAATTAAAATAATGTTTTTCTGTGCACAGTGTTAAAGGAGTTTTTTACTTTCATTGGGAAGGGGGTTTAGCTTGTTCCAGGAATCTGACACAGAGTTCAAATGAAACTAAATGGTCAATTGCAGATGAGAAACTGCAGACAGATTATGTAGTTGGACATTGCCTGTTTCTAATTGTGGAAAAGATGATGCTCAAGGACACGTATAGGATAAGGTTCATGTGTTTGTACGACTGGGGAGAGCTACAAGTTGGGTTTTTTTCAGGTTTTTTATTCAGAAATGCTTCAGGACTGTAGCATATCTATGACAGTGTGTGATGTAAGAGTGCAAAGAAGTGCATAAGTGTTCACTATGATCTCTCATTACTCACTGCAGCATTCACAGTGTGAATATGTTTGTTTAATAAAACTGTGTGCAGGCTGCTTGTGCCTTTAAACACAATAATATTTGTTTGGCAGAATTGTTTGCTCTAGATGCAAAATTCTTTTTATGTCTCTTTAGTAATCCTTTCCAGTACAATATGACTGAGTCCAAAATGTAGGCGGATTTTATATGGATATTATATAAAAAATATAGACAATATACATTTTCGTTAACTATTCTGGATGATAGAAAAGAGTATGATCTGCTGGATCTGCCTAATTTCAGCGGATCTAGAAAGCAATTTCAAATACATCAGTGCAGTCTCGGTATTTCTTAGGATGCCAGCTATGGCCATAGAATGAGTTGGTCTTTTAAAGAGTTTTGTTTGAAACATTTTAAATAATTTTTTCTGTGCAAAATTTCAGCAGATTAATTGTTGTGTTATAAATATCAAAGAATTTTGACAAGCAAAAAATCTTAGTGAAGAACTATTTTTCTCACATTCAAACATTTTTGATAAAAGGTAAATAGTAATGATCTTCAGTGACAGAGTCAGCTGTTTAAGAATCATTCCTTTGAAGAAGACTTGTTCAAACCCAAAAGTCAAGGGCAGTTAAAACATATGACTGCATTCATAACTCTGACTTGAAACATTTCTATCTTCAAAACAAGGTGTAATTGAGACTCAACAGCAAACCAATGGCTGGTAGTGGCCTGCCATACATTGTTGGTAATACTTAAAAAAGAGAGATACTTATATAATCTAATCTGGAAGGCATATAAAGTGAAAGTATACTGTTATTCCTCATAGCAGTAAGTCACCCCTATAAACAATGAAGAATTTAGTGGCAACTAGGCAATTTAAAATTAGAATTTCTCTTCTAGAGACATCTATGAAATGGTTTTACATCTGCTGGGAATTACAATATGATGTGATCTCTTCCATGGTCCTATGACTACACATGAAGAATCTCTCATTTTTTCATGAAACAAGAGGAAGATTTTTTTCCCTTATCCCAATACTGAGATCCACTATTATGAGTATAAGAAAAGATTATCCAAATTATCAAAATTCTTTCCTACATTTCAGATAAATTTTCTGACTGTAAAGTTGTCCCTTGTGAATTCAATCTCTATTATTTCTCCTGTTCTTCTTTATATACATAAGCAAACAACAGTGAAGCCCCAAAAAGTCATGAATAACTGGTAATCCATAGCCATCAACCAGATTGTAGAAAGTCAAGTTTCAGGTTTATAAATCAAATTAGACAAATCAGGATTGTGCATATCTCCATCATCATCAATTAATGTCTTAATGATTTAAAAACAGTTACTATGTCAGCCACAGAGATATCAAGATGATCTATCTCTGCTGATTTTCCAAGGAATATGAGATTAACTAAGGAATTAAAAAATTAGACACTGGATTGCTTACAGTCTGGCTGCAAATTCAGCAATACTATAGTTAAATAGATTTATATATCATATCGACAAAAATGCAGTGGCAGTATAATTATCTATTAGTCACGCATTAAAAACTAAGTCTTACTCTTCTGATATGAGACAAATCCCAGAGCAAATAAACAGGAAATCATAGAATCATAGAAACATACAATCATAGAATTATAGAATCACAGAATTATGGAATCGCATGGTTAGAAGGGACCTTAAAGATCATCGAGTTCCAACCCCCACACCACAGAACACCTCCAACTAGACAAGGCTGCTCAAAGCCCCATCCAGCCTGGTATTGAACACTTCCAGGGAAGGGGCATCCACAGGTTCTCCGGGCAACTTGGGCCAGTGTCTCACCAGACCCTCACACTAAAGAATTTCTTCCTGAGATCTAATCTAAATCTACCTACTTTCAGTTTAAAACTGTTACCTCTTCTCCTAACACCCGACTCCCTGAACAAGAGTCCTTCCCCTTCTCTACTGTTAAGCCCCCTTTAGGTACCGGAAAGGCCTGTAAATTCTTCTCTGTGCCTTGTCTTCTCTGTGAACAACCCCAACTCTGTCAAACTGTCCTCATCAGGGAGGTGCTCCAGCCCTTCTTGGCCCTCTTCTGGACCTGCTCCAACAGATCCATATCCATGTGATGTTAGCACATATTAGCGCCCCCAGAGTTGGTCACAGTACTCAGTGTGGGGTCTCACCAGAATGAGACATTAGCTCCCTTGACTGGCTGGCCACAATTCTTTTGATGCGGGCCAGGATATGGTTGGCGTTCTGGGCTGTGAAAATACATGGCTGGCTTATGTTGAGCTTCTCATCTCCACCCAGCCTGTATTTGTGCTTGGGATTCCTGTGACCCAGGTGCAAGACTTTACACCTGGGTTTGTTAAACATCATGAAGTGACCCAACTCTCATGCTTGTCCAGGTTCCTCTGGACGGCGTCCCTTCCCTCCATCATGTTGACCTCACCACACAGGTTGGTGTCATCAGTAAACTTGCTGAGGATGCACTTGATCCCAGTGTCTATGTCACCAACAAAGATGTTAAACAACACCAGTCCCAATACCGACCTCTGACGAACACCACTCATCGCTGGTCTCCTTGTCAACATTGACCTGTTGACCACAACTCTTTGAAAGCAACCATCCAACCAGTTTCTTATCCAACAAGTGGTCTATCCATCAAATCCACGTCTCTCCAATTTAGAGGCAAAGATGTTGCTTGGGACAGTGTTGAATGTTTTGCACAACTCCATGTAAAAGATGGCAGGTGCTCTTCCCTTACCCACCAACGCTGTAGCTATGGGCAGAACCTCATTTCTTCCAGTATCTGCCTTTGCCTTCTGCTACTTGGGCTGTGTGGCGAGAGCATTTGCTTGTTAAGAGTGTGGCAAAAAGTCATTGAGTACCTTGCAGAATCACAGAATCTTCGTGGTTGGAATGGACCTTCGAGATCATCGAGTCCACTATCTGGGATATTTACCTCTGGTGGTGTGATAGGTAAGATAGCTAAGTCTCATCATAGCTAATTTGTGATGTCTAGCACTCAATGCCATGGGAATAGTGGTGGGATGGGACCAAGGACATTTTGTTTGTAAAACAAGCTGAGGCTCCATTCAGTTTCGGTTCCTATTGTGATGCCAGCTCAAGACAACCATGGGCTGAGATGTTTTGCAGCTCCCCCCAGGTTATCTCTGCATAGAGGAGGCAAGGCAGAGATGAAGGTGAGCTGGATGAGAACTCTCTGCATCTCACCTATTGTGCTCTGAAACCAGTTTGGCTAGGTTCTCCCACACACAGCCTTCTCCTTTGAGTACCTCAACCTTGTCCATATTCTGCACAACCAGGTCTCCTGTTTCCTTCCAGAGAGGGCACACGTTTTTCCTAGTCTTCCTTTTATCACTGACATACCTGTAGAAGCTTTTCTTGTTGCCCGTGACATCCCTGGCCAGATTTAATTGTATCTGGGCTTTAGGTTTCTTACCCTGATCCTTGGCTGCTTGAATAATTTCCCTGTATTCCTCCCAGTCTACCTTGCTTCTTTAGGCTTTTTTTTCAGATTGAATTTGTCCAGGAGCTACTTGTTCATCCATGCCAGCTTTCTGGAGTTTTTGCCTGACTTCCTCTTTGTTGGAATGCATCACTCCTGAGCTTGGAGGAGGTAATCTTCAAAAATTAGCTTTCTTGGACCCCACTTTCCTCTAGGGTTTTCTCCAATGGCACTTTGCCAAGCAGATCCCTGAAAAGGCCAAAGTCTGCTCTCCCTCCATGATACCAATAAGATCATAACCCTGCAGATATGCACACATCTCTAACTCCTCCTGTTTATTCATTTAAGTTAATATTATTTAAGTTGTGCCCCTGATGAAACTGACTTACTGGCTGGAGTGCAGGAATGCTTATCTGCTGCTCTCCAGCTGCTCTCCTGCTGACTCATTATCTTTCTCCAGAATCTGGGCATCTGTTACAGTCACAGGAATAAAACTGAAAGGAGTGGAATGAACTGAGGTTCCCCTCCTCTGACAACTCTGGTTTAAAGCCCTTTTTGCAAGTTTGGCAAACCTATAACCAAAGATGCTCTTATCCGTCTCTGACAGGCGGACTCCATCAGGCCTCAGTAGACCTGATTTTTCAAAGCAAATCCCATGGTCAAAGTAGCTGAAGCCCTGGCTGTAGCACCAGGGCCATTTGTTGAGTGGACAACTGGCCCTTTCAAAACCCTTCCTTTGACCAGGATGAAGTAAATAATTACTCCTATTGTAAATCATTACTGCTATTAAGAGTAAATCATTGCTCCTATTCCTAAGTTTCTGAAGTCTGAAACATAATGATTTAGGTTTTTTGAACTTTCCTAAGTTCAAAACTAATGACTGAGGTTAAAATCAAGAAAATAAAATCCTCTTTGTAATTTTATTTTTATATTGCCTTCATAAATTATATTCAATTAATAGACTACCTGGTACATTGTGAAAATAACATATATATTCTCTTCACAACGGAAGCATGAGGGGGATCTCAATATGCAAGTACTTCAAAAGTATTAATAGAGTTCTAGGTACTCCCACTGAAAAAAAAAAAAAAGTCTTTCTTTAGAAAAAATTGTTGACAAATTATTTACATTATTATAACATATCCAAAGTTAGGAGATAAAATTTGACTGTTGAATAAGATAACTAGGACTTTCTCTTTTTTTTCAAATTTAGACATGATATGAAATCCACAGATTATTTTACAGTCAGTTCTTTTATTAATGGGTTTACATTACTTTATTTAGTATATCATTGGCCAAATAAATATTGAGTCACAACAAATTATTGGAAGTGTTAGCGCTAACGACTCTATGAAAGTAATTTTTCAGTCTCATCTTACAGCCATAGACTTTGAAGGCTAAACTTACTCTTCTTATAAATAGAGTCATTTCCAGTTGATCTGGGCTCACTTCAGAAACTGAAATGCAATCTCATGAGCAAATTATAAATAGCGGGAAATCACACTGCAAGTGCATACCTCGTGCCAAATTTAAGACCAACTACAAGTGGAAGAGAGTGTAGTGTTCTTCAGACAATTTCAGTCTCAAACCAGCTACAAAATCGTTTGGTTTTTTGCCACTCAGCCATGAGACTTTGAAACTTCTTACGCAGTTTCCTTCTTTACAGTTGATAATCCATATACTATCTGAGATTTATAGAGTTTATAAAAATGTGTGTTGGGGGAAGTATTTCTCTTCTTATATATCTCTCAGATTTCCTTTTCTGACTGGATGTATGCCCTTCACCTTGTCAAGAACAGTTCTTTGAGAAATATCTAATTTTAATTTTAAATATCTGATGTTGCTTCAAAATTATAGGAAATAAATTAATAACCTCTTTCTCCTCTATTTGAGTAGAAAGCTATTGAAGTAGGATAAGAAAATAAAAGATGATACCTCATCAATTTGTTAAATTAAAATTAAAAACCCAAACGTGACATGCCTTGAGTTTGTTCCTGTATTTTTTTAAATCAACATTCATAATTTATATACCTGGACACGTGTTATACTCTTTGCATTGTAGCTACATTGGATCAATTAAAATACAGAGCTGAAGATAAGTATTCTATATTTCACGTTGAACTGAAACACTATAGTATTTAATTGACAAGGAGTTAGATTTTGAAATCCATTTATTAACAATGTGTTTTTGTTTACATTTAGTGAACATTTTTTGTAAGAAAATTATCACAACTTCTGTTTACATTATTTCTGTCTCTGTGACACTAAATCTAGAGTTTAACCTTACGTTGTAAGACCTTAAGAAAGAAATTATCTATTAATATGGAGGAAAAAATCACACAGGGAAAATATAACACTACATTACTGGTAAGATACACTACAATCCAGACTACATAATGAAACCAGCCTCCACATATCCACATTATCCTGTATTTGTTTAGATTCCTTAAGTAAATATCTAATTCATTTTCACTTCAAAGAAAAGACCAGAGTAATTTAAAAGCAAAAAAAAAAAAATCTCTTTAAACTTAAAAGTATGGTACTAGGTGCAATTTTTCAAAATATAGTTATCTTAAGACTTAAAATGAGAAACTGTGTGTTTACAAACAAAGAGAATATTTGCCACTTTCACTTTTCCACTTTTACATGAAAAAAAACTTTCATTAAAGCTACTAATTAACTCCCTTTAAAAAGCTACAGTTACAGTTCACAGTTTACCCCAGTATATGAATATTCATATAATGGGTTCCCTTTAAGATTTTTTTTTAAGAAATTAATTTCTGATTTAAAGCCTAGTCAGAGCAGAATACTTTTTTTAAATTATTGCCTAAATTTTTAAATATTTTGCATTATTTGACAGAAAATAGCAGAGTAATTAAGAAATACAACACATTTTCTGAAGGTGAAGTTGTGTCTTTAAGGTATCTATATCTACGCCAAATCTTGTATCATCAATTACAGTAATAACAGTGGCTAACTTATTAATGCTAATTAAGATCATGAAGAATTTACAATATTTTTTGTGCTGCCCCGGTAATATCTTAAAATTGCCTTTTGTTTTTTTTATAAAGAAGTTTTTTTTAGAGTGTTTTAGTAAGTTTCAATAGCAGGTGGTGGTAGTGGTGGTGAAATCCCCATATTTGATTAAGATATTGGTCTAGTGTATGTGTTTCTATCTTGGTTATTAACTAGAAGTTTAATTAAGAGTTGACATTCTCAAGTGGGAAACCTGTTTGAAGAGGACAAAGACTGTAGCTTGTCAAGAAATCCAGAAATTGTCTCATTAATGTTATAAATTAAACAACTGAAATATATTTCTCATATGAGGAAAAGCAGCAAACCACATACTGATTTTCTCATTAACAGATGCAGTTCTATATTTTTTAAGTCTGACATCAGATCAAAAGAAGAAACTGTAACAGCAAACAAAAGCTAATAAAGACACTGTAATATTGTGTATCATATGTTTATTCTTCCTTGCCAGCAGTGTAACCAAACTGGATATTTCTTCAGCAAGATTTTTTTTAGTAAGTTTTAATTTTAAATTAATAGAAAAAATATAGATAAGAAACCTGGGCTATAGCTGGACTATTAGCTACAGGTGAAAGCGAAGTTCTGCGTTAATCCTTGTCAGAGGCAAGCACATGATGTTTACAGAGAACAAAGGAAGAATAAGAACAAAGAAAGACCCCATCACACTTGGCTCTTCAGTCTTTCAGGAACATCCTGTCCCGCTATTCCTTGAGCATGGTCTTTATCTCATCCCACTTTAACAGTCCTATCTGAAGATCCCATGCCAAAAAAACATGTAGGTGTTCACCCCACTGGGAACTTCACTGAGCTCAGAGGGATGCTCACAAGGACCTGCCCTTGTGTGTCTCAGGGCAGATCCTCTTTCCCTGGGTGAACAGAAAAGCAGGTAGTGCTTTGGATGGATCATTGGATGCTCCCATGACAAAAAACTTTTGAAGACAGTATGTTGTGCTTATCTATGTGATTGATCTAGCTCCATAACAACATGGCTTTTTCTTTACTTTGGAAATATATTTAGACCTTCAGAATTGACCCTAGGTAACCTTTAAGATGTTTTCTCCTTGGAGGAGAAAAGCAAAGTTAGGATTAAAGGGATATGAAACATTAAAAGTTCACAAATTTATTCTCCTGTGCATGTATATAACTTGTACTAATCACAATTTTATATAAATCTAAAATTTTATGCTCCCATTAGCTTATATATTTTGAGTATTGGCTCAATCAGGCAAGAAATATTTATCTGCAGATTTCAAGAACTGAAAATAGTAACATATCCTTAAAAGCAGTCCCATATCAAAAAATCCATACTTGAAGAGCTACCACTGAATATTCATTAAATATGTTAGAGTGATATCCAAATATTTTCAATTCATTCGTACATTAGAGTTTCAGTTTTTATTTTGATCATTTTCAATACCTCTATTTTTATAATTGAAAAAAAGTCTAAAGGAAATTCTGAAACAAAGGTTTTTGAAATGGTCTAAAAAAACACTTTTTCTATTTTAAAACTGTCAGCTTCTACTTCAGAACCAGTCTATGCTCACTTCTTAAATGAGGTCTTCCTTGGAAAGTAGATTGAAAATCTAAATTAATGATGAACATTGAGCAGCATAACAAAAGTACCTGAAAATGTGAAATGCTCTATTATTAATATGAATTTGATTTAAGAAAATGTCATACAACTTTTAATGGACTAGCCTTAGTAGGAGGCCATTCACACCATGCTACAGATGCCAGTTCCTATTTCTGATTACCCCACCTTCTTCAAAAGTAACTTATGTCTATATATTTATATCTTCTTTCCTGAAAATCAGCTGTTTTGCCTGCCAAGTAGCACCATTTGTCATATCATACACATTCATGGACTTTCCCTCTCTATTTCACAAACGGCTTCCTCTGAGACAGCATTGCTCATCGTCTGCTGCCACTTCATCCTCACATCTCCTGATATACATGGTTCTTCAAATGTGCCACGTGGCAGTCCATGACAAAAACTTCCAGTAACTACTGCAGTCCAGAAGCAATTCTGTCAGATCAGAATGACTGAATTTATCAGACAGTATAATTTGAAGTGCAGAGTCTTTAATTCCTTCAATGCACACATCAAGAACGTTGTCTTGACTCATTTATTTTCAGAACTCATTTTGGTTTTTAATTCTGGTGCTGAGCCCTCTAAGTTAAGCTCTTACTTGTAGATTGGAGCTGGCTGGGATAGTCTATCAAAGTTTTATTTTCTGAAAATATAGCTTCTGCAAAATTGAAATTCACAGTGGGGAAAGGCTTCATTTCATGTTTCTTTCTTATAGTGTAAAAGACATTTTTTGGGGTAGCATTATTTATACATTTATATAAATTTAGTAATGTGCCTTTTTTTTCAGATACAACTAAAACTATTTGGAAGTTTTAAGTTTTCAATCCGTCTTACTAGTGCTTGGCTCTGTTTTTCTGGAATACTCAGTTGTACAATGCAGACTAGCCTGTTTTCAATTTATTCTCTACAAGATCACAGTATTTACACAAAATAGCTATTCAATTTTATAGAAGAGAAATATCAAGCTCTTGACATTTCCTGCTGCTTCAGGACAGGAGTAAGACCTTTAAAACTTTTTATAAAAAGTTTGGGGTTGTTCAGGCAAAGCTGGGAGTTTAAATGAATTGGTCAGTTTCAAATTTAACATATGTCAGTGGGTGTTGGGCTAGCACAATCCAAAATGCACTTCATGCATCTAATCCCTGCATCTAATCCTGGGTTGATGCTCCCATGTTTTCTTTCCAAATCATGTTTGAAGGTTTCCAGACCATAAAAAGCAAAATTCAATGTACTTTTCCCTCTGATACAGGGTCCAGACAGAGTCACATTCATGAGACTCAAACAATTCTGTGGAACAACATTTCTAAACATGCAGATAAACAATGGAACTAAGGAACAATGAAATTTTTCTTCCTATACCTGTGTTAGAGTGGTTGGCATAGTGTAAGGAAATCAGACTCAGTAGTCCTCATACATAAATTTATACCTTCCAAAAGTATTCATTATTTCAATAAACACTGCAGCACAAACTTTTTGGTTTATGACTAAACAAAATTACTTCGGTTGTCCCTGTTACATTTAGAATATTTTGAAGGCAGAGGTAAATATGAAATTGATGGCAATCTTTTGATAAATAAACTATCTTTCTATTTACAACAAGACACTTGTTGTAATTCAAGATTTTTTTTAAAAGCTTTCAAAATGTAGATCTCCACTTGCACCCTTTCCAGATTTTGGAACATTTAAAGAGAAAATGGAAAGAGATATTAACATGGACTAAGACTACATTTCCAAAGAATGCAGATTTTTACAATTATGTCCAATTTTTCCTTGTTTTAAAAAAAGGAAATATAGCAAATCCAAAATTCTGTAACCGATTCAGTAAATGTAGAAGACAGTAAAGTGCTCTCAACATTTACACATTTCATTTTCATCTCTTTCTTTTCCAAGTATAATATTTTATATTTTAACTTCACGTTTTGCAACAGTATTGATGAAGTATCAAATACACTGCTATACAAAGTTAGGCAGAAGTAAATTGTTGTGTCAAGATGTAACACCTTTTAAAGATCAACTTCCTACGGTTATACAAAAAAAAATATAAAAGGGACTGCAGTGAGTTTGAATTTCAGATATTTGTAGCTGCTGTTGGACAGTTGGTCCTCAATATCTGAATAAATAGAAAATGCACTCCTAATGTTCAAGCCCCATTTCATATATGTTATTATACCCAAGCATACCGTACACATGCAAAAGCTATAAATGCAGAAAAGCTATATCCTTAGTTGTGTTTGGACTGTATAGTATTTACTAGTTCATTAGTCTTTCAGATTGGATTCTGTTCAAACTCTAAAAAAAGTTTTCACAATAATTCTTAACCTCAACCTAAAAAAAAAAAAAAAAAAACCCCAAACCCTGTGGGGCAGTCAGAGAAAACATCCTAAGTTTGTATCACTGACTCTAACGTGAAATGTTTTGAGAACTGAAACTAAAATTGGATAATTTTACATGATTGGTACAGCCCAAGTTCTGTGAGGCATGGCAAATGTATATATTAAAGATCAGTTATTGGTCTCCATTAGGTTTTTCAAGTCACAGTGAGGGCAAAAGAGTTAACAACAGCAACAAAAACCTCTGCTGCAATCCTTGTTGTTCACAATCCTTCTAAGAAGCAGTGGAAAAAGATTCAGAAAAATATCTGTATTCCCAAATGATCCTAGAGATGAATCCGATACTTCTCTAAGCTTTTTGTTCCAGTATCCAGTGAGTTTTAGAAGACTGTATTAATTCTCACTTTGACCAGAAAATTACCCCAGACACTAAAGTCCTGAGAGACATGGTAGTGCTGAGCGACTCATGGAAAGGCAGAGCTTGACTTTGCAGGTTGCCAGAAAGTAGCTAATGTTTTGGGTTCTTCATCCCCAGTGCATTCCCCCACCAGGTGGTACACATCCATTTTTTACACACACTTAGAATCACAGAATCACAGAATCACATGGGGTTGGAAGGGACCTCTGGAGATCATCTAGTCCAACCCCCCTGACAGAGCAGGTCCACTCACAGCAGGTTGCACAGGAACTTGTCCAGATGGATTTTTAATGTCTCCAGAGAAGGATACTTCACCACCACCACCCTGGGAAGCCTATTCCAGTGCTTTGCCACCCTCAAGGTAAAGAAATTCCTCCTCATGTTTAGGTGGAACTTCTTATATTCAAGTTTGTGCCCATTTGCTCTTGTCTTATCCCTGGGCACCACTGAAAAAAGACTGGCGCCACCCTCTTGACACCCACCCTTTAAGTATTTATAAGCATTGATCAGATGTCCTCTCAGCCTTCTCTTCTCCAGACTAAAAAGACCCAAGTCCCTCAGCCTCTCCTCGTAAGGGAGATGTTCCAGGCCCCTAATCATCTTCGTACCTAGCCTGTACCCTCTCCAGCAGTTGCCTCTCTTTCTTGAACTGGGGAGCCCAGAACTGGACACAGTACTCCAGACGGGGCCTCACCAGGATCGATTGAAAGGGCAGGACAACCTCTCTTAACCTGCTGGTCACACTCCTCTTGATGCATGCCAGGATATCATTGGCCTTCTTGGCCACAAGGGCACATTTCTTGCTCATGGTCATCCTATTGTCCACCAGCACTCCTAGGTCTTTCTCCTCAGAGGTGCTCTCCTCTGGTGAGGAGAGTCTGCTCCCAACCTGTCCTGGTGCAGGGGGTTATTTCTCCCCAGGTGCAGGACCCTACACTTGCCTTTATTGAATTTCATCCGGTTCCTCTCTGCCCAGCTCTCCAGCCTGTCCAGTTCTCACTCTATGGCAGCACAGCCCTCCATCGTGTCAACAACCCCTCCCAGTTTTTTATTGTCAACAAACTTGCTGAGGGTACGCTCTATCCCCTCATCCACGTCATTGATGAATATATTGAAGAGGACTGGACTCGGTACTGACCCCTGGGGAACACCACTTGTTACGGGCCTCCAACTAGATTCTGTGCCCCTAGTAACAACTCTCTGAGCTCTGTCTTTGACCAAATTTTCAATCCACCTCACTGTCCATTCATCTAACCCACCTTTTCTAAGTTTAGCTATGAGGATGCTTTGGGAGACTGTGTCAAAAGCCTTGCTGAAGTCAAGGTAGGCAACATCAACCGCCCTCTTCTCATCTATCCAACCATTGATGGCACCATAGAAGCCCATCAGGTTAGTTAGACATGACTTCCCCTTGGTGAATCCATGATGACTACTTCTGACAGCTTTCTTTTCCCTCCCTTTTCGGAAGAAACTCAGGTCCATTACCTTCCATATCACTGGGAACTCTTTAGTCATCAGGCTAAGGTTATTGGGGCACAGCATCCTCACATTTCTGGTCAAAGTTGCTCAATTTGCTATGGAGTTGTGATATCACAGTCTACAATATTGTGTGAAGCAGGAAAGTGACCTAACCACTTCAAAATTTTAATCTTTCACAATTACTATGCAACTATTGTATGTTTAACTGCTTCAAAAAGAGAAACCAATTATGTCTTTAAATTCCATCCAAGGATGTTTTACAAGATAGTATTTAGGGCCTTGTTCCAGGAATGGGGAATGGTGAATATAAAAGTCCTTAGGCAGAGGAGGGAACAAAACTCAAGGCTTAAATAGTGGGTGAACCTTGCAGGTTTTGTTGGAAACAAAATTCAAACTGCCATCTTTGTGTCCTCCGTGCACTGTTGTTCGATGGAGAGGATCATGGCCTAAGACATTCCAGGCAAGTCCCTAAACAGAGATTCCTTACACCTTTTTTTTGGTTGTGGTGTTATGGCTGCCTACAGAGGCTGGTTACATGTCACCAGAAAATCTGATATGATAAAAACACAAGCCGGATAAGATATATCACTTTTCAATTAGCACTGAACAGAAGATAAAACTGAAACAAAAAATAAGTAACAGATACATACATAGATTTTTGGTTTTTTTTCCATCTATTTTTTAATAGAACTCATCTTTCAAATCTCCATAAATTTTGATAGACCACATGCATCAGCTTATAATTGCAGTCATTTTAAGATCATAATTTTTAATTAAAGATGTTCCTTATATTTTTCTTTGCTGCCTATAGCAGATCCGAGTTACTCAAGTGCAGTTATATTCAGCTTTGACAGCTCAGTATTATAATTATACAAATGTTGCATTAGAATACTAGGTAATTGAAAACTTTTACTTGTGAACTGTGGTCTTGCAAAAAAAAAAAGCACTAAACCAAGGAATAACTGCAGCTGGTTATACACACTAATTATTAAGGATTTCTAGGCTCTTGGGTACTGCTTTGAAAACATAGATAATGGAGTTGAAATAAAATATTATCTTTGGTACCTATAAAACCTAAAATTCTGATTTTTGGAGGTCAGACAAGTTACTGACGTTGAATACGAAGTCATCTGCACATAGATATGCAAAACCATAAGATGACTTACATCATAAAAAATAAGATTTTATTTTATTTTATTTTATTTTATTTTATTTTATTTTATTTTATTTTATTTTAAGCAAATTATGCCATTGTATTAACTTCATAGGAACATTACTCTCATTATTCCAAGCATAATGGCTTAGTTATGGGGTTCTGATAACTATCTTAGTTATGATGCTATTCTACCATTCGCAATTCCAGAACTTTCAGGTGAATTGAGAGGAATTTGGGTGAGCAAAATATGAATTTGTGAGTTCTGAGACTTTAGGAGTCTTTTAAATTAACTAAGAGACAGAGACTCAAGGGTATTTAGGTACCACTGGCATGGTATCTAAATCTTTTTTATCCCACTGAAACCAGGAGTTACAGGTGTATATGCCTTTGAGGATATGAATTTAAGTAGAGCAGAGTGAAATGGCAGCAGTGCATCGCATAAAATGAACACCATTTTGTATGAAATAATCCCACTGAAGGAAGCCAAAAACTTTTTGTTATTCTGTTGGAATAACAGTATTGTAATTTGAACTTTTTTTGATCTCATCTTATTATCTGCTGTAATGAAAACAGTAAGGTACACAAGTTGAGATTTCCTAAGAGTGCTTACAGCTGCTGTACAACTGTGTTACATACATTATCAGTCAATTTTACAGGAGTATTACTGATGCAAATACAGATCCTTTCCCACTCTTTTGAAGGCTTCATAAAATATTGAGAAGAGAAATGAAATTGTGAATGGAAAACAAATATATATATTTATATATAAAGCAGTTCTGAGAGAAAAGGAATACATTTTTCCTATTTTACTGTAAGTTTCATTTATTTACTATTAGTAGTAGTGCACTGTAGTTACAATGTCAAATGTACTTGGTCCAGTTCCAATGTATTTTAAGACAAAAAAAACACCAATAAAGGGGCAAAATAAGTGTAAAATGTAATACACACTTGTCCCACCTGAGGTCACAGCAACCCATGTCATTACTTTGGTTTTCATTTGATTGTAATACTGTAATACACAAAGTGAACCATAATTTTGCAGGAACATTTTATAGTTGATCACCTTTCTTTGTCTAGACTGTTTTCTTTAAGGCCTTTGAAAGTGATCCAAGAGCTTAACCATTTTTATAAAGCATGAATGCCATATATATATTACAACTTTTTGACAGACCTATAAAAAATTAAAGTCAATTAGTAACACCAATAATTATTCAGTGACCTTTAGAATGTTATAAACCTCGAACTGCTTGCCCTGAGATGTGACTGTCCTTTTCTAGAGCTATAATGGATGATTGAATCACCAAAACAATTACATAGAAAATAAAAAGTCACTATATTAATATGAATAGTTATTTATTATATTAATAAAATGCATGTTTGTATGTGCAAATAGTTAAACGAAATACGTAGGGTTTTGCCATTTCTCTTAGAGATACTTTGAGTTGCAAAACTACACACAATCAGAATTTTTAATATAATTATTGACGTTAGACAACTTAATGGGTAAAATGCAAGACACAGAACTTGTTATCTTTTATTTAATGTGCTGATAGAGTTATGATAAAAGGTACTGTTCATCTCTTCAATATCACAGGCAACATAATGAGCAACAAAGTTGGAATGGGAGTTATATTTTTTTATTCAGTCACACATGTCCTCTGTCATTCATGTTGCCTTCTGAAAACAACTTTTTGGGGGTTTTTTGAAGTGTAATGGACATAATGGAGAAAAAAAAAACCTTTCCCGGACTCTGCAGGAGACTCAGGAATTTACCTTGTGACTAAGTCGTATTGTGAATATGTCTTCTTTCCTAGGAGCAGACACGATGCACACAACTGTTCATTTTTTCTCATTTTGATCTCAGGAAGGTAGAAGCAGGTGCTGTTCTGTAAATCTACACACTTTTCCACACATATCAGTATCTTTCCATTCCTGAAACTGAGATATCTCTTTGACATCTTGCTGTTTTTCATTTTTCTAGTTTCTGTCTTTTTGAGAAGTGTGTTTTCCAAGAATGATCCCTCAGTTTATCCCCAATGTAACTCTACCTGTAATGGTATTGCATGTTCCAACCCCAGAGCCTGGTTTCACAGTAATAGGTCATGGTCTTCCCTCGCCTTACAGTTCTTTGCAAAGGCTGTATTGTTTCCTTCACTTCAGTTGGTCCTCAATTCTCCCTCTCAGAGTGACAATTAATTTTGGAAATCTATGTAAATGATTGCAAATCACTTTCCCTGTTTCCAGTAAGGATAGAGAGGGCTTTATACAGTGACCCTTTGCAAAAGGGCACTAGATTTTGGCAGAGTAGTAAACAGCATCTAGCCCCCCATGATGAACACCTGGAGGTATGTGTGACAGCTACAGTGTACCTTCTCAGGGCAAAAAGCAAAGTGAGAACTCCAACCGATAAAACAGGCAACACTTTTCCTTCCCTCTCTCCCCAACACTAAACAAAGAAATACCATAATGCTATATATTGTTCTACCAAACCTGTTTTGTCAGCTTCTTTCTTTTTAGAGCTGGGACCTGTCTGCCATATGTGTGTTTAACTAATACAATTTCAAGCCATCTTCTACTGTGTCCATGTTCAGCACTGCTGTTGACAAATTCTTGACCCGCAAATCATGCTGAAACATGATTTTCAGCTGGACTTTCAAATAAGTTCATTAACACATACTGAAAACTAAAAATAGCAAAATCGCTTGATAATGATAAGATTATTTCCTTTATGCACAGAATTACTTTAGCAATTGCTTACCAGATGCTAACTCATAACACTGCAATTTTACCTTTTATCCTCTGATCATTTCAAAGCTTTGTTCTCATCTAGACTAATGACCTACATAGTCTTTTGAGACTTTCTCTTTTTTTTTCCCACATTGATTTGGGGTCCAGAGATAACATTCTGGCCCTTATTGTATTCAGAGGAGTATTTATAGTGGTTGCTGAAATGCAGCCGCAATTCTGAATCTGTTTTTCTTTCCTATTCATTCTGCTGTCCTGCTTAGGACTTGATGAATAATATACTCCATTACATTTTTGACATTGTAAAATGTACAGACTTCTTTTTTTTTTTCTTAATATAAAGTATTCAAAACAGAGATGACACTTAAAATTAATAAATGTTTATAGATCTTTCTGAAATACAAAGTGAATGAACTCTGGTCTGTTTCCTAAACCCTATTTCATCAGTGGGAAATGGAAAAACATGAGAATTTTCCTTCAATATTTTATTGATGCGCTTTTCCATGTAAGAATAATTGTCCAAAGGAAGTCTTTCCAATTTTTATCTGATCTTTGGAGTAGACAAACAGAAACTTCAGTATCTTAGAGCTAGTGACAATATGTTTTTATTACATTTAAATATGTTAACAAAAAATATTTTATGATGACTATATTACTACTTTATTTGCACCAGACTAAGAGGAAGGTTCAGGAGATCAATGAAGACATTTTGATGTATATATCTCTTGAATTTTCCTTTAATTGTTTACTTAGATCATTTATCTTGGTTTTTATTTTATGTATCCTCTCACAGCAAACACAGATGAAAAGAATTCTAATAGCCTCAGGCAAAACAATATTTCAATATTGTTTTCAATTGCTTTCAATATTTAGGCTGTCCTATGACACAACCCTGACAATGTAAAAACATTAGAACCTCTAACTGTTAAGGCTCAGCATGGGCTTTTAGAGTATGAAAACCAAGACTCTGAGAGGTCTAAATTCTCTGTTACAGCCAGAAGCTTAGAAACATCAGTATGTTCTGTTCAAATTGTCATTAAATTGTTTTCTTTTTTTTTCAGCATTTCTTGCAAAATGAATATTCTAACTATAATTAATTTAGGTTTTTTAGGTTTGTGACTGCAAAAGTAATAGAAAAAGGAAAGTGTCTGAGTTAATTAAAACTGAAGAGTTAATTAAAAGAAATATTTTCAGTATTTCTGGGAATTCAGGTAGTACTCAGGACTGAATGTAAACCATTGCTTTGATAATTGTTAAAAAACAGTATGAAAAATTGGAAATGATAAGCAAGGTTCCAACCTCATTTCTGTTCTGTCATTATCCAACTATTGGCAAAGCTGGAAGCACTAGGTATTCCTCATAGTCTCCTATTAAAATATGTAATCTTTTAAAAATAGTGGGTTGAGACCTGATGTGAAATTTGATAGAGTTTCACACCAAGGAAATATATGCCTACTGGGACCTTCCAGTAACTTATGGACTTATACTACAAAATAGTAAAAAATTGAAAACATTTTTCAATATCTTTTGAGTCAACAACAAGTTTTGCCTTATTTCATAGTACGGTAGGACTGCATTTGTCACTTGTGGTTCTGACAAGTTCTTTTATAAGAGAAGTGAATTTTTTTCAAGTATCTTTTAACAGCTATAGCTGGAATTAGTTTAAATAATAAATATGTAATTTTTCTCCTAGATTTTTACCTTGACCTTGTCAATGCATTCAATGAATTGCATGAAGAGGTAACGGTGTTTCATGAATGCTTCAGAGAAAAAATAAATTCTGTGAATCTGACTTTTTGAAGTAACACATTGATATATCATTGTCTTTTAATTGTGGTAAGGGAAGTCAGGACTACCACAACATTATGAACTTTTAAAGTTCTGTGGATCAGAATTTATTTAGCTCCTGCAGCAGAGGAGAAGAAACTGCTTAACTTTTAAGACACGTTTATAAAGCTGAAGAGAAATCAAATCAAAGAAAATCACTCTTCATATTTATCTGGAACCATTTTGACATATTTTTTTACCTTCCTGAGTGAAGGACCTAAGAAATCTCTTTGGCTTCGACAGGGTGCAATATGTTTTGCCTGTGCCACAAGCCTCTACATCAACTGCTGGAAATGTTCAGAAAACATTTATGGATTAACATTTTCTCTCCTGTCATTGTACTCCTGTGGTTGCATGAGCTCTAGCCATGTAAACAATTACCACTGATATTAACTAAAGACTGAATTAAGTTCAGTAATATTCAGAAGACAGGGATCAGGAACTGAGTTCAGAATAAAAAGAACCAGCCATTCTATTTTTCAACCCATCTCTGTTCAGACTTCTGATACTCTAACCCCCACAGGACATGTGTTGAAACTCAGCTGAAGCATCAGCATAATTATGCTGTATAATGTTGACATCCAGTCTTTCATTTTTCATCTAGAAGTGCAAATCAATGTTGCTACAGTGCTATAGTGATCTAAAACATGATTTCAGACAGTCAGAATTTCTCTTTAAATAAAGAACAGGTTACAGATAGGACCAACACAGTCCCTTGACTCTGAAAGTAATATTCAAACATGAGAGCAGAAGTCTTTAATCTTCCCAGTGGAAATACTTTTTTATCAAAACCTTAGAAACAGAATCTGCCACATTTACATTAAACAGAAGTGTTATGTGAGACAGAAAAATAATATCATGAAGTGGGATTTGACTTTTGGGGAAAAGTAAAACAGCCTATTTTGCAATCCTGGTATTATAAGTAACTGTTCAGCCTTACCCCACCACCATTCTCTTATACAAAATCAGATAGAAATTTCCATTTCATGTGTATTTTTTTCCAAAATTTTGTTCAGCACCATTTGGGATTAGTGAAGAATATTTACTGCTTTCACTGCCTCAAGGATTTTTTCCATAATATTAATTCAATGACTTAGAGCATCAAGAAATATCAAAGACATCATTAATCCAAAGAGCTTTTCTTTCTTCCTTCTTCCTAACTAGGCTTCTGTAAGGCCTTATGGAATATAGAAAGAAAAAGGAAAAATAAAGAGAGATCTATTACCTTTTACCTCTTCTTGTCTCATCATCTGAAGAATTTGATATGGATTAAGGCAGGTTATTTTAGGTCATAAAGTAAAAGTTATGGTCAAATGCAGCATTGCAAATTTAGATTGAACCATGCTTTAATAACAGCATGATAGTGGTAAAGTGGTTAAAAGCATTGTCAAGATGAAATAGCTTTATTTACTTGTGAGTTTTGCTCAGACTTTCTGGAGTATAAAACAGTATAGGACATGAGCATGTTACCTGAGAAGAACAGTAAATTTTATATAACCCATTACAGAAAAAGAATAAAAGAAAGACCTCTCTTGGTAACTTGGAAAGCAGTGAGTGAAAGAACATTTTTCTAAAAATACGTTGTTTTGGAGATCCAGGCTGTTATTTTATAAGCATGAAAATACAGATACAGTAGTGCCTGGAAAGATAAGTACTAATTAAATTATTTAGGTCTATTTTATATATTAAGATACTTTCACCAATTATAATAAAGATAATAAATTAACTGAGTAAAATACTGATACTCATTCTTCACCATGTTAGGTTTATAATTACGTAATTACTTTTAACAGTAGCATCAGAGTTTTTAATTTTCATTTGCTTTCAGCAGTGCATTATTCTGACATCATAATATACAATGATCATCAAATCATCAATCATGAAAAAAGACTTGTAGATTCATCCTGGAAAGACATAGAAAGACATCTTGTTATGGATGTTCTGTGTTGCATATTTGAAAACTAATCTAGTTATTTTCTATTTTTTTTTTCTACAAACAGCAGTATGTACCAAAATGTCAAATTTCTTATTTCACAATTATGTAGAAACAGATTTATCAATTGCTCTCTTTGGTGTCATTATTTTATGAATTAATATTAGTAAACATCAAAGTATTTCATGTGCATTGTCATTTTTTTGTGTTATTTTACGTTATAATGTTGTTAAAAAAAGTTTCTTTTGCTTTTACAAAACAGTCCTTACGAATTCTGTTTTCAGTAATTAATATAATGAGCTCAAAAAATATAGCTTCATGCTTACATCCTAATAAAAAACATAGAAAGATTTAACAGAACACAATTCATGATAGTATTTGTGGTGAAGACTTGCAATTTCCTTTAATTTGAAAAAAAAAACCCTTAATTTGCATGTAAGAAGCTATTTTTGATTGAAATCATTTTTACTCATGGGCAAAAAAAAATAATTTTTCTAGAGCTTGTGTCTAATTTGTTCCCACATAAACCCTACAGACTTTAATACTAGATGTTAAGAATGCCTTCACGTAGATCCCCACATGTGGGGACTTCAAGTGTTTGCTGTGCACATAATGTTGCTGCTAGAAATTTTTGATAGAATATTGTAAGCAAAAATTTAAAATTCTAAATTTTTAAAAGGCAGCTTCTTAAAATTTTATAAAAGCAATTTTCTTCCAAGATTCTATTTGGTGTTGTATTTACATTTTTGTAAATCTAAAAAAACAAGTTGCCATATGTAATAATGAAGTTTGATTCTGCACTTTTAATTCTGTATTAGTTCTGTAAATGTTTACTTCAGCTCATTAGGCATCTACTGTGAATATATGAGGTACTCTCTCAGGTAATCAATATATTGTAATATCAATGATTTAAAAAAAAATAAAATAGTGGATTCACAATATTATAACTGTGTTGTGAATTGATGCACCTTGTCATCTTTAGTACTGTCTCAGAGGTGTCACTCCAAGAGAATCATTTGGTATATACCATAACACATAGCCTAAAACACATAACTTAAAAGCATTGTTTTATCTTTAAGAAGTATCTACATTGTCTGAATATGTACAAAAACTAAGTATAATGTAAAAGGGTTTTTTTAGGCTGCCTAATAATACTTTCTACTCTACTCAAGTACTCAGAAATGATCTAGTTCATCTCACCTGTATGTATGAATGCTCACAGTATATGCATTTTGAAGTAGAATTCCTCACAGAACCCTAATCACCTGTCTTTCACTGTTAATGTTGAAACAATATAAAATATAAGCTGTCAATTAATTTGTTTCAAAGGATGTTTCTAACATTAGAGAAAATATTTTAGTAGTTTTGGCAGAGCTAGAGTAGAAAGAAATGCTACTGGTTTTGAGATGGAGTGTGACATTTATAAGCATGGTTCTGAAGGTGGATGAATCTGAGGGCAAAAGTTGAACCTGATTGTCTAGAAGAAAACCTTCCACACATCTACATTTATTGTTTTTAAGTTCTAAACTGTAGAATCATAGAATCATTTGGGTTGGAAGGGACCTTAAAGATCATCAAGTTCCAACCCCCCTGCCATGGGTAGGGACACCCCCCACTAGAGCAGGTTGCTCAAAAGCCCGTCCAGCCTGGCCTTGAACCCCTCCAGGAATGGGGCATCCGCGACTTCCCTGGGCAACCTGTTCCAGTGCCTCACCACCCTCACAGGAAAGAATTTCTTTCTAGTATCTAATCTAAATC
>JAOTQQ010000019.1:74910273-74950141 GCA_026546715.1 Gallinago undulata | reverse complement strand
GAACTTCATGCAATTTGCACAAGCCCACCTCTCCAGCCTGTCCAGGTCCCTCTGGATGGCATCCCTTCCCTCCAGCGCGTCAACTGCACCACTGAGCTTGGTGTCATCAGCAAACTTGCTGAGGGTGCACTCTATACCACTGTCCACATCACCGACAAAGATGTTAAATAGTACTAGTCCCAGTACACACCCTTGAGGAACACCACTCGTTACTGGCCACCAAGTGGACATGGAGCCATTGACTGCAACCCTTTAAGTGCGGCCATCCAGCCAGTTCCTTATCCACCAAGTGGTCCATCCATCGAATTCATAAGTTTCCAGTTTTGAGACCAGGATGTCGTGCGGGATAGTATCAAATGCTTTGCATAAGTCCAGGTAGATGACATCTATTGCTCTGTAAATAATAAAGTAGCTTTGGTAGGAATACTAGATACTAAAAACATAATACTATAGAAAATTTAAGAACTTAATTACTTTAATTTTGCAGTCTTTCAGATCTTCACCATTTAAGTTGTTATCAATAAATGGGAAATATAAAGCCACTAAAACAAGTTAGGGTGATACTGCTTAAAATACATCTTTCAGAAATATCTTAAAACACAATATAAAGTTGGATCAGTATCAATTTAAAACTAAATTATATCCAGAAAGTAAGGTTCTGAAACAGGTTTCCAAAGGTGGTCAAGAGATCAGGAACCTTAATTTCATTGCAGGGAAGCTGGATATAAACTGAAGGGAATGCATGATAAAAAAAGCAAATATATAGTTTAGAAATTTTAACTGATAAGTCACACATGTTTGTATATTGATATCCCAAAGAAGATTTTAAAGAATGTTAGTTCTCCTTTAAAATTACAGCATTTACAATTATTACTGTAAAAAGTTTTAGTACATATTAATTATATTTAGTACATATTAAATATATTTCATGGTAGCCAGTGAACACCCCAGAGGATTTTCATTTGGGATTGACTTTTTTATGAGATTTCAGGATGAAAATGAATGTTCATTAAAAGTAGAACAAAGCTGATGGAGTGTCTCAGTGATGCTAGCTCTAATAATAAATTTCACTTTTTTGATTCCTATTTCTTACTTGTGCACCCAGGCCTGGAAAACCAGGTGGACAGCAATGTTAGCATTCACAGGAAAAAAAAAAAAAAAAAAAGAAAAAAAAAAAGAAGGAAAAAAAAAAAGAAAAAAATGTGGAAAGGAGGAGAAGCTCTCCACTGCATTTTCCCCTTAGCAAGTCTCATTCTACCAATTCATTGTTGGGACATTCAGCAGATTTTAGAGAGACAAAGATAGGAAATTTGGAAGAGAAGATACAATTCAAGGGATGATAAATAAAATTGCAAATAATCTCAGGAGCAATGAGTGCTGAAGACATATAAATACGTTTGGCCAGTGACTTGAGTGCTAACTTCAAATTTATACATGTGCAGATTTGCAGAAACACCTTTGGTTTTACATACAATGAAGCAGAAATATTCAAGACAACTTGCTGAAAAATATGCAAAATAAAAGTAACATAAAGAAAAAAGCTATATATTTTTTCTCTTTATATTATAGAAATTCCACAGATAAAGCAAACTACAGGAAACCTTATTAACCGAATTTTGAATTTTTATTATCATGAAACGCATAAGCTGCACACAATCTATTTTGTGTCAATAGGGGAAGAAAAAAATTGATACATACTTCTACAGCTTAGAATAACTACTGCAGAAAGTTATACTCCCTGTCATCTTAGAAATGAGAGTAATTTGAAATTCCCTAAACCTGAAAACTGCTGAAATGCAATCAATCAGAAAGGTTTTTACAGTAAACATGTAGCAATCTTGGGTAAGATTACAACCATACTCCCTGCAAAATCATCTGAGTGTATTTTCCAACTAGGGCAATATTTTTCTGTGACAAGGCACTTTACACTGTCTGCTTATATTGTCTTCATCTCAAGGCTGCTCCAATTTAGAGAGAAACCTAACTTTATTTGGTAATGCAGAGGGGAAAAAAAATTCTCACCAGATTTAACTTTTCTCATTTATTCCAGCCTGCTTTTTTATGGAACTAAGCATGATACTTTATGGAAATGTTCCAAATTCTCTTGTAATTACCTACTGAATACAGCATATGATGACTATACCCTTAATTAATTCACATCTAAAACAAATGTCTGCAATGTGTTGTTATCTAAATTAAAATTAAGGTCATCATAGATGCCCCCCTAATTGACAGTGAATTGTCTGTGAATTCATTCTGAAGGTCGTAAGTAAACATGCCAATTGAAAAAGTAAGAAATTAAAAAAAAAAAAAAAAAGATTTTACTCTTTCCTTTACATAGTAGTGTATATACATACATTAGATGGGAAAAGCCCTAGTGTCTCTAGTAGGTACAGAATCCATTAAACTCTCTTGGACTGAAATTCCCTACCATATGCAAATTCAAAAATTAAGTTGTCTTTTATTAACATATTCTCCTTTAAACTGCCTACATGATTCAGTCTAATGCACAAAATAGTAGAGTCTTAAATTAAGTCCAGAGGCTTAGTATTTCTGAGTTAGAGGCAATTTTAGCCTGGCTTATTCTTCATATCCTTTCAATTAACCTCTCAGAGCTTCAGAACAAAAGTCAGTGTGACGGGTGTCATTTGAATTGAACAAATGCCACCCAGCTGTCAAAGTATTGACTTACATCAACCACTCCAAGACAAGACCAGGATTTGAAATGAGATGGACAAACTATGAGGCAGTGTAAGCTAATTGTTGGTATTTCAGAAACCTTACTTCAGAGTACATGAAGGTTGGTGTTTGACAAACTGTTCCAGCTCATCTGAAGCTATAATTTTTAATATGCTCAGTGTTATTTGCAAAATAACTATTTTGCCATCTGTACCCATTTGCTGGGGATGGCACCTTGTTCTAGTGAATGGCATCGATATTTCCTAACTGAGCAAGATACTCCTTGCTTTATGTTGAAGGCATCAGTGTGTACCACTCAACATTGACATCCAGCAGCAAGTTTGTGAGTTACTTTCCATTCAGTTTTGCCTCTTCCCATGCATCGTTTCACCTAAAACCAAACAGGGGGCTTTTTTAGAAGTCAGATTAACCCTTCACAGTTTTGCCAATGCCACAATATGACATTGCTTTTGCTCTTTTTCTACTGAAAACCCAATTGCATTGTTCACTCTGCAATCAGAAAATTTGCAGGGAAGAAGGCAATTTAACACAGGCTCTTGGTTTCACCTGCTTTCAAATGCATATATGATAATCAAAAGTTAATTTGGACATACTGGAAATCAATGGGAAAGCTCACATTTAGTCCAAGGGGAACAAAATTTCAGGTTTCGCGTTTCATCATTTGAAGGTTCTGGAAGCGGTGCCTCATTTTATGTGTGGCTGGAACCAAAGGTGCAGGCAAGTTCTCTTGACTCCCTAGCTTCTTGGTGACTTTTTGCTAGGAACAAAAGGTGGGAATAACACAAACCATAACAATAACCCCCAGAGTCTGTCTCCAGAATTCCCAGCACTGTCAGTGGGCAGTGTCAAACGCTCTGAACAACATGGCTAGAAACTCAATGCTGGACCTATTGTTATTCTGTGAGATGAAAAACAAGATTCTATAGATTTAATGCATTATTTAACTTTTCCCCTCATTCTTCTCATAATATTTAATTATTAAAAAATATATTTTTTATGTAAAAATTAAAATCCTATCAAGCTTGTACTAGAGAGAGAAGACCAGGAGTGGGGTCCACCAGAGGAGAAGGCAAATTAGGGCCTAGGGTGAGCAAGCCTTCACCAACAAGTGAACAGTCCCAGAGAACTTATGCAAGAAGAGCAGGGCAGGTTTAGCAGTGGTAAGTGGGGTCAGTCACAGTCTTGATCTCCAGACAAACCCACAGCCATAAGGCAGGTCCAGGTCAAGCCAAGAAGTCAATTCAGTAAAGGTTGAGATTTGGTCCAGCAATAGGAACAAGGGTCAGTCAATGTCCTGTGGCCAACAGACAAGCACCTAGTTATAAAACAAGTCTAAGATGAGGTCCATAGGTAGAGTCAGGGTCAGGGGTTGCAAAGACTTCCTCCAGCTCTTTCCCAGACACACAGCACTTAGATAGAAGGTGTTATGGTTGTGTCTTAGACAGAGGCACAGGAACTCAAGGAGCATGTGTGGTCAGGGCCATGACAGGTCCCAATGCTCCCTTAGGGCGTGTAAGTTACATTTAATTTCTTCTGTGTGAATTTGAGTTAGAATGACAAAGGGTTTTCTATTATGAAATTTGCTTTCTATTCAACATGAAAATTATTTAGAACAAAGTGTTTAAGCTTTACTTTTATAGGGTTTTGACACTATTGGTGCCTTTTATGTTTCTCAGATTGGTCAAACAGAGGCATACAGAATTATCTATTCCTTTGGTTGATCTTCATCTGTGACCTGCAATATTAAAGCTTCTTAAAAATCCGATCATTTTTCTAGCTCTGGCAGAGAATCCACAAGGCTACTGTTACAGATGATAGTATAATGATATTTTATGTATTCACCGTCAGCAACAAGAATTCTGACTAAGGATGGTTAAATAAAGAAAAAATGAACACCTGGTCTAGTGTAAAACTTATATTTTATTAAATCACTTCTATTTTTCTGTGTCATTCCAAAGGATTGAAGGAGTTGAAATTTAAATAAAGATTTAAAAAAAATTAAATTTCACTTTGAAACTTCAGTAAACTTGAACTGCCTATCTAGAGCTTCTCTAAATGTCTTTGTAATGGAAATTCAGTAACAGTTTCCATAACAAAACAAAACAAAACAAAACAAAAAATTTTTCATGCAGAAAATCCCAACACACCAACAGATCATTGTAGCAGGAGATGGTGTCCCAAAACATTTTTCTTGAGTTCTGAACAAAACTCTAGATTTACTGCAGTTTTTCCTGGGAGTTACAGCTAGCGCTCCACTACTAAATTTCAGGAAAATGTTGATGGTTTTGGATTTTGGGTAGGTTATGATTTTGCTGTTCTTAAAATGTCAAGTCTTTTTAACACTACAGCTGGTTGCAGTTTCTGTAGTTTGACAGGTAGAGAAAATTTCAGCCTGTGAAGAGTTTTCCATTTCCACATTTAAGGAGTGCTAGTTTAAGGAGTAGTTGGATTTCAGTTAAAGTTCAATGAATTGAAAATATTGATTCAAAATATGTATGGAATAATACTGATCGATTTTATTGGCTGATTAATGGCATTTTTACTTGAAGGTACACTTACAATGAGTATGCTTTGTAAAGTACCTTAGAGAATCAATATAATTTAAAAACTTCATTTTCCAGAACTTCTGTTTGTAAACTATCAGCTATTAAAGAGAAATAAATATAGAGTAAATGGTGGTTATTAACAGGAAAAGTGCTAAGACTACTTGAGATTCATGACTTAGTAATTCTGAAACTGACATCAGAATCAATTTGTTTGACCTTATATTGCTCTATCATCCAGGAATTTCCACCAAAGTAAAAAGTGACAGTCTCCATGTAAAAAAAAATGCTACCTTCATTCCTTCTGTTTTTGAAAATACCAAGGTTTCATACATATGTGTATATATATATAGTACAAATAGTTGTTATCATACCAATATTATAAATCAAAGTGATACGGTTTGGTTAGAAAACTATGCTAATGTTAGAAAGATATAGAGAAAATGCAGCAATATGACATAGCTTAGCACAATGTGTATGAAAGCAGGACAGCACTATAAATGCCCTTTTACTCCAAATTGTCATTAATTAGTCTGGAGAATAAGTGCAGGGTTGTTTCTAAGCAGAGAGATTACTACAGTTTTTCCCTTTCTTTACAGAAGAAGTACAAAAGTCCCCGAAGAGATTTCCTGTTAACATGTAGTACTCCGTCTGTATAAACACACAAATAAAGCTAGAGAGTCTAGCATTTAATTATAAAAAACAAATAAGAAGATTCACATCCAGGGAGTGAAAAATAAAAATGTGTGTTTAAACAATGAGAACTTGCTGCAAAGAGCAATGCAAACCCTATCATTACAAATGTTTTTTTCATGGACATAATGATTCCTGATATTGTTTATTTCTGGCCTGTTTAGAACTTAGGTGCAGGTGCTGTGATTTTCAAGAGCAAGGATCAGTGTCTGGTTTTTGTCATGAGTGCCACTACCAGGAGTGCCCAGCAATCTAAGAACAGTGTAAACAGATTTGTGACTGCAAACAGTGGTTTCCTTCAATTCTTATTTGGCTTTCATAGGATATTCCTATTAATTAAAATATCAATGGATTTGCTTGATCAAGCAAAGCAGTCTATGAATTAATTTTATCGATGTGTTATTCAGCCATGTATTACTCAGTATGCCATATTTTTCTTATTATCTTTTTTTTTTTCTTTCCCCCTCACCCTGTAAATCTCAGCTTTCAAAACTTGGCCTTCAAATACTGTCCACTTTGCCCCTGAGACCATACTGGAACTCCTGGGAGAATAGCAAATTACTGATTAAGCAAGATTCATGACCATAACCTGAGGCAATGACTGTGTTTGAAATCATGAGTTCACATTTTGGAGGAGAAACTGGCATTCAACCTGATAAGCAGACTATTGCTGATGAGAACAGGCGATGAAAACACTTTCCAAAGAAATGTCTGGCTGTTCATCAGAGATTCAACCAAGCCTCATGGTGCTTTTTGGGTTTACAACATGAGATGTCTGGTTCTGCTCCATTGCGGGCACCCTCCAATCAAAGCTAAAACAAAAATAATTCAAGGTCTATGCTTGAAATTGAACATTTCATGAAAAACTATTCCTGTAAGCTCATGGGAAATTCATTGTGTTGCCAAGATCTGAGCAAACACAGCAAGGCAGAAAGTAACACCCTGGGTGGAAATATGAGGTTAAACCTATGTGCAAGCACTTGTTTCATTTTATTTCATTTTCTGTTATGGACACCTGCAGCATGTGAATGCGGTAAAGGAGGTAGGAAATAGAAGTATCAGTACATGAACAAAAGAACAAGAAAGACCAAATTTTCAGAAGTGACTGAATAAAGACAGTCTCTTTCTACTTATTTCAGTATTTTTGTACTTTCACAACAGAACTACTTTACTTATTTGTTTGCTTGATTGATTGTCCTGCAACTGCAACAGCTATTGCAAAATCAATAGGAAATTTTGGCCTGTGTGAAAGATTTAAGTAACTATAGAAATCTACAAAATATAGAGTAACAAAAAAAAAAAAAGGTATCTAGCAATAAAATTAGATTAATAGTTCCCATATCTGCAGTGCAGTGTTTCACAATTTAATAACCATAATTTTATTCCAAAAGTAGAAAAAAGGTACAAATTCTCCAAATAAGATTTAAATTAACATCCTTGCATTAAAAGGGAAAGAGGATCACAGTGTATTGAAAATTCTAGCTTCATTTTTGTTACTTCTTACTCCACTGATTTTTCAAAACAGTCTCAGTGCTCTGTCCTTTTCTCCCCTCACTTTTACCTCCTATTAGTTTTAAGATAACAGTGGTCTAAAAAAGTGTTCTTACTATGAACCGTGGTGCCTTCTAAAAACAAGGAAGATCCCATAATATCATAACACATGGCATTATTCTCACCTAATTTTCTGTACATTCAAATGGAGAAATTGCTACAGCACTTTGGAGACTCTAAGAAGAAAATTTTAGAGAAATGTTATTCCATATGTTTCTCAGTGCCGCCGTACAATGGTTGGATTTGGCTGTGAATGGCACTTTGTCAAAATCATATTTTCTAATATGCTGTTAAATTCTTTCTTTTTTACTATAACTTTAAAGAGAACGTATTCAGAGGCAATTGTCTTTTATTACATAAGATATGAATACATCCACAAAGATAACTACAACCTTCAGGCTGCTATTCCATTTCAGGCATTAAACTGCAATTTCTATTCAACCTTGACTTGGATGAAAACATGCATGCATGTCATCTCTTTTTAAATAACTTTTAGAGAACACCCACCATTCTGTGGTGTAATTATAGTTGAGCAACTCTGCAACCTTATCTATGTCAGGAAGCTCCTGCCCTTGTTTGGTAAAAGAACTGGGAGAACTTAAAACTGTTGATCTTTTAGATTTTATGTTGATATTTTAAGTTTGGTTAGTCTCTTAAATGTATCTAGTAAAGATCATCTCTGAAGCTGGACTGAAGGAGGATGAGACATTTATAGAAATGCTGACATTCTCCAAATTAAGAATTTAACTCAGTCAATTTAAGTTCAGAAACTGAAATTGTGACTCTTCAACTTAAGGCAAAAAATAATGCCTTCTAAAAAACATGTTTGCATGTGTTTTTGTGATATGGTTTTGCAAAACCATTTTTTGTTTTTCGGAGCAATAATTACAGATACATAGTGGTGTGGAAGGAGATATCCTAAGAAATAGGAACAATACAAAGCCACTGGGTATGGCTTTGTCAATAATGCACAGATGCAGCTGGAACATGTATTTATACATCTCAGTTGATGTTTTTTATAGTTTTGAGTTCTTATGTTTCATTGATATGCCTAGCATGGTAAAAATTACTGTATTTCTATTGCTGTCCATATTTTCTCTTTTTTTTTTTTTCTTTTAATTTCCTTTTATTAGTTTTGGATTTAGTTGTGGGTTTTCACACCAACAGTGCAAAGATAGCTTCAAAGAAACCTCTGTATTTTAAGGTTTATTATAAAACAGAAAGAAAGAATCTAATTTCTGCTTCAGCTTTTTTGCAGTACACATCTTACCAACTCTCAGCTTTGATTTCTGCACAACCCCTTCACCAGTCAGTTTATTTTTACTCTGGTGCTCATGGTAATTCAGTGTTATATAGGGGCTTTTCATTAAGTGGAACATTTATAAAAAATTTTTTATAACAAGCTTATTATTAGAGAAGACCCTCAGCTTCTTTTCCGCATGGTTGGTGCAAAAGAAATGTAGAACAGTAGCGGGGAATGAGTCATTCTAGTAGTTGAAAGCCTTACTACAACACAATGGCAGCGGAGATTAGTCTGCTTTGCTTTCTGCTGATTTTACAGCAGTTACTCTGCGAAAAGAGAGGAATCCACAACACATTGTTTTCTCAGAGGGACTTCAAATATGAGGTGGTTTATATGGGAATACTCTTATGAGCATCCATTCCACGACTCAGTGGCTTCTGTGCTTCTTGGGCTCACAGGCAATATTTATCAAAGGTCTACGGTAACATCTAGGGTCAGCATCTAAAAAAGAACCTCTGAAAAAATATTTTTCTTTTCCAGTCTCTCTGATCTCAACCTTCAAGGCAAGTTTGTTATTAAGCTTTCTATTTCTTGTACTTCAATAAGACCTTTGTGTATAAAGAGCTTTTAATCATATCAAAGCCATATTTAGAAATAGAAACAAGTAACAAAGTTAAATCCTAGAAAGATGCTTTGCCTCACAAATGTTTAAAATACTTTCCTATTGTCCCTGAAATATGCAGAAAAATGACTCTATTTTTTCACTTGAGGCCACAGACGATTATATTCAGTTTGTATTGACTCATGGTGAAAAAGGCTTCTTTTAGCTTTGAGGTTTGAGGGTTTTTGCTACAGACTAGAGAAACACGGTATTTTAATTGTGTGTAATTTCAGAAGTGAAATGCAATATATTTTGATCCAGTTTTATGTTCTTTGAACTTCATCTAAACTTTGTGACATTTTGTAAATTCAATTGCCTGTGTGAGGCCTCTCAGCATTTTTCAGCCAGAAATACATGCACACCTCAGATGATCTTCACATTTGCACTAAATGAGTTGTATTGCACATATCAACCCCACAGTGAGTCAGTAAAAAGCACCTGCATTGAATCAGGGGCAAGATGAACATGATGCCCCTGTGGAGCTTGTAATTACCAGCACATCACATATGATAGCAGTGCTTGTTGAGATGCTAGCCATATCTCTGGGCTTTGCCTGGAGTAGTTGCTAAACTTTGTAACACAGAGAAATCTTGGGTAAATATCTGAAGATTTCAGATTCTATTCAGACAAGATTTCTGAATGTGAAGAGGGCTTGTCCAGAGAAAAAATAGCATTTTAATACCCCTGTGTGCCACAAGAAATCAAACAAATCAGATTTTCCTGCCTCATTCTTAGCTGTGAATACATGGCTTTCTAATGGAAATTGTTGCCTCCACTTATGCCATGGTGGTGATAGTGAAAAGAAAGATTGGAGGGATTCCTCACATTTCAATTCCTCTCAGAAAAGCCTGACAATTTCATCAAAGTATTTTAAAATCAGAATAAGGGTTAAGAACTTCAAAGAGCAAGAAGAGTGAATTCATACAAACTTTGCAGTTCTGTTTTTTTCAGTCCTGATCTTAATCCATGCTATCACACTAAGAAAGGAGACTGGGTCTTCAAGTTCTGAGCAAAGTGAACTGAACAGAATAACTGCTAACATTTACATATAAGTGAAGGGATGAGTGACTGACAGTGACAAATTCAATGTTCCTATTTTGCAAGTACATGGAAATATGTCTAGGGCTCATAATAATTTCCTGAGTGATAGAATGGGAGAATGATTTGATTTGGGCATTTTAACTTTCTCATTCTATGTGCTCACTTCAAACTTTCAAGCATCTGTGAGCTACAGTTTTCAATAATTGCAGGTGGAAGAAACTAAGTTTTGTGTTTATTATAGTAGCAGCAGTCAGAAAATGAGTGATGGTCACATTCTTAATTTTATGAATGATCTGTTTTGGATTTGACTAGAATTTTAATCTCCAATTCCTTACACTTAAATGCTTGCTAGTTAAGATTGTTTCTTGTTTATGTTCTGCACAACAGAAAGTGTGTCCGTTCTTCATCACCAGATCTGTCAAAGCATGCACAGTAATTATCAACAACAAAAGTCATGCTCACAAGAAGCTAGGGAGTTGTCAGATATATTGATGAATAGTATCATGGGATATGTCTGCTGTCCAGTATGGATATAGCATATTCACCTTCATGGAGTTAATATTTTAGCCAAGAGTCAGATGGAACTCCTCAAAAACCTATGGAGGAAATTCAAGTAGCCACAGATGTACTCTAGAATACTTAGACATTTCACAAGTATTTTTACCTTTATATGAAACTATTTCAATTCACCACCATGGCAGTAATTTTTGTGCCATTAGAGTAATCTCATACAGTGTTACCAAGTTGAATTCAAGTCAAGTTAAAACTTTTGACTCAAAATTTTTACCACCTGTTAGCCCTGTTGACAGTGTGTAGGTGTGTATTGACTCAGGTGTTTCCTTCAAGCATAGGAGTACTCTTGCAGCTTTTGGCTTAGTCAGAAGGAACTTTGGTCAGAAATAGACTCCAAAGTAAATTTTTCTGGTGAAGCAGGGTGGTAGAATAGACTTCACCACTTGCAGTCTGGCCACAGGTGAATAACTAACACAGACTTTTTTAAAAAAAATCTCAATATCAGGATTCTATTTGGCCAAATTCTAATTTAGAGTCTCACTATCAAAGTGAACATATAAATAAACTACTCTTCTCACTCTTACCAATGAAGAAATTTTCTCACTTTCTGGACAGTAATTCTATCTACACTTTCTCATTCATAGCTAGAAGAGCCTTGGTTCAGTTACTCCCCATGCAAAGTTATGGTTTTTAATTATTTCTATTTCAAAATAACACTAGAAGGTGTCTAAGTCTTAGTTGGTCTGACTTTTTTCAAACCAATCGCTTTCAAGTTATGTTTTTGTGTAAAATACCCTCATATCATTCTGTATCTCAGTGATGGTTATACTTGGTGAGCAAAAATCCTCTTAAATGGATGATACAAGTAAAAGATACCTGTGAGTAGTATATAATGGAAAAGAATAGCAACTTCTTCAATTTTATGAATAAGTCAGTAGGAAACAAAGTAGGTACTGATTTTTTATGAGAGCAATTTGCATTTCTGATCAATTAAGCCAGTAAAAGGATATGTTTGAACCTCCTATGCCATAGGGAAATGATGTGCATTTGAGTACTAAGTAACAATATTTAGAGGAAGGGTAATAAGGAAAATGTAATAGTATAAAAATGGAAGATTAGTCCAATATCTTCTTTGGGAAGATGGTAGACAAAGTGGGAGTAGAATGCTGCATGAATAATTGAAGACAAAGACAAATCACCATTTATGGAACATTGAAAATGGCCATATAAGAACAACAGCAATATCAATCCAGGAATAAAAGAATATCTCTCTGCCATTTAGTTTTCATTGTCACATTTCCAGAATAGGCACAGTATAACTGGTTTTCAAAGACTTAAACTAGAAGACATGTAGTTTTTCAGACTTAGAAACAAAATCTTGAAGATAGTTTCATAAAGAGGGGATAATAAAGTGAAGAGGGATGGGGAGCAAGGAAGGTATTTCCTGATTCTGGATAAACTGAACTAGTCTTGGGGCTAGGCTGGATTATGTGGAGTTACAGGGTCTTTTACCACTTCCACCGTCCAAAGAGACCACAGTCACAAAGGCACCTGAGTGATCTAAAGCTGGCTTCATCTGTCTTCACCTGATTAGAGAGTCTGTACATCCTTGAAGATTCAGTGAAATGTGATTCGTCCATATCACTGGAAATGTGATGGATTTCAGTTTTGTATCAACTTCCAAAGTTAAGCCATTTTCTGGTGAACATGTTTCTCAACGGATTTTAGCTTTGACACTGATTGCGATTGGATTAGATCTGCAAACAAAACCATTTGTATTGCTTTATTTAAGTGAAGAAGATTAGGAAAAAAAAATGGTTGAAAGTCTGAGGAAAGAAAGCATACAGTTTCATTGTAATTTGGACAAAATTCTGCTTACACCAAAACAAATGAGTTATTGTACCTTTCACTGGAAACCAGAATAAGAAAGTAGATTTAAGAAATATAATTTCTTGATCTTCTTTGTATTTCATGTCTAAGGCTTAAATCAAAGCAATTATATAATTTTATTTGAAATATTCATCTACATTGTGTTTGCGTCCACGTTCAGACATCATTTTACCTCCGTATTTGTTCTTCTGAGGGTAACCTATTACGTCTTAGATGAAGCTAGAAGAATAAATGCTACAAATAATGTTGCTGTCACAATGTTTCTGATAGCAGTAGCTGGAAAAGGAAAAAGGAATCTCACAGTTTTTTACTGTAGAAAGTCTGCTGCAGCCTGTGCAAACCTTATAAGCTTCAAGGAATTAGTCAGTAGTAGTTTAACACAGTATTACATATGCACAGCAGAATTACTTATACAGGTTGTTAGATTGATGTCATGAATTTCTATTCATAATTTGATAGAGTTATGTAAAATGAATATGGGACTATTTTTACAGAAGCCACCCTGTATGCCTTAAAGTCTACAATTAGCTAATAAAAAGTGACATTTCCTATTTAGTTCTTATTTGTGTCAATAAACATAAAATATTTTTATATCACTATTAATGCGAAATAACAAAAGTGACTGAATTAAAAGCTTTTATTCTGAAATTTTAACTCCAGTTATAGTTTCATAAGATAAAGCTGCCATGTAAGGTGCAATTATTATAAGTAGTAATTGCTTTGAAATGATAGGCCATAGCTTACAAGAATTATTTGGAATCAGAAGCTAATTCAATTCTTTGAGGATGCAATTTTGGGTTGTTTTTTTGAGGGGTTTTTGGGGGAGAGGTAAGGGTGTCCCGAAGGAGAGGTGTTTTTTAATGCAAATGTTCTATATTTTATTGCAAAGATGATTGCAGCATTTTTGAAATTTCTACAAAATATCTTTTTCTTGAAAATTATTTTAAATGGTTAAGATGTTAAAGCAATACCATGGAATATTTAATGCATGGTTTCATGTTTTTTTATTGAGTCTCCAGAAAAAAGAGAAGTTGCAGTATGTGAGGAAAGGAAGAAGTATGAGTATTAGGAGTTTGGGTATTCGATAGAAGGAGAAGAAGAACTTTCTCTTCATCACAAGATAATGAACAATAATTCGTTACACCTTGAGAGTCTAAGGTTTTTACCTATGCATTTTATGAAGGTAATCACAGTTATAAATTCCATTATGCTCCTATCCAAAAACTGAAATAATATAGTACTGCCTTTATTAAACTCTAGTTATTCCCAAGTACTGTAGGTAATAATTTTAGGTTTGTTTGAAAATTCACATTTTATAAGATACTTGGCAAATATTTTTAATAAGAATTCCTTCTGTACGGGCTCTAAAGCAATGTTTGATAACATTGAGATTTTCCAGCAGAATATGGAAGTACATAAAGCTTTACTTCACACTCAACTTTCTTTTTACTAAAATAGTTTAGGGATTTTGATTAAACCTTATCTTCTATTGAAGCTTAATATGTGCGCTCAATGCCTGGAAAAAGCTAAGAACCTCAGAAAACAATTCAGGGAAAGAAATATGTAATGTCTATTTAAGACTTTCAGCTCTGTACATATCAAATTAGACATCTTTCTAGATTTAACCAAAGTCAAATTTTTATTGCATTAGCAAACTAATCTACAGAATTCAGCAGTTAAAATTGAATTTTATTTGAGCACAAGGTCTGAAGATTTTACTTAGGAGTACAGGTGTCTTATTCAGATCTCTTTTTCAGGATGTGAGCCTTTAGCTTCATTGATGTCAGTAGGGCAAGCTCCTTGTACAAAGCGATGAATTATTTCTAAGACATTCCAAAAGGAATGGATTCAGATAAGTTTTTTGGTTTGGGTTTTTTTTCTCAATCAGGTCAAGATAAGAACAAGACAAAAAAATTCCCAGCATCAATTCTAAACATCTAAACATTCAGTTAAACAGTTTGATATTCCATGTGACACACACAATGCAAAATTTGAGTTTACCAGATTTTGAGCTTTTATAGTTTTAGTAACAGATGCTTCAGGAGAACAAACGTGCTATGTCAAAACCACACATTTTTTCGGGGATCTGCCCCAACTTCTAAACTGAAGAGAAAGTGCTGGAGATAAGGATTTAAATATGTCAGGTCACAGTAAAGGGTTTCAGTTTTCTGAGCTTTAATTTAAATTTCCTAATGTTAAGTCACAAGCTACCTATAAAATAAATAATCTGTGAATTTGATTTTATCACTATTCCAGTATGCTACTGATACTTAAACATGTTCCTATTCTTAACGTTTTTTTAATTAGTGTCTTGTTATCTCTAAGCAATACCTTTGTTCATTTCTGCTTGCTATTTACTTACAGAAAAGGGGAGAGTGTTTGGGAAATTTAAGACTAGGAATTGTGAAGGAACAATCTTGTTTTTATATTTATGCCTTATGAAAGGATTAAAACATATCTTCTGCTTGCCTGGTCTTAAAATTATTTTTTCTCATCCTTTCATTGCTGTGATATCTCTATGGGTGATCTCAAATATGCTATTTAATGTGTACATAGGGTATTTCTAATTGTCCTTGCTCACGTTACAGTAAACATCACAGTATTTTAACTTTTTATTCAACCCATTTTCTGAAACTCTTCAGAACTTCCATCTTCTCAGATGTACCTGGGGTTAAAATCCTTTTTGAATGAATCCACACAAAGTCAATTCACTACTAAAGCCTGAGTTACTTCTTTAAAATTACCTCTTTTCTCTTTAGGGTTACTTTTTTTAGGCTTTTTAGGTGACTTCTTTAGTCTTTTACCTCTTCAGACTTCAATATGATATTGCAGTGGTAAAAGTTGTGAAAGAGAGAGCACAAGATATTCCCTGCTTTTCTGCAGGTGAAATAATAAGGTTTTGTGTCTTTAAGCAGTCGAGCTTGCAGTCTGTGTTTATGACTTTATTCACATACATATAATGAAAAGGCTGCTATTCCTAGGCTTGAATAGAACATCTCTTTAATTAATGGTTTTAATATGCTGCTTCTTTCCTTTAGGAAATCTGTTACTCTCTGAATAACTGTTCAGTCTGCGGAAACGATTGGGTGCAGACATCAGCATATAAGATGAAATAAAACAGCAAATAAAGCACTTGCTGTTTAAAAGCAGTTTCTCACCCAAACTTGTCTGCTCTCCTGCTTGCTTGGAGCATACTGACTATAACTTCAAACCATTTTAACACTTGGGATTCCCCTAAGCCTTACTTTTGTGCACAGTAATTGGCCAAGTGTTATGTGAGTCTTGTCCCAACTTGGCGTACCAAACAGATGTACCACTGCAATGAATCTTAAAGTAACTGAAAGGGCAGAGTGTAGCCACAAACAATAACAAAGCATTACTTTTCTAACTGCATGATAATGAAGTAATTCCACAGATATACCATTTTGGGTTTTGATGAGAGTGATAACTCCTGAATTACCAGGGACAGTAAATAAGTCTTTGTAAATGAAGGCCCATGCTGACACTGTCTACAGTTCAGAATTGTTATGTTACATTAAGCAGCATTGTGCTCTTGCACCTTATTAATTACGGAGCCTCTCACTGATTCTATGATAGTTTTTCTTTAATGGCACCTCTGTGTGGAATCACAGCTTCTTTCGAAAAAACCCGTCACACTGAAAGCAGCTCATTAAGTTCGGCCTTCCTCTCTGTTTGATATGACAGACTTCCCTAGCTAACTTTCAATGTGAGGTAATAAAGTTTTATCTCTTTTCACAGTTATTCAAGACAGTTCATCATGCACTTCACTTGCAGACAGGAAGCTGAGCAGATTTGAGCACATCAGGGATCCTCCGTACATCAGGTGCCCACAAAACTCTAATTTGAATGAGGAAACTGACTTCAATCAAAACTCACAAATGTTCATGTTGCGCAGAGATAACATGTTTTTTTTCCCCCACTTCCCTGCAAGCCTTCTCAGTTGGGAAGACCTGAAAATCAGCTCCTAGATTTTGCCTCTTTACATGCTTATTTCATGAGTGGACATCCATGGAGGAGGTTTCATGCAAGAGAGACAGAGGATCACGATGCATTCCCATAACTTTAAGAATACACTGTTTCCAAGGGTGTAGTGAAGCAGAATAGCAGATAAATGAAGCGAGGAAGGAAGTTTTGTATTTCTCAACAACAATAACAAAAATGTAGATTAAAATAGTGTTAGTCTTATTTGGATGTTTCGCTAGTGAGTTTTGTTTCAGAGCAGTAGTACAGCTTTAAACAAGTCACCTTGCTAATTCCATTTACTAAACAGTGTCTTGGACTTCGGTGTTTAGTGCACATAATGCAGTGTTCATTTTGGAAGGAATTCAGCCAACAGCTTTGCTCCAGGAGCTCATCAGTGGAGAAGCTGCTTACAGCTTGTCTTGTTGGTCATAACACAGCTATGCCCTCCAACACATATCTAACAGTAATCCACCAACAGAAGGGTTTGAGCTAAAGCTCCCATGACATCCTACAATGGTTCTCATGCACTATGAAGGGATAATGTCATATACATCTCCCTAGCTGCTACTTATTACTAACATTTAAATTGTTGATACGACTTTCTCCTGTTTCATCTTCCATCTAGGCTTCCAGTCTTCCCCTGTTTTCTTGTTCTACCTCTGTTGCTGTTCTGATTTTTAGAAGTCCTTGTGTCTGTTATTGAAGAATAGATGGATTTTTGTTCCTTTATTTTTCCTTTTCCTCCTTCTAACCTTAATTTTTTTTGCCCTGGCATTAGTTATCCCTACTTTAAGAGAGCAAAGAGGTGCTGCCTACAGATCCAAAAAGATAGCACTGTCAGAGAACTAAAAGCTTTTAGGCAGGGGGATGTCTTAGTACCAGTATCACAAGATTTTTAAGATTGTTGCTGCTAGTGTTTCTTTTGTGTTTCATGGCAAAACATTATAAAAACTGACATGCTGACAGTGGTGATCCTGAACTAGAGCAACAGGTTTTCAGCAAGCAAGACAGAAAGCAAGACAGACCTGCTCCTGCTGTATGTAGTGGTTTTTAAGGCAGAAGCACAATGCTGAGTTGGCTTTTGGGTTTCTATCTTTTGTTACTGATGTCTCCATATGGGATGGCCTGTGATTTCACTGCAGGAGGGGGAGACTCCTTACCCAGCTCAAGAGCTGCCAAGGCACGTTTGTTGGCAGCTAATTGTGGAGGCACCAAAGGAGAAGGAAGATCTGCTGCTCCTAAAGGAGAGCCCTCAGGTCCCCAGTAACGGGTGCAACTCCAGTATGCATAGTCATCATCCAGGTGTCCCCAAGCCCCAGGATTGCAGGTGCTGTGCCTGACACATTGACTAGGTCACATTAACCTAGCAAACCCCAAAGAAGCTAATGTAAAGGCTCACGGAGCCTTTCTGTCCATCTATATGTGTAATTTCTAAGTTTTTGTAAATTTTCAGGCTCCGGTTTTGTTAAGGGTTAGAACACAAACTCAGAATAATCCTTTTGATTTGATGAGAACAGACTCAGCAAATGCCCTATACATTTCCTAAATACCACTGCTTCTAACAAAGGCCCTCTTCATAAAGTCACACAGGGCACACGAGAGATCTATCCCTACCCCACACGTCTCTCTGAGCATCTTATAGAATGTAGTCCACACTCTCCCTGTAAAAAAACCACAAAATTCTATCCGTTGAATACTTTCAGCGACATATTTTTATTCAGTTGTTCTATTAGTTTGGAATTCTTTCCGTTCATCTTCTCCATTTCTTCTCCATTCATCTCTGAAAATGTACATTTTCAGAATCCAAAGAGGAAGAAATCAGAGTGCCCAGGTTTTCATGGCCCTGCATAAGATTCCACTTACTCCCTGAATGACCTATTCCTTCCTCTTGGAGGAACAGATTTACAGTAAGAGTAATCTGAACACTTCTTGTGTGGGACAGCAAAGACAGTTTCTGAGGTGACAGAAACATCCTTGGGTACCAACCAGGTGGCCATGATGAGGCTGCAAATTTCTGCCAACTCTGTACAAAGTGCTTGAACCCAGGGTAAACCACACAGGTGGCTTGCCCCCAGAGTGGAAAGGAGGAGAAGACTGCTATACAGAAACTTATCAGTGATTTGGGGAGTCGATACAGAGAGATTTCTTGCTATGCTCGATGGAATACATGGAATTAAAAAGTGTTTTTGTGCAAATGGAAAGTAAAAGCAAAAAAAAGTGAGCTACGAAAGCTCAACGCTAGTGACATTTGCTTGATGTGTCAAGTCTTTGCCCCGATAATCACAATACATCATAGAAAACAGCTCACAGGATGTAGAGAGTAGTCAGAGTTTTCTTTGCCCCCTACTGTAAGCCTTTCGACAAAGATCCCCCTCCTAGTGGAAGATTACTGCAACAAGCCACTGTCCCCAGAGGAGCAAAGAGTCAGAAATTTTTCATTAATAAAGAACATTTCTCTCTGACAAATTTTACGTAGGCAATTTGATTTTACTTCAGTTATTTTCCTGAGGCACTAAACCTGGTTCAGAGAAGAATCCAGACATAGTTGGAATTATTTTTGTAAATAACACATGGTGCAATTTAATCTTTTTCTACCAAATTGGCCTCATTACAAAGTGCTGCAAGCTTTCCAAGTTATGTGACAACTTTTCTGGTGCTTGGAAATAAAGACTTCTCTTCTCTAGGAATATAAAATAGTCCATATTAAACAGGAAAATGGAGAGATTTTACACTGGGTTAACGCACCCACTACCTTCTTATGGGTGAATAAGCCAGGGTGACAAAATGTATGACACGCTATTTTCAAATTACTGTTGTGATCCCATTTAGCTTGGAATAGGCCTGCATGGCCTGTGTCTGTGTTAAATGCCCTGTTATTTTCAATCTGTTCCGTTTAACAAATTGGCACTCTGTAGGAAAGCTAGTTTGATCATTCCTTACATGATCCTAATTTGCATAAATAGGAAATGTCCCTCTGTAAGTCTTTTGAAGGGTGTTGGTTTTTTCCTTGTTCATTGCTAGAATATTGTCAAGCATTATAATCCTACACCACAATATCTCCCTGGATTCTTATTGCCTTTTCTTGATGTTTGAGAGTTTCCTTATGCTATGAGGAAGGGAAATAATAAATAAATATATGTTCTTAATAAAACTTTTTTTTTCTTTTTGAAATATATACAGCTGTCATAAAAGCTGTCATAAAATGAATCAAAATTAAAGTATCTTGCAAACAAATCCGTTCATATCAATCACACAAAGTATTCTAATTCTGTATCTTTAACAAAAATTACTATCACTTCTCTAAAATTTTGTAGTCTGGAACCACATGTCTATATGAGAATACTTGTTTCTGGATACTGAATTAATACTGCTTTAATGTTGTTAAATTAATCTCAGAACTGGTGTTCTTCAAGCAGAAATAAATACAGTCACAGACTGTATAGGGAATTAAGTCTACAAAAAGCAACAAACCTTTTTTCTATGACATAATGTGTTCTAACAAAGAAGATACTCTGTAGAGCAATAAATAATTTGGAAATTAGGTAGTAGCTTGGAGATAATATCGAAACATCAGATTGGGCAGACAAGAGGAAGAAATATTTTGGAAGTCAGGTTCTGTGACAGAAAATGGCTACAATACAGATCCAGGAACAGTTTGGGTTGTTGATTCCTTGTATAACAAGAGTTAACACAGTGGAGCTAGGTATCTCAGAGTGGCATCTACTAGTGATTAACTGCTGAAATGTCTTGCTAAGGAAATGATGAGGCTCTTGGAGAAGAATCAGAAGGGTGCTTTCTAACAGAGGAAGGAAGTTTTGAAAGCCTTTTCTTTAGTCCTCCCTGTTAACTTTCTGAAGTCCAAAAATGCAGAAATTAGAGCACTTTATAACACTGAGAAGCTTAATGCAATGGCCACCCAGGTCAATGGAGCATGACATCCACAGGCTCCAACGTTTATAGTGTCAAACAAGTATTATGTCAGCCTTGTAAAATTAATACCAACATATGCTGGCCATCTGTTTAGCCCATTGTCATGGTTTAACCCCAGCCAGCAACTAGGACCATGCAGCCACTTGCTCACATCATCCTTTTTCCTCAATCCTCCCAGAAGGGCAAAGGAAGAGCAAAAAAAGGAGAGGAAAAGGAAGGGGAAAAAACACCAGACAAAAACAAAAACAAAAACCAAAGCCACAAGCAAAAAAAGCCAAAAATCTAACAACCAAAACTCTTAGATTGATATAAAGACAGTTTAATATAACAATAACAGAAAAAGGAAAATAATAATAATAACAACAACAACAACACAGGTCACTCTCAGTGTCTGGTGAGCTGATGCTGTCCTAAGCAGTGATGCTCCTGGCCAACCCCCATTTGCATAGGAAGCATGATGTTCATGGCAAAGAATATTCCTATTGTCCATTCTATTGTTCTGTCTGTGCTCATTCTAAGCTTCTATGGGAACCTGAAAGGAGTGTTTGAAAAGCACAATACATCGCTTGGCAACAAACAAAACAATATGCATTATTGATATTCCTTTCACAGCATCCACTAGAAAGAAAATTAACTCTCTCCCAGTTGAAACCAGGACAATCAGTCAGGACTGACTGATCAGGAGTGACTCATAAAGTCAGTCTCACTCCCAGATTTATTGTAATTGTGTTTCATTGTATAGGCACTTATAGTTTTGTGCAAAATTATGTAGAGAGAGACCTAGGAGTTTCTCAGATGCTTTGCCACACTCTGACACCTCCGCTGGAAATTACATGTGGAACACATATCATCTTGCCCAGTTTTCAGCAAAGCAGAAAGTTCGACCCCTTACATCTAGGAGATTTGTCTTACTCCCACTTGAAATTTACAAGATGGACTACAGAAGCCTTGAATGTATACACTGCTCCATTTTGTGAAAGGTGGGGCACTTTCTTTTAAAAGACGATGTGGAAAAGTTTTTATTTTATAGGCTAGCATTATATCTTTTTGTTTAGAGAAGTAAAAGGTCTGGATTTGTCTTAATTCAGTGAATTACTTCTTTTCAACTTAATTTAAAAATACTGTTTGAGGTCTGCACATACTGTCCTCCTCAACAGCCACACCATGTTGATAGACAACAAAATTATTCCTATGGGCAGGATTTAAGCATCTCTTAACTGAAGGAAGGCTACCATTCTCCAAGCCCTGCTACCAGTATACATTAATATAAACAGATAATTAATATTATGATGAAATGACTAAATCAGTACTAAGTAAAATAAGTGGAATTAAATTCAGTAGAATTTCTCCTCATATAATTTACCACCATTGGTAGATCTTCCTCCACTTGAGAGAGCATGTCTCATGTTCTCCTGATTCATGGAATGTTTTTGTCCCCCTGGCCCAGAGAAATCCCCTGGAATATAAAGGGAACCTAAAAGAATATACTGAATCTGAGGAAGAATAAGATTTTTGCATACAAGAATACTTGTGAAGGTATTTGAAGAAGCCTGGATGAATTCTACAGAGATTTGGATCCAGACATAGGGTTTCTGTCTCCCCTGTCATGTTTAATGCAGGTTGCAGCTGCCATGGAAATTTGAGTGGTTCAGTGGCACCACATGAAGCTGGGTTGGGGGTTAATTGGGAGCAGAGTCAGTGTAGAGAGATAAATGTCATTGCATGAATGCCTCTGGATTCCCAGGGAAATTCCGTCATCTGTAGGCATCAAGGTAGGACTTCTTCCAGGTAAAGACCAAATATGGTGGCTGAAAGGACAGCAACAAAAGATAGAACATGTATAAGGGATGTCTTGCAGGGACCGTTAGTTTAAAAATTTTTATATGATAACTTAAAAGTCTGTTCTCATTCCTTTTTGTCTTTTTTTGTTGTTCCCTTTTTTTTGACATTTTATTTTATTCTTAACATTTTGTATTTCCGCCTTTTGTGACTGGCTAAAAGTCTAACATAAACTTGACTTTTATTTTTTATCAATTATTGTTCAGAATTCTAAATTGAGACATATTTGCCAATAGATACTTAGATCTATTTAAGGTTTATAAACAGCCTTTTACCATATATCCTGTCCTTTTCAGGATCTTTTAATTACTATAAGAAATAAAGGAGTAGAAATAATAAGAAATGTCCTGAGAAAGAAAGGATGAGAGACAGACATTGAGATTCTGCATTCTATAAATAAGGTATAGACAATATAACATGTATATGGTAAACATACTTCTAAGAGTCCGTGCAACTTTCTTGGTAAAGACCAGAAATTATATTATATTAATGAAAAGTACTTTTTCTTTTCTTTTTTTTTTTTCTGTATAAAGTGCATATGTCTTGACAAATTTTATTCAATATATGGAACATAAATACCTACAAATCTAACTAAAGCAAATTTAAGCACACAAAACATGCAATTCAATAACATAATATTTTCAGAACTATGTATACCACATAATTAACTCCTGCAGAAACAAATGTTTGTAAGCAGAATTTATTTTTTACACATAAACATCTGCACACTGAGATAGATGAATGTTGCAATCATACTGTTGAATATCATGAATACCTTTCAAAGAAATTTTTATATTTATAAAAGTAACATGTTAACAAGAATGTTCTTGTCAAAAACATAAGTAAGGTTAAGCTTAAAGCTTTTTCAGACAACCATATTCAATTGCTGTATTTACTCAGCCACTGAACCACCAACCACTAGCATATGTTTAGACTTCTTTAGGTCTTCTACTGCACTTGCCCAAGGTTGCAAGACTGGAGAAGAAATCCATCGTTTCAAAGCTGGAGCTGTATGGATATATAACCTTACACAGACAATAACCTATAGCTGCCTGCAAATACACACTGGGTAGATTTTAGTCATCTTACATCTATCTGTATAAGCCTAGCATGTCAGAGTCTTTCAACATGGTGTACCTTCATAGAGAAATGTACAAATCTTTGACACTCATATATAGGTCCCATAAGCCTATTTCTTAGAACAACCTGAAAGGAAGAAGCAAGGAAAAGGAGGACCTGAGTAAGACCTACTTACTGCTAAACTACAGTAGCTAAGGGAAAGGATATGATATCCTAAGATAAGTAAAAAAGACAGAGGAAGTGCATACATGATGTGCAAGAACTAAGCAGAACAATTCAATCTACCAGGAAGAGGAAAGTGATGTTAAACACCTGTTTTTAACAATAAGGAAAATTTTAACTTTCAATGTCTTTCTTGATTTCCATTACTAGGTATGGATTTTTATTCCTGTGAGGAATTTAAACTGTTGTGGTTTTTGATGAAGTTGTTTATATACTTTGCTTTGATTTAACTTCAGTAGACAGAGGTCTCCTTGTATTTTCACTCTAAATTGCAGTTGTTTACCAATCAAAAAGTTGAAAACAGCTATTCTGATACAAAACATCCCTGTGTAAATCAAAGACATCTGGAAATTTCTTTGTGGTCCTCACAGCTTAATAGCATAACTAGCACATAGACTAATCTTCCACTCTAAGTTCCTATATTCTATATCTTTGCTTCTCCTTCAAAATTAAAAGTATGGATGCATTTGATAAGTGTATGACTGTTACTGAGTTTTCCTTTTTTCTAGTTGACAGATAAGTCTAAGACTTATAAAAGCACAAGGTTCTTCAGGCTTGTGACTTCAACATCATAGATCGTATTTCCAACAGGTGTGATTGTACCGTACTCAAAATTCTGTTGCTTAAAAAAAAAGCAGCTTCTGTTCCATATTGCATATGACCTTGAGCTGTTCAACAGATTGAATGGTGCTAAGGAAGTTCCATCTTGCTATACTGTAAAAGCAAAAAAAGAATTTTTCTACTTTGAAGTATAATAAAATTTGCCTTCTTGTTCAGATTAATTTTTTTCATTGGTGGCAGCCTTAAGATTTTTAACTCATCTCTCTCTCATTTGAGCCTTATGGTCATCAAAATAAATTCATTTCAAACTCCACAGCACTATGGATGCTGGACATAGCAGGATGATATTATTTTTATCTTACTTCCTAGCAGATTGGCTATTTACACTATTTTTTAATTATTGTTATTTTTACTTCCTGGACAATGATTTAGTCTTACAAAGTCTTCACAGTTCATCATTACCCATTACTTGAAACTATTTCAACAGAAGTAGTATCTGAAATATATCATGATATTTGATCATAATCACTATAAGTAGACAACTTATGCCTCCTATTTACAAAGGATAAGTATTAAACTTCAAATTGTTCACTCTGTATATTGAACGTGTCTTGTCAACCTGCAAGGGACACCATTTTTCAAAAGGTAAGGCTGGTTATTAACCTTAACAGTGACATGGGGTACTTTGTAGCACAAGAGGAAATATTATTGCCCCTCACATTCTAGGAAGTGAAGTATATTCCAACGATTGTAAATAAAATTATGCATAGGGCAGAGGTATTATTTTTTCATCATTTTTATCAGGTTATTGACTAAATGGATGGTGGTAACTCATTTGTGATTGTGACTCACAGTACACCAAAATATTTTTTTTGGGGAAACAGGTGGCTGAACATGGCTCACATGGCTGCTTTCATCTGTCATCGATGATGAGGTTAAACTGCAATGCTGAGCATCAGATAAGAAGCCCCAATGAGGACAAAATCTTCAGTATTTTGAAAGGAAAATTTTACCTTAATTTCTTTAAGAGTCTCTTTACCTTGCTGCACCTATTGAATTCTCCAGGTCTGTTGCAGGTGTGCAGGAAGGAAGGGATATGCCTACCATATTTTTACCTTGGTGTTCATATCTTTAAAAAAACCCAAACAAACAAACCAAAAAAAAAAAAAAAACAACCACCCACCACACACAAAAAAACAAACCCAAAACAAAGCATCATGTATCTCAGCCTCAGCCTTTCTTTTCTTTTTGTGGCAAAATGAGTCAAGTAAGAATCTCAATGTCAGACTGTCATTGCAGCTGTGGAAGATCCATAGAGTGACTTCTATTGCAGAACCTGCTGGTATTAGAAGGAAAAAACTGTCACTATTATAACAGTTGCAAAAAAATACCTACATAAATATTCTTATTAAAGAGAATATATTCTTACTAAAATTTAATATTCAGTTTTTAGATTTTAAGAAAACTTAACTAGATATTTGGAATCGTAACTTTTTTCCAGAAGATTACATTAGATTGAAAATAGGACAGGGTTTTGGCCAATATTTGTCAATGTCTCTTTAACATTTTTGTATTTAGACCCAAGACAGGCAGTGCTGGTTTTGGATAGAATCAAACAGTACTAAAATGCTAAAAAGATATGATGAGGGAATTCAGCTAATGGGGCTGATGAATTTTTTGCAGACAGCTATCAAGAGATTTGCTTCTCACTGCAGCCAGGTAAGCTTTGGCCAGCTTCCCACTTTATATAGAATAGAAAGGACGCTCTGCCATTTGCATGTTCTCAGGCGTCCTCCATCGCCCTGCATCACAGCACCAAAGCCTCCACAAGTATCCAGAGGAAAAGTTCCGTTTATGTGGGAATTCATCTACTTGGATGAACTTATGAGAAGGCATATCCTGCAGCGCTACAGCTGCATTAGGATTTCCTCAAGGGACTTTAATAACCATTTCTACAGAAAGCTGAACCTATAGCAGCCTTTAGATGAGGGTTTTTCATGATTCACATCCTCAAAGAATTCCCCAGGCCATTTTCTCCCTACCTAGATGGGAAACCAATGAGTTGGAAATTATGTGAGCACACCTAATTTTCAAACATTTCAACCTTGTGCATTTTATTGCTCCAGTAATAATTTGAAGAAATTCATCATGCTCTCTCAGACTGAGATTTCTGGGCACACTTCACAATCAAACTGCTCTAATCCTTCAAGCTGACCTTTCAAGTTATGTATTAAAGTTGATTGCATTTTGTGTCACATCAAGCAAATTAATTCGGTCAAGATAAGAATCTCTTTTGAATCTTTTTTCGTTGCTTCTATGGACACAAATCTGTAACTTGGTGGGGGAGGAGGTTTAAGGCTGAATAATACACTTGTTAAGGTGTCTGCTTCTTGTCACACAAATCTTTCCTAATGGCATTTCATTATGTCTCCCTTATACAAAAAGGCAGACTGTGCTGAGATCACGCAGTTTACGTGAGCAACAGGAAAGTCTGAGTGGTCGTAGTGTGGAATGCTTAAACTATTTAGATATAAAAATTCATTTGTATTTAACAATGATTTTTCCCCTAAAGACAAAGCTTTGTGGTGTATCTTGATCAGCTGACACTGCATGACAAAATATTATTGTCCAGTCCATCCAATTATCTCTCATTTTGCAGCTTTCCCCAAAAATTACATGAAACGCCAAAACCAAAAAAAAAAAATGGATAGCAAGGTCCAGAACCCATAAGTATTACTAAGGGTTAGAGAAGATCCCCTGGTGGAGAGAGGGAATGAAAGTGCTCAAAAATGGGGACAAAAGCAAATAATGCATTTATGCAAAAAAGCAAATTATCATGCAAATAACAGGAAATAAAAGAACATGAGAACATCAAGACCTGTCTTACACTGAATTTCACTGAATTTTTTTTTAGAGTTGGAAGGGACCGTAGAGATCACCTAGTCCAACTCCCCTGCTGAAGCAGGATTGCCCAGAGCATGTTAGAGCATGTTACTCAGACGGCATCCAGGCAGGTCTTGAAAATCTCCAAAGAAGGGGACTCCACAACCTCCCTGGGCAGCCTGTTCCAGGGCTCTGGCACCCTCACTGGGAAGAAGTTTCTCCTCATATTTGAGTGAAACCTCCCATGCTCCCACCTGTGCCTGTTGCCACTTGTCCTCTCACAGACAACCACTGAAAAGAGTCTGGCTCCAACTTCCTTCAAACCACCCTCTAGATACTTATAGGCATTAATAAGGTCTCCCCTCAGCCTTTCCTTCTGCAGACTAAAGATTCCCAGCTCTCTCAGCCTTTCTTCATAAGGGAGATGCTCCAATCCCTTAATCATCTTTGTCGCCCTACGCTGGACTATCTCCACTAGTTCCCTGTCCCTCTTGAACTGGGGAGCCCAGAACTGGATGCAGGATTCCAGTTGTGGCCTCACCAGTGCAGAGTAGAGAGCGAGAATGACTTCCCTTGACCTACTGGACACACTCTTCCCTATGGAGCCCAGGATTCCGTTGGCCTTCCTGGCCTCAAGAGCACACTGCTTGCTCATTGTCATTTTGCTTTCAAATGCATGTGATGATTCAAGTTTTGCAATACGGAAAAACTGTGGTGTAATTAATATGCTATTCAATTAACATTTATAAACTAGAGTTACTGCATATTCTGAATGCTCATGCAAACACAAGCATTAAGGTAATGCATTCATCACAATCAGTTGCCAGCTTTATTTAATCCATACTCTTAATATGTTTGTTTCAGTATTTTAAAATACAGGAGCTCAAAGCCTTAACACCCCCTTAACCTATCAGGTAAACAGCTACATATTGAACAGCTACAGGCAATGTGCAAAGAAACCTCAGAGTGGGAATTCTTGAAGGCAGACAGTGAAGAAAGTACCATAGCTTGGAAAACAAATTTTCCATGGCATTTAAGTTCTTATAAAAAGCAATATAAAATCATATTAATTTCTCCATAATATTGAAGTATTAAAAATTGAAAGGGATCAACTGTCTTCCAGGAGGAGTGAGGACAGAAAGATTCCCCAGGGAATAAGCCTACCCAAATAATCCATGCATGACCACATATATAAGCACATATAAACTTTTATATAGGGATTTATTTTCTCTCTCATTAACTTAGAAGTTTAACACAAACAAGATTGTTTTTGCCTGACTTTGTGCATATCTCTAAATGTTATACATACAATGGAAAGACGTCTTTAGATTCATCTTTATCTTGTGGAAAGAGGGTCCCAACAGTTTTATTTTGGTTAGCAGTTCTTCCTTTGCCTTCGTAGTTGCAATATCCTATCTTTTCATAGTTATGGCATCCAGTAGTGGCAGTGTGAAAGCAGCATTGTCCAGTTCTTCAGTTCTTTCTTTTTTTTTTTCCTTTATCAACTTCCTATTCTCAAACCAGAGCACACTGTTTCTTTCTTATTCCTTTTAGACTAAATGGAGTGTATTTCTCAGAATCACTTTAAGATCACTAAATCTTAATAATTGCCACTAATCTGAATTAGATGTTGTGTTTAACGGCACGTCCATAGTGAAATCAGTGGGTGTTGTATCATTAGACTGTTATTCCTTTTCTGGGCTACTAATGCTAAATGAGTCAGGATCAGAAATAAAAGGAATTGAGCAGTTTGTCTCAAAACAAACACCCACCCTTGAGAAATTTTGGCGAGTAAATGAAGTATCAGCAAATAATTATTCATAGTTCTTGTTCACACATTGTTTGGAAATAGTCATCTGCATATTCAGCTACTAAAAATATCTGCATATAGTTTAAGTAATATGTAGACAACAGAGCCTATGGCATAATTTTTTACAAATAGCAACAATTACACATATTATTTACTGGATTATACACTAATCCACTAATCACCCACAGAAATTACTACTCAAGTTTTTGTCCCCTAAGTTATTTTGATATCTCCTTTGAGTGTGTTCTTGTCAAGGAGAAAACATCAATATGTTTAGAAGAATATAACTTTCAACTGACAGTCAATACTGGGAACAAGAAAAAGAAAACGGTAAAGTAGTAATAAACTGAAATTTTAAACATAGCTATTTTATGTGCAAAATGAAGTTGAACTCCATCATTCATCATTGCACCCCTCTTGCTTAATCTCTTGAGAGAGAGGACTTCCCTTGGAAGTGAAACTTCTGTTTAAGGTATCCCTGCCATTAGTTTTATTGGTTCTGAATGTCAGACACTGCAAAGAGCAAAGGTCCATCCTTAGCTCACTTTTAAATCCAGCTCCCTTTGTACAGCAGTACACCAGTATACTTCAAGTTACTAATTTAAATCAATTCATATTGATGCATATCACTTTTTGACACCCATTTAATGAAATGGTTGATTGTTATCCATAGATCAAATTCTAACATACAAGAAAAAGGACTAAAAATTTCTGTGTCATTATTGATCTTTAGTATTTGAAGAACTGGAGAGTCACACACCAGACAGCTGCTAAAAGAAAATGGTGTCACATTTAGTGAGTCTCTAATGGATACTCTGAAATCCAGCATGAGGTTGAAGATCATTTTTCTCAGTGCAGCTGAAGGATATGACAATTCCATAATATTAACAGACAAGCTGCTTCCTGAAATGCTGGGTGCTAGCATATTAAGCATTTTAATTTTTACTACAAAGTCTTATTATTTAGTAGCTTGAACAAGTCTGCTGGATGGAGTACTACAAACGCTGGAAAGAAAAACAGATTTTAGAAGAGGTAACCTTGACGAAGCAACTCTCCACCGAGTCTGAATATTAAACAGTATTTGATTATTCCAGTTCAGACTGTATAAGAAATTAATAACCAAAAGAAGATACTGTAGCAGTAGCTTCTTGGTGTTTAATAATATGCAACACCTTCCATCATATACCTTGTCTTTTTGGCTTTAAATATTTTTCATGTAGAAAGGAAAACTTTCAGCTCCTGTTAGTAAGTGTATATCTCTGAATATCTTTTCATTTAAGGCCTGATCTTAACACATTTTCAGCACTCAGATATGGCTTCATGGCAGCAAAAAGTTAAGAAGAGTATTTGATGAGAATAGCTTTACATGCTGTTGGGTTTGTTCTTCAAGACATTGGCATCATTCAAAAGAAATTTCTGTGCCTAAGTGGGACAACATATATCTTACTCTCTTCTTGACAGAAATAACATGTTCTTCTCTTCCCAAACATTTCCCACACAAGAATCTGGGTAAGGAGTCACCTCCTCTAGAACAGAGCTTTATGGCAGTTTCACTTTTTTTTTTTTTCTCCAGAAATTAATGTGAAAGAAAGCTACCAGAAAATGTAAGCTGTTGGGTATCTTATCATTTTACAGTTAAGGACTGTACTGACTCTGTTCCAAGTGCACAAATCTTTTTATATTCCATTGCAAACTGAAAATTCCATTTAAAAGTTATCTTCAGCTTTGATGCTGAATATTCTGGAGCCAAAGAAGTTTAGAACATTTGTAAAAGCAAATTTATTCCCATAAATGTTTACAGAGGCAGAAGTAATCTTATTATAGTATTGTATTGACACAAAAACAAGGATAAGGAAAAACTTGAGATCTACATGTTACTTATGTCAAAAAAAACCCAACTTTTGTGACTGCTATTATGGGTGGGTAATGAGTATATTCTATTTTCATTAATTTTGTATATGTGAACAATTTAAACTTCAGTTCATTTATGAATAAACTTCCCCATGTTTTCCCTACTAAGAGTAACAGATGACCTATGTTGGGTTAACAGGACTACAAGTCTTTAGCTTTTCCCTTACACACACATTCAGAGGTGAACAGAGGCATTCAGAGAAAAGAACTCCTGAGAAATGTGGCCAAAAGCTGTGAGACAGAAGAGGTGGGAGAAGGTATTGAACTTTGTAGACAATTAGGTTAAAAGCGGAATATAATGATTAATTTTGTCATATTTCATCAAGGAAATCAAAGCTTGAGTCAACCAAACAGCGAATGTTTAGGCTGGATAGAAAAATTTCACATGCTGATATCCTATGGTTCTCTATTCATTTCATCAAGTAAAGTCTTCTGGACATACATTAGAGTCTGACTTTTTAAGGTGCAGGAAATATTCCACTCTAGTTAAAGGCAATGGGAACTGTAGTTGGCTTTTATAGCTGAATAATCAGGCATTTACTGCTTTTATAGCCACAGCAGACTTTTTTTTCTTTGAATAAATGAGCACTTAAACTCTTAAATTCTTTTCTGGACTGCTGGAAACAATCGAATACTTAACATTTTAGAAAAAAATAGGTCATTCATGTAAGTACCTCTAAAAAGAAAGATCTAGAGTCTTAATATTAGGGCCCCACTTAGAAAGGAAATCTTATATAATGTAATCAACCTGTACCTGTGAATGTAATATTAATAAACCACTTCTCAAGGACACATTTTACTAATGTATACTGGCGAATATGAATAATTGGATTAAAAGTGCAGCTGAACAATGCACACTACAAAGAATGAGTTTGTTACTTTATTGTTAGATGGTGGCCATTCTGTAATATTTCAATTTTACTTTTCTCAAAGGCTTCCCCCTGGATTTGGAGTCATTCTTTTCCTGGTGGAGGGAAAATTTGGACTGTAACAACTCAGCAGTGGCAATTCGTGACCAAGAGTGATCTGGCATGGGTGGCAAGAAGGTCTGACTGCAGAAGGGCTTAAACTGGCTGTAAGCAGGGATGTCAGGGACAGAACAACTGCCTGCAAGAGAGTGAAGTTTGCTGTTGAGATAAGAAATGCCACTTCTAGCCATCATTTGTGCAGTGCTAACACTCAGGGACCACCTTTGGTCAGCAGAGGTAGTACTGGGGGGTAAACCTAACATCAGGACACCAACCCTGGTGTTACTAGTGTTTGTGCAAGTGCTTATAAGGAGTTGGCTTGTGCCACAGCTTATAGACAAATTCATGGTGGTAACACTCTGTCCAATGCATTCTATTTAATCATATAAATTCTGTGACGCTGGGATATACAGAATACTAGGTGTCTTCATTTCTAAGGAGACAATGCTCAGTTGGGAATCACTTGCCTGAACTTGCCAATATCCAATGGTGCTGAAGCGGTGAGGTTTCACACTGCCATGTATCCATCTCATAGTGATCAAATGAAGGTAGGTCTGCTTAGGGACCTGCTGCAGGAGATGCAGAAGAGAGCAAAAAAGGCAATCTAAAAAACACAAACGCAGGAATTAATATTTTTTTTTCCTGCTAAAAATTGAAGATAAAAGTGCTAATGGCTTTCAGACTCTTCCCTCTTTTCACCAGGGATAAGACAAGTAGAAATGGAAGTAAATTACAACCAAAAGACACTAGGAGAAGAATTTTGTGACTGACAGTCTAGTACGGCACAGTTGTCTGGGGAGGTGCCATAAAAAAGCAATAAAAGCTGCTAATGGAAACTCTTAAAACCAAGTTAAAGGCACCTGCCAGGATGGGTTCTAGAGTACCAGACTCCACCTGGGACACTCATCTGCTCACAGCAGTCCAAAGTGTTGTACTGAGTCCATCAGCTCTCAGAAGTACAAATATGTATTTATGAACAAAGTAGCAAGCTCTTAGATGAAAAGCAGACAGTGAAATATGTCAGAAACAAGAAACACAATCCTTACTGGTCAGATTGGTGGAGGCTAAGAAATCCAATTGGGAATTTTAATGTCAGTGAAGCAGCAACATGGTTAGATTCACGCATTTGAAAGATTTAAAGGATAATTTCCATTGCATAAAAAGGAATTCCATAGAATAAACTAAAATTGGAAATGCATTTTTCAAACTGGTACAGAACAGTGTCTTTTTTAATAACTTTCAAGAATAATGTCACAAACACCAAAAGTAGAAGAAAAGACAAAAGAATGCTCCCTGCAGAAATCTTACTTTTTGTATTACAGCAGTAACTCAGCATACTTTACCACATTCTTTGGACACAGTTCACAAAATTACATTAGAAGAGCAGGTTAAATAGGCTAGGACTTTCATTTACATAATGCTTGACATTCAGAAAGCTCTTCCAATTAGTCGATCACTTAAGACTTCTTTCATTGTAAAATGGCTTCCTATAAAATTAGGAGTCTTAGTTGTCAAGTATTAGCTAAGTATAATTCAATTAAAAAGTAATGAGACCACATTATCATATTAAATGAAATATGACATGCATTTTTGTCAAGGTTGCAAGTTTTCATTCTTTAAAACTTGCTGGTGTGTGACTGTAGGATTATTTTTTTCTCATCTAGGCAACATTTTAGTAGTTTGCATCTTCTGATGGAAATAGTCTGCCCCCTGCTAAATCAGCTGAACAAAACCTATCTGTCTACTTAAGATTTCATTTCTTAATGGCAAACTATGGGGTGGAGAGCCAGAACAAGCTTTCTAGCTTTGCTCATCTCATATGCCAGTAAAGGCAGCATTTATAGTGGCAAGGAGTCTGTTTTCCATTCTACTATTATGAGCTGCCAGAATGGCATCTTACAGCTCAGATGCCAGTGCATCGATAACTGCAGTTTGGAAGCTGGATGGTTTCACACTGGGTATGGGACCAGATCTTGCAGGACTTCAGGCTCTATTTCTGCTTCTCTCTCTAATTCTGCAATGACTCTAGTTTATGGTGTCCACATAATTTGCCCACATTATCTAGATGTTTGCATTGTCTAGATGTTTTTAACTCTTACATCCATTGACTCTTTGAATAAGAGAAGTATTTGCCTAAATTACTCGCATTTTCAGCAGAATAGCAGAACATATCTCTGCAGATACTTTCATTAGAAATTCAAATAACCTGCTTTTTCTATTGGACTTTTCTCTATCATAAAAGAGTATTGTTGATGATCATTTGTATTTTAAATAGACTTTCACGTGACCATGTAAAATAGGCAAATAATTGGAAGAACAGAACGTTCTGAAAGCCTCAGGTACTAAATTAACACTTTTGTCTCAGAAGGTTGTATCAGAACAATATTTAGCAGATTAAAATAATTTCTTTTTCTGCTCTATTGCACACAACCTTTTAAAGTACATGCAGCACAGATATAGGTTTCTGTATGAATTGCAAATGACCTTTTAAGACTTTAAGCTGTAGCTTATCAGTAGTACACCCGCTGTAACATCTTTGCAAAGTTTATTACTTTTGAGCATGTTTCATCCACTTTTCTTTAACTATTTGACATTCTTTTAAAGTAATAGCCTAAAAATCTGCACATTTTAGGATGTCTTCCATTCTAGGAAAAAGCTGATTAGAAAAAATAATAAATGATGGCTTCATTGATTCTTTTTCAAATTAATTTTAAATTTTCCATTAAAAATAAATACTGTTAAAATAAATATTACAATTCACTGAGTTTAGTTAATACCTTTAGAGGAAGATTTGTATGGTGAAAAATGTTATTTCCTTCTTTCATGACTCACTAGAGCTAATGAAGCCCACCAATGTAATACTTAAGAGTTAATTCGGTTTTCATACAAACACTGCTCATACTGAACTTTCTCTCTGTATTGCTTTTGGTAGTTTTGAATGGTGTCATAGTCGAGCATTTAAATATTTAAAACACTTTTTTTTTTTTTTTAATTTCAAGTGATGGTGCTTTAGCTATGTATACTCGCTTGAAAATGTTGAAATAAAGTTTTCCTATGTACTGTGGCAGAGCTGAAAGGCAATCGGGGCAGAAACTAGTACCTCGATGTTTTTCAGCTGCTGAGATTGTGTGACCTTTTTGTCCCTCACTGAGGAGTTAAAACTACACAAAGTACCCAGCCTAACTCTGCCTGCTATTTACCCACATTTTTTCTGCTGTGTATTGCAAAATAAGCTGATAGACCAATACCTTTGTGCTGCTACACAGGTGAGAAAGGATTGGAACTTCATGACAAATTCAAAGTTGCTTTCAGACAGCAGGCAATGACAGGCTGCTCAATGTTAGCACACATTTATAACAATATAAATGCCCATATTTTTCATAAAGGCATCTCAAAGTAAGTATTAAATTTTCTCAAGACTTCTGGAATGATAAACTTTTCCAGTGCACTTAAGCTTCCTTCGAAAGTATTCATGAAAAAATAATGAGGATAAGAACAGAAAGCAATGGATTGCAGAGAAGCTCTGAAATCTTAACCATCAAACTCTCTGTGTAGGAAGTGCTCTAGAATGACATTGTGCTGTACTCTAGAACAATATCATCACTAAATTAATGGTCAGATACTCTCACATTCTGTTTGGGCATGGGATTAACAGGGTACACCTTATAGGTCTATGGTTAGATTTTCATATAAATGAAGACTTTCCCCAATCTGATTGGGGAAAATATATTGGGAAAAAAAGTTAATAATTATAACAAGGAGAAGAACTTGTTTCCTCTTCTGTTTCTGGAATCATTGCTACCAAGAAGCAATTGAGGATCTTGAACAGCACTGTGGATAACTAATAAGAATGTTTTAGTTGAAAGTGATCCCACAGTGTAGGGGAAAGGCTGTTTCATTCCTCCAAACATTTAGCAGTAACTACTCATGATTTAATAAACTTAGCTCCTATCTCTTCTTAGTAAATGATATGACAGTCATGTCATAGTTCTTCAGTTCAGATTGTATGAAACACCACATTTTTGTCAGGAAGTTATAAAACCAAGATGTGTGTGGAATGTAAAATAAATCACTCACTCAGTGAGTACCTATACTATTTACTAGGAAAGACAAAAGAGAAATTGAGTTCAAATTTCTATATCTGTAGCCTATTCCATAATCACCTTTTCCTGCTAAATATAAAAATATTAGAATTCAAACCACTACCACTATAAATAAAGATGTGACCTGTAATCATCTTGCAGAAATCAGAAAGAATGCTAAGATGATAATATTCTAGTTTTTTGCCAATGAGGTATAATATTCTAGTTAAATTGACTACACCAGGAACCTGAATATCAAGTAGCTCACTAAAACATACCTTTTCCAACAATTTTTTATATTTCCCCAAAGCAGTTAATGTCTTTATAATAATTCCATGTCTTTAGCATATTTAAGTAAAGAGTGCATTCATCACCCATTTTAGTAATTGTAGAAAATTACATAATCTTGTTCAAAAAGGCAAAAAGCCAGACAAGATATTTCTGATCTTTAGGTTCCTGAAATAATGTCAAGGCACAAGATACTGCATGACCTATAAGCACAGGGGATAATGATAGCAATAAATCTGACCGTGTATTGAATAATTAATGTTAGTAGGGTTTATGAGTGCTTCCCCTCCTTCCTTTTTCCTGACACATACTCAAAACTGTTTCCCTTCAGCTGTTTAGTAAAAATAATGCAAAAGGCAAAAAAAAAGCAAAAGCAAAACAAAAGATAAAACTAACTTTCTGACATTTTAGCATATTTTGTTCATATTTCCTAAATAGAAGAAAAGAGAAAATTTGTCATCCACTGTTTTCCCTTTTTTTGAAGAATACTTTTTCCAACTTATTGCTGCTTAAGGAATTCTTATTTTGCGTTATCATTGAATAGAAATTCTATAGTTTCTACCATGAACTCTACAGAACATTTGTTTTCATTTGCCTTATATTCTTAGTCAACACTTCCATTATAAAGTTTTTGTTCTCATTTGAATTTCTTAAAGCAGAGTTTTCTCTCTTGTATATTTTAGCATGTTTTCCCTGTGTTTACTAATTAGCTGTCTTTTTCTTTCTTGACGACCTTAAATATGGCATTCAGTTTTAATTTCCATGTAAAAACAGTGTTGGCTAGAGTTGGATTTTCTTTATTTCAAAACAATAACAAAGATCTGAAGAATGACTGAAACTGATTTTAAGGCCACAGAAATTTTAGACAGATACGCTTTTTTACATTGTCTGAATTCCCACATTTTTCTAGTTCAAATGAATTTTTGAACATATTTTGAAAATTACCCTCAGTGTGCCTTTTCTCAGAAAGACGAATGGTCGTTTATCACTTATCAGGTGTGTTCATCATACTCGCTCATCAAATATGTGCTTGTTAAAACTCAAAATATTTGTATAACTATGTAGTGTCTTAGCAACACTTTCTTCTAACATCTGGTCTGACAACCATGTCCCTGATCACTTGTGTGCATAATGTACCCAACAAACATCACAATTACAATAACCATAATTGGTTTGTTTTTTTTTTCCAATGGAAGCACTTTTCTCACTCCCTCTATATTATGTTGTTCTCTTAAGATATATGTCTGTCCTTATCCACAACTTGCCCCTTTGCCACTTGAAGTAACCTTTGCCATTCTTTGAAGATTCTTACTGTTCTTATTTTCTGGAAACCAAGGGAAAAATCTCCAAATACTTGATTCATCTTAGTAATTTTTCCACTTTATAGGTATAGAAGACTCTCTTGGTAGTAGGTAACAGTCATGAGGTATTACAGTCAACCACCCATTTTCTATTCTAGAAACAGAAAAAGAGGTGTGGACATCTAAAGGAAAACTTAATAATGTGTAAAACTTATAATATGCTGAGAAAAGAAGCAGGGGAGTGGGAGAAGAATGTATAGAATTAGGGAAAGTTAAAGGTTTAATTTCAGGTAGGCCATTGGCCTGGAAGTTATAGATGGAAGTTATAAGCAGCTAAGTAATAATTGACTTGAGGCAAATGTTTTATTTCTTTATGATAGTCTGGTTTACATAAGGAGAGCTTAAATTTATGCAAGACTCCTTATACCAAGGACTTGGAAATAAAATTTTAATTGAAATCTGGTAACATCATTACCAATGTGAAAAAAAGTCATACACTCATACATACAAAAACAAAATAACTCTCACTCTTTAAAATACTTATGTCCTCAAAATAGGTAATATGGACCATTGCTTTTTGAGGAAAAAATTGATGTAATGATTGTTCTTGGTTTTCAGCACAGCAATTTATGGAAACATTTGTAATAAATTGTGAACTGAAAATGTCTCTCAAAAATGGGAAGTAGAGATCAAGTAGTAGAGTCTTGCTGTGAGAAGACCTTAATTCTCATTACACTAATGCATCATATGTGCATTATTTAGAGAGATGGAAGATCTCTGTGGGTTTATATATTGCTCATTTTATCGAAATGCTGTGAATACTGAATATTTCAGCCAGAATTCTTGTAAGGATGAGTCAAACCTGATAAAATTTTAGAAACAGATGAAACTGTATACTTCTCCATGTTTGTTTACAAAAATCCCATCAGGATAATGGCGCATTTCATTTTGCATTCCATTTCTGTTCAAGTTTCATAGAACACTGCAAATTCTATAAGCCTCAAAATGGCCCTGTTGGAAAGATTTTTATCTCCATTTAAATGATAAAGAAACAGTAGCATGAACAGTTTATTAAAAAACCTCTATGTTTTTTTAACCTTAAGAACAACATTAAAAATCATAAAAGATTTAAAAATATCCTAGTAGCTCACTTGCCTATGATTACAGCAAAATTCATTGCAAAATCAAAATGAGTTTTTACCCCATCCTCACTGACACATATTAGCATCTTGTATCTGGTCATATTACTGGATGGCTTTGCATTTGTAACAATTATTTTGGGGCAGTTTCCACCTCCAAGCCTTTGTGACATATAAACAGAAAAACATCATTACACGTTCCTATGAAAAAATATCTTCCTGCTAAAGCACCAGAATTTTTTTTATTTTTCATTTGAAATATAAAGGATATGACCTTTGTATTATATCTGTTTTCAGTGGTGCTTTATCCCTGAAGTGCAAAATTGGAAAAGTGATGACAACTGATGAGATTCTGTTTGATTCTCTGTACTGTAGTTCTTATGCAAATTACTGGAATATACTTTTATTGTGTCTCTCTTTATGTTCTCTTTAAAATAAACCAGCCATATCTTTTCAATCTCTCTTCAGAAAAGAGGTTTTGTGTATTAAGCCATTCTAATCGTCTTTCTCTGGATGGCATATACTATTCTGATGTATTTTTTCAGAGCTGGAATATACAGAAAGATATTCCAGTTGAGGGAAAGTGACTGATTTATATGGTGACATTATATTTTCTGCTGTTTTCCCCACCCTGTTCCTCACGCAACATTACATTTTGTTTATTTGTTTTTACTGTTGCTGTACATTGCCCAGACAACGGTGCCAATCCTGGACCATTAGATAGTTTCTTTCACACCCTCATGTTACTTTATTAGTCCTTGTTGACATTCTTGCAGCGTGTATGCACTTTTTGTTGTTGGTGTTGGTGGCATTGTTCTTTCCTGTCTCTAGAACAATATGAACCAGGGACTACCATTTCATATAATTTTTTCCTAGAATCTAGTGCCTCTTTACATTCTTATTTTTAAATAGTTATGTTGAAAGAACTAACCAAGAAACCTCTTTCATTTATTTTTTTTCACAGAATCACAGAATTGTGGTGGTTGGAAGGGACCTCAGAGATCATCGAGTCCAACCACAAAAAAAAAACAACAA
>JAOTQQ010000019.1:74896724-74910173 GCA_026546715.1 Gallinago undulata | reverse complement strand
CACTCGTGACCGGTCGCCAACTGGACTTCGCTCCATTTACCACCACTCTCTGGGCCCGGCCCTCCAGCCAGTTTTTTTCTTCTGCATTCTTATTTTAATGGATGTGCTTTATTTTTTGTTTTGTGTCCCGTTGTGCTTAGGTACTTAATAATTACAAATTGTACCTTGTCCAACAACTATATTTTCAAAAGGATGTGTATCTTAGAAGCTTCTTCTCCTTTTGTATACCTGTGACTAAACCTATTACACAGCTGTCAAAAAGAAAAAAGTGCAAAGCTTTCCCACATACACCACGTAGTAATGGAGTTTGAATATTAGTTGTCAAGTAATGACATGGACTTCAGAAATAATAATAGATCTTAAGCTTATGTCCTGTGGCAGAGAAGTCCATCTGGGCCATGCTTTAGTTATTCTGGTACCAGGACTTTGAAATCACAGAATCACAGAATCACAGAGTCTCTGTGGTTGAAAGGGACCTCTGCGATTGAGTCCAACCACATGAAAAACAAAGCAAAATAAAACAAAACAAAACAGAAAAACCCTACAAAACAAACAACCCACAAACAAACAACCAAACACAAAACAAAACACACCAAAAAAAGCACCCCCAACCAAATCCCACACCAACAACACCACACACAACACCTCAGCACAAACCAATAATCTTGGGCACTAGAGCATGCCCTGAAGAGCCACGTCTTAAATACCTCCAGGGATGGTGACTCCACCACCTCCCTGGGCAGGCTGTTCCAGTGCCTGACCACTCTTTCAGCAAAGTAATTCTTCCTTATATCTAATCTAAACCTCCCCTGATGCAACTTCAGTCCATTTCCTCTGGTCCTGTCATTATTCCTTTGGGAGAAGAGGCCAACCCCCACCTCTCTACATCCTCCTTTCAGGGAGTAGTAAAGGACAATGAGGTCTCCCCTCAGTCTCTTCTTCTCCAAACTAAACATGCCCAGTTCTCTCAGCCTCTCCTCACAGGACTTGTTCTCCAATGATTGCTCTAGTCTCAACAAGAAGAAGAAGGCTGTTATGAAACTATCAGATGAGATTGTCCCTTCAATTTCAGCATGTGAGGTAGAAGACAAGCCAAAAGCAGTACCATCCCACTCTAAAATGGATTTTCCAAACTGAGTTGCCCATATGTACTTAAGGAAATATTATCCCATTAAGGATAATGGCAAAACCTTAGGAAACATGATTTTGCAAGGAATTTCCTTTATGAAAGTTGCTCTGACATTGAATTGAAAGAATAAAAAAAAAATAGAATCCTTGTTTCTAAAGTGGCACATTTCCAAATATTAACGTATTTTATGTAGAAACACACAACTGTGCAAATCCCAGATTTTCTTGCCTTTTCCCTCCTCTTTTCCTAAATCTCTCTTCTGACTGTCTCTTTCTGAAGCTGAAGATTAGCTCCTTAGCACATCTCTTTCTTGCCATCCTACTGTGAAAAATACTAACTCTTTGCTTCATATCTGACTGCGAAACTAAATTAAATTAAAGAACAATCCATATATGAACTCACCAAAGCATACTGATGCCTGTCTTGCCTCTGCCATCCCATTGGCAGCATCTCAGTAAACATGCAATAAAAGATCTTGCATCTTCCTACTTGCTGCAGAGAGGTGCCTGACATTGTTATTACTGTCACCATCCACAGAACATCCAGTTTTACAGCTACGAGGTGCCAAAACGACTGAAGATTTTGGCAACCCAAAGTAACGTTTTACATATTTGCACTATGCTCATTGCAGTGACAGCTGCTCAGACAGATTTCTGAGTCTTTTGTGGCACTAGTATTTTACGTATTTCTGTCCTTGGCAATCCTTTCAAGAGGAGAAAATACCAGCTGTTACTCCTGGCCACCAGAACAGCAACAGCCTTCTTTTCTCATCACCTCAAAATAAATAACTGAGGCAACTAAATCTAGACTGAGGAATGTCTTCCATTTCTAAATTGGACTGATAATATGATGTTAACTCAATAGACCTGTATGAGTCTTCAGTGAAAACAATAACAACAACAACAAAAAATAGTTGCGCTTTCGGGTTTTGGATTCGGGGGGTTTTTATTTCTCAAAAAACTTTTAATGGACAGCCAATGTGGGTTTTTTTCTCTCTCTCACTATGTACTTGTATAAATCACTGGTGCAATGATACCCTGTATCTATAGAAGAGATAGAAAGATGTGTTTATGCAGGATCATTGAAAAAGATCATCATCGAAAAAGATTCTGCAAATGTCTGTGTCCTCTCTGTTCTATATATCAACAGAATACATTTTCTCCACATTTATGTTTCATTTTTCTGGTTATACATTCGGGCTACATCTATACATCATCACTTGCCTATATACTGTAAAAGACACTTCAGAGCCAGCCACAACACAGGAATGACTGTAAGCAAAGGAATTTATTTCTCAGAATCCCCACACAGAGATGATATAGAAACTAAATGAGCATGACCATCATTTTCCTACTCTCATTCCTCCTTGAAAGTCCCTGGCTCATGGATAGAAGGTCAGGGAGCTGTAGTCATAGTCCCAATTAGTTTGTTTCATCAGTGACATCAACCTACCATGGGGTTGCTATAAACCAACCTATTAGGATGACAATCTTCTAGAACCTCCTGGTGAATTTTAACCTTTGACTTCTTATTGTAACAGCTCGAGTGTTTCAGATAGGAATTCTCATTCTTGATGTGTTGCATGGAATTTTGTTCATTAAGTCCCTAACTTGCCTGCTAATTAGATTTTACAGTGACCACTATAAATATAGTCCAATATTTGCTTTAGTAACTATTTATTGTTGCACCAGTGTCTTTCATAGAAGATACTGTTAAGTCAATAGCCCTACTGATTCCAGTGTCCAAATAAATAGATGACATTAATCCGGCTAAGGTGTTAAACAGATTGGGAGGATAGCAGGAAAAAATAGCAAGAGTTAGCTACTAATAGTATTGTTTAAAGTAGGCAAATAAACTCCAGGAATCAGCAGAATCCCTACATATGTATCAGTAATTACAAGTGTGTTTTACAAAGAGTCCAAGGGACAGTTTCTTAATTTTAAATGTATCTGAAGTTCTTGAAACTCCCAAAAAATTAAAATCTCCTTAGGCACACAAGCCAAGTGTCAGGTTTTCTACAGCTTGCAGGTCTGCTGTTCTTCTGGGATTAGAAACTGGCCCTGAAAATAGAGCATGTCAGAAGTCTGAGTCACTATAACCCCTTCACGCATGAATAAACAGTTCTTCTCCACTTTCTTCCTCTCCTTTTTCACAGCACTGTGGTGTTCAGATCTTGAGCCTATCTCCTGGCATTACATCCCTTTGCAGGTTGCAGTATTAATGTATTGATTATTCAAATTGCCACTATTTGCTAAATCTGATTTTTTTTTTCCTGTATTAATGTCACTCTTCAGAAACAGCTCACCCAGGTTTTAGGTTACAGGAGGTGATCTCACATTCTTATGCTGCTGGTAATAGAAAGGGTAGTATACTTATCATAAGACACTGAAGCTACACATTGCTCATATACACATGTGTATATGAGCTTCCTATCATATGATAGGATATAACATTCAGCCCTGCCTTCTGTAAAGAACTAAAATATCACTAAATATTATCTGTTAGTTGTCACCCTATCCACATTCAGATTCTGTGCGATTAAGCAGCCTACAAAACTGAATAATTTTTTTCTCATTATTGGAGACTAAGAATGGCTTTATATAATTTTCAAGACAGATGCAGGGAGGCATAAAACTACTGAATTTTGAGTTTAATTTACAGAAATAAATTCTGACTTGAACTATGTACACCATGTCTGCTCTAGCAAATGCATAATGCTTCTATTGTGAGAAAATATATATAAAAAAGAGTAATTTTAGAAGAAGCACAATCTGGTTTATGGACTTTAAATGGCTCTAATGACATTGCTTTGAAGTATATATTTTGGTGTTTCAATTTCATTTCTTTATAAAGTCTTATTTTAAAATATAAAAATCTATCAAACCTTGGAGTATGAGCACAAAACATGAATTCAAAATCTAACTTTCAATTTAGCTGCTGTGTATCCTAGCACACAAAAGAGCCTTTTCTCTCAGGAGGTGAAATCCCGATCCACGGGTATTTATAGCAAACTTCGACTAAGTTGCAGGGTTTCATTATCTCTATCTGTCTCTTGATACGCAAGCTAACAGCAATCCAAAGTGCCACGTGGATAATGTGCTTTGTCAATGCAGCCAGGAGTCTGAGACAAAGGAACAAATTCTGCAGATAATGTCCTTTCTCAGATGAGTGGATGATGTAGTTAGTATTCAATAAGCCCAAGCACCCAGCAACAAAAGAATGAAAAAGAGGGATTACCAACAGTTGGACTGATGGGATCAAGTATTTTCTGGATTGCAACCCCATGTCAGACGTATAGCTGAGGAGACCGAAATTCTGGTGGGCACCTGAAACAGTGGGAAGTTTGATGCTTGACGTTCATACAACCAGTGCAGTTCTTTTACAGGATAGAATAAACAGACATACTTTCTTTATTTGTCAGTATTTAGTGTAGCAATTTTGAGCAACTTTCACTGGCTGTCAGTGAAGTCACTGAGCTAGTGAAAGAACTGGGAGTAAATTGACACAGTTTGTGTAGGTGTCCTCACAGTGGTTGTTAGGTCTTGGGCACACTTAGCTTAGAAAGAACTATAGATTGGGACCCAGTAGAGACAAGTTTGGGTTGCCATAACTTGATGGTGATCCTAAAGGCTAAAAGACGCATATGCCAGGATTTATACATCTGTAGATGCTTATGCCACTGTAGGATGTGTGATAAAAGTAAACTGAAGGCTTTCTAATGTGACTTTTATACTGCATAAAGAGTCCACCAAATGCCCCAGTTGCACCATGCTATGAGTAAGAAGAGCTGTTATTTATTAACAAGTTTAGCATATTCTGGCTTCTCGATTAAAGACTTGTCTGAGCTTGATTTACATTCACTGCTTATCTGGAACAGAACTCCCAGTTTGCCTCCAGTAGAGGAGCAGGAATTTGCATTGGCTCCTGCAGTTACTGTAATGACCCAGATTTTGACATATCACAGTGAAGATCATTTTAGAAATGCAAAGTTAAGATGAAGTTAAACAGGGAACCAGAAAAAAAAACAAAAAGTGCTTGCCCCAGAAAAAAACGAAGAAAGAATCAATAAATAGGAAAAAAGAAATAACGTTTTCATAGATTTCCCAGAGATGTGTATGTGTAATAATATACAAATATATGTAAACTAGAATATATATGTGTATGTAAATATATGTATATGTAAACTAGAATATGTATCTTTCTTACTTTAATGCCCAAACCTATGGAGTTATTTCCACAAATTTGAAATGGTGTAGCATTTATATATCATAACGTATGTTTTGCAGCTTCCGAGAGAGCAGTTTAAATCCCAGGATTCACATGATCTGTACAGTTAAAAATTGTTTGTGTTTTTTCTAGTGTTAAAAACATGTTCTGCAAACTCATCAGGTCCAGAGACTATTTTCTGACAAAATAAATCTTAGAGTTCTTTGATAAAAGGAGCTTTCACATCACAGACAGGGCAAAATAATTAAGTTGATAACAGTTTGAAAAACAGAATTGACTGACCAAAATGATGTTTTTTCTATTTATATACAAAAAATTATATTATTAAAAGAGATTTCAGCCATTTTTAGAATCCATAATGTAATTTCAAAATTTATTCTTGTCAGTTGTGTATTATTCAACTTGGTAAACCTTTAAGTGCTGAGATGCACTTTTGCAAACAAAAAAAAAGACTTTTTTTTTTTTGTTTCAATCATCTTTTAGATCATGGAATCTCTGATGTTCCTATAGTTACTAGTTGTGCTAAATTCTAGGTGTAGCTCTTCAAAAGAATTGAGTCATAATCTTCATTTAACTGTTATGTATGGGAAAAATCACATAGAAGCTGTTTGAATACAAAGATTTCATAAAAAGTCTCCATACGTGTTTGGACTCTCTTGTACAATTGTGTTCCCCCCCAAAATGATAAAAGCAGTTATATTACCACTTCTAGCCAAAGTAATGTGAAAAAATAATTCCTTCAGTTTCAATTAGTTTGAATTTGGACAATAGTCCTAAAAGGACTCAGTTTTTTGATTCTTGTTCTTCAGGGGGTTTTAAGTTTGGTTGGTTGTTGGTTGGTTGAGTGATTTTTTTTAAGATCCCCAGGTTTGGGATGACTGCAAATACTAGAACTGTGAGATTTATAGAAATCCTAGCTGTTGAGTTGTCACTTCTTGAAATAATACATAAAAAGTTGTCAAGATCAATTAAGCCTAAGGGGAGGAGGCTTAATTAGTAGGTGCAACTTGATAGAAAAAAGAAAAATCCAAGCAAATCTATCTTTTTTGGCACACAGTTCAGTATATATCTTTTTGGCATCCAGCAGTATTTCAGTCAGTATTTCAGTGTTTATTTCTCCTGGTTTTCCTCTCTGCAGTGTTTAGGATGAAATGGACAATTTTTGAAGTCTTATCTTTGTAAAAACGGTGGTGTTCTGAGGTTTCCTTAAGCTGTAAGAAACATCTTACAGGTGGCTCGTTTTCTGGGTAGGAGGAACTTCTTTCTAAACTTTGGTGCATTGCATTGCTGTTTCTCAGATTGATGTTTGGAGCTTTGTGCAGAAACCCGCAGATGTCTCCAAACACTCTAAAACTTTCATGGCTCCTAAATGTCAGATCACGCTTCTAACTGCAAAACAGGAGACAATATACAATTTTCTGACCAAAGAAATACTTTCTACCTCAAAATGCAAACAGTCACTGAAGGCACCACGGTGTGGTTCAGGGCTCCAAAGTCTGTGAGATAAAGGGCACAGCCCTATCACACATGTTAATCACTATTCAGAAGTACAGAAATAAAAAAAAAACCTTACTTATAAAAAAAAACTTACTTACTATACATATAAAAGTACTAAAATTTATTTCCTCACTCCTAAATATTTTCTGATTTTTGAAAATATGGGAACTTCACTGGTCTGACACAACTTTTCAAATATAATAGAAAGCAGCTTAGCAACATCATCCTCCAGGACCTCCCTCAGGACCCACAGATGGAGTCCATCAGGTCCCATGGACTTGTGTATCTTCAGGTTCCTTAGATGGTCTCATATTAATCAGCAGTCCTGGTTAACCAGGGAGATCTCAGTTGACTGGAAGATAGCAAATGTGACTCCCATCTACAAGAATGGCTGGAAGGAGGATCTGAGATACTTACAGACCTGTCAGTCTGACCCTAGTGCCAAGGAAGGTTATGGAGCAGATCATCCTGAGTGCCATTATACAGAGCATGAAGGACATCCAGGCAACCAGGCCCAGCCAGCATGGGTTCCTGAGAGGCAGGTCCTGCTTGACAAACCTGATCTCCTTCTGTGACAAGATGACCCTCTTAGTGGATGAGGGAAAGGCTGTGGATGTTGTCTACCTTAGTAAAGCCTTTGACACTATTTACCACAGCAATCTCCTGGAGAAATCGGCTGCTTGTGGCTTGGATGTGCATACTCTTCATTAGGTAAAAATCTGGCTGGGGCGATGGGGGGGATGAGAGTGGGGGTGAGTGGAATTAAATTCAGCTGGTGGTCAATGACAGGTGGTGTTCCCTAGGGCTCAGTACTGGGGCCAGTTCTCTTTAATATCTTTATCAATGATCTGAAGGAGGGGATCGAGTGCACCTTCAGTAAATTCGCAGATGAAACCGAGTTAGGTAGGAGTGTTGACCTGCGTGAGGGTAGAAAGATTTTGCAGAGGGATCTGGACAGTCTGGATTGATGTGCCAAGGCCAATGGGATGAGGTTCAACAAGACCAAGCGCCGAGTACTGCAGCTGGGTCACAACAACCCCATGCAGCGCTACAGGCTTGGGGAAGAGCAGCTGGAGAGCTGCCTGGCAGAAAAAGACCTGGGTGTGTTCATTGACAGTCAGCTGAATATGAGCCAGCAGCATGCTCAGGTGGCCAAGAAGGCCAATAACATCCTAGCCTGTATCAGAAGCAGTGTGGCCAATAGGACTAGGCAAGTGATCGTCCTCGTGTACTCAGCACTGTTGAGGCCCCATCTCAAATAGTATGTTCAGTTTTGGGCACCTCACTACAAGAAAGACATTGAGGTGCTGGAACGAATCCGGGGAAGATGAGTCCAGAAGTTGGTGAAGGGTCTGGTGAGCAAGCCTTATGAAGAGCGGCTGAGGAAATTCGGGTTGTTTAATCTGGAGAAAAATAGGCTGAGGGGATACCATATCACTCTCAGCAACTACCTGAAAGGAGGTTCTGGAGGGGGGGTGGGGTGGGGTGGTGTCTTTTCCCAAGTAGCAGGTGAAGAGAAAATGGCCTCAATTTGCACCAGGGGAGATTTACAATAGATATGAGCAAAAATTCCTTCACTGAAAGGAATGGATGTTCAGGGAAGTGATTGAGTCCCCAGCCTTGGAGATATGTAAAAGATGGGTAGACATGGTCCTTAGGGACATGGTTTAGTGTTAACTTGGCAGTGCTAGGTTAACAAATGGATTTGATGATCTTGAAGGTCTCTTCCAACCATAATGGTTCTGTGATTCTATGTTTAACTTACCTGCTTTAGGTAATGGCTGCTCTTTGGTAAAATTTCACAACACAAATAATGACTAACCCAATAGTTAACAATTGCATATTTCAGAAACAAATTAATACTTATCAAATATTACAGGGAAAAAAATATTAACAGGAACAAGTACTTCGTCTTTGTTATCAAAATCATCATTTCCATATGTTTGTTTGTTTTTGTGTGTTTTTTTTTTGTTTGTTTGTTGTTTTTGTGGTTTGTTTTTGTTTTGTTGTTGTGTTTGTTTGTGTTTCTTTTTTAATGTGGTTGGACTCGATGATATCAAAGGTCCCTTCCAACCACTAAGATTCTGTGATTCTGTGATATAACTACACACTTCTGTTCATATGAGCTTTCAGACACATCCCTGACAAATTTATAACATAATAATGGCAGTTTGGCACACCTAACTTTGAACAGATGATAATATATAAGAGATGCTGGAGAGAGGGAGAGCCTTTTACTTCTAAGCCCTCCAAAGTAAACACACATCTGAGCTATGACACATTGGCAGACAGGCATAAAATGATGTCACTTTTTGGTTGGATTTTGTCAGGTAATTCACTGACAAGGAACAAGTTTTTGTGATGGTGGCAAAGAAATTCTAGCGCACCTTTGCGCAGAAAGTTTGGAAGTAACAGACCAGTAGATTATGGCTAATGGTGAAGAGATACATCTGTATTAATCAGCATGTGCACTGAACAAAATAATGTTTTCTATATTTTTCAAGCCATGAGTGTGTATTCCTTGGCCAGGCTGTCACTGAGTATAGTAAAGTTATAAAAAAATGTTTTGGATATCGTTCCTGCTATCAGAGAAGGCCTCAAGGATGAGAGAGTCAAAAAAGCAAAATAATATAAGCACTTCTGGTCTAGCCTCAGTCAGAAATGCCTGAGTTATTCAATTACCTAGGAATTAGGAAAAGCTCAAGAATTCATATTTTAAATCAGCTATTTGGTAGGAAGAAGGAAGCGATACAATTCTGAAACTGAAAACTTATAACACATGAATGCATTAAATTAAAAGTGCTACCACCATTTTGAAAGCGAATATTTTAGACAGCCAGTTTGGTGGACTGGGACTTTCAAAAGGAAAAATGTGAGGTACCCAAAAATTCAGTGAGTGAATGCATTTCTGCAGAGTACTTATGCTTGGAAAGCTTCCTTGTGTCCTCTGAAAACACCAACTAAATCACACTATGTGAATTATGTTGCTCAGACTAGGTAGAATTTTCTTGAGTTTTTAGAAAATCTCACAAATTTTCAATAAAGTTATTCATAGAAATACTAACAATTTTATGAGAGCATAATTAGAACAAAATTTCACTATTATTAATTATTGTTACTTATTCATATTACAACACAGCACTGTCCAGAAATGGAATGAAATTATAATTGTGATCTTGATTACTTATCTCTCATTGAGTAGATAGTCTGTTAATTAATGTCATGTTCTTCCAGGATGTGCACACAATAAAATTACTTTTTAATCAGTGCTTTCACATCACTGTTATGCCTCAAATTGCTACTGTTATGCTATCCCTAGGGAAGAAAGTGAGTCAGAATAGTTGATTAACATGCCAAAATAAGAGATCAGAAAAATCTTGTATCAGTACACTTAGCACTTACTGCATTTATTAGGTCTCATGCTGGGGGAAGCACAACAATTCCCTGGTGTTTCAGTGTCAAAGAGGTCAATAACACTGCTGTGAACCTGGAGGACAAACAGCTTTATACTGTGATGGTAACACTACTTGAAGATCGTAGGCTTAGAAGAACTTCTTCAGTAGGGATCATATGTTTTTAAAATGCTTGACACAATTGCAAGGAAAAACAAAACAAAAAGCAAATATCTGTTTGATAATGTAATAATAACAACTAAGCTATGGTGACTGAGGATAATGAATGGTGGTAGTGTTGAACCTGCAGCTCAAAATATAAGATTGTACTGTGAAGTGTATGATTTGTCCTCATACATTTCCTGTATCACTTCAAGTGCTGTCTGGTAAAAACAGAATATTGTAGTTCTGTACAGTCTTTTTACCGATCTTTAGCCATGAGTTTAAGCCACTACAGCTTCACCTCAGTCAAGCAACTGAGTATCAACAGCAATCATTTTTAGTACCTTACTGTAAATAAAATGAATGTAATTGATGATGAAAATCACATATATCAAGCCTTTTCCTTGCATGGAGTGCCAAGTGGTACCTTCCCCAGTGTTTGGAGTCAGGCTGAGGTTCAGAACGTTCTTACTCAGAACATTTATTCATTGGCCTAATTTTTTGTATTCCAACAAAATGTTTTTATCCAACAGATATAGATGCTACCAATATTTCTTTCACTCTGGTCCTCAAGGTGTCTTCTTTAGGAGTGAAATGCTGCTTGCAACTTCTTCTGACATCTGATGAGCCCAGTTTTCGGAAAAGCCAAGTTTCCTGAGAGGAACTTGTGCCAATAAACTACAAAAATCCACTAAGAGTTAAAACAAATACACATACAGACCTGTAAGTATAACTAAGTATAATGGTTTGGACTCATTGTTGCAGTTGTAAGTCCTTTTCATCCTTTTTTTCAAAAACAATTTGCCAAAGGGACATCATAAGCTGCAGATGAAAGGTTATGCCTTTGAATTCAAATAAACCCCCTTCAAAATCTGAAATGTCAGAAAATATCTGCAAAATTCAGCGTCCCATTAGCCTCAATGGCTAAATTATGATTGTATTGAAGTGAATGGGAGCTTTGCTATTAATTTAAAATAATAATAATAATAATTAAGTAGGAGCAAAAACATCTGCAAGACAGAACAAATTTGATCTGAATTTGAACCTTAGGTATTCATGCCTACATACTTTGAAAAACAAAAATAAATTAGAGTATTTTTAGACCAGACATGTGTGCTTTTTGACAGATAGGGAGAGCACTGATGTGTGTAAAATCATGCATAAAATAGTAATACTGACAGATGACATGGAGGCAACAGCTAAAAAAAAGAAAACTTTATGCATTGGACAGTCTTTTCTTTGTTCTGGCAAGTAATCTACCCTTTATATGTGCAAGGTACTTAATGATACAGGTTTTGTCTTTGCTAACTTGTAAACAGAAATAGAAGCAAAAATTAAATTAAAAGTCTTAGTGAAAAAAAAAACAAACAAAACAAAACAAAACAGAAAGCTTTGGAAATCTCTAGTCAGGGCAACAGAAGGAGACTAGCAGGGCAATGATCCATTTTAGTGTTGTCACTATTTAACCTGCTGGTCTTTCAAATCCAGTTCACTTATCACTGAGCATGAGCTCTGAAAGGAATTAAATGGTCATATATGATTTTGTTATGTCAGGCTGGAAATGCCTTTCCTTTGTGATCAATATCAAGGACAGCAGTTACTCCAAGGGAATGCAAAAATCACCTCCCTAGAGGTCATGACGATTTCAAGCTTCTGGCTTACTGGTGATGGGTAGGGATTAATGACATGAGACCTTAGTGACAGAAGAGATATTGAAAGAGAGATTTGCCCAAGTATTTGTTTAAATATAAGCAGCGACACTGTTCATTATAAAGTTATTTATTTTCTGAAGTGCTCCTAGTGTGGGGTTAGGCAAGACAGACACAAAGTCTTCAAGAAAGGTGTTCTTTCCATTAGAAATGCTTAAGATGAATTATCCGCATTGATAGATCGAGGGGTTTTGGTTTTTTTACAGGTTAATTTTTTTCTCCCCAGCATATGTTCAAGAAGATTTTATTGTCCATGAAAGTGAAGGGCAGAGAGTACAGGGTCCAGCTGAACACAGCTTAGGGAAATGAGATGCATAGTAAATGAAGTGCATAATTCCCTGCACATTTATGTTAGTGACAGGGAATCTCAGGTGCGAAAACACTCAACACATCTGTTCCAAATAAAGCCCTTTCCTTCAGGGAGGGGAACAGAAAAGTAATCAGGCCTTTGTCTTTCAGTCCTACTCTGTGGTGCCACTTTTGGTTTAGGATTTTTCTAATTATGGAAATAGGCAAGTATTTGATTTGGAACACTATGAAATTACAAAGATAGAGACTAAGAACAGCTTAATTCTTAGAGATCCAAACTCTTTTTCAGGTAGTGTTCTGTGCATTTAATTATTTGAAAATTTCTAGAAAACTTCAGAAGTAGTTCTTACTATGCAAATTAGATCTGTGTGTATCTGTATGTATCTGCATTGCACAGTAGGAAATGCTCATTACTTGGGAAAATTTGGCCACAGAAATCTATGATTTCTGATCATGATTGTATGCTCTAGAGACTTACTTAATGTCCCTTAGGCTATATCTACCTTCAGGAGTGCTTCTAGACTTCAGTCATATATTGGCAACCGAAAAAGATAATTTTAGGCAACTTACACGTGCTTTTCACTTGTTCCTCTTGAACTAAAAAGCCATATCTCATCCAAGAAATAATCTTGTAAGTAGGTTGAATGTTTCACTCATGTTTCTCACAAACTCATAGAATCATAGAATGGTTTAGGTTGGAAGGGACCATTGAGTTCCAACGGCCTTGCCCTGCCTGCCTCAACCTCTCCCAGCTTCCCAGTTACCCCTGCAGAACAGGTATGGAGTCCTGCAGGAGGAACTGACCAATGGAGAGGATGGCACACCAAGTGTAGAGAAGACAGAAAGTACACGTCACAGCAGACCCAACGTCACTACTAGCTCCAAAAGGAAAAGGAGAAAGGTCATAGTTGTGGGTGACTCTCTGCTGAGGGGGGCAGAAGGACCATTATGCTGCCCTGACCCGCTACACAGGGAAGTCTGTTGCCTCCCTGGGGCACGGGTCAGGGATGTGACAAATAAACTC
>JAOTQQ010000019.1:74880505-74892545 GCA_026546715.1 Gallinago undulata | reverse complement strand
AGAGAAGAGAAGAGAAGAGAAGAGAAGAGAAGAGAAGAGAAGAGAAGAGAAGAGAAGAGAAGAGAAGAGAAGAAGAGGAGGATATCATCAGGTTCAAAGCTGGAGGGAAGATGACCAGTAGCAGATATGGCCAGCTGGGAGCAGAAGCAGCATTACATTGTCACTCTTGTAAGCATTGGGAAGAAAGGAGAGTGTTGTCTGCTCTATAAACTGCCATGCTGTAGCTCACCCTATCAAGCAGCAGTTATTAACAGGACATTGCAAACTGGCACATTGCAAACTTATGAGGACCATAATTCAGATCCTCCTGAAGCCCTTGAGTGTTAGCATTTCCCTCAGCCTGCTCCTACTTAATTTATCTTTTCAAAATCTACATAACTTCTGAAATGTACAAAATCTTCTTTCGTTCTTCTCTGATTTGCTCCTAGTTCCTCTTTATTTTCATTAACTTTAAAATTCACATGCTATTTCATCAGTAATGTCTGGAAGATGGGATTCTCCATGGTACCTTCATTAACCTTCCACAGAATTCAAGCCCCCCAGTCACTTATGCAATATAATTAGTTTATCTTCTATGCATATACCAGCTTTCTTTGGCTTAAATATGAGCTATGCTTCACTTTTTTAGCTGAAATGAATATTTACATTGCTCATAACTGCTTTTGTAAGTGTGCACACTGAATCATTTTTAAAACTTAAATTTTTCATAACTTGAACTGTGAAATAATAATTTCAAAGTTGAGATTTGCTATAAAATAGGAAAAAGTGTGCTATTGTATACTGCCTGAAGTAGTCATCGTAAGACATACCCATAAGTATGTATAAAAATAAGTAAATTAAATGCAATACAGACTTACATGCACAGGTATATATACAATGTGTAACGCCAACTAGTATGCACAACCAAATTAACATCAAGAGCATCTAACCTGGAATTTTTCTGTGGTTAATGAAATCTAATGCTAGAAAACACAAAATTAAAAGACCAGTACTAAATAATATATAGCAGATCTGTGTTAGCTCCTTCATTTCCCTTTAGAGCAGTACAAACCATAATGAATATTGCCTTGAGTATTTCAATATCCTTGTCTTCTGCCCAAGAACGGCACTATGGTAAAACAAAATGCTACTGCAAAAGCTGGATAAAAAACCCAAAGTAAGTTAGGGACTCAGCAGCCAGCACTGGGCACACACAGTAATAGGTCAGGTGCTGCACTAAATCACTGCACTTCCACCAACGCCCATCCACTGGACATCTGGTGATACGCAGCCAGAGCTTAAAAATGCAAGCCTTTAATGTTCCTGCATAAATTAGCAAATAGCAGAGACACAGGCCTTGTGGAAGGGAGCAGGACCCGTGTACAATTGACTCACACGTTGAGCACTACATCTCTCTAGCATCAAGTAGTCACTTTCAGGCTCATTAGAAATAAAGAGGTATTGCAATTCAAACAAGTCCCTTGCAAGGATAATTAACCTCACAAATAAATCTATAGTAATTTTAGTCAACTAACAGGGTGACCGAACTTTAATAATAGAGGAGATTTCAATGTAGTGCATTTTTATAAGGGAGGTGATTCTACCCCTCTACTCTGCTCTCCTGGGACCCCACCTGGAGTGCTGCATCCAGCCCTGGGGTCCCAATATAAGAATGATGTGGACCTGTTGGAGCAAGTCTAGAGGATGGCCAAAAAATTGGGCAGACAAGTCTCCAGGGAGACCTTATGTAGTGGAAGGGACTTCCACTACATAAGGGGGCCTACAGGAGACACGGGGAGGGACTCTTGATCGGGGAGTGTAACAGTAGAACAAGGGGTAATTTTTTAAAGCTAAAAGACTGTAGATATAAGAAGAAGTTCTTTACTGTGAGTGCAGTGGGAAATTGGAACAGATTGCCCAGAGATGTGGATACCCCATCCCTGGAGGTGTTCAAAGCCAGGCTGGATGGGGCTTGGAGCAACCTGCTCTGTTGGTGGTGTCCCAGCCCAGGGTAGGGGAGTTGGAACTTGATGATCTTTAAGGTTCCTTCTGACCTAAACCACTCTATGATTCTATGAAATGGTGGAAAGTGTATCATTCTGTGATTCTAATGTGAAGAAAGATGTCCAGATTATTAATATCCTTTGAAACACTTAAATAATGTTTCTGATATTTGATCCTACCAAAAAAAATACAATGTAAGTATATAAAATACAGAATTAAAATGTATTTTAAAGATTTGGAATTTAAACAACTGTATGTAAAACATGCATGTGAAACATATTCAGTATATTTATTCAGACCACTTATTTAGCCATTAAGAATCATTACAAATTTTCTGTGGTATCTTTAGCAGAAGTTATCATGCTTGTTATCTTTGATAAAAAGTGTTTCTTCTAACACAAAAATTATTATAAAACTCAATTTATATTCAATTTAACATTCTTATAATAAAATCAAAATCAGCATAGAATTCCTTTGATCATTTAACCATTTTCTTGAAAATAAACTTTGTAGTTGATTTTGTGTCCTGTAAACTATCCATCCTTGTAAGCAAATAGAAAATTGAAGGGAACATATGGCAAAATGGCAAAAGCAATCTGGAGGAGGGATGGATGGATGTTGAAAGAGGCAGATGCCTGATCTTGTAAACCTAATTTTTCCTCTCCTTATTTCACTATAGTTGTCTTGGGTTGCCATATTAATACACCCTATTTTTAACTAAATATCATATCCAAGTAATTGCATCTATGAAGATATGATCACCTTCACCAAGAGCCTGCAAATCTCATTGGACATTGGGCAAATTTTGCTGTAATTTACTGAGATGTAACTAACAAAAAACAGACCTCTACAAAATTTAAAGTGTGTATCAGAATGGAGATTGGTGTTTATCTTGCAATAGATGTAATAAAAACCACTACCAGGTGTATATAGGGCAGTGTGAAAAAGACATTTCCTGCATCAGTACCATGATTCTGTAAAACAGAGAGAAAACACAAGGACACGTCACCTAATCTTTCATTTCCTTAGACTTTGGAATTTCACATTTTCTTCTCAAAATGGCAGAAATTAGGTAAACTTATAAACTTATGATGTAATCAATAGATATCTCATCACTGGAGCGTATGACATGCCTGGTGACCTCTTTTGGGTGCATACACAGGGCACTCACACATTTCTCTGTGCATACACAGCTTTCTGTCTCTTCATATTTTCCAGACTGCAGCTCAGAGCTAAGACACTTTCCCAAAGAAAATGCTGTCAAAATGCAGCATGATGCTGCAAACCAGCACTTTCAGCAGAGGCTGTTTCATCACAAAATTCCAAACTAGTGCTCATAAACAACCCTGTAATTGTTCGTGGCATGTCAATGAGCAAAGGCTTTGATAATTTTATTTTGGCAGCAAACAATAGCGAGGAATTAAGTTCATAAAACTTGACTTAATTGTGGATAAAACCCTGGCATACAATTCTTCTACATTTCAGAAGCCAATTAAAGTGTTTACAGATTAGTCAACATCTATCCATCCAATTCACATCATCAGTATGCAGTCTGCAATGGAAATGCAAAATAGAAATAAACAAATGCCTGTAATTTATAGTTGTAGAAAGTTGTCATCTGCTTCCCTCATCTTACTGGTCTGTCAGGATTTCTTTTCTGCACTATCATACTCAACAAAGTTTATATATTGCCTTAGGATTTGTATAGTCAAATATTTCTGTAAACATTATATTCTTGCAGAGGCTGGAATATCATTAGATAAAGACACTCTCACACTTGGTCCATATTTACAATTCAAATTAGATCTTTTAAAATCTTTTTTGAGAGTCTGAAGTGGTCTGATAAAAACCTTTTTTGCCTGATCAATAATAAACAGCATTCAAAAGGTCAGCTAGACCTGTCTGTCTATAACAAAAAAAAACCCAACAACTTGTTCAGCAAAATTTAAAATCCAGAAATACAAGATCATGAATAGGAAATTGTCTGGAAAAAACACTTACTTTGCCAATAACTTTAATATTTTCTAGAATAATATAAATTATTAAGAATATTATATAGTTAATAAAAAGATATTTTTAAAGTTGATTCATATAAACCATACTACAAAAATTTAATTTCCTATTATTTAAATTTAAAATTAAAAATTTTAAGTAAATATTTTACTTGTAACAGATACTAGAACACCTACCATAAACAGGGATTAATTTATGTTTTCAAGAGGAATAACATTACTTCATTTCAGCACTTAAAGCAATCACTGATGGAAAACTTCTCTAAAGATTGTCCAATTTTCTGTCTTGGAGACAAGACAGTAGCGTATCTGAATATGCTTGGTTTGGTCAGGGATATCTTATCTTGGTCCTGAGGCAATATCCTGTAAAAGCCAAATTATGGCAAAAGAAAATGAGAAGTGCAGTTTTGCTCATATTTTGGGGAAAAATATGTTTTTGCTGCACAAGACAATAATAAAAATAATTGGGTTTAAGTTTCTTGACCTACAATTTAACCTCTAGCAATATATTAAAACACAAGGAAAAATCCCACCCTGCACAGCAGGGTTTGTTTTTATGAAGGCAAAAGTTTTTCTGCCCTAAGAGCATCTTATAATCAAAGTAATGTGAGGATTCATGAAGAGTTTTAGCTTACATTTTCACTTTGTATTGAATTAAAAACCCACACTCATATAGCATATGCTGCTGTTTGTAGGAAAACAAAAAAAAAAAAAAACATAACAAAGGAAGTAAATTGCATAAAAAACCAAAACATTGGCTGTTTATCAAGGTTTTTCTGGACAAGAATGGATATTCCATAGATTGACTTCCAAAGAAAACCCAGAGGACGTGCCCCCTCTTTTTATGAATACATATTTCCATAGGAATAGCAGCTACACTCTATGTGTTGTGGTAACTTCACCTTCTGTATACAAAGACACCATGGATGTGAGAGAGACACTTGGTTGTCCTGGGTGCCCTCTTCTTCCACATCAACCATGCCTCCAGGCCAGAACCAGTAACAAACAGCACGGGTTTTTTACTTTTCACATTCACTACTATAGAAAGCTGACATTCTATGGAGAAGAAGAGTGCACCAGGATAGCGAGAGCAAAACCAGCAAGCTGGCGGGATCATGGGGAAGGTAAGAGTTGAGATTTTGACTGTCCAACAACAGAAACCCAGCTGTTTCTTCTGCAGGGAATGATAATCAGTCACCTGTTGGCTTGATCCATTTCCTATAAATACACAGGTTATTCATTGGGTCCAGTAGAAAACTGGATCCAGTTTAAAAATAAAATTGATAAATTATGTGGAGAACCAAAACAAATGGGGCTCTGTTCCAGACCAGCCTTCCTGTACATGCCAGGAAATTTATCTTGCCTTATTGATGCTTCAGTTCTCTATTATTTCTTAAAAATAATGGTTATAGGCCCTGAATTTGCATTCTGAGATCTCTAGGGCAAAAGTTCAGTTTTACTCTGGGATTGTGAAACATCCTACACACAGAAGCTCATTCCTGCCTGGGGGCTATTGGGATTACCATGAAAAGAAAAGCAGTGCAGAGAAGAGGAGGGTTTTGTGGGACTTAATAAACAGCATTTACAGGCTGTCTGGATTGAACTTCTCTTGGCATACCTGGGAACCCTGTAGGGACCTCATAATTTGTTTCTGCTGACTAACTGATGCAAGTGCTGCTTGTTAACTTCACCCTGGATATTAAGAAGATAAGTAGGCTTGCTTCAGCTGAAAGAAGCCATAGAAAGAGAAACAAGAAAGCAAGCGCTGGTAGTTTACAAAGTATAATAATTTAAAGGGGTCAATATATGGATTTGTGCACATAAATGAAGCAGTAGCCACCTCTCAAATTGCTCCTTTGAAGGAATAACACAATAGGATGAGAACATGAAAAGCTCAAGGGCATTTGTCTTCTATTTGGCTATAATTTACAATTTCGGAAAAAAGGGTACTAAAGTGCAAAATACACTGAAATGGTTCTAACCTTGAATAACACCAAAAAAGAAGATCACAAGAAAACCTCTGATCTGGTGATGATGAAGTAATATTGATCTAAATATGACTATTTAAAAATAAAAAATAGAAGATGGATAATTCAAGAATTCAATATCCTTTGAAAAGTAACTTTTGGATCAAATCTGTCTGTTGGCTTAGTTTTGCTTTGTTTGGGGTTTTGGGTTTTTTTTTTGGTTTTGGTTTTGTTTTCTCTTTTTCCAGCTTTTGAATGCATTCTCAGGCTTTTTAAATCAAAAAAAAAAAAAAAAGAAATATCCAAAGCCACAAAATGCTTTGAAATATCTTATTAGGAGCACAATACAGTGTCCATATCTGTAAGAGAAACATAGAAATGGTAACAAATTGTTACTTCTTGGGGAAAAGGAGACACTGGATAAGCTTGTAATAATTGCTGTGGATCTCCCAAAAATTACAGAAACCTTCAGAGCTAAATTGACTTTGATATGTCTGAGTATCTTGTAAATATTAACATGAAGATTTTGAAAATCAAATTGCTAATTCATATAACTGTGGTTTTCTGTGTTATGGGGGAGAAAGTCATTAATGTCTTAGAGTAGAAAAGAAAATAATATGTCATAAAGTGAATTGAATTTACAAGACACTTTTGTTGGCCACTTAAAGTTTTTATCAGAATAATCCCTAAAAAATCACTGTACATCTGCAGATAATTTGTGAATTAATGTTTGTTACCAGGAAAAAAGGGAACTTTTTCTTTCAGTGGTGAGATTAAATTCTGTCCTGTGCTAGACTTCTCATGTGACTATTTGAAATTCTAAATTCAGAGTTCATTTCCAATGAGTTTTATAATCCTTTCGATTAGAACATTCTCTAAGAGTATTCTGTTCAAAAGATGCTAATAAAACTATATAGTAAAAAAAAAAAAAATCCCAGAAATTACACAAAGGAGTATTTCAGCGAAAAATTGTTCTGGTAGGTATGTGACTGGATACACTATGATATTTCTCTTATCCCAAAATAATTGCGAATCAAAGCAATTTGCAGCCGTTTAGAATTTTTGAAAGTCATAGCACCATAACCATTACTACTATGTATATTCATCTTTCTCTAGTTACACACAGAAGGAACTCGTGAGCACACTATGTTTTTCTGAAGCTTTGGGTCATGGTTTGTAGATTGATTAACTGTGGATGAAAGCAGAAATCACAACCTGCTGTTAAATACCAAAGATTCATTTCATAAGCAGTGTTATACTTGTACGGTCAATATATAAAAAAAAAAACCCAAAGATATTGTGTAGTGAAATGTCATTATTTCTCAGATTTGTGTTTTACTGTTGCTTAGATGGCTATGGTACAATGACTATATGCTAGTATAAATCACTAGCAGAAACAGAAATGATGCGAAAACTTTAGGTTTAACTGAAGGGCAAGAAAAAAGTACTGTGTGTAAACTTCTAGAATGGGAAATGAAAAAAATAGATTTCGTGTTAATGTGTCATAGTTCATTTTTGGAAGACATCTAAACATTCTGTGCTGTTCTTTTTTGGTTGCAATAAGCTGTAAAACATTATTTATAAGACAGTTTTTATTTATAATTGACTACAAGATATATATTTCAGGCAAAACTGTAGGATGACATATTAAAATAATAGCTGGAGGGAGGGGTGGTTTAAGTTGTCTTGTTTTAAATGTTGCTCAGTGTAGATATTTTATTCATAAATGATGGTACAATCTCCTTATGGCAATTTTCTGATGTAGTAGTTCTGTCAACCCTTAGCAAGAATAAAGGGATACATTCAGTGCAACAGCAGGAGAGCGGTTTTATGACCTTCAGGTAGCGGCAGCTACAGTCATCTCCTCCTTGGAGGTGTCCCTGTCCTATTCAACATGCACAACCATCTTCAGGGAAGGAATCTGACAACATAGTGTTCCTTAAAAACAGATAAAGCTATCATTAAGTCTTAAGACTCCATTAGGCAATTCTAACATTTCCCCAGAGAACTTTAGTGTGAGAAAAGATTATTTTGGCTGGTGAGGTAGATTGGTAACTGATCTGCAATCTAAAGACTATAAAAATTACCAGAGTCTCGTGTGTTAACCATATTTTTCAGTGTATTTAATGCCCCTCCTGATTATTCACTAGCTATTCTCAATGCAGATCCAAAATAATTTTGGATATTCTGCACCTGGAAGAATTAAACTGAAAACGTGTTCTAGCTCGTAATTTTATCACAAAAAACCCAAGAACATTAAGTTTCTCTGTTTTGCTTAATGCATATCTTGATGTCATGTCCGTTCATCACTTGCCAGATCTTCAGGCATGTGTGTGAATACATTAGCATATAATTAAACACAGGTAGAAAGAAGAAATTCTTGGTAGAGGCCTGTTTCGTCTCTGGAGAAGTGCAACTTTCAGTTCAGCTTCCATTAAAAGTGTTTTGGTTTTTTTTCTAAAGTATTAATTGATCAGATTGGAATCTACTGAAGGAATTGCAACTTGTAAAAACTTCGTAAAAACTTTCTCTCTTTGACTTTCCTTAGAACATTTGTGGTCTGTTCTGGCTTTTTCTCCATAGGCAGCGGACGTGTCAGATATGACAGTTCTGTTTATGCAGACTGCATTGCAATCACTCACATTTTACCATCTCAAAGCCTGGTGTACCAAGCACTTAAATGTAATATGTACCATTATAACCTTTATTTGATACTATGTTAATCTGTTTGAAGATTAGGTTTTGTCTGTGGAGATTTAAGTCAACAGAATCTACCCTCCCGTCAGTATGAATTAAGGTGCATTTCATGAATTTACTAAAATTTTATGTGTACAAAATAGAAGTACAATACTTATTAATAGTTCCCTCATTTGAAAAAAAAAGAAAACCAACATGTTTTTGATATTATGTTATTACTGATACTTGATAAAAGCCTCTTCTGATGAGGAATGAGATGATTATTTAGGCAAAAAAGCTGAAGATTTTATGTTACTTAAAAACTGTACAGATCATGATGTTAGTGACAAAATCTAAGCAATCTGTGGCTTAACCCTCTAAATCACTTCTTTATGGAGTGTCACTACACATGATTTTTTAGTCCAATATGAGGTAGCAGTACTTTACATTCCAGTTCACACAAACTCAAATGGGTTCTGAAGATAAATCAATTCTCAGGAGAACTTATATAGCCTTAATAAGTATCATAACAAAATTGACTCCACACATTATGCCAAAAACTGGCTCTTTTGGGTAAGGCTTGCTTCCACCTACTCAAAACAGTGACCAAGAATGGTTTTACTTGTTGTCTGTTGTCGTGTTTTGTTGTGACTCCCATAAAGTTCCTCAGCAAATGTTGTCTGTAACAGTCTGCATCATCTAATCTGTGAGAATCCATGCTGATTGCAGTCAAGATAAGAACTAAAATTGTGTTAACTCCTATTATTAATGGTTACAATCTTCAGTTTGTTGAAATTCTCTTCACCACAATTTTATCTCATTTTATTTTTTATTATTATTAATATTAATTTTCATAGGTTTGAATGCTTCTGATACTAAATTTAAGAGAAAAAACACGCTTTCTATTCATTTGTAAAACTACATTTCATTTTAGTGAAAAATTTCAACATTTCCATGACTGGAACATGTACTGAAACTGGGCAGAGAGATTTGAGGTAGATCTTTATAATTCACCACCAAAATTGATTCCTACTTGATCTAGGCTCTCATTCACTGAAGATGGTAAATACTTAACTTCTTTGTCAGACGAATTCTCATGTAATCTAAATTTAGAGTCAGTTAATCTAAGTTGAACATATGTTATCATGGTTTTCCTTTCTGCAGTTATATTAGGGAATTTGCATTTCACATACATACACTTCCCATATGAACGTAGTAGCTACCTAGCAGATTGGAGTCAGAAAATAACAAGCAGGGATTCTTCAAGGATCTAGCATGAGAGTACAGAAAAATTTGAAGGAATGAGAATGATGAGAATGGAAGGAAACTTCTGAAGCACTTGGCTTTTACCTCTGAGAATGCAGAGGAAATTTTCATAGAATCATAGAATCATAGAATCATTTGGGTCGGAAAGGGACGTTAAAGATCATCAGGTTCCAACCCCCTGCCATGTGCAGGGACATCTCCCACTACACCAGGTTGCTCAAAGCCCCATCCACCCTGGCCTCATTTAGGCCAATGAATTTGAGCACATTTAAGCTTAATTTTTGGAAAAAGAAGATCCAAAGTTTGTCAGATTTCATTAGTAGAAACTGCCCAAAACGGAGCATTTTCTTGAAATCTTATGTCTTCATTCAAAGTGTTTGTCCTAATCCTCTTTAGGTGTACAATCTTATACCATGCCATATTCAAGAATAAGGACTGAACTACAGCAGTTTGGGATTTTTCAAATTATGGCCATTGGTGCAACTGAAACAGCTTTTTTTTTGCACATTTTCTGCATGTAATCACTTTTTTTATTTCATCTAACAGTTGCTCATATTTCATTTGTACCTCTGCAGAGATGTGAGCTACTATGTAGGCACTTTATACTTGTAATGGACAATGAACAATAATAGCATATTCCTTAACTAAACAAGGTTGCACTCAAAATGTATGGCAACAGACAATAGATTGAAAAACAAATAAGGAGTATGACATGGAGGATAAAATGACAACAAAATGATTATGATAAAATAACTATTGTGGAAGGACCTGGAACAGAAAACCTGAATTGCGTTCATTTTTTTTAAACTGACAGGCATTATTTCAACACACTACTACTATGATATATTTTGGCTATGAGTACACTTGGTGTTTCATGATGTTTTGGCTAGCACCAGATAGGAGACAATTAATTTTATTGTGTAATGAAACAATCCAATAAATAATACATATATTATAATATATGAACTTGCATCCAATGCAAAGAAATACTCTGATAAATCTTCTGCCCTAAAGTAAACTAAATACAGCACTGCATTACTTCTCTTTTTTTTATGAAGTATGGATCTGTGACTGTTTTTCACTACTGTAAATGGATTTTTTTAATAACAAACAACTTTTCAAGTAGTATAATCAGAGGGAAGAAAAAAGAAATAATATATTGAAGAAGAGGAAAGTAATGTTGGAGTAGATAATTTAAATTTCAATTCTAAAATAATCTGATATACCAAAAACCAGTGATTATGATGAAGAAAAGAATGAGACAGTTTAAGGCAAAGTTTTAGGTGAAGTTAGGGTTTATTTTCATACCTGTTATGAAAATAGATGTTACAAAATGTGTCATTCCTGACCTTAGGAGCAGATTTCATATTTAGGCTGAGAATGATCTTTGCATGTAATACCACAAAGTTACTGGTCCATAGTAACATCTGTGGCTTCATACCCTAATGTGTTTGTTTCAAAAGATGTCTTAAGAGAATAGCCTTGGAAGTATGGAAAGCAAGACCAAAAAAAAAACAAACCCAAAACAAACAAACAAAAAACCCCAAACAAACAAAAAAAACAACATACCAAACAAGCAACCAATTTACCAACTAATCAAAACAAAAACTGGAATCTGGATGCAAGATTCATGGACCTCTGAGATAATCAGTCTGCAGCCAACATTTGCGTCTAGGTTGGACTCCGATTCTTTGTTTTAATTGACGTTACGTTGTGCGCATTTCATTAACTTGGCAGATGGAGAATATAAACCTTTTTGGGGGTTGTTCCTTGTGGGCATCATCTAGCCAGCCTGGCTGGCAGGACCAGGACAGCCCAGAGCAGCGCAGTACAACGCAACCGAAAGGGACCAGACAATAAAAGCAGGTTATGTTTTGTGAAATGAAATATTTCAAAGCAACTTATACTGTCCCCATCAATAGTGCAACATTGCAATGAGAAAAATCAGAAGTTAGAGCACAAGGGGGAATGAAGGGTGATCTGTTACCTTCGTGTGGGTAAAATTATTGGCCATGGTGATGGTGCTGTAGCTTTTTTAATTTGTTTTTCCTCGAAGATCCCACCCAAAATAGCCATAAAAAAGAACAGAAAACACTGCAATTCAAACACAAGTGCTAACAAAATAAGAAATAAAAA
>JAOTQQ010000019.1:74860046-74880405 GCA_026546715.1 Gallinago undulata | reverse complement strand
TCCTTCTCTGGAGACATTCAAACCCACCTGGACACGTTCTTGTGGGACCTGCTCTGGGTGGACCTGCTTTGGCAGGGAGGTTGGACTAGATGATCTCTGGAGGTCCCTTCCAACCTCATATGATTCTATGATTCTATAATTCTATGAAAACATCAGAAAGGAATGCTTACTCTAGCTGTAAATCCAGGAAACAGATAGGATGGTATTTTCAAAAATTGAAAGCAATCTCTCAGGACACAACATAATGGAAGTATGACTCTGTGCTGTATGTTCTTGTTCATTGCTCACCTGCAGGAAACAATATTTCATCCAAAAGCCTTCAGTGAAACCTGTAGTGTTGTAGTTTGGGGAAAATACAAGGACAATGTCCTAACTGAAAAGTCATGCTTGCTAAAATGTTTTTGCTTCTCTACAATTAACTGAATTGTTCAGTAGCCCAGATTCAAAGGGGTAAATAGTTGACTTACAGGTTGGTGTGAAGAACAGGCCCTTCAAAAAGAGGAAGTATGGCTTTGAACCTACAAGCTCAGAAAAGGGCATTCAGAGACTGACCTGGCCATCAGGTTGTGTTTCTTCTCATAAGTTTTAAAAGAAAATACAAATACTTCTACATTCTTTACATAATCACAAATTATGAAATTGTTACTTCAAATTCTGTAACAGCAAGAGATTTCTAGTGTTCGATTTCTTCTTCTCAGGAAAGCTGAAAAATATTCAGTTTAAGTGATATACTTAAGGTTTTGTGTACGTGAGTTGGTGAGGATACAACCCCAAACAGTATGTTTTTTTGAAAATATACGTATTAATATATCTTTATCTAAATCTTTGTTATTTATGAAGGAGAAACTTCTATTATTTTTAATTTATATTTCATGCAGTTCTTATTTACTTTATCATGTTAACCTGTTGCTAGTATACACAGTCTTCCACACTGAGATATATTCACAAATGAAGGATGCTGACAAGGGCTTCTTTGCAGTCAGAGGTTTAAATAAGTTTTTTAGCTAACTAATATGTAACCAGGTGTTAAATATTAAGGAAACTTCTTAGCTAGTAGGATTATTTAAAACCCAAAATCTACAAAGCATTGATTATAAATCTGATACAAATAGTAGTGCTGCTGTGCTTAAGTTTAAGCATGTGTGTAAGCACTTTGACAGATTGGGTTCTAATCAAGAAAACAGTGAAAAACACCATCTGTTCAGTGACATTTCACGAGACAGTGAAAAAATTCTGAAGTCTAATCTTTGGTGCAGATGAAAAAGTGATCTGTCCAGAGCAACAAGGTATCAAAAAATTAATTTACCAACAGAAACAAGCAATTCCTCCATAGTCTCAGCCTCTTCAGCTTTCTCACATTAATTTTGTAGATTATAAGAAAAATAAGTTATACTGTATCCCTGCTGCAGGCACAAAACTCATTGAGGATGAGAAAGAAGTGCAATTTTATTTTTCCCATTCTGTAGCAATAGCGGTGAAGGAAATCAAATATCTCATTTTATGTCTAATTTACGAGAGCCAGCTCCAATCATTATTACTTTGTCTATAGTGAGAATGACATCATTGTAAGTTGCTGCTTTTTCTGACTAGTCAACCTTGGTTTTGAGAAACATCCATCCCACATGCAATCAGGTCTTCTTAGGGATGAAAACTACCTCACAAATTAAATGATTGAAAGTTGAAAAAGCCTAGGTATACATCTACATGCTGTCAGACATTGTTGTGGAGCAAAATTAAATAAATAAAACTACCAGATTGGATTGATGAATTATATTAAAAACACCAATGCTTGAAACTGAGAAATGAATATGAGATCTGCTCCCACTCTCGCCATGCACTAAAAAAGAAAGACAGCAAACAATAAATATTATTCAGTAGTCAATAAAGATTGATCAACACACTCAGGTTCAAAATCCTGCTTTGTTGGTTAGCCTCTGGCCAAACACTTTGTGCTTCTGCAGAAGTAAAAAGTTTCAGCAGCCACAGAGCAGAAACATACCAGCTGGAAGTTGGCAGACAGTTAATCCCTGTGACTCACTGTGTCTGGCACCGGGTGTCAAATGTAGAGGGGAAAAAAAAAGGGTGTTTTTTCTGTCATTCCTAACCAACCAGGCTCGCTCATGAGCCTTGTGTCATTCAAGATGTCAGCATAACATATCGCTAATATAATGAAATAAGCACTGAAGTGTACAGATCTTTATGATGTATTATTCCTTACCTTAATGCACTGAATACCATGCTATCAACTAGGGTAATTTTTCTGTTTCTATATATGCTTGATCATCAAAGAAATAGCTGTACTTAACAGATCAGCTGGCATAATTGAGATCCAGAGTTAATGATATAATAAGATGAAAGGGAGAATTCACGCCTTGCAGTGACTGCTTCTGGCTGTCTTCTTGCTCAGGCAAACACCAATGAGTTCTTTTCTTTTCCCATTCATAAAGCAAAGATTGTTTTTACTGCTATGACTTCAGTGGTTATGAGCTGGGAAACCATTGCTGAAAACAGTGATGGTAGGATTTATAATACTGAGTGATTTGTTGTTAGTTTTAAATGAAAAATCTAATTTTGAAATGCAGGACATCTAGTGTCAAGAAAGCAAGACTCATCTTTCCCTATCTCTTTCAAAATATAAGGTATTCCTGCTGAACCCCAGCTGAGGATCCCCTCAAACCATTAATACTACACTCGCTTCATTACATTTGTCCACCTAATGAGCAATATTAATCTGAAGATTGAACAGCTGATATGAAAATAATCCACACAGCATCTTCATTTGCTAGGATATCAGTGATCCTTCACAAATTATATAGCCGTAGCTAGCTCATCCACAACTAGGCAGAAAGAAGGAAAATGATGATGGATAAAATGTCTTTGCAAGATGTACCTCACCTGCAATTATTACAGCAGATCTCTAGCAGTTATAAGCTAGCAAAATTCTTAAATTCAGTGGAGCTCAATCCCTATTGACTCTTCTATTACAGATTTGTTGCACTTGACTGGTGGAACAGAGTGTCAGGATAAGATCACTTAAGGCTAATTATTTTGTGGCAGCACTGATTTAATGGTTCCCAGTTTCCCACATTTTTCACCCTCTACTGCTGAGACTGGATTTCAGGAATTTGGAGTGGGACCATTCGCAGCAGCTTCCCACACCCAGAAGGGTTTTGGCTGGTGTGCCAGCCTTCAGAAGCCAATTTATACAGCAGCAAATGTGTTACTTTCTTAAACTGTGTGAAGGCCCTGGCTCAGCGCAAGATGGTCTCTCTTTAATTGAACTATGCAGTCCTGAACAACAACCTCATGTCCCTGTCTTGCCCACTTCAGCTACAGAGGTCAAATAGTTTCTCCATCATTGCTTAGAGAACTGCCATTAGACTTGCTAACAAGCTAAGTGTCAAGGATATTTGAATAGAGTGTCCAACTCATCAGATATCTGTCAGTAATAAATGTGTGACTAAGTCAAATCAAATTGAAAATAAAAAGTTTTTAGAATACCAACTATTTGCTAACTTGACCAGCATCATTATATCTCATCGGTTGTAAGACTCTGCTGGTTTAAAAAATGTTGCAATGCATATGTATCCCAAAGAAAGATATTTAATAATATATTAATAATATTTTTTCCCCACCTGGGTGCCTCTAAACCAATAGAGGAGGGGAGAACTTTGGATACCACCCTTTGATATTTCTGGTTTTCTAAATTGCAGACATAAAATAATTTTTTTTTAAGATTTTAGCAGATAATGTACAGGCACATGTTTAGATTTCAGAAAGACTAATCTCACTGTCTTCATTTTGTAAAGTTATTGTGTTTTCCCCGCATTTGTTTACCCCTCTGTCCCAAATATCTCAAATACATGATACTAAAATAAACCCATAATATGTACTATAATGGCAAAATAGCTTTTTTTTTGTGATTATTACTTACTACAGCAGTAGTTATTTAGTGACAATTTTGTCATCATCATAACAAAGTTAAACTTGCTCATATGCATATGTTTTTGCTATAGCTGCCAAAAAGTAGCAGTATCCTTACATAAAGTTGGTGACCTCATGCAGCATATTATCATGTTCTTCTTGAATAATGATTCAATGTCGGTTAAGAGTTGGAGCTACTATCTATAACAACTCCGCATTTTGAAGTTTTATGGATAAGTTAAATCTTTCATATGTGACATTGGGAATGAAATATTTTCATCTTTTAAGAAGTCCCGGGTAGAAAACCAAAATCATGAAGTGCTAGTAACTTTCAGATTGTTAGAGATAAAGTTGATATATCTAATAAGTGTATTATATCATCAGTGAAACTGGAAAAAATGCAGGTTTTTTACTACTTTTACCCCTATATAAAGGGTTTATAAAATCAATTATGTTAGTTATGTGCATTAAAATCACACTAGTCACCAACACATGTCTATATATTTCAAAACATAAGAAATTTTTCCTTTCATTTTGATAGTAGAATGCAAAAAACTTTGATTTACACAAAAGGTGCAAGAACAGTCCTTCATTCAGGATAGACCCTCTATGAGCTGAGAGTTTATCACCCTCAAAAGGGTGAAGATGAGATGGGAATGCCACCACAGGATACTCTGCACTAAGTTATGGCAGAGGTCAGTCACACCTGGCACCATACGTATATGGGTGTACAGACCCTTTCCGTTTCCTGCAGTTTCCATTACGAGGAAACCAGAAGGGAATATTGCAGGCTACAGACTTTTAGAAATATGTTGTACAGTCCTTCTCCCCCTTAAAATCTGGACCAATGGCTTTGCCCTATCTAACAAGATGCCAAAGGTACATCAATGTAGGGAGCTTGGACAGCAATGGACTGGGCATTAATGGGTGACAAGAGTGATAGAGCTGACAGAATAATTTTAAATATCCTGGAAATATGTGAATTACAGCTTGCTTTATAGTCATTCTTTTCAGCATGCCTTTGGCTGTTTATGAAAATATTCACAAATCTTTCGGGTCTCATGAACTGTGTCATAAATTATTATATCTCTGACAGCTTACATTAAAAGTACAATGTTCATTATTTACCATTCATCTCCAGATTAAAATGTTATAACCATCTAGTCCTGGACTACAAACAATGTTACATGAGGTAGCAAATTTGCAGTTAGCAATTGAAGACAGCATATGTTTGAAATGTCCAATTTAAGGACAATTTATAAGGCCAAAATGCAATGTGTACTTCATAGTGCTAAATAGATGTAGATTAAATAGATCCAAAATAGTTTATGAGTTACTTTTCATCTCTAGCAACATTACCAAGATTGCTATTTTTAAGCTATGAATAATATTATACATAGTTCATACTAAAATCTTAAAGAGCAAGCTGGGTGCCTTAAGTAGATATGCTGGTTTGTGGCGCAAAGGAGTTTCCTTCCACTGCCACCAAGTGCATCAGTTCCCAAAAGGACGCAAGGAGTCACTCTGAGAAACGCTGCTGGGAAAGAGAAATGGAATGGGCACAAATGTCTGTGAACTGCAACTGGGGTAGGGGATGAACAATTCTGGGATAGCTCCAGGCATGGAGCATGTACGAGAAAAGCAGAGGATATCTGTGTCCACCAGAAGCAGTGGCATTGTATCTCAGTCTGGCCAAAGCCTCTGAGCTGGTGGCAGACCCTGCCTTGTCCATACCGAACACCAGGAAGAGCCCACCTTATGCATGTCCTCTGAAACCATCATTAGTCATTCAGCTATTTAAGAGGTTGCTCAAAGTCCCAATTTTTATGAAGTAAACACTGCTGCAGTGTCTTAGAATTTATTTATTTATTTTGTTTCTTCACAGAAGAAATCGCTGCAACGTACTTACCAAATGGAAATGACTGTCAGGAATTCAGGATTTATGCCTGGCTCCTCTGTTAATGTTGTGATTATTAATTATTTAATTATTTAATTATTAATAATTATTAATGTTGTGAAAATTACATACATACCCAAATTTTAAATAGCGTATGTATTTTGGACTTGTTAAGATTTTCTGTTCAGAAATGTAGAAAATAAATATCCTACCATTTAAATAATGAATCTTTTCTTCTTTGAAGTTTATAATACTCCTATTTTTTTCCTTAAGTTCAGTTTGAACTGTACATGGAAAAAAAAATTCTCTTCCTACAGAAAATCCTGAAATTTGATTAACAATGAAAGAAAAAAGAAATTTACCTTCATGTAGTTTACCACATATTTAGAATCTTTATTTTCCTATGGATCTTTTCAAACAGGTAATTGTACATCTATCATAGAATAGGCTAGTGAAAATACATTACCTTCATAATGATATATAATTTATTGGAAAAGCTTGAGCCAGTTCATGTTTAGCTTGTTACAGGGTATAAAGAGTTCAGATTTCTGCAGATATAGTCCTTAAATAATGACCTTCTTTTGTCAGTTTTACACCCTTAGTAAATTCTAGCCTGTAGCCCTAGCCCAATAATTCTAAGGGCTAGAATTATTGGTTAATTTTACATTTGCTCACATATAGGCAAGTTCCAGAGAAAATTTTGTTAAAGGTAACTAAGGAAATTTCACACAATAAAGTGCCTTTTCAAAATAATACCCAGATTGCCTCAGCAATTCTACCCTGACATTTCCTTAAGTTGAGGCATGTTTAAATGGGTAACAAGCCCTTTTTACCAAGTGGAGTGAAAATCATGTAGGAGCTGGATGGGATGTTGGTAGTTTACAGCATTCTAAAGTACTGACACAAATATGGAGAGTAAGGCAATTTAATATTCTAAGTGATGCAAAGCCTTGTCTTAACAGAGTCACAGAATGATAGAATGGTTTGGGTGGGATGGGACCCTAAAGATCACCTAGTTCCAACCCCCTATCATGGGCAGGGACACTTTCTACTAAACCAGGTTAATAGATTGGTATTTTAGACCATTGTGAAAATACATCCTGAAAAAACAGCAGGTTTTACCAAATATGAGCAAGATGAAACTGCAAGATGTCAGGGAGCAGTGAGAGCAAGCTGCTTGGTGAAGGAGGGCAAGGCCAGCATCACGGCAAGGGTGACAGTGCTTTTTTGGTAACATACAATGCTGTCAAAGGAGAAACAATAAGGAGGACAATTTTTCATTTGAGTGGTGGCTCTACTTCCTTCATTAACAGTCTCAGACTTTATAGTGTTCTTACCATTTCTATATATATATTACATGCATATATATATATTATATATAAAAATACATGCTGTACATATAGTATTTCCTTAATTAATAGTCCCAGACTTTGTAGATTTCCTGCATTTTTTTAATATAGATATTAAATATAACATATATATTAAATATATATAATACCTCTTAAATTAACATTTCTGGGATTTTTAGGTTTCCTTACATTTTTAAATATGTATAAAATCCATTTTTCAGGAGGAGATGAGTCTGCCAGGCGGCAGTCACCACTTGTCTGCCTCAAACCAGGATCCAAACTGGAAAGCCCTACATGCCTGTCCCTGTCCCTTGAACTAGTCAGTTATTTAAAAAAGTCCTTCCCACTACAGAAATAGTCTACAAATGTAAGTTCAAAGAACTTGATACACAAAAGAACTTGAAAAATCCCTCTGACTGCAGAGTAATATAGTGCTGTCTCAGCTACTTTTAAACTATCTGACTTAGGCACAAGTAGTAGTAGCTATGGTACAACAGAGCTTGGTATTATGCTACAGTAATTATTTCTAATAAGAATTAGCTGCATGCATTTTCACACATCAGGAAAATATTATCCCAATATTTTCAGTTTTCACATATGGTTTTGTAGTTAAAAATAAATACCGTTAATTTATACATACAGTCTAATTTCTCTTGCTGCCTTGCTTGCTGAATATTTTTTCTGAAAAACTACCACTACTAGATTCAGGAAATCGTATTTCACTACTATAAAATAAAAAGTTCAGTGGATAGAAATTAAATTGCGGATCAGTATACCTGTAAATAAGAATGAGTAGGAAACACAAAACACTTGCAAATTATATAAAATTATATGGCAGGAAGTATAGTCTTGATCCTCACAGCTCTGGAATAACAACTACCTCTGTCTTTCCCATAGTAACATAATCTCAGTAACATTGGTCTGTCTAATCTCTATTTTATGAGGTTTAGGGTTTTCTTTCCATTTCTTTTAGTATATGACAAACGTCAACATTAATGGCAGACTACCAGAAATTCAGTCCACAAAGGGTTTTCTTTCTAGGTGTCTGGCACTATCTGACTGATTTAGAATTGAACAGCACAGCGTAAAATGTGTTACAAATTAATATGTAGCCACATCTGAAATTACACAGGAGATATGTATAGAGGTGCATTTTCAAGTGAAACAATTAGAAATTACTATAATTGCCTACCAGAAAGGATTCCTATATATGTGCATGTGCTTGTGTTCTGTTTGTCTGTACGGATGGGAAACCATTGTTTGACAAAAGGCTTAAATGTTGCAACTGCTTTATTGATTCTGTCACTTTTACCCACACCTAAGAGCGTGTCACTCCGTCATTTGGCCTCAGTGTGGTGGAACTTGGAACCTCGAGACACTTCTCAGCTGCAGATGTGTACCCAGATTTCATGGTGGGATCTGAGTGTCCACCTGCTCAAAGCAGGAAACCTCTGCAGGAGTAAGAACACTGGGGCATGTCCACTGCTCTGGATGACATGGACACTGCACATTTTTTAAATACACAATTTCACAGAATGTTTACAAAAACATATGGCACAGTGAAATTGCATTCATTTCAATGAAATTGAAGATAAAAGCCAGTGAGTAGAAAAGGCACAGTGTGGAATGGGTTCAACCCAAATCCAATTCATGCTTAGCTTGTTCACTTCTATGAAAATAGCTTTTAAAGCTACTTTTAGTGATGATTTTGTCAGTCACAATGAGAAAGCTGAAAATCCCCTTTCTGCACTGGGGAAGAAGAAGAAGCAAAACAACTGTAATGTCAACCAAAAAAAAAAAATCTCTGTGGAGTTACTGGATTTTTAAAAACATGTGTGCTAAATAATATGAAAAGAGTATCTCTGCAAGTATATCTCCATAAACTCTTAACATTTACGGACATAGGTTTAAATTTACATGTTTATGTGTCACTCTATATGACCTAGATGGCAACTGAAAAGTGGAAAACTAACATAGACTGCAAAAAGGGTGGAATTTTATTTTTTTTTACAAGTTCTTGCAGACAGACAACTGGGCTGAAGTGTATATAATTTGAAGTATTTTTACAGTAAAGAGCTGCAGGGACTGGAAATACCCCACTCTAGACATAAGTTCAGCAGAAATGTGTGTATAAAATGACCAAAGAAACACACCTAGAAAATTTTGTGAAACATTTCAGATATTTTGAGATACCTCTAAAATCTGTCAAGATGATAAGTATTGCTTACTCTCTTAAAGTATCCTAATTTACAAAGGACTTGAACTTCTAAGTAAAATGGCCAAGTTTTGGAAGGGTGTAGGAGTGTCTGGAGTATTCAGCAAGATGAAAAGATCTAGATAGGAGACTCCCAGGTTCCAGATTTACAGCATCTTTGTGCTGTGAAAGAAACAATATATATGCTTGATGTTATTAAAAATATTTATTCATGTGTCTCCAACTAATACTTAAAACTTACAATGTGTGTGCAAGAAAATACACCGATAACTATATATACTGGGTAATTGTGAGATAAATATAGCTATGCACAGAACCTTAAAACATTGCAATGACTCCCTGTGTTGCCAGAAATTCCCCTTCTTATTTTCTTCAGAGGTCTTCTGTTTTGTAATGTTCAATTACTACACTTTAAACATTGCTGGTTTTAAGCTTAACTTGTCTGTGATATCTTCTTTTTGGTTACCCCTACTGCGTTTTTGTAGCAATATTTTTTCTACTTTTTCCTTCATGCTGCAACGTATTACATTTCTTCTTTTTTTTATTTTTTTATGGCAATAATAATTCTCTGCTTCCCAAGGGTATTTTGAGGCTAAATTCATTAATATGTATGAGGGGGTTCAAACTATGGTGCTAAGCACCACAGAGACTGTGGATATGCATGTGTGTATATATCTCTACAGAAACACACATCTAGACACATATATTTAAGTCGGTGTATTTATTGCAAACTGGTATATATAACTATGACATGAATATATAAATACTTTGCATTTCCTCTACATTATTTTCTCCCATTGCTTGATTAAGGAGATATGTCTGTTATTCTGTTGACTGTACTAAGTTCATTACTATTATTAATAGGCTGCATTGCTGAAGGCTACGTTTATGCAGAAATGCAAGAACACTCCATAGAGTGGCTCATTGTCTTGATTCCCAAGTATTTCCACTGGCACCAGGGCCAGAACTCATCACAGCTCTTGAAAAACAATCCAACAATCCTGAAAAAGATCCACCCAGTTTCTGATTTGGGGTTTGTTTTTTTTCCTATTCACAAAGATATGAGGTGCCAGTGCACTTCTAGGACTTGTTTTGGTACAGGAAGCATGGGACAGTTTAATAGACGAAGGGCTAGGGGCTCTGGGGCCCATAAATTTTTATATAACCTATATGTCTCAGAGGAGTTTGGACCTTGTTTTCCTAAGCATTATACAAATACAGAAGTCATAAGGCATTCAGAGTCTAAATGGAAGATACAAATTGTGAAACATATCTGAAGTTACACTTTCTCCTTCATAGACATGACCCTCCAGTTAATATCCAGTAGATATTAACTTTATATATTCACTGTATTTCAGCTACAACTTCCTACTGTTCAGACTTTCAGGTATGGTCCAAGTTATAGTAAGTGTCAAGGGCATGTTTTAGCTCTGTGTTTGAGCTGAAGTGTATGCCTGTGCTTGCAGAGATCTCTACCTGCCTGAAGTTCAGATGCCTGGGGCATCGTTGATTGTCACATCTGCCAGAATCTACCATGTGGTTGATACTATCCAGGTAAGATCTTGGAGTTCAGGCCAACCTGGACCTCATATCTTCTTGATGTTCTAGACCTGACTTAAAAACTGATTTCTAGCCCAGAGGTGCAGAAATGTCAAGCTCTTACTGATATCTAGGTCTTGTTGGGATTTGCATGACAGAGATCCACAGCTCACCATGGTTGCATCCAGGAGGTAGGGTAAGGATTTCCCATAAATCCAATGTTGTATGCTCAGTGGTCTCACTGGTTGTCAAACTGGCTTCAGATTTGTAATCCCTCAGACAGACGGAAGAACACTTTGTAGATATCTACCCATTCCTGACATAGCTTTGAGGTTGTCCTTGCAGAAACAGAGCCTTAGGAGTCTGAATTACAGCCTAGTTAAGTAAAACATACTTATTCTTTGTATCTGTACCTACACATATCACCCTTGTTTCCTCCATGTAGCTTAGTGTATGTGTAAATTTAGAATTTTGACACTTGTTTAGAACTTTAATAGACAATAATTGTAAATCTACGTTTTGAACAGTGAACTATGCATATTTTAATCCTTGTTTTATAGCACTATCATTTATTATAACGGTGGAAAAGAGCAGTCTGTATGATAACATTACCAATAATATTTTAATTGCACGTCAGAAATGTACCATTTGTTTTCAATCATCTGTAAAGCAATGCACTCTGAAATGCTTTGCAAGGTAAGACTTTCTCCAATGAGTTATTTTAAGTATAGGGGCTGATAAACTGAGGGCTGTTTATCTACTACCTTGCTTTAAATATTACACATTATACATCTAATATATAAATTCAAGTCTTTACATTAGCTGTCAAGTGCAATGAAAACTTTGAATGTGAGATTTTGATACTAAAATTTTGTATTATCATAAAAAGTAGTCTATTTATAAATAATTCAAAGGGCCAGATGGACAGCATTGACTTTTGTGGCTCACCTGAGGTTCCAGAGTCTAATCTAAATTTCCACCCAAGCAAGAAGCGAGTAGGTTGACACATAAAACCTGGTGATTCTGTGTGATTCTCTTGAATTTCTGAAGTGACCTTTATGAATGAACAAAGATCAGAGAAGCTGCTGGGAGAGCAGCTGTGCTTTCTAGAGAAAGATTTTCATGACAGTGTATATGGAATCATATTAAAGCTGAGGACCAGAGAATCCATCCGGTGACAGCACAAAAATAGATTAATTTCCATTTCTGATCTTAATACTTTTTCAGTTGCTGACTCATTAGCAGTTGAGAATATCTCACTCTATTACATTCTTTGTGAGTGAACTAGATACCCATATATCTAGCTAGAGTCATAGTAGAAACACTACATTTAGAGAAGAAAGCCTGCTTTTGCATAGGCAGTATTTGTCTCCTGAAAAAAATCTGAAGTTTTGATGAGGTTCTTTTATTTGAGATCTCTTGAGACCATTATTTGTGCTTCTAGAAACTTTATGCAGCAAAATTGTTCTTAAGCTCTAACCTAGTCTTTTCATAGGCATCCTACTATGTGTCATTTAAAACAAGAAGACACTTTTATTTTCAGAAAAAATGTACTAACCTGTGAAGGCAGTGAATTATAATTGATGATAGTTATAAAATAAAGGAACAGTATTTCATATGACTAAATTCTCAAAGTGAAAAATTTAAGCAAATGTGACCATAAGCAACTCAGTTACATGGTTAAACTTTTAGGGATTTGCCAGGTAGTGTCACTAAACAATGACCATCACTGTCACTGAACAACACAGCCTGAAGTAACCCTCGCCCCTTCAGTGACTAGAGCACAGAAATATGGAAAAGAGGATCAGGCAAATTAAACATTGGAAGAATTAACTGTTGTTCTGAGAAAGTTTCCAGGTCACTGACCCTGGTCTCAAAGTCCAGCAGTCAACCATATCACAGGTTTTATTCTTCAATTTTCCAAGCTGCGACTTAAAGCTAGGTAGGGTTTTTGTAACTCTTTTGTCTGTATGGGTGATCCTGGAATGTAAGATCACATTTATTATTTTCACATATTGGGGGCAGCTAGAATTCACAGATTTTCTTCTGTTCCTAATAATCCTTCATTCCATGGGGAAAAAATCCTCTGTTAACCTCCAAGTGCAAGATTTATATAAGCATTTTACTTTTACTATTACTAAATGTCATCCCATTTTATTTCTCCCTTTCCAAAAGCATTCAATTCTTCCTGTATAATTTTGTAATCTGTCCTGCATGAACAGTTCTTCCCAATTTTGTACCACTACACAGTTTAGCTATAAAAACTCCAGTTTCTGTGCCAAAGTCTAAATGAAAAAGGTAAATGATGTCCAATAGTTAGAGTCCTTGTAAAATTTACTATGACGTCTTTCAGACACGCTCTGCTTTTAACACACTCAGTTGCCAATTCAACCTTAATTTCTTCCCTAACTTACAATTCTTGTACTAATAGGTTTTTTACTCATCTTTTCTATTTCAACAAGTAATTAACCAAGTGGTAACTCAGAAGTTTATTTTTCTCATAATGGCGTAACTCTCTTTGATATTTATTCTCTGTTATTATATTGAAATAATTAGATCAAAACTTGGACATTATAAGCAGATTCATATATCCCCAGTGGAAACTCTCACTATTCTCTCTTAAAGAGTTTTGACCCAAAATATTAAGGTTTCTATTACATTTGATAACTTATCCATGTATAATGTATATGATTGTCTTTACCTGGATTTGTTATACATATATTTCAATATAATACATATATGTATATTTCAAAAGTAATTGACTTTTTAATACTTTTCTGTTATCTTTTTCTCATACCTTCTACCAGGACCACAAAACTTTCATTTGTTTTTCCAGCCTTACACAAATATCCCATTTGTTTCTCTGCTTTCATATGGTCCATTAGGTTGATTAGCCCCTTAGGTCTCTTAGCTATTTACTTGCCCTCCATTCTCATCAATATCATCTTCCTCTTTATTGGCCTCTCCTAAGGGTTGAGGGAGGGTTAACAGAAGAGGACTATTGATACCCATCACCTTGCAGTATACTCCATCTCTTTCTCTCTCGATATGGTGGACCTGAAAGCTCCCGGAGCAGCAGTGCAACACATCTCAAGCTCTGCCTCCAGGTCCATGTCCTTCTCATGTCTCAGTGAGGGAGTCAGGGACATTTGACACTAAGTGTCCAGGGGACTCGCCTATTCTTCTCACATGGGGGCTATTTCTGCCTTAGGTTATTCTCAGTGTTATTTCTTTCTGTCCTGGTTTAAGCAACACAGGACTAACTTCTCTAATGCTTGGGAAAACTGCACTTTTAGAAGACTCTATTGTCTGAATTCATGAAAATACTTACTTCATAGCCAGTTAGACTATGTGAGATTCAAGGTCTCAGTGTTTTTGAGGCTTTCCAGGTGCAGGTATGAGATGGAGCGAGGTCTGGGCATTTGACCCAGAATTACTTCATACCATGAAAATCATATTCAATATAAATTAGAAAGTTTGCTGTGTAGTTTCTCTCTCCCTTGATGATGGTAGTGCAGATAACTCTTGCCCCAGTGCTGGACCACTAAGCCCATCTCTTCCTCCCAAAGCCATAACACTCGCAGTGTCCTACATTTGTTGTCCACTGCTGGGAGTGCAAAGCTTCTGCTGACATATACGAGTACAGTCCGTATATATTTTATATTAGTATCAGTATCAATACTGATTCTTTAGTATTACTGTTAATTATTTAGTCTTATCCTATTAAATCTTTTGATATTTCAGCCCTCATGTTTCCTTGTTTTCCCCGATTCCCCTTCCTTGGCGGGGAGGGGTCATCAGGTGACAGAATAGTTGTCTAAATGACAATAAATTGTAATGCATTTCTCAAACCATAACACTTTTGCTCATTATATTAATATTAACTTGATATTTTTGTTGTTTTAGGGTAAAAGGTTGTGGAACTGGTCTTACTCAAGCCAATACTTCCCTTCTAGGTCTATGTTTATTTCTTTCATTTGTGCTGTAGGAAAAAAAGGCAAGAAGGCAAGAAGGGGAAGCAGGCTTCATCTATTGCTCTCACAAGTGCACAAAGCAGTCACTTCTGTTAAAAAAGAAAAAAAGAAAAAAAAGAAAAAAAATCAAGATTAAAAACCATCAAGTATTATTATGCAAAAAGTTAGTAGTATTCAAAGTGTGAAATTCATCAAAATGACTCCTCTAATTACTGAATAATCATACATTTGTTTAAATTTGCACAGAAACTCCAAAGCTTTATGTGCTGGAAGACTTGATCTGCTTGTAGGTTTTTTGTTTGTTTGTTTACTCTGAATTTTAGCAGAATTCCTGTTTGGATTTAAAATTCGTCTTCATTCCAGGGTCAGACAAGCACTACCATCTGGAGACATTTCTGTCACTAAAATGGATATCTGAAATTGGAATTTCAAGTCAAAAATAATAATCTGGTCAGGTTCTATAAGCAGTAAATTTATTTCAGGGCTAGATTACCAGATTTCAAGTACAGGATTTTTGCTGCATTTTTCATGTCAGCAAGTGACTGTGTTATTTATAAAGAAACTTTGTAGACCTAGAAAAGAAGATTACTGACATTTGCAGTTGTGCTAACCAGACTCTAAACTCCAACTTTTAATTCCAGTTGAAACAAATAAGATGTCTCAAATTCAAATTTTACATTCTTCACTACACTGGGTGACCTCAAAAACTGGAAAAAAAATTCCACTTCTGTAGAGTTCCAAAGTGTGAGAAATAATGGTGTGTAAGGAAAGAGAAGGCATTTTCCTGATCTTAAAAAAATAAAATTGATTACCAAATATGTGCCGTCTTTGTAACTCATGTAAGTAAAGTTCCGTGTTGTTTCTGTTTTTCATTGCTGATTTAAAAATTTAAGTCTGGCAAGGCGACTTAAGACACCTGCAACTGGCAGCATCTGGGTATTGGTCTTTAGCATCTGTCTTAAAAGTTTGGATGTTGGTATAGCATCATTCCCATCATGCATGATAAAACAGAGCAATAAAAAGACATATAATCACGGAATCACAAAATTGTCAGAGTTGGAAGACACCTCTAGAGAACATCTAGTCCAACTCCCCTGCTAAAGCAGGAATGCCTAGAGCACATTACTTATGACTGCATCCAGGTGGGTCTTAAAGATCTCCAGAGAAGGTCTCTTCTTCTCCAGAACATGTTTGTACAAATTCAATACTGCAAATAAGCTGAACTGATAGAAAGAATTTCAGTCCATATGAATACAAATAGGTTTTCCAAGTAATAAATTTTTATTCTTTATTTTTTTTTAAATAATTTGAATTAATTGATTTTAAAAGCATGTGTTTTATTTTTTAAGGATTTTAAAAGTGCTTGAAAGCTTGGAACTTAAATAAATGCTTCTTTTCAGGTTGGTTGTATCATTTCTGGTTTGATAAGACAACCTGGGATTTTATTCTGTTTATGCCTCTATGTGTAATGCAGTTGTTTGGATTTATAGATTCTCTAGATTTAGAGGAGAAAATAAACCACAACATTATAGTTACCTCTGCCCTTATGATTACTGACCGTGAAATATTCCCCTAGAATTTATAGCTTATATAAGTCATGAGTTTCTCCAGAATTCTATGAAGTAGCCCAAAAATTTCAAATAAACCACATTTTTTCCTAGCACTTTTTCCAAGTTCTTTCCCCCAAAAAACAGAGGTACTAGATAATATGGTTAGGAAAAAAAAACAGTAAAAGTGATAAGAAAGTTAAAAAGACAGAAAAATACAACATAGAATTCAAGAGCTGATTAAACAGGAGAACACAAAACCAGATCAACATTGATCAATGAAGTATATAGAAGTCAGTATGATGCCCATTTTCAAACCAGGAAGATTTTTCTAAGTGTTAGGTTGATGGTTTAACTCAATGATCTGAAAGGTTCCTTCCAACCTAGATGATTTTATGATTCTATAATTTTATGTATGTATCTTGGAGGTATGAAACTGAGAGGTAAAAATTATGTTCAAATACAACAGAAATATGTTAATCATATAAACCCTGATTAACCTGTGTGCAATCCTATGTCATAACCGTGAATGATACTTTAGCAAATAAGGAAGTATATGGATAATAAAAACTTCAATTAAATAAACATGGTAAACCAGGGCAGTTTCTCTTCTAGGCTAACACAAAGTAAGAGTGCTAAAGTTCTAAACTATATTATATGTAAAAAAGAATCACTGTGGTCCTGCCATATAAGCCAGAGTAAAGTCCTATTAAATTCACACAGATTCTGCAAGATATAAGATCCAATACCAATGTGTGGCATAACATTTTTTTACAATTTATTTTAATTAGCTAAATGAAAAGATATTTACATTTTTAACTATGTATAAGAAAGCTAAGGACAATTATACATAAATTCCAATTAAATACAATATACAGCAGAATCTAAGAAATTAATATGACGTAATAAAGTAGGCAATATCAAAATTTATATCAGCAGTTAATTTCTGATTTCCAGTTGATTATTACAAAAAAAATGAATTATCTCCTTACATTTTGAAATCTTGTGATTTTTATTCTTTGTTTTGCTTTAAAGATACAGTTATGCTAATTCTTAGTGCAAACTGATGAAGACATATAACATATATCTTTTCTAGTTCACTTTTTTTCTTCAGTACTAATGGATCAACAACAAAAGAACATGCAACATATATTTGGGCTAATCTGCACAGGAAAATTTAATTTTTGTCGTTGTGACTGTGCATCTCCACGTGTTTGGCTGAAATGTATACACCTGCGTGCATATTTCTGATACAGGAGGATGTTGTCAAGTACATTCAGAGTCTCTTGGGCTCTCAAATGATCAAAGGGTTACTGCTTCCTTATCTTAAATTTTTGGGACAGTACTATTACCCTCAAAGGCCAAGAAACTGTCAACATGATGCAAAAAGAAAACATAAATCTTCAGAGACATGATTTGTACAAGACACTTAAATTTAGGTGAATATTCTTTTTTGCAAATGAAATTTTTCAACTCTGTCGGAAAGATATTATGTCATGGGGAATAAATCTTTTCAGTTACGGAAAAAGGAACAATTCAGAATAAATTTGTACCATTGTAGTGAATGCTTTCAAGAAAGATGCCTCCACTACTTACTAAAGATGCTAGCAGAATAAAACCTGCCTGTAGTGTGGCCGCAGGAAGAGCCTGAAACAAGTTGCATGACTACATAAATATCTCACCCACTGGAATGTAATCTGAGAGGTTATTCCTGTTTTTACCAATCCATGTTGTACTGCTCTAATTTTGGAGATACACAACACTCAACAATGTTGCTTTGAACAGGCTGAAGTGCAAGCTGTTCTATGATTATGGCATATTTACCCTCCTGGCAGAGTGAGATATTAGAAAAAGTAGTATCTCCAGCAGCAAGATTTTTTAGTTACTACTTTAGCACCTTTGTAGATTTTGGCAAAATTCATAACCAGGTTGAGCCTTAACCATGGCTTGACTTGATCTGATAAGATGCTGCAGAGCCACGCAGATCTTTATAATCATTAATTAAAATAAATATCAATTTACAAGCTACTCTTTTTTGCCACATAAGATTCTGCCTACATCATCTTCTAAACAGCTCCACAGTGCTTATTGACTCTTCAGCATCCTTAGCTAATCTCTTGGTTCATGATGCAAAGACAGATTGTTTCACCTCTAGGCTTGAGGCACATCATCATGGGGGACCTCGCTGACTGATTCACTGAAAGTTGGGGTGGTTTTTTTCACTCTGAATCAAAAGGAACCAAAAATACACACCCATTTTCAATTTTATGTGAGATTATTCATTGACTACAGTGACAGTATTAAAGAGCTTTGACTTAGGCAGACATTATACAATGGGATATAAAAAAAAAAGCTGCTACAGTATTCAGTGAAGCCAGTGAAATCCTTATTAGCATCAGAGCTACTCTTAAATGGTTATGACATTCAGACTCTAACAGAAGCTCGTATTTTTACAAATGTTTATTATTACTGCATCTCATACAGATTTTAAAAATATTAACTGTAAATGCATATGTAATACCTTTCCTGTTCTTCTAAAATTTCAAAAATTAACTTATTTTCAGAATAAATATTAAGTAAATATGGTACTTATTTTGCTCCTTTTCTTTTTCAAATAACAACATTTAAAAAAATGTTTTTATACAACTATTATCAATTTAAAGCTGAAAAAAATCTAAATATTTCACATATTTTCAATGAGACTGAAACAGGAGTGACTGATAGCTGTGTACTGTCCAAAAGGATTCCACAAAATTGAAAAAATGGTTTCTGTGCCATACGTTCTTGGTTATGTATTCTCACATGACTAGGATTGCCTATTTTGATGTCTGATTAAGATCAGATGGAGGAAAGGCTGCAGCCCCTGTGCTCCACGAGAACCCAAACAGCTGACCTTACCCAAAAAGTTTGGACTACTGCTCTGGCAGAGTAAGACAGGAGATGAGGAACTGAATGATGTTTCCTTTCATCACTTGCATCCCATCAGGATTTTTAGTTCAAAGGCAATGGAGCTCTACAACCCTTACATGAGGTTATTCATCCCAAGTTATCAAGTAAGTTGCAGAAACTTCCCCTGTCCTGAAAAAGCTTCTAAATTACAGGAAGAGATAGCAAACTCTTCAAATGAGTTTCAGTTATTAGGAATTATGGAGTGGAAAAAATGAGCTTTCTGAAAGTATACTATTCATTAAAAAAGAAATTTAGTAAAAAGTAATTCAGAAAGACTGTTTTATTAGCCATTCTTGAGTTATATGAGTTCAGAAAGCAGTCACTTTCATATAAGTTTCTCTGATTTTATTGTCACACCCCATGATCACTACTTATTTTTGATAGCTCTAAAACATTTGGCTCTGTGTACCCAGGAAGAGGCTGTTCAGGCTGCCTTCCACCATGCTTCCCATGGTGATGTGAACTACAGTAGGACATAATCATGTCTTTTACATTTATGTGTTTTTCATTAACATGGAGCAACATCTGACATGTTGGGTACTGCCTGGGGAAGCAGGAGATGTGGGTTTTTAAACTTTCACAGGGAAAAAGAAGCAGGACTCATCTGACCCAAGGAAGTGGTGGAATGGTCATCCCGGAGATATTTAAAAGACAGGTAGACATAGTGCTTAGTGGTATGATTTAGGGATGGTTTTTGTCAGTTGTAAATTGACGGTTGGACTGGATGATCCGAAAGATCCCTTCCAACCAAGGCAGTTAGAATCATATGAGGTTGGAAGGGACCTTTGGAGATCATCTAGTCCAACCGCCCTGCCAGACTGGGTCTACCTACAGCATGTTGCACAGGAACTTGTCCAGATGGGTTTTGAATGTCTCCAGAGAAGGAGTCTCCACCACCTCTCTGGGCAGCCTCTTCCAGGGCTCTGCCACTCTCACAGTAAAGAAGTTCCTCCTCATGTTTAGGT
>JAOTQQ010000019.1:74840161-74859946 GCA_026546715.1 Gallinago undulata | reverse complement strand
TCAGAGCTGCTCTCCAGCAGGTCAGCCCCCAACCTGTCCTGGTGCAGGGGGTTATTTCTCCTCAGGTGCAGCACCCTGCACTTGCCCTTGTTAAATTTCATCTGGTTCCTCTCAGCCCATCTCTCCAGCCTGTCTGGGTCTCTCTGGATGGCGGCACAGCCTTCTGGCATGTCAGTCACCCCTCCTAGTTTTGTATCATCAGCAAACTTGCTGAGAGTACACTCCACCCCTTTGTCCAGGTCATTGATGAATATATTGAAGAGGACTGGACCCAGAACTGACCCCTAGGGAACACCACTTGATACAGACTTCCAGCTGGATTCTTTCCTCCTAATCACAACCCTCTGGGTTCTGTCTTTTAGCCAGTTTTCAATCCACCTCACTGTCCATTCCTCTAACCCATGCTTCCTAAGCTTAGCTATGAGGATGCTGTGGGAGACTGTGTCAAAAGCCTTGCTGAAGTCAAGGTAGACAACATCCACTGCCCTCTTCTCATCTATCCAACCAGTCATGACATCATAAAAAACTATCAGGTTAGTCTGACATGACTTCCCCTTGGTAAATCCATGTTGACTACTTCTGACAGCTTTTTTTTCGTCCATATGCTCTGAGATGACACTCAGGATGAGGTGTTCCATTGCCTTTCCAGGGATGGAGATGAGGCTGACCAGTCTGTAATTTCCCGAGTACTCCTTCTTGCCCTTTTTGAAGAACCCCTTCTTGTTGTCTTTGACATGTCTTGCCAATTTTAATTCCAAGGAGGCCTTGGCTTTTCTTGTTTCTTCCCTACATAGTCTAACAGCATCTCTGTAAACCTCCCAAGTGGTCAGTCCCTTCTTCCACTTGGTGTAAACCTCCTTCTTCCACTTTATTTTTGCTTAACCACTGAGGTCTTCTGCTTCTCTTGCTTGATTTCTTGCTCTTGGGAATGCACTGGTCCTGATCTTGGAGAAGGCAATGTTTGAATATTGCCCAGCTCTCATGAGCCCCCTTGTCTTCCAGGGCCCTAGCCCATGGGACTTCACCTAGCAGTTTCCTGAAAAGGACAAAGTTAGCCCTCTTGAAATCCAAGGTTTCAGTCCTACTTGTTGGTTTCTGTATGTTACCCACCATCATGAACTCTATTTTTCCACGGTCACTGCAGCTGAGGTTGCCCTCAACTTTGATGTCTTCCACCAGTATGACACAAGTGTTGGTGGAGTGCTCTGATGTTTTTGCCAGCCCTGGGAAAAGAGTAAGATCTTCATCTCAATTCTAAAATAAAAGAATATTTAAGAAAATTTTCAAGCTTGCACATCTCAAATAGAAAAGAATAATTCAAACTTTAGAGACAATTGAGATTGAAGACGCTGTAATACCTTTCCTCAGCACTTTTTGCTGGTTTTCTAGGGCAGTTCTGTTTGGCAGTTTGTTTTTTATAACATCTGCTTTGAAGCATCTGACTCCCCTATATATTGTGGAGGCAATACTTCTGAATCCTTATCCTGAAATGCCTCCGAGGACCTCATTTTTGATCAGTTTATTCAATATCACAAGTTGTGATAGGAGCAGGAAGCTAAGGCAGCACTCCCAAATCCCATGCTAGCACCCGAACCCCTTTCCCTTTACCTGGTTTATATGTGGCAAAACTTTTATTTGCCCCAATCACAAAGAAAATAATGAAAAATAACAAGTAGCATGAAGTGACTTGTTCTTGTGATGCAGAAAGATCCGTGATTCTCCCTTGAGTTCTGTGGGGTACAGAGCACCGGCAAAGGAAGGAAACTGTTAAGATACATTTCCTGGTATACACCTAGGAGTATCGTTGTGAATGGCCTTGCTTCAGTTTTCCCTCCTTATATTAGGAATGAATTACATAGGGGAGCGTGAACAAGCGAGCAGATCCATCAGCCTGTCTCATGCTCTCACTGTCAGAGCAGTAGCTCTGCAGAGTTGGCATGATTCATCAACTCAGCACATTCTTTCATCTCCCTACATCTCTCTTAAACATGCAGAAGGGAGGTGATAACCCCATCTTTTGTGCACAGCCAAATATTTAAATCTCATGTCTTATGAATATATCTAGTCTATATCTTTGTCTCTCCATCACCTGATGCATAAATTTTGTTGCATCCAGTTGAGGAGGAGCCCAACCTTCCTCTGCTGGTTTGTCCTGCATAACCTCATTCTCTCTTGAAGTGATTTTTACCCTCACATTGTGAAACAGAAACTAACCATAAAATCTTTCAGAACATTATAGCAAATAGACTGTGTTTTACCATAATACAATGAAACTTTCTTTTACCACAAAGCTGTGACTACACATTTTTCCACAGTAATGCACTGAGTCAGACCTGTACGGTAAGAGCTGTAGAGACCTGTACTAACCAAATGATCTTTCTTAATGGTGCTCATAAAACTCTTATTTTTTCAAATTATTGTAGAAGTAGAGGAGAAATCTAGAAAGTAACTGAAGGTGGGACTTTCTTAAGAAAAAGAGTAGTTGTGATACAGATGACTAAGTCGATGTTACGCTAATTTCTCAAGTGAGAATCAAGCCTTGTGACTTTCAAAGAATTAAACATGTCAAAGACAATTGGTGTATGATGAGGAGTGTTGTCTGATATTTTCTGCACACACCTCCTTCCTAAATCATCTGGACAATCTGCTCTTCAATTTCATTCTTCTAGTTTGCAAGGAATGCTTTTCTAATAGGTGATTTTGGAGAGCTGGAACTTTAAAATTGAATTGCAATATCTTTGTTTTTTCTCTGTGGCTATGGGTCTTGTTGCCTCCCTGTTTCAGTGCAGATATATAAAATCATTATTTTGGCTCTCAGATACTACAGATGCTCGTAATAGTAGCTGTGTAGGTAATTACAATAGATGTTACATTTTTCCATGAGTATATTGCCACTGGAATAAAGAACATTAAATTCAACTTGGTTTCTGAATTAAATTTTGCTGCATAAAAAAATGCCTGCTTTTACATATATATTTCCAGGTGATAAAGTTACATAGAAGATCATGCATCATAAGTCACCGTGATTACTAAAGTAGGCTTTAATATACCTGTTGATAATAATCCCCGGATCTCTCATGTAGCCAGGGCTAGTTAATTTCCTTTGTTTACTGTCTGCAGAAGCACAGCTTTGTTTCAGTCTTTGTCCTAACAGCAAAATAGGCATTTTGCTTTGTAAGTTTGGAAGTCAGTGCATTTTTCAAAAATGCTATGTGCAGCACAACCCTGCATCTCAGCTGAAAGCTAATTTTACTGAGTGGATAAATAAAAGTAGAATCTATAGAGAAAGGTATTTCAGATAAGTACTTTAAAATTATGCATGACTCAAACAAAATTAGTTATAAACAAACAAATGCAATGATATACATGCAGATAAAATGAATGTGCCCATGCTCATGTGAAGAGAAAAAATATCATAGAAAACAGTGGCTCTGAAAGGATTCAGATCATGGCAAACAACATTGTCTGCTGGTAGAAGTTAATATCATTTGTAATTAATAAAGAGTAACAGACAAGTAATTTTATCTCTATTCATGGGGAAACTGAGAATGGGTACTCTGTACACTCCAATGTGTGTGAATTTTGTTTGTAAACAAATTAAAAGCTGGGCTGAGGACACATTGCAAATACCGTTGAAGGCACTGCAGCTACCCCTGTAAAACTGTCCTGCCTAAAGCAGTCCAATGCTTTCACTTCCTTCTATCTTTGGCCTGAAGTATTTTCACCTTTGCAACTATCCTAAGCTAGGAATTTTAGTATAGGGATGATAGTTTGATTACAAATATTACTTCATATTTTCATTAAAAGCTTTTTTTCTGACTTTCAGTATCTGATATCTGTTCTGAATCTCTCAGTCAGGAGCTTAAGTCCTCGTCAGTGCAAGCAACATTGATTTATGAGTCCATTATAATCTATTGACAGTCTTCATTGGCCCAAAAGATAACTTTTAAAATTTCTTTTAAACATTAATATAGATGTGAATGTTCTTGGATTTGTGCTCAAGATTTCATAAAATAGATGTTAGTCTCCCTTGTGTTCAAAGAAGATACTCTATGAAGAAATGTTAGGGAGGATCTGCATGCATGAAAGTGTTTGAAAAAAGATATGGTATTTTTTGTTCTTTTGGGACAAGCTTCTTGTAAGTCCAATGGTTTATAAAAAAGACAGGAAAATGGGCAGGAAGCTTTGCTTTTATGAACTTTGTAAAGAAATCCACAGGAACAGAAATACATGTATAAATATTAGTGGAGAAAGAGAGAAGATATGTTCATTCAATTGTGATTGCATTTAAAAATGCTTAATAAACGTTAATGAGGCACTCTCTGCATACTGCCTACATATATTGCACATCCATCATTCCGTATTCTCACTGAGAATATCACATTTCACTAATTTTTTAAAATTATTAATACTGTACATAGGCTATATGCCAGCAAGTGCCCATTGCGAAAAATAAAGCAACTAAGTATTAGCTAGAACAATATGGAGAAATCCTATGCATTTATCTTTCCGTAGCCCTGCAAATTGAGAACACATTTCAAAATTTGTTTAAGAAAAAAATTCCTTGAATCAGAGAGAACTTTAGTGGCATGTGAAATAACAATGTTTCAAATAAAAACGCTGACAGACTGTAACATATAGTGGGTCTATTGGGTGATTTTCTAATATAACTAATGTATAAATGCTGACTTTCCTGTTGTCATCAAAAATTCATTTCATTTCACATTTGCTGACATTTAAAGTGCATATAAACAACAATTGATTTCTTTTGGGCTTCTAAACAACTTTAAATAAAACTGGTGAAAATTGATTCTTTCTTGTTTCCTGGCATGTCAATTTAAATTCACTTATTGAGCCAAATTCTTGGAAATGAACAGATACTTCAAAGAAAGTTAAAATAAATAATTACCTCTAGAAGTTCTAAGGCTTCTTAGAATAGTAGTTTTAAATGAATAAATAATAACACTAGCTTCTGTAGTTTCAAACTCATTTAGCTTATTATAGAATGTCTAAATTTAAATAGCCTTATCTTGTGTTTTCTTCAAGTGTTTACTTTTGTTTTTCAGAATATTTGATAAAACTCTGTACTACTTATATCTAAATTACGTTGCACCTAAGAAACAATATAATTTGTGTTGGGAAAAAATGGAAAAATGTATCTCTATTGACAGAAATAAGCTTTACTTGATAGGCTTTATAAATATAGCGTGTTATTATAGTACACTTTGTAACAGAAAACAGCTGAGTTAATCTATTAATTTACTCAGTTAATCTACTTAATCTATTTTTACTAACCTTTTAGAAAAGAGTTCTAAAAAGTTTTCAAATTCATTGAGCCAAACCTAAGAGCCTTAGAATTTTGCATTCAGCCATCAGGACAGCACACAAGAAAAGCCAAATTCTCTTGTTCAGTCACCCATTTACAGAGGGTATAGAATTTGTTTCAGGTTACTCTGGTTTTGAACCTATTTTCCTTCTAATCCAAGAAGGGATTTATATTTCTTTTCAATGGAAAGAAAATAAATGAACCTTTTCTGCATGATGCAAACGAAACTCAGTAGGACAACAGGTTTCTTTTTTATCTAAATGGTCAACACTTTGCAAAATTTCCCTGTGTCCTCTGAATACTCTGAACTCTGTCAAACACATACTAACTGAAAAAACTAAGTCTGTAAAAATTATTAAACTACTATATACAGAAGATGGAAGCAATACTTTAGACAGAAAACCAAGATGTAGTTGTAAAACATCTTTCCTATTTTCTAGGTGTTGCCCAAGCATAGATTTGTATTTAACAAATTGTTACTGCATTTTTTAGCACAGTCCTCATAGCTAAATACCTAGAATTCCATTTACAAGAGGATTTTGTTATTTTTCTGCTTGATTTCAGTCCATTTTACTAGAAATCAAATTATTTTCAAAATTTGTGAAAAACAGTGATGTACATTTTCAGCAGCCCAAAGCAGAGGTTTTTCATAACTTGGTTTACCTCATAAAAATATTGCAATGTATTAAATACCTAATGGGGTGGGTGGGTGTAAAGAAGATTGAGTCAATCGTATCAAGAACAGGAGGCAAAGGGCACAACTGAAATATAAGAAATTCTACTTAAACGTAAGAAATGTATTTTGAGGGAGATCAAATACTGAAGCAGATTGCTTGTAGAGCTTGGGAAGTCTCCATTCGTGGAGATGTTCAGACCCTGACTAGACATGGTCATGGACAATGTGCTCTATCTGACCCTGGATTAACAGGAGACTTGGACTATACATCTGCAGATGATCCTCCTAACCTCAACAACTCTACGAGTCTAAGAATAATTGATTGACTCCTGTAAATAATTCAAGTTGCGCAACTTTTTCAGTGAGGAAGATACCTATTCCTGGTTTAAAGATTACAAAATCTCACTTCATCTTTGGAAAGTTCTTATTTAAATAGTCTTGCTTTTGTTAATAAAAAATATACTTTATTACCAATATAAATTTGTGTAACTTTAACTTCTTAGTACTTGATATCATAAATTTTTAAAGATATATGAAAGTATGTTAACTATCATTATCATTACTTTCAATGGAGTTCTGATAGCATTCTAGGTTTTATGAAAAGAGATGGTAGTGCTCTCATCTTTCAAAAAAATTCTAGATGGTTGGTGATCCAGTCCCATCAATTTGTCTCATGAAAGACATAAATAACAACCTCTATCTCGGTAGACACAAAATATGAACATTTACCTTATAGGAATTCAATAGATAGAACCCTCTCTATGTTTTTGTAGTACATATATGTACCCTGTCTTGGCTGAGAGGACAATTGAGTTACATTTGTCTGTCAATCTTTTCAAAATCAGGCTATTGAACTGGTGCAGTTGTTAGCTTTGGAACTAGGAGGCTAACCGGTGCCCTAATCTCCATTGCATTTTGAATTCTCAGAGGCAAAAGCCATCCCTTTAAAAGTAACATACATTCTGTCTCTTTCTCAGCCTTCGTCGGGCTCCCTGAAATGCTTTAGTTCCTATAATGGTAAGAAATTAATCAGTAAAATGTAGGAAGTTATAGCTTTTCCAGACCTTATGCTCCTTATGCAAACCACAACAATTAATAAAAACTATTAATAAACTATTACTGTAAAATGGAGATTCAATAGACTAGAACCCTGCATCCAAACAACTGACTGACCATATTTTGAATTTATTTTCTACACACAGATATCACACAATGTTTTTAAGAATGTTAACTCACTTTTTCTAATGGTATATCTTTATTTTTCTTTTAAAGTGCATTATAAACTTAGAAATATATTTGTCCGGGTTCCATTATTATACAGAAATAAAATGAGTGAAAGACTGCAAAATAGAGATGGGGGGAAGGGAGGAAGCTGTATTTTCTACTGATGTAAATTCTTGTTACTAAATTTCTGTTCAGAAAACTTTCAGCTTGGTACAGCTTGAAATGAGCTACACTTATGTACACAATAGCTGAAAAACTGTCTCTGTTTACTACATTTTCTATGTATTTTTCTCCTTGGTCTCAGGTGTTTTCTCATTAAATATTATTCTCCTGCTTTGGCACTTAGTTGTGATAACATGAAAGCAATACAGACAAGAAATTAATTTGTTAAGGATGAAGGATTCTCCTAATTGGAAAGGAATAGTCCAAAGAGCAATGTTTCATTGACATAGTTTTAATACCTGACTGGCTTGATAAGGTAAAAAAGACTCAGAAAAAAAATCTAAAAGCTGCCAAGCTGTAGGCTTCACAAAGATATGGCTGAATTCAGATGAAGTCTATGAGATACTATTTTTAATTTCAAAAAAAAACCACAATTATCCTTTAGGTCACTGGATGCAATTGGCTGTAATCCACCTAAATGTTTAAGCATTGTTTTGCTATAAAATGTATTTGCCAGAAAGCATAGGTCTTTTGGCCTGCAGACCTTTCATTGTGCTCTTAAAATATGCTGTTTCAGTTCTAGCTAAATGGAATAGGTCAAATAAAAGGAATAAACAAATATGTCTCCCTATCTTTTTCGTCAATTCTTGTTCTTTGACCCAAAACCATCCAACAGTAACTGGAACAGAGAAGTTGTAAAGATCAAAAGTTAAACTGTAGATACTGTAGATATATATAGGGTATCCTTGAAACTGAAAGTATGTTGAGGTTAAAAATTTGAATGATTGCACAAGTTTGTGGTTGTGTGTGAAAGAAGAAAACCAAAAGTAAGGAAGTAGGAAAAATGAGGAAAAAAAGTGTTAGCATACTTTGGGGAAACCCAAGAAGTATAAGCTACAGTTTCTTATCAAAAGAGTCAGCAGAAAAAAACATCTTAAAGTATTCTATCTTCTTCATTACTGTAATTATTTCTGTAAACTTCCCTACCACACTGCCCACCATAGCTCTAATAAAGGAGAGAAAAAGAAGAAGAGAAGCATTAATTGGTTTGCAAATGTCTAAGTTGTCTTGCTTTATGGAATAAAAAATTTTTGTTTTTTTCAAATGACTGAATTGAAAGGAAGACTTCATATCTGAAACTAGCTCCTATTGATATTTTTTGAATGTTTTTCAGTAAATTTAACTTTGCACAGCCTATTGCAGTATAGGGAATACCTGTGGAACTAAGATTTGGTAATATAGTTTTAATTTTCCACCAATATGAAACTGTCTGGTACTTTCAGCTTTTAAGTAGCTTCATACGTAAAAAAAAAATAAGTTATTCGTGGATCAGCTATATTTTTTGAAGTTTAACTCTGTTTCTTTTCAAGCTTTCTTAACTAGAAATAGGTTATAACTTTAAAATGTTAAATAATTAAAAATGAAATTATTTTCAAAGTCTTTTATCCAAAAGCCAACTAGTTAAGAATTCACATTATTCTAAGTACTTTGTTTAAGGAATGGAAGGGAACAACAAGACTGACCTAAGAGATCTAAATACAATTTTTAAAATATATTTCTTTTGATAACCAATGAAGCTTTCCAAAAACAAATTAAGAAAACTTAAGACATAGATCTCCACACATAAGTAAGTACCTGATTTTTTAGATCAACATTATTAGCCAATAAGAACATGTTTTAAAATACAGGAACTTGTTTGCAGATGTCTCTGGTACAGTGTAAAAATCCTCAGAACATTGGTGAAAATGAGAGTTGGGAGAGGAAAAAGATAATTAATAACTTCAGCAGTGAAAAAGAGTATCTTATTCTATGACTAAAGAAAAAGAATAATTAGTTTAACCTATGCTGCTGATGAAGGTGAATGAATGAGTAAGAATGTGTTTTGTACTGGACTTATAAGGTACACAAGCTCAAGTAATACAACTACTGTACCTGGAAAGACTTTCTATAAAAGTTGTAGAACTTGGCACTACAAGCTGACATTCATTTTTACAATATAGCTGTTTACCAATGTGTTACAGTTTTGATGCATAATAAAATTCCTGATTTAATTCACTGGACTCATTCTGAAGACCTGTGAAAGTGAAAAAATGAACACTTGTTCATCAACCCAATCTGAAGGCTACAGCTGCAGAAACCAACTTTCAAAAGATTGCAGGATTCAGAATTGATTGCTAGTGTTATGATTTATCCTAATGTTAATGGAAAAAGCCTTTTAGAGTGGACTGAAGGGACCTTTTCCCCATAAATTCAGACTTGGAACTTACCAAAGAATTTAATTTTATTTTTTTTCTCCAAAAACAATTTTCTTCTTGGCCCAATACTTCACTTGATTACACAATTTGAGCCTTTTTTTCCCCCAAAAAATTATATGTGTAAACAGATTAGCTGTCTTTCAAAAATGAAAACTTATACTGCGTAATGATGTGAGAAAGGCAGTAATACGAAGGAAGAAGGAGAAATTAGTGTTTTCATGGGTTAACCTCAATCACAAAGAAGTGGAGCTCCCAAAGTACTTACAGCCTGCGATGTCAGGGTGCATGGTGTGTGTCAGCTGGCATGTGGGACTTGTCTCAGCTTGGCCCACGGCCAAGCAGGGTACGGCTGTGGTGTCTCACAACATTGCTGCGGCAGGGGGTGATTGTCCCTGGCTGGGATGAAACAGAGTCCTGGGCCGTGGACGGGGTATATGGGGAGCCCGTGGGGATACTGGGCAGTGCCCCAGGACCTTATATATGGTGGGAGATAAGTCCTTGCTGAGCGAAATTCAAAACACCTGAACTAAGCTACTGCTCTAAATCATCAGCCAATGCCTCCCTACGCGCTGCACAAGAGCTTAAGGCAGCTCACCCACAGTGTCTATAGTTAACCAACTATAAAATAGTCCAGTCTATAAAACAGTCCAATCTGACAAACAACATTAGAGACCCAAAAAAATCAGCAGGAAGATGAATATGAACATGATACTCAAATGAGACTAAAAAGGTTTCATTCTACTTCTAAGTGAAAGGTGGATATTTCAGTATAAAGCACAAGATGAGAGGAAAAAGTATTTAACCCAGACTTACTTCTTGAGCCCCAGTTAAAGTAAAGTGCTGCTGGTGGCACAGCATCAGTCACTTTATGAGACTCAGCTGTAGATATCTCCCCAGAGATGCTGATGGGTGAGGCACTGGAGGACTGGGAGAAAGGGCTTCCCAAAGCAGATTATCAGTGGGCTTAGGAAACGCAGATGTCTGCTGCTTTGACCACATGGCATTTTGCACTTGACAACCAAACCAAGTGTTTCACAAGTGCAATGCCTTGTTCAGTCCTGGTTCAGCCTGCCATCAGGGACTTCTCTGCCACTGTCCTCAACTTGGAACTGGAGAGCAGCTTTGTGCAGAGCCCTCTGGGCATGGAGATGGTTCCCAGCAGGGCCAGGTGGGATCCAGACATGAGTCCATGATGTAGAAGACTCTGAGGTTCAGCATCAAAGGTTTAGTGAACATTCTCTATTTGGTGTGATTGGGTTGATGTGGAAAGTCAGCTTGGGGAAGGATTTTGAAAGTGAACCAGAGCTTTAAGACCTGGCTTTCTGCTAGTCCTGCAAACTCTTAGTCTGATTCAGTCAGCTTCAGACTCTAGAGCTTATCTTGGCTCAAAAGTTATGAATTAAACTGTCTTTTCATGACCTTCAAGAATATAGAAATGTAATCCCTAGATTATGAATATATGTAAGAAAATCCTTAAATTGAAAAAGGTCTCCTGAACATATTTGATTAAATAAGAAGAAAATGAGTAAATTGCTTGTTCGTTTTTAACTTTTTTATTTTTAAACTAGGTTATATTTACCTATATGGCCTTGAAACTGGAATCAGCAAAAGAGGCACACAGAAGTGGTGTCCTCTTTTGGAATGGTATACACTTGGGAGAGGAGGACAAGGCCAATAATCAGAAACCCAAAGGCTGCTCCACAATTGTAAAATGTGGACATGCTGGATAAATTCTAATCTATTACCAGAATAAATTAGAGCCACATCTCTACAGTCAGCTCTGCAGAACATTCATGATTCTTTGGCACAATGTCCTGGTCTGGAGCCAGTTCACTCTAAGAGGAATTAATGCAAAATATGTGTGAACACTACTTTAGCTTGTGACCATATACACGAACCGATTAGAAAATGACTCTAGTACATTTGCCAAACTTGGGAACTTTTTTCTTTTCAGTTGTTTTCTTTTATGCTTAGTGACTGATATATTCAGGAGGCTATCTTTGTAAAAATTTAACAGCAAACCAGTAAAACAGCATGTTTTTCCCTATCTTCAAAAGCTGAGGGACTATACAGCAGTGTTGCACATTTCTTCTGGGCTGAGTGTTGATTTGGAGTAGGTGGCTGTGCAAATGTTAGAAAATATATGAGTGATTTGGGAAGGTAATAGTCTCTTGAATTGGTAGTTTGGGTACAGAAAAGAGTTGCACTGTGTGCATAACAAGCAGGATATCATTAAGCTCTTTAAGGCAACACATGCACAAATTTATGAGTGAAAATTGCAATTCTTTGAAAAGAGTGATGACACTGAAACCCAAAAATAGAGATGTTTAGCTACTTAGAGTCAACATGCAAGTTAATGTTCTTTTGATTTTTTTGACTCCATATTCAAGGCATATCTGGTTTCCTAGAATTGTTCTGTCTGCAGTGGTTGGTATTTTTTTACCTCTTGTTCAATATTAATATCAAAACGCATCTAAAAGGTTCCTTCCCTGGAACAGAGAAGGAAAGAAGGCTACTATATTCACTTTCTGGGAAGAGTAATAACCGCATCTATAACGAAGCTGTCTTAAACCACAGCATTCCCCCAGCAAAAAAAGTAAAATCATACCAACTGTAAAGTTTATTAGCAAAATTGTCTGTGGTTTCCATGGGACTAGATCATAAGGCTTGGAGGAATTATCAGCATCTTAAAGAATCATCTTGCTCAATATGTGAAGAGTCACTTGCCATGCTTCTTTTTAAATGAAAAGTCTTTTTATCATTCTCTCCTTGTGCAAGTGCAGGCTGCTTTCCTGGATTGAAGGACACCTGCCTATTCTGTTGGTTTACATTAGTACCAACAGATTTTCATCCTGCTGGGGCTCTGTAAAGCTCAATCTCCTTCATTTTCATCTGAGCAAGTGTCTTGGCCCTAATGTGAGATTTCCGCTTTTTGCAGAACCAGAACACTTGCTTATGAAAGGCCAGTGTCAGTAGCAGAGTTCAAGCAGATCCATAAGGTTCGTAAGCATTCAGTGAGGGCAAAGCATTAGAAAAAGAATCAGTTGATGAACTTTTAGAGGTCTCCAATGCCTAATTATTTCAAACGGTGTCCCTCTCACAGGCTAATACTGCAGGAAGTTAACCAAAGTTAATTAGCATGTACTTTGGCAGTCTGCTCGGTTTAATTATTTTGCTACATTCTGTTAGGGCAGAGTATCCAGATAGCAATAATGATAGAAATGCCCTGTAAAAGTGCTTGTTTGGCTGATGAGCTCTATACCATGAATGACTGCTTTTGTACCATCAGTGAATTTTCACTGAATTTCACTGATTCTTTTTTTAGAGCTGGAAGGGACCATTAGAGACCATCTAGTCCAACTCCCCTGCTGAAGCAGGATTGCCCAGAGCATGTTAGAGCATGTTACTCAGGACGGCGGCATCCAGGTGGGTCTTGAAAATCTCCAGAGAAGGGGACTCCACAACCTCCCTGGGCAGCCTGTTCCAGGGCTCTGGCACCCTCACCATGAAGAAGTTTTTCCTCATATTTGAGTGGAACCTCCTGTGTTCCAACTTGTGCCCGTTGCTCCTCATCCTCTCACTGGAAACCACTGAAAATCGTCTGTGGTGTATTTTTTATTTTTACCCAAACAGATTCTGCTGCTAGAGCTACAGCCAGACACCTAACCTTTCCATGGGAAACTACGCAGTTAAATAACAGTTAAATAACATTGGGTTATATTATCAGCAACCTTACTTGACTGGGACAGTTGAAAGAAACAGAAAAAATCCCCACACAATATTTTGTGTGTTTTAGTCTTTTAAACTAAAGGGAAGAAAATGCTGGAGTTTTAATGACACAGTATTCTATTTAGAGTTTCAGGAGATCCAATGGGCCAAGATCTTTCTCAGGTAGCATTTCTGCACTACTCACAAGTGTCACACTTTCAGGAAAAGAGAAGAGACTAAATGTGGTATACTATGTGTATAGACCTTAGGGCAAGGTGCAGTTGTTAGAGAGGTATGATCAATGTAAATGCCAACTGTGATGTGTTTTTTTAATGATAGAAACTGAAATCCATCTTTTGGGTATGGCTTTTTCATGAGGATAAGAATTCAGACCAATTGGGTTTTTTGCTAGCCTTAGAAAAAGACACTTCAATTTTTCTTTCCGCTGTAAACAGCCCACAGAAAATGGTTTTCAATAGTTAGCAATAAATTACGTATGAGTATCAGTTTAGTAGGGGAAAATCTTAAAGTAATTATTGTTCTTATCCATTTTCTTCTGGGTCACTTTGTACAGATTGTATTGAGCTGAGTTCCTGATTACGTTTTTACTGAGGTAAATCAAAACCCTTGACATTTTAGACATGCATTTGTAAGGTCAGAGAAGCATGTTGTGTACCTGAAGACTCCCAAGGCAGGTGTTTCTATGCTACATCTCTTCTCAGGGCAGGCAATGTACTCATGGACCAATTATGGATGCTCACTGTCACCACCACATGTCTTTTTAGACCAAAAAGACTGCAAGATTTATGAAGAAGCCTGGTCAGCTGTAAAACTGTAAATGCTGTCAAGCTTTGGGTCTAAGAGATTCAGTGTTGATAGTAAAGGGTCCTTACTTGGCCACTTTTGTTTTCCAGCGAGAAATGTAGAATTTTTTGTTGAAAAGATGTCTTGATCCTGTATGTGAGAATTTTCTCAGTCTCTCCTGGCACCCAAGCTGAAGTGACAATTTTTTTTTTCCTTGCTGATCCCCAAAACAAAATAAGCAAGGATAGCTAGCAATGTGCCTGCACATGTGACTCTGCATGCAAGATTGAGGGTAGAATGCCAAAACATGTTAAGATAAAGCTGTGCTGTGTTCTACAACCACAACAATGGCAGGAAGGAAGTTAAAACTTTTGCAATTATCATATTATGACCTTCCAGAGAGGAGAATCTTGCACATTTAGAGGATGACAAAACCAACAGGTTTGGGTTAAAGATAGAGAAGTTAGTGAAAAGATATTCACCACGGCATGGATCTGCCTTTGTGAGATGATTTATTGACATGGTCTGCAGCCATGATACCTAATACAGCTTTCACATTCAAAGATTCTCAGGGAAGGAAAGAAAGATCTCTCAGAGAAGTGGTCTTGGGACTGGCCTGTTGCACAGCACAATGCTGAGGCAGGACATTTCTTAAGTAAAGTTTGCAGCTGCAGGGAGAAGAGCTGTCAGCAGTAAAAGCACAAAAAAGCTAATGTACAACAGCAGATGAAAATGCAAAGCTTGCTCCATCCCCTCTTTGATTCCTTGTGTTTGCTTTACCTTGTGTCTCTTGCTGGTCTGTCTCTGAGTGAAGGGTTTACTCACCCCAGGGTAGGTTCACACAGGTTTTTACTTGATGGCAGTGGCCTTGAGACTTTGGTTCTTATTTTAGAAATGAACAAACAAGCAATAAGTAACCTGAACAGCTCTTCCTGGAAAGCAATGAGTACACATATACTTGTGAAAAGTGAAGAAAAACACTGATGGTAAACCATTTCTATTATATTGTGAAATTTTATAAGAACAAAGCAGGCAAAGCTGTGTCTTTGGAGAGCAGGACTTCAAATCTAAAATCAGCACATTGATGAGGTAAATATTTGTTTAGAATGTTTTTCTCATGCTCTAAGAAATGTCTCAATTTAAATATAAAATTATCTAAACGTATGGGTTTTTCCATATAAAAGTATTCTTTCAAAGGCCTCTTTCAGTTAAAATACGTCTCCTTTCTGCTCTACAGAGATCCTTGATGTTCCCCACTAACCCAACACATAGCTAAAATTACTTCCCTTTGGAACATTTCCTATTACCTAGCCTGGAGATAGTTTTTTGTTTGGGTGTTGTTTTTTTTTGTCTGAATTTCAGAAATGCATGATTCAGCCCTTGTTCACACCCACAATACACCCATTTTTTGAGTTTTTACCTCAACAACCAGAATATGTTTTCCTTTTCTTCATATTCAGATCACTTTTTCCCATTTAACATCTACTCTAATCTTATTTTCCTTGTTCTTCGTTAGCAAAACACATTAGGAGAACCTCTGGATACCTTTAGAGAACAGTATCAATTTACAAACTTCAAAGGGGAAAAAATAGTTTCCTTCTGAGAAAATAATCTCCTCTGAGATGTCAGGCTGTTTTGACACTGCGTAGAATGGCAACTTCGTTCTACTCAAACAATTACATTCTAAAAAGCCACACTGATTAAAACCTGGTTCCTCCTAATATTGATTTGGGACTGCCACAAGTCTCTTATTCAGTCTTTGCAATGGAGCCATTGAAAGTCTACATAAATACCCTTGTAAGTGTAAGAACATGCTTGTAAATTTCCTTTGGGTCAAAAAGATTAATTTGTTCTATTAATTAGCATTCAGGCCACTGAGATTTAAATACAACTTGTAGAATGCTAAGCAAAATAGCCTACCAGGATCTAATATCTACTTTGTTCTACTTGATTAAACACAACACAAGTGCCACTGGACCTCTTGGAACTACATAATATACTTTTATACCCAGATGTCCCAGTTTCTTCTTCATTTGCATTTACTCAGACTTTTAAACTACAGTACTTGCTATCAAATCTCCCATGCAGAAAGAAAGTCTGAAAGAAATTAGGTCTCTTCAGCCTAGTGCTTTTTTTCTTTTTTTTTTCTTTTCCCCACTGTCTCTCACCCTTTATGGCCTAAAACTCAAATTAACTTCAGGAAAAACTGATAAACTCTAGTGTGGTTTTATTTGTATCAGATATTTTGCATGCTTATTCACTCCAGCAGATAGTTTATCTTCTCTGTAATAATAAGAGACTTACAGGGAATAAAGTATTACAGAGAGCAAGAGTCATATAATCTGGTTCTTTAAATATAGTTCTAAAATAGTTACTTTCAGAAAGCACATCTGATAGATGTGGAACAATGCTAGGGTTTTGTATATTTATTTTTTAAAAAGAATATTATTTAGAAATTTTTTTTCAAGAAAATTGAAAGGGAAGACAAATCACATGTTTGAACTGAAAGACAATCACTATCAAACCAGTGCCATTTTAAAATGAAACACTGGAATCATTGTTTAACTGAGTAAACTTACTTTTATCCCAGCATCAACCATCTCTGAAAAAAGCTGAGGTTGTAGAAATATCAAAAACGTTATTAATGACTATTCTTCAAGACTGTAAGCCTTCATATATGTAGCAGCCCAGAAATTATTATTAATTGTATATTAAATGTAGTTGTGGCAAGTCACCAACAGCCGTGTTGATAATAGGCAAGATGCAAAAAGGTAGTACTAATTGGCCAAATCCCAAATAAGAATAAACTGTGTCCAATTTTCTCCATCATTACAAATGAGCTCCTGTGTGTTTGTTCAAAACGTGCATGAACCACGTCCAGGGATGGGGACTCAACCCCCTCCCTGGGCAGCCTATTCCAATGCCCAACCACTCTTTCTGTGAAAAATTCTTTCCTAATATTCAGTCTAAACCTACCCTGTTGGAGCTTGAAGCCATTCCCTCTCATTCTGTCACTAATTGCCTGCAAGTAGAGACCAGCACCAACCTCTCTACAGTGTCCTTTCAAGTAGTTGTAGAGAGTGATGAGGTCTCCCTTTAGCCTCCTCTTCCTCAAACTTAACAGTCCCAGCTCCTTCAACCACTCTTCATAAGATTTATGCTCAAGGCCCTTCACCAGCTTCCTCTGGTGCCCTCCTCTGCACTCACTCCAGCACCTCAATATCTCTCTCTTGTATTGATGTGCCCAGAACTGGACACAACACTCCAGGTGTGGCCTCACCAGTGCTGAGACAATCACCTCCCTGCTTCTGCTGGTCACATTATTTCTAATACAAGCCAGGATGCCATTGGCTTTCTTGGCCACCTGGGCACACTGCTGGCTCATATTCAGCCACTTGTCAATTAGAACCCCCAGGTCTTTTCCTGCCAGGCAGCTTTCCAGCCACGCTTCCCCAAGCCTTTAGTGGTATATGGGGTTATTGTTGCCCAAGCGCAGGACCTGGAACTTAGCCTTGTTGAAGCTCATACCATTAATGTTGGCCCAATGATCCAATCTATGTAAGCCTCTCTGTAGAGCTTCCCTATCCTCACGTGAATCAACACTCCTGCTTAACTTCGTGTCATCTGCGAACTTGCTGATCATACACCCTATGTCCTTATCAAGATCATCAATAAAGATGTTAAACAGAAATGGACCCAACACTGAGCCTTGAGGCGCACCACCTGTGACCGGCTGCCAGCTGGATTTAAATCCATTAAGCGCTGCTCTGTGGGACCTTCCAGCCAGCCTGTGCTTGATCCAGCAGACCATATGCTCATCCAGGCCATGTGCAGCCAGTTTTTCCACAAGAATTCTAGGGGGGAAAGTATCAAATGCTTTTCAAAAATCCAGGTATACAATATCCACAGCCTTTCCCTCATCCTATAATCAGGTCATCTTGTCATAGAAGGAGATCAGGTTTGTCAGGCATGACCTGCTTTTCATAAACCCTTGCTGACTAGGCCTGATCCCCTGGTTGTCCATTATGCGGCTTGTGATGGCACTCAAGATGACCTGTTCCGTGACCTTCCCTGATATCGAGGTCAGACTGACAGGTCTATAGTTTCCTGCTTCTTCCTTTTTGCCTTTCTTGTAGATGGATGTTACATTTGCCACCCTCCAGTCCATTGGGGCCTCCTCAGCTAGCCATGACTTCATGTAAATAGTAGAAAGTGGTTTGGTGAGCACGCCTGCCAACTCTTTCAACACTCTTGGGTGTGGTCCATCCGGTCCCATAGATCTGTGTGCATCCAAGTGGCATAGCAGGTCACTGATCTCTTCCTCTTTAGTTGTGATGCCCTCATTCTGCTTCCCCTTCCTGTCTCCTAGCTCATGAGGCTGGGTGTCCAGAGAACAGCTAGTTCCACTGCTAAAGCCCAACACAAAGTAGGCATTGAGTCTTTTCCTCATCTTTTCCTCAATCTTTTCCTCAATCTTTTCCTCATCCTTCATGACTATGTTTCCCTCTGCATCCAATAAAGGAGGGAGATTTTCCCTAATCCTCCTTTTGTTGTTAATGAATTTATAGAAATATTTTTTATTATCCTTAGCGGCTGTAGCTAGGTTGAGCTCTAGTGGCACTTTAGCTCTCCTAATTTTCTCCCTGCATAGCTTCGCTACCTCTTTATAGTCTTCATGAGACACCTGCCCCCTCTTCCAAAGGTCATAGACTCTCTTTTCGTTTTTGAGATCCAGCAAAAGATCCCTATTTAGCCATGCTGGCCTCCTTCCCTGACTACTTGTTTTTTGGCACATGGGGAGAGCCTTGTCCTGTGCCTTTAAGACTTCTTCCTTGAAGTATGTCCATCCTTCCTGGACACCTGTATCCTTAAGGGCATCCTCCCAAGGAATTTTGTCTAACAGTCTTCTGAACAGATTAAAGTTTGCTGTCCGGAAGTCTAAGATGGCAGTTTTGGTAACCCCTCTCCTTGTTTCTCCATGGGTCGAGAACTCAATCATCTCATGATCACTGTGCCCTAGACGGCCTCCTTTACTTCCTGTGGGGGAACCTTTACTTCCCCCACCAGTTCTTCCCTGTTTGCAAGGAGCAGGTCCAGGAGGACACTTTTCCTGGTCGGCTAACTTACCAGCTGCATGAGGAAGTTATCCTCCATACATTCCAGGAACCTCCTGGTTCCCTGTCTGCTGTGCTATATTCCCATCAGATATCGGTGAGGTTAAAGTCCCCCACAAGAACAAGGGCAAGCGACTGCGATATTTCTCCCAGTTGCTTATAGAAGGCTTCATCCACCTCACTGCTTTGGTTGGAAGGTCTATAGCAGACTCCCACAGTGATATCACCTTTATTGGCCCTTATCCTAACCCAACACCCTCGACCCCATTACCACTATACTTAATTTCTGAGCTCTCACAGCATTCTCTAACATACAGGGCCACTCCACTATCTCTCCTTTCCTGTCTATCCCTCCTGAAGAGCTTGTAGCCATTGATTAATAGCAAGAGGAGGACTCGGGAGAACCTCCACTCTCTCCTCGATATGGAAGGTAACATAATGACAAAGGATGAGGAGAAGGCTGAGGTACTGAATGCCTTCTTTGCCTCAGTCTTTAGCAGTGGACTAGGGTGTCCC
>JAOTQQ010000019.1:74821606-74840061 GCA_026546715.1 Gallinago undulata | reverse complement strand
TTTTGTGGTTGGACTCGATGATCTCTGAGGTCCCTTCCAACCACCACAATTCTGTGATTCTGTGATTCTGTGATTGTGACACTCCAGTCACATAAGGCATCCCACCACATTTCTGTGATAGCCACTATGTCATAGTTTTCCTGGTACGTCATGGCTTCAAGCTCCCCCTGTTATTCATACTGCGGGCATTGGTATAGATGCACTTCAGATGAGCTAATGGTTCCAACATCTTTTTGTGAGTGTAGGCCCCATTTCCTACCAGACCCCTCTCAGGTGTTTCCATAATTTCTAGGTGTCTATCACCTCTGTCAAATGAAATGGTAGAGCAAGGGTCCTTGTTAGTCCACCGTCCCTCAAGCCCTGGCGTGTTTCACTTGGGTTTAATCCTAACAGGCCCAGTTATCTCCCCCTCCCTCCTCACAGAATCACAGAATCACCTAGGTTGGAAGGAACCTTTTAAGATCATCTAGTCCAACCAATGTGAAAAAAGAAAAAAAAAAAACACACCACACAAAACACCACCCAACATTAACCCATATCCCCGAGCACCATGTCAACTCATCTCTTGAATGCCTCCAGGGATGGTGCCTCAACCACCTCCCTGGGCAGCCCATTCCAATGCCTGACAAACCTTTCAATAAAGAAATATTTCCTAATATCTAAACTGAACCTCCCCTGGCGCAACTTGAAGACATTGTCCCTTGTCCTATCATCTGTAACTTGTGAGAAGATACCAACCCCCACCTCTCTACAGCCTCCTTTCAAGTAGTTGTAGAGAGAGATAAGGCTCTGTCAATGAACCCTGCTAATTCCTGCCCCAAAATTCTTTTGCCCCTCTGGGACAGGTGCATCCCACCTGCCACCAGCAGGCCAGGTGTCTCATACAGCAGCCTATGATTAAAAAACCCAAGGCCCTGCCAATAACACCAGTCCTGGAGCCACAAATTGACCTGTTGTCTCTTCCTATTAATTTCCTCACTCATGATAGCCACTGATGGATGAGAGGAGAAAACAATTTGTGTTCCTGATCCCTTAAGCACTCGTCCAAAAGCTCTAAAATTTCTTTTAATTGATTTTGGGCTCCTTCTTCCCATATCATCACTGCCCACCTGAAATACTAAAAGGGGGTAATAATCAGAAGGGTTAACTAGAGTAGGAACTTTGTCCCACATACCAGTGCCCCAGGGAGACAGCAGACTTCCCTCTGAAGTGGGTCAGGATGGCATATTGGTCCCTCTGCCCCCTTCAGTAAAGAGTTGCCCACAACAATGACACTTCTGCTTTTCCTTTTGGAACCAGTTGTAATGCCAGGTCTACGGTGATTTGGTCTTTCTGCCATTTCCGGCCTAGATGTACCATCCTCCTCTCCAACAGCCAGGTCCCCCTACAAGATTCCATACCAGTTCTGCAAGGGTGACTGGGGGGTGGGAGGGGATTCACCTGCTTTGCTGAGCAGGAACCTGTCTCCATTCCCCCTCTTCTCTGAGATTCCTTCCTACTGCCTGGTGAGAAGTGAGGAGAGGGTCCTCTGATGTATGTGAGGCCTCAACATGTCCCGTTGCTCTCAGGGAGTGGGCCCACCAGTCGATTTCCCTCTCACACTCTCTGATACTCTACTTCTCTACTTCCTCCTTCAGCCCAACCACCAAGCTGAGGAGATCCTTCACCTGTTCGCACCTGACACAGGTGTTGTTCCCACTGCCCTCCATTGCAAGGGCCAGGCTCCGGCACTCTCTGTAGCCAGAGGCCTGGACACCCACATAGAATCCTAGAATCCTAGAATCATAGAATCATCATGTGGCCTGGAAAGGACATGTTTGGTGGAGCCTCTGCCTGGGCACCCACAGCTTTCCTAGCAATAGCCTTTGACCTCGTACCAACCATGGCTGGATGTCTGCAAGCAAGAGACAGTTGAAGGCTCAGTTGAACATGCTAGTTGTCTGACTACTTAAAGGGAGACATTCATAAAAGTATACTGTAAAAGTACAAAGTATGATACCAATTAAATTGCTGTTATGGAACCCTTTTAGAAAAATCATTATTTTTAAAAAAAATAAGAGCGGTAAACTTGTTAAGAACAGTGATGAGCCTTGCAAATAGAAAATGAAATGTGACATGCATTTTATGTTTCTTATGCATGATTTGGATTTTCAGCTACGAATTTTGTATTTCCTGATGAAAGGCAAATATTCTTCTCTGTATTACAAAATTGAGAAAGTCAATTGAAAGTGGATTAAAGGTACAGTCATATAAGACCTGATCGATGCTGGAGATGAGAACATTCAAGTATGCCATTTGACCACATTAATGTCTGAAGAACACACATCCCATAGTCACACGCTCTTCTCCCTTGCCCTGCTGTCAGCATTTTCTACTACTGAAAATATAGCATCAAAAGACTTCTTTTTGAAAATAATATCTCATTAAACATTAAATACATTAATTTTAAACAATGTAGTTCCTGTTTAAAACACAATTCAAAACCCAAACACATATGTTTGTGTATAGAGAGGGTCTTACATAGCTTAGTTCATTCATAAATGTACTGAAAATCTGGAGAAACTTAAAAGTTGTGTAAAAAGCACTGTAACTTTTATGATTTAAGGGAAGTATGATCCTCCTATAAACTGGAAGTGTATTCTGTTCCTGTACCTCCTCAGACATAACAGCCAACATATTGCTTACCACGGAGACAAAGAGTCCAGTAATATGTCCCAGGTCTCTAAGGTTTTTTGATTAGAGTTGTGCGTGTCTGCAAATCCACAAGGAAATTATTTCTGTGTTCAGACCAATAAAAAAGAAAGCCAGAAAGAGACAGAAAAGAAGTGCATGGGAAGCAAAGAGGTTACTGTTGCTTACAGTCTCTTCCTATGCTTCCTAATATGAGAAAGCCTTTCATTATTTTCCCTTTATTTCTTCAAAAAAAAAGTCAGAATTTCACCCTCAGGTTCCCCATCTTTCATTAAGCATATAATACAGTCATTCACTCATATTCTTTCCCTATTTTTCAGTTGCATGTGGCTTCTGCTTGTAAAATCAGGTAAATCCTTTTTTTTTTTCTTTTTTTTTTCCTTTTTTTTCCCCCTCATGTTTCCAGCTATTCTACCTACATAGTAGAAATCTCTGGCCTACTTCGTTCATGCTTCTAAATACAACATCCAACATTATCACTTTTTAATGGAATGGATTCCAGGAAACACACAAAATAAGACAATCATACAGAGTGAGCCCCTGGACAAAGAACAGAAATAGTGAGTTAGAAAGGACTGAGTGGTGAAAGCACCCCTGTTGACAGTAAGGACCAGGACATGACAAAGTGTGTATATTTAGGAAAGTTTCTAAAAATATAAAAGTATCTTATATTTGGAGAATGAAAAAAGACTGTGTTACCATAAATTTGAGAGATTTGGGAGCTTGTAGGGTTAAGACTGTATTTGTACATTTTCATGATCATATAAATCAATCTGCTATGCAGAAATTCTGCTCATTAAAAATACAATTTTTTTTTTTTGCTATTCATAGTCCATCGTTTTGGAAAATGTAACTTAAAATATTACAGAAAAAAATAATTAAATATTTTTGAATGATCAAATAAAACTGAAAGATGAGCATCTCATCTATTGGAAACCGAACTTGTCAACTAAGGATGTAATCACTACTAAGTAATCTAAGTTTCCCATGTTTTAGAACATCCACAAAAATTCTGTATCTAATTAAAAATTTATTCATGTCAGTCTCAGTAGGACGTAAATTAGAGAAAATTGTACAGTGTATATTATATTGTTCGGTTTTGAATTGTAAGTGAAAATTTCCTTGGAGATGCGCTTAAAAAGGCTTACTCTTAATGTTTTACTAGTTTCTAGAGCGGAAAGATAATCTGGACAAGATCTCAGTTGTTATAAATAGGTACAGCTCTACACTTTTCAGCTTGCAATTTAATATTTGTGAAGATATGAGAGAGTAATATGTTGCCTTCCACAGATCAATGCTGAAAATATTATTTGTGTGATTGCATATGAAAATCATATTGTATTCACTAAAAACCACCATCCTTTTCACCTTTGAGAGTCACAAACTTTGCACAAATGTGTTTCTTAGGTGTAAGCTCTTCTTTCAAGAAGAACAAGGAAGTAAATACCCTTAAAGAACATTCCAGCTGCATATATTTTGTGAATTTTCATTCCACCAATAGCAGCTTGATTAGTCTACTGATCTTTCCATTTCACTTGGTAAAGCTAGCAAAAATGTGGGAACATTTTTTATTGATGTATTACTATAGTCACTGCAGTGACAGCTTTAGTCATGCTCTATGCTGAAAGAGTCATTAACCAAATGGGAATCTGAGGCCAGAAAACATTTTTGATGTTCAACGAGATAGTTCAGTTACTTGAAAAACAGTGTGTATTTCATCATGAAAGTGTCAAATTCTTTCCCAGGATAATTTATTTTCAATCAAAACTTTAAAGCTAACTGCTTCCAAAAAAAAAAAAAAAAAAAAAAACCTAGAAGGTTTTAGAAATTAAAGTAGTGCTACCCAAATCTTCTCATTGCTTCTCAGTATTGAAATGTATTACAGTAGTACACTCTTTCTGACCAGATCTCTACACTTGCAGGCAACGTCTTAGTACAAACCGGTGTTGTTTGGAGGCCACCATATCCACTGGGTCCCAGTTCCACCTTTGTACATTGATTTTACACATATGCAAGAGCAGACAATCAGACTGTAAAACTCTGTAGCCTGTGTAATGCCCAGTGAAATTAGTTGGAAAGACTAATGAGACTTCTTAAATTTGGTTTCAATAGTATTTCTTCATGTGTTAGTAAAAAGTGTCACCAGATCATAAACTTCAGAGGAAGCATAACTAATAATCTATTGCACCTGCCACAATGTTGTTAAACTGCACAAGATTAAAACTAATCCTAAAAAGAAATAGACTCCCAACAAACAGTGCTGATACAACAAACATGCAATACTTCCTCTGAGCAGTATTGATACTAAGTTAATTGTGTTATTCTATTTTCTGAAAACCTGAAGAAGTCTTTTTACCCCAGTGACTCCTGTCAGTTCTGTCTTCCTTTGCAAAACTGGATGTTTAAATAGCATACCTTTTAATACTAAAATCCTGCCTTTCTTCCATTCCAGCATTTCAGTACAACTGATCTTGAATGCCAATGCTTGGCAGTGGATAAAAATCGATAGTATTTAAATAAAAATAATAATAATAAAAATACCCAACAACTATGCAAATTTGCACCAAAACAATTCTGAGACACTCATTGACTTTTATATCCAAACATTAAACAGAAACAGTTTAAACTTTAAATACTCCCAAACCAATTTTTCCTTTTTCTTGTCCATATCTGCCTGTCAATTTTAATATCTTCACTAGAAATAGTGTGCACTTTTTTTTTTACATCAAAACCCCACAAATGACTTGTATATTTGTACTAAAGAATTTACTGACCATGATTCCAGCAATCTGTCTACTAGAACTCGTGTTTTGCATTTTGCATCAAGGTTAATAAAAAACAACGAAGAAGAAGTCTTCCCTTCTCCTTCAACCCAAATACAGAGTTTAAAGTAAAAGCAACCATTGGTATTCCCTTACCAGTTATCCAAGAACACACAAAATAGCATCTTTAAATAAGTTAAAATTACTCATGCTTTTCTTTCTCAAGTTCCTTGGTACACTGTGTTCCTCAAATCTATTTTCCTTATCTAGACATACATCTTACATACCTGTCAGTAGTAGTGTAAGATCATGTGATTATGAACTTTGCATCATTCTTCTCTAGAAAGACAGAAAGCTAAGTGAACTCATTTCAGATGTTCATTAACCCAGATTTTTAAACCTCCAAGATTTCTGAGGTAAGAGGCTAATATGTTAATCCACTGCAACACATAGACCGTGCATGGGAAATTTCTTATGAATTTTCAATACTGATGAAAAATTTCTTCCAACATGGCCTTCTCTCTTGTTCAGAAAATTCCAGGAACTTCATTTCAGGCAGCCTCCTGGGCTTTCCAGCTATTTGCTAGAGGCGTCAGAGTATGATCTGTATAAAACATTAACATTTATATTAGAGCTCCTTAGCAAAACAGATTAAATGCTAAAACATCAGCCAAAATAAGAAGCTTAGGGCCTTATCCAGTAGAAAGCAGATGCTGGTTTACAAAAGCTTAGACCCCCACAATCCCAGGGCCCACTGCACTTTCAGACAGACTTATTGCTTTGACATTGATCACATAATACTGTGCTATAGAGACTGAAAATGATTTTTCCCTAAGCTATTCTTCCCCATTTCACTCATTAGAAGTACTAATCAATTTATGCTTGTGAATGAGGTAAATAGTATGTCATAACACACTAAGCTGCAGATATATGTTGGATACCATGTATTTTTGCACTGGCAAGACTTCAAATGGCTTTAATTGTGAGGCTTAATAATAGCTATCACAGTCTTGCAAACACAGCTGAGAAAAATGAGAATGTGTCACCACTAAATTGGGAACCTGCTACTACCTGCGGGCAGAAGACAGAAAGTCCCAAACCCACGTTACCCAGAATCAGGCACCAACACATCAGGCTAGGCACAAGCTTTCCTTTAAATGGCTTGTGAAGAGCAGCAGATTAATTACAGACTTACACACCTCTCTCCTTTCTGACCTCAGAATCATTCTGAAGCACTCTGTGGAGGAGATGACACCACTCACCCCAAAGTGGTAGGATCTACCTGTTGCCATATATAAGCAATGGTTCATTCTTCTTCCAATACTGTACCTGGTACCTAAATTCTGCATTTATATATTGGTCAATGTTTCCAAAACCCTGTTTCTTAGGTTATTTTTTTGCTGAACTATTTTCCACAAGGTAAAAGCTTTCTAAGGTGAGAATTCCCATTTCATTACCATCACATCTGAAAATAATTGAGGGAAATAACAGAGAAATAAACAGGCCTCCAGAATGTCTTATGTACTGCTTTTGTGAAAGGATTTTAATCATTTCATGGGTAAAGGCAGTTTTTACAGGCTACATTCATGAAACTTAATTAACAGCTATATATTTATAGTAGATTAAAAATTTGTTAATTCAGTGAAAGTCTGACCAGTTGTTAATTCCCTGGTTTATATTAGCCTGCAAAATTAGTAAACATTTGCTAGATTGTCAGAAAAAATATTTTAAAATGGAATGGTGACATTGCTATGTGCAGCTATTTATTGGAAACATGGTTTGGAAAAAAAAAATGTATTGCTCTGCTATTAAAATAAATGTCAGGGTAAAATTTGGCAGGCATTTTCTTTGTCCATTACTGAATTTCCTTTTAACACTCCTTATAATTGGCTTGCTTATTACACTACTTATATTTTATTAATGGCTAAAATGCTTTCATTTTCCACAACAACAAAAGAGGCACATATGAAGAGCCAAAACCACCCTCAAAGAAAGGCATGCAATCCTGCTGATTTCAGAAGTAGCTGTAAAAACAACTTAGCCAGATATTGTGAGCAAAATTCAACTTCCACATGGTAAATGAAAGAAAATTCCTAGAACCTTGGTAACAAGGTGGTAAATTGAACAAGTTTAAAAGAGAAACCCTGAGACCGCCCAGAGTATGTGTTTAAATTCATTTTTCTGGAATCTTTTCAGCAAAGACAAACAAAAATTTTTATTCAGAACCACGGGAGGTTCAATATAAGGCACACTGGCACATTTAGTATCAAACAGAAGTTGGCTTACAGCACCAGTATTCACCCAAATCTACTTAGTTTTTTTATTTCAGGTTAGAAATAGTATAAGGTTGAGGGTTCTTTATGTGACTAAAATCTCTGCCTGGCAGAAACTCGAAGAACAGAGATTTATGAAAATAAAAATTAATGAGAAAGTGTTAATCAAAATATGGCAATCTCCAACAAAGGCTTGACCTAAATGAAGAATAGAATGTTTGGGTCAGGCCAATCATTTTTTTTCTTAGCTCTGTAACGCATTCACAGTGCTACTACTTAATCAGTCATACCCTGACAAAGAGCATTTTGAAATCTCTAATGAGGAGAGAGATACAGGGGCTGTCAAATTAACATCCATCTACTTCTCCAAAATTGTCTAAAGCAGCAGCGTAACACCAAAAGAGCTCGGTTTGCAAGTGTGCACAATTTATATCGAAGATAAAGGTTGCACATTACATACTGAGCTCCGAGAGAGCACAGCCACATTGTGTTGATTCATTTATCCCGGTCCTGTCCAGAAAAGAAAATTCCTCGCATCTTTCAGCACATGGCAACACCTGAATGCCGAGGTCCCACCCCGCTGCCTCCCCCCTGGGGGCACACCACACAGTGCTCCCCAGAGGTATGCCACACTCCTACTAATTACACCGCAAGGTGCAGCCCCTGCCTGGGTGCCGGGAGAAGGCAGCTCCCTTTGATTCGTTACAGGCTTTGTAGCACAAATCACAGAAATAATCTACCCAACCTAAAATGTTCTGATGGTGATATTATCTTTTAGGATCGATCTGGACTTCTCAAGGAAAGATGAGGTCAGCAACTCGAGTGTAACTTAAAAAAAAAAAAAAAAAAAAAAAAGGTGGAAAAATAGTAAAAAAGGCACAATGTAAAATAGTGACACCTCCTATGCTATCGGCATAGGATAAGGATGCTACCCCAAACCAACATCTGATCTGTTCTTTCCACACTTTTGTATCTTGAATTACTTACTAAGATCCCCAGGCATTTACTGTTAAGCCAGAAATTGCTGGAGCGGGAAGGAACCACTGTCATCCACGTTTCATTTTTCCCCTGTCCACAGGACTTCTAATTATTATGGATGGAAATGACATATGAGAGCATTTGTGACAGTCTTGCACATTGAAGGACCTTGATGCATCGAGGATACACTCCTGTGCTGTAGTGGTAGTATAAATCTGCTCTGGGGGAAATATTTCAGCATACTTTATGACAACATTGTCAAAATTTGCTAGATCATTTGCTAGATCTTCAAGGCAGACTCCACCTATTTTGTGAAGTTAAAAAATGTATAGCACAAAAGCTTCAGTTTCCATTTAGTACTCTGTAAGGTAATATATTTTAAAATGTATCAGCAGAAAAGAAAGGCTTTCAAAGTATAACCGCTACTTAATTAAAAATTAATTCAAAATACAATTTTAATTAATTAAATCAAACAATGAAAAATTTTTATTAGTTTCTCTACTTTAATAAATTTTAGCATTACTTATATATATTTGAAGTATGCATTCACAGATAATAATTCAGAAACCATTACCCTTTTTTTGTCATTAGCAGTGGATGATTTCCTCAGTTCTTAAACAATTTCTAGGTAACCTGGCAAGGACAAATTTTTTTCTCGGAAAGGGAAGAAGAGAACGAACTGGAGTGTGTTCAACAATTTTCTAAAAGCAAAATTTTTTTGATAGCTCTTTAACTTGACCTAAGTGTAAGCTTAAACAAACTATTCAAAACAGACTCCAGAAAAAACAGTTCAGCAGAGTAAAGATGGTGTGTCCCCAAACCACAGACTCTCTGGCAGACTTAAGAAATAGGGAGTTTTTCCAATAATCACAGAAATAATAAAGGGAAAGACACTTCTGACTACTTAGCCACAAGATGCTCTGGCTTTCTGCTGATTGGTACACCTTCATTAAAGGACTTTTATGCTCAAAAGTCTGGTTTCATGAGGTTCTGACTCCAGCAAAAAAGCCAGCTACCCAGCTGGAAGGACCCCTCATACCTGCAAGAAGTATGCCTGTCATCTCTTACCAAGGCAGTTAGTTAGTTAATAAAAAGTGCTGTACAGATTATAGACAAGGGCCTGATCCTCTATAGGGCCTTTTATGTCAATAAGGCTTTTGTGAGAGAAGAATTTTTCTGAAGTAGGGATTGGGAATAAGGCTTAGCTTTATACGTTTAAGGATGCAGCAAACATGTCTTTAGACTGCTACATGACTTGGGGAAAATAAAAACAGAAAAGGGGGGGGGGGGAAGGTTGCCCCAAAATTTTGTCTATAAAAGTTACTGCATTGAACAACAAGAGAAATATCTAACGTTTTTAAGCGAGGGATTGGATTTTTTAATTTGCTTCTCATCCTAAACTTGGCCTTTTCCCCTCTTCTTTCATATTGTGCTTTGTGAGACTCCTTAAAGAAGAAAAGACTCTATTAAGCGGGAGCTGGGCTTAGGCAACAGATCACAGGATGTGATCTCTTATATTAGTTAGAGTGCGTGAAACAGAGTTTTCAAGGGTGCCCCAAGTTGGCTGAATTCTGGTCAGTGGAAAGTTTGTCATTGACTTCCGCAGCAAATGCCTATACTGAAGCTGAATCACTATGAAAATCCCACAGCACATTAATTGTATACAGTAAATTGAAAGCTTTTATTTTTTGGATTGGACATCTTTTCAATGTGAACATGCAAATTGAACATTTGGATCCCTCAGGTGATTCTCTTGGCAAAAATATGATGGAAATAAATGCTGCTAATAAGAATATGATTAAGGCATTCTTATATTTTCAGAGAAAAAAAAAAAGAAAAGAAAAAGAAGAAAAGTAATTTCACTAGTGCTATTTAGAATGGCAAGAGGGACATAAACTGAAATTATCTGTAGTGCAGGAACATACTGCAGTTTAGACACTAATAACAAAAGAAAATGAATATCAAAACAACATCACCATCTAGTCTGCTGTCTTATTTGCAGAGTTTGAAATATTTAACAAAGAAATACATAATTATGTCAGTACTGAATTCTTATTATATATCCACACTTTGAGCTTTCTTGATTTCTTGTATCCTTATGCATATCAGCAGGGTGTTTTCCAAATTGTATTTTCACAAAAACTGCACAAAAGAAAATCAAGTACATTTCAGATCATTTACTTTAAATGCTAGCAAAACCTTGTTTTGGTTGTAACATCCAGTACAAGATTCATCCAAAGCATATCAGTCCTTCCTTTAAAAAGTTAGGGTATCACACTGTGTCGTCTTGTGCCAGAGCAAAAACCCGTTACAAGGCAATTAACTCAAAGATATTTATTTTCTTTAAGACTAACAAGCTTTAAAGAAACATACTAAGATTTTGGTTGTTGGGATAATATCTAATAAAACATAGATAAAGCTTCACATGCAAAGTTATGTAATTAGTTACAGTTGGAAACTTAAAATATTTTGTCTTGCCTTGTTTTTCTAACAGTATACATGAAATTGGTCATTTTCTTACCTACTCTTCAAATTTTAATATCCTGGAAAAGAGTTTTAATATCGTGGAGAAGAGTATGAAACTTTAAAAATTTCATACCAAAAATGGCAAGTAATTCTGGATATTTAACACAAGATTTCATCTGAATATACATTTCTCAATAGCTTAATATTACCAGAAGATTAAGATATAGTGGAAATACAGGTATCTTGCAATAGGTGGAAGGATGGTCAAAATAGCACATTCTCCATTGACCAATACTATTATGCATTGTTAATGAATAGTATGGACAGTCTTTGTAATTGTAATCACTTGGAAATTTTCCATGTCAAGACATCTCAAGCTGAGAATTTTCTTATATCAAGACTTTCTCCAAAAGCAACCATAATTTCAAAGAATAATTTAAGGGAGAAAGTATGCTTTGCCCATAGCAGAAGTTCTTCAAGTTATCTGAACCCAAGAGACGCCCATTATCTAGGTTAGAACATAGAAAATCAGCAAGACGTTTGATTTAGGCAAGAGAGCTATATTTATGTGTGTAAAAACTTCTATGTCTGACCATTCTGAAAGACTGTAGCTCTCACATATAAAGTGTGCAAGCTATTAAATAATTTGTGGAAAAGAGCTGAATCCCTGCCTTCAGTCTGTGCTTCCAGAATTAGCAGCAGGAATTGGTGTTTAATTTGGAGCAAACAATGTGTCCACACCTTCTCCCACTATCTGTACAGCAGGTTTGTGCAGCAGAAATAAATTTAGAGGCAGGTCCCAGCCCACAGGCTTTGTGAGATTTTACCTGCAGTGCTTGTGCTACAGGTCTGGGTGCAATAACATCACAGGACCTTCCTAACAGACTCTGCTCACAGCAAAAATGACAGCAGTGAGCCTGTCCTGTCTTGCTTCCAGTATTCTCCTGCTAAACTCAACTAGTACAAGACAGAGAAAGGCAAAAAAGGATGGGGGTGGGGGAGAGGGCATTAAAAAAAAATAAATAATCAAGATCCTGGAACCGCAAAATATGGGAGGATGGAAGAACAGGTTAGAAAAAAGACAATTATTGCAGTGAGACTCATTACTGGTTGTTCATGAGGCTGAGACAGTCACCTGGGAAGAAGAACTGGGGATAGCTGAGCTAAAAGACTGGGAGCAGACTTGTAGAAAGGAGATGGAGGCAGGTGACATGAAACAGAAGGCGATGCAGAACAGATTGGGCCTGACTGGACGTGATTTCCCTAATATTACCAGTAAAATGAGACGTACAAAGACTACTTTTTGCTGACCTGAGACTCATCAGTGAATGCCCTACTTGTGAAGTCTTCTTTCTGCTTTTAAATTACTGGAGGAAAAGTTATCATTCTGATATTTATATAAGTGAGCTGAGAACAGAAGGAGGATATCTGAGGGTGGGATAATCATGCCTGAAGCACATTAGGAACTTAATTTTTAATTTCAGTCCAAGACATCATGCATTCATTTAAAATAAGCTCTTTCTCGTGGAAGAATATCCTGCAAAAGAAAAAAATAAAATGTCAAAAGTCCTAAAGCCAAATGGTTTTAATTCAGCAAAGACATCAAGAGAAAGAAATATTAATGCAAAACACTTCAAGTAAATGTGATAGATGTTAAGTTTAGCAAATGTTTTTCTGACAATAAGTAAAATATCTGCAAAGAACTGGTTTCATATTCTAAAGCAATCAATGAAACCTAAAATGTGAAATGTGCTGGACTCATTAATTTCATCTCAGAAACAAAGAACAGAATCTCAGACTCGCAGATGTGTCCAGAGAAAGGGAATTTAAGAAGGATTTTCTAGATTTTATCTTCAAGGTCTTGATTGACTGATTAATTAGAAAAGCAGCAAGAATTCAGTAATGATATAATAGCCTATATAAAAATCTTTCAGCATTCAGCTTTCCTTTTGCTCCTGTCTCTAGGATGGTTGGCATTGTGATGTGTGATTGTTTTGTTTCATTTTTCCTATTGCCTTTGTTTTTGCTTCTTCAGATCCAAATTTTGTTAAACATATAAAATTAAAGGGATGGATTTTTTGTTTTAGGATCCTGTCCAAAGATTTCAAAGGAAGATGTATTAAACATCTGTTGAGTCCTATCAGTTCAGAATGATTGATGCTTTTCTTTCAGAGAGTATATCCCAAAATTATAGTTAAGGAGAACATTTGGGTCTGATTTTTTTTTTTTTTTACATACTGATCATCTCTGGGGAACTCATAAACTCTCTTGATTCCCAGTGACAGCTGAGATGGACCAGGGTTTGTTTTATAGATTATTGCATAGGACTTGATCCCATCAAAGTCCCACAAAGTGAATAACAAAATGTCTCTGCCAATAATGGGCTTTGAATAGTCCTTTTGCCTCAGATTGCTAAAACAGATTCTAAAAAAAAAAAAAAAAAAAACAAAAAAAAACCCCAAAACCCTGTAGATTTTCCTTATAAAATGCCTTTGGCATGCATTATTGAGATGAATATCACAACAGTGAACATTTAGGGACATTGCTAACAAGGAGAATCAACTGTAACATAGATTCAGGCACCCTGGAAATGGATTCACAGGGATTAGCAAGGATCTGCTTTGACTTATCAATAAGAAATGAAAAAAGGGTACATAAGAACACCCTTGCTGTATCACATTGAATATGAAGAATGAAGGCAAGGAAGAGCTATAAAAATAGCTCATCACAGCTAACCAAGTATCCTGTCTCTGATAGTAGCCTGTTAGTGTCAGGCATACAAAGGACGTGCCCAGCTTTTAGCAGGACAAAGTTTAACGTTTTTCTGAGGCAGAGATGATAATACATCTTTGGTTTTAGATCATTTTTAGCTAATTTTTCACCCATGTATTTGTTCACGTTTGTTCTGGTTGGAGGTGTACCACAGCAAGCTCCCTTCCTCTATTCCATCCTGGGGTCGTTTGGATCTGTTGCAGTTTGAAGAATGCCATTCAAAAGCAAACAGAACGGGTGACGGTTAAAATTCTGTGCACTGGGACTCACAGATAGGGTAATAACCTTGTTCTCTGCCTTGAGTGTAAAGTGACCTTGCCTGTCAGTCAAATCTCCTAAGAGTAAGAACACTAACTTGGGTTACAGAAGCTTTAAGTCTATATGCATTTAATTTCAGCTCTCATCACATATTTAGCAGCTAATAATCTGAAAACACCTGACAGATCAGCACTATTTCCTGAATTTTGCTGGCATACAGCTGATGAGCTGGTCGTCACAATTTCCTTTACTGTAGATGGTAAGAAAAAGGGAACAATTCATCTCTTCTTTAATCTGAAAGCTCATCTAATTTAAAGTAGATTAGATGATTTAGATGACTATGTTCTGCAAGTGACTATTTCTCTCCTTTGGATAAAAAGAGGAATGTTAGTACCTAACACTTGCAGGCTTATGAATTTATGGATGTGCAGGAGACAGTAAAGTGTGGAAGAACGATCTATACTTTTTCTAAATTATCTTATTTCTAAAAGCATTGTAAAGCTGATAAAAATAGCATGACCTATTGGTTTTTCTGTAAGTGACCCTACATTTTTACGTATCTTTTTGAATTTCTGGTTTGGTAAGCAGTTATTCCCATATGTGCATGCACACAGACACACACTCACATGCATGTGTGCACATGCACACACACACAAGAGTTGATAAAAATTATTTGTGGCAAAACCCAATGATACCTAACATTTTTTTTATTTTTTTTTAACAACCATTAGTGTTTTCTGAGGATAGAGGAAGAAAGAATGATTCCTCTTAGATAAAAATCATTCTGATTTAGTGGATTCAATGTAGTAAATTGCTAATTATTTATTATCTTTTCTGAACAAGGAGAGTAGAGTAGATTTGCTTTAGGATTATTTTCGGCTTATTTTCTTCCCTAGAGAAACTTTCATAGAGGAACACATGCTTGTAGGACAATAATCTCCTCTAAATTTTATTAATAAATTTATATCTTTCACTTCCTATATATATCAATTAAGATGTTAAATAGTTACATTCAAGAACACTATCAACAGTTACGCAAGTTAGAATAAAATGACCAGAGCTTCCTGACTCCCTAAATCAAAGTCCAAGTCCATTTCAAGGGTTGTGGAGGTCAGAGGAAATTTTCCTCCATGGTTTTTTCCAAGCTCTGCCCATCACTATTTCATTTACTTTTCTCTCTTAAATCTCCTCTGCCATGTTTGATATCACCTCCAACACCTGGTCCTGCAGTGAGATTATTTGTTCATCTGTTTGGAACTTCCTGAGACTCCTGGTACCAACATTTTTTTAATGGACAAATTATCCAAAGTATAATGTGACAGCCTGTGTCCTGGAAGACAAGCAGTCAATATTTGATGATTGAGTTTTGCATCCAAAACATATGTAGGTCATTTTAAGTTTTGCCCACCATTGGAATGAGATACATTCACTTTTCTGAGCCAATTCATAAATGTAAAAGGACCAATGTTTTAATAATTCAAAATTTTTCAGCCAAACAACTTTTACAATCCTAAACCAAAGCCTATTGAAGTGGATCGGGATTGATCAAATTTATCTCAAAGACAACAGTGAGGGGAACACATGGAAGAAACTTACGGTTCCTATGAAGACTACAGAAGAAAAAGAGTTAGAAATATTGATTTGCAATAATTAATAATGTAACTAACTGGGAAAAAAAGTCATTTACTTAGGTAAGGTTAATTTAATAGGGAATAAGATGTTTGATCATGTTAACAGACTCTTTAACATTATGAAGTATATTATACAGAAAGTATTCTTGATTATTAAGTCAATAAAAATGTTAAGAGGAAAAATGGAGACAGAATAGTGAAGAAATAAGCATGAAAGATTTTCCATCATAAAGATTCCTGACTGTGCATAAATGAGGATGTATTTACCATGCACACTGTAGACAAATCTCTATTGCTGTAGCAGAACTGCCTGTGTTACTTAATTTGACTCATTTGGCACTAAATCCTCTATCCCTACAGTTTCAGAATATACTGCAGGCACACCCGAAAGAAAAAAGCTATCTTAATTAGGGTTTGATTTTCTAGTGACATTTTTAACTGGTTAAACACTTTCTTCAAGAGTTTTTCATTTATTAGTCAAGCAGTGGCAGTGCACACCTCAGGATCATGACATATGGTCTGATCCATGGAATAAGCCACAAAGCCTTCAGTAACATCACTGAAAGTTGAGCTGAAATATCGGACTACATTTTCTACATCACATGCTATACTGAATGAAGGATATTTTTATTTAAAGTTATATCAACATATGTATTAACATCTATGTTAACTGAGTAAGATTTTCTTATTTATTGGGAAACTAGCCCTCCACTATATCATTCACTCATAAGAATAGCACTTTTAGATAACATGCTGTTTGGGCATTTATTTCACTAATAGTTTTCAGAACATCATTAATATCAGAGCGATTATAAAGGAAGACCATTTTTTATTTTCTTTAACCTCAGGATATCCTCAGAAATTATTTATTTCCAAATGTTATGTACAGAGGAAAACAAACAGGGGGTTACAATGTATTTGAGAATTTCTTATCAGTCTTTCATTCAAATTAGATGCTGACCAAAAATTGCCTTTCATAAAAGTTGTTTATTTCATTTCATTTTTTAAATCCATGTCACAGTCTGTTGTGATTTTTTTAAATCACATCCACTATATAAAAATAAGTTTTATCTTGAGAAGGGGTCTTTCCTAAAACAGAGGAGATCATATTAAAATTATACTTGGTATAAAATTATACTTGGTAGAACTTCTACATCATTTCATAGCAGCAAGAGGGACTTTAACTTCCAGTATTCACAGATTTGTTTATTTCAGGTGGGTTGTGCTTGCAGTGCTTAGAAAATGAACAGTGCACAAAAGAATAAAATAATAAAGATTTATTTTTCTAGTAATATAATTTCATTAGATGAAAAAAGCTCCAAGTTTGAAACCTAATAAGTAGGCATTAATAGCATGTTCTGGGACTTTTAGGCTGCTGAAATAACATTTATATTCCACTGCACATTCCAAAGGAAAAAAAAAAAGCTGATGTAGGAATTTCCTGATAGCATAAGTTTATTTCAGGCTACCATCAAAAAACTGTGATAATATGCCTCAGTAACTGAATTTGAGTTGATTTACAATTATTAAAAAATCAACTTCTTTCAGATAAATTGAATTAAAATTAACACAGGTGTTTACATTTACGACATGTGTATGTTTAGGACCCTTTCACTCAGAGAAGGAAATAGATCTGTGCAAAATGAGGTTCATTCAACACATGTTCAAATTTTGTTCTTCAAGTAATAGTCAATTGTTTTCAACAAATTCAAGAATTTTCTTTAAATACACCTCTAGAACTGATAGCTCACTAGCAGCCTCACTTTCCATTCCAAGGCTGAAATTTGATTAAGAAAAAAAGACAGACTATGCATTACAAAAGTAGCTAAAGTAGTTCCAAATCCACCTTTTAAATAACTTTCCTGAATAAAGCCAGATTTAAGAAAACATCTGTGACTGAGGTTGTTATTACCAAAATGCAGCATCTATAGAAAAGGCCTAGTATATTTGTTTAAAACTGTCTGGCAACTTCCCTTGCAAGTAATAGTTAACAACTGGGCCTTGTGGGTGTTTGTGTAATTTCAGTCTACAAGTATTGTCCACAATTGTCCCATCATAAGTTCAATAACTATTTACAATTTCAGTTTGAATTATGCACCATATTTTAGGGGCAAACACACTTAGAATATTGATAGGCACAAAGACAATATTCCAGTTCAGAAAAGGACAGATCTGACTCAGTCATTTAATATAAAATGATCGATTAAGTATTTCATAATCATTTAAAAAATAAATAAATTTAATAATAAAATAATAATATCCTAATAAAAAAAGAGTTATTTTCCTCTGTGTGGAGAAAATGTTGTAAAACTCAAATGACCATTAAGTACTTAATTCCTCCTGCTTTTCAAAAAGAATTGTCTAACTTAAACGCTTTGTTTCTGTCTTTTCCTTTCCTTGTCTTCTTAGAAGTAAATTCCTTGGTAATCTGATTTTCCCATGAACCAAGGATAAGCAACCACCCTCCAATTGGGATAATACAGACTACTGTTATGGTACAACATGGAAATTTCCAAGGAAATTTTACCTTCAGAAAAAGCTTACAAAAAAAAGGAAGGGAAGGGAAGGGAAGGGAAGGGAAGGGAAGGGAAGGGAAGGGAAGGGAAGGGAAGGGAAGGGAAGGG